>CM060310.1:19513104-19528104 GCA_030674185.1 Monoplex corrugatus | reverse complement strand
TCAGAATGAGAATGAAGAAGAGAGAGAGAGAGAGAGAGAGAGAGAGAGAGAGAGAGAGATGCTAATGCATTCATTGTAAATGTATACACTCTGTGTATCTGTCAGACAGACAGACAGTCAGAGACAGAGACACACACACAGAGACAGGAGATAGATAGATAGAAGAGGAGAGAGAGAGAGAGAGAGAGAGAGAGATGCTAATGCATCCGTTGTAAATGTACACACTCAGAGAGACAGATAGACAGACAGTCAGAGACAGAGACACACAGATATATATACATATACATAATAATATTATATATATATATATATAGAGAGAGAGAGAGACAGAGAGATGCTAGTGCATCCATTGTAATTGTATATACTATGTATCTTTCAGAGAGAAAGACAGACAGACAGACAGACAGACAGAGAGATGCTAGTGCATCCATTGTAATTGTATATACTATGTATCTTTCAGAGAGAAAGACAGACAGACAGAGAGATGCTAGTGCATCCATTGTAATTGTATATACTATGTATCTTTCAGAGAGAAAGACAGACAGACAGACAGAGAGACAGAGAGATGCTAGTGCATCCATTGTAATTGTATACACTATGTATCTTTCAGAGAAAAAGACAGACAGACAGAAAGAGAAACAGAGAGATGCGAATGCATCCATTGTAAATGCACACACTTTACGTATCTTCCAGACAGACAGACAGACAGACAGACAGATGTTAATGCATCCCTTCTAAATGTACGCACTCTATGTAGATTCAATAGTAGAATCACACATTACCATTCAGATTTAACAGTTGCCTGCTTTTAAAGTTTCAATGTAATTGTTCAGACCGCGCTCGCGCGCGCGCGCGTGTGTGTGTGTGTATTATATGTGTGTGTGTGTGTGTGTGTGTGTCTCCGTTGGGGTGTGTGTGTGTGTGTGTGTGTGTGTGTGTGTGTGTGTGTGTGTGTGTGTGTGTGTGTGTGTGTGTGTGTGTGTGTGTGTGTGTAAGAGACTTTGTTCGCAGTTTGTTCAAAAAAGGATTCGTAGGAGTCAGAAAATTCCTCAACTAGATACTACGCACTTCAACCAAACCTGCCAGACATTTTTTTGGTAGACATCTTAAGCTTGCGCGAAACCTTAGGCGCATGCAAGGTCTTGAAACCTGGATAGGAGAATGGAGAACGGTAACGGTGAACACTTTGAGTAGCTGACACCACCAGCATTAACCCTTTGACTCCGGTACCCTATCCACCAACTGCAAAAACTTAATCCTTTGACTCCCTCACCTCATCCACCAACTTCCTGCAGGAAGCTGGCGGATAGGGTGAGAGAGTCAAAAGGATTAAGTATTTGCTTTGCTAACATGATTGACCATGCAGGAAGCTGGTGGACAGGGTAAGGGAGTCAAAGGGTCAAGTTTTTGCTTTGCCAGCATGGCTGACAATGCGGGATGCTGGTGGACAGGGTGTGGGAGTCAAAGGGTAAATAAAGGCTAACGAACAGGCCAGGTTGTTGTTGTTGTTGTTGTTGTCGTCGTCGTTGTTGTTGTTTTGTTTGTTTTTGTTTTGTTTTGTTTTGATTGTTTTGTTTTGTTTTGTTTTAATATTGCGGATTGGGATTGAACTCGAAAGATCAAATCATGAGTCCACGACTCTGTCGTCAGAATCAGCAATTAAGTTTGGAGTTTGTTCAAGAGGGAGTCATCACACTTGGGCAGTTCCATTAGCGCTCCATGATCCACCCACGTGTGCCATGCCAGCAATTATCTGAGCGGCTTGCGCAGTCTTACGCGCTGGCAAGGTTTTAAAACGGTGAGGGGGTAGCGACCTATGAAACACTGAGATGACACCACTATAAAGGATGGAAACAGCAAGATGGGCAGCGAACAGGCCAGTTTTAAACCCTGCACCCTATTCACCAACTGTAAAAAAATAAAAATAAAAACATTTTTAAAAACTTTAACTCCCTCACCATATCCACCAACTTTCCTTCAGGAAGCTGATGGATAGGGTGAGGGAGTCGAAGGATTACGTTTTTGCTTTGCTGGCATGTTTGACAATGCGGGAAGCTGGTGGACAGGGAGAGGGAGTCAAAGGGTTAAATTAGAGCAACGAACAGGCCAGGTTTCTTTTCAAGTTGGAATTGAACTCGAAAGATGAAATCATGAGTCCACAGCTCTATCGTCAGATTGAGCAAGCCAGCATTAAAGTTTGGAGTTTGTTCAAGAGGGAGTCATCACACTTGGGCAGTTCCATTAGCGTTCCACCCACACGTGCCTATAATTATCTGAGAGGTCTGCGCAAAGTCTTATGCGCTGGCAAGGTTTTAAAACGGGGAGGAGGGGGTAGCGACCTATGAAACACTGAGATGACACCACCATAAAGACGGAAACAGCAAGATGGGCAGCGAACAGACCAGTTTTAAACCCTTTGACCCCCCCCCACCCCCCTGCACCCTATTCACCAACTGCAAAACAAAAAACAAAAAAAACAAAAAACTTTGACTCCCTCACCCTATCCACCAACTTCTTGCAGGAAGCTGGTGGATAGAATGAGGGAGTTGAAGGATTACGTTTTTTGCTTTGCTAGCATGGACAGTCAACAAGCAAAGCCAGAACAAGATTGAGGCAGCCGAGATGTGGTTTCTAAGAAGGATGTTGAATGTTCCATGGACAGCAAAGAAAACAAATGAGACAGTCTTGATGGAGGCAGACACAAGTAGATCATTCATAAGGAAGATTAGGAAAAGACAGGCAACATTTATAGGCCATTTTATGAGGAAAGGGGAATTGGAACACCTGGTCACAACGGGAAAGCTGGAGGGAAAGAGAGCACCGGGTAGACCCAGGGAGAAGACACTAGACGGACTTACACAGTGGCTGGGGACGAGGAGGGTGGAAGAGATGCTTGAGGCAACAAGAGATAGAGACAGATGGAAGTCCATAATCGCCAACGCCATGCGTCAAGGCACCTGATGACGATGATAAGCATGATTGTCAATGCAGAAAGCTGGTGGACAGGGTGAGGGAGTCAAGGGGATAAGAATGGCAGCGAACAGGCCAGTTCTTAATGCTACAGGCTGGGATTGAACTCGAGTTATCCAGCAGATCTTGAATCTACATATCTACCAAAAATAGCCGACTAAACCCACGTTTGTTTTACCGACAAACCAGGCGGGCATTTTTTTCATACAAAAATCACTCGTGACAAAAAGTTCAGATTATGTACTTCTCAAGGTCACTGGGACCTTGAACAAGCTTCGGTTGAAACAAATTTTGGCGTGCGTCGAAAACAATGGTAAAACTTTAGATATTGTCAGAAGTTCCACAAAAAGTGTATTTCACACATTTTAGGCACTTTTTTGTTTGTTTATTTGTTTGTGTGTTTGTTTGTTTGTTTGTTCGTTTGTTTGTTTGTTCGTTCGTTTGTTTCTTTGTTTGTTTGTTTGTTTCTGTGACCTTGACTTTAGAATTTTACATTCCAAATGCACACTCTCGTTACTTTCTCATCAGTTCACAGCTTTCACCAAAATTTGTTTCAAATCCACCCACAAGAAGTTCAGAAAATCTTGTTCACACATTTTTGTCACACACACACACACACACACACACACACCACACACACACACACACACACACACACACACACACACACACACACACACACACACACACACACACCCTCGTCGATTGAAACAATTTCCCTTTTTTAAAAACAAAAATGGGGGTGAGGGATAGGTTGGAGACTGAACAACGTAGGAGACGCTCTCATACAGTGTCAGCATTAACCTACGGTCCGATTTCTTTGAGAAAACAGAAACAAAACATATGCAAAAACAAAACAAAAAAGAAAACAAAACAAAACAAAAAAAGACACACACACCACACAAACATGTAACAGACGAAAACAACAACAGGAAACTCCGCTAATTCCTGATTTCTGAGTGGGAGTTATTAGCATGTGGAAATCGCCGTCACACACCACACACACACACACACACACACACACACACACACACACACACACACACACACACACACACACACACACACACACACAATAATACATACATACACACACACACACATACACACACACACACACATACATACATACACACACACACACACATACATACACACACACACACACATACACACACACACATACATACACATATACACACACACACACACGCAAACACACACACACATACACACACACACATACACACACACACTCGTCTAAAAGCATAAATGTGAATAGACGTTAAAAGAAATAACGAACGAACGAACGAACGAACACACACTCACACAGACACAGACACACACACACACACATACATACACATACACACACACACACACACACACACACACACACACACACACACACACACACACACACACTCACACACACACACACACACACACTTCTGGCCAATATGAAACAATCACACCTTTTCAAAACCAAGAAAGTGTGGAAGGGGGTGAAGGAAGAGATCGAAAACGTAGAAGACGCGGTCCTTCAGTGTCAACATTAACCTGCGATCCGAGTTCTTTGAGAAACCAGAAACAAAACATACGCAAAAACAAAAACATGTAACAGACGAAAACAACAACGAGGAAAGTCCGCTAATTCCTTAATTCTCAGTGGGAGTTATTAGCAAATGCAAATCGCCGTCACACACACACACACACACAACACACACACACACACACAACACACACACACACACACACACACACACACACAGGGTCAAGATTACATTCTGCTCAGCTCTTGCACTATACAACCTATAGCCTTGTACGATACGGTTCACTTCTTCCTAGAGCGGCCGCGGTACCCACTAATTGCACCCGTTCGTCATAATATCTCCCTCAGGCATTAAATTGGTCACATTTCCGTGTGAAGCTCAGATCTTCGTGACAAGAGTGTTTATAGAGAGGGAGGGGGCAGTCTTGCAGAAATAAAAGCTCCCTAACTCTCTACACTCACTGACGCGAACTCAAAGGTTTCAATTTGAGCAAGTTCTTCTTCTTCACAGGTGGTTATTGTTGTGGAGGTTATTTTTAGATCTAGAGCTAGGCCTCCTGTTCCGTTGTGTTCAACCCAGAGACATCAATAAAAAGAGAGGCAACTCCACGATTTTACAGGAATCCTGTTCGTTGTTTTCAACCTATAAACATCGATAAAAAGAGAGGCAACTCCACGATTTTACAGGCCTCTTGTTCCGTTGTTTTCAACCCAGAGATATCGATAAAAAGAGAGGCAAATCCACGATTTTACAGATCTACTGTTTCGTATGATCGGCGCCAAATGTCAGTCTGCACGTGCGCAAAACACCTCGACAGCTACATATACATGCGACTAAATCTCAAACCTAGCTGGCAGTTGATTGTTTGGTAACTGATGCTAGGAGACGCCGCCGACACAGGTGCGCGCACTCAAGAGTAGGTTGGCAGATGATTGGTTAGTATTGACGATATCACTCAATTAGCTACCGACTCGGTTTGAGATGTAGTTGTATATGCTACAAATAGCTGTGGCGTGTGCGATTCCGAGCAGTGGTAAAATAGAAAGAAAAAAATTAATATAATAATAATTATAAAAAAAAGGCGCGTAAATCGGAGAGAATCCGACAATAACAGTGGTATCTCACAATGCAACCAAAATGTTTTAAGACTTCTTTGAGCAACAATCTTATAGCTAGCTCTCATATGATACTCTAGTAGGACTTTAAACTCAACAAAACAGAACAGATTCCAAGCAGAGATACAGAAAGAGAAAGATAGATATCTCGCATGTTGCCTCGCATGTCGGCCCGTGGCCCAGCGATAAGAACGCTGTAGAGAGTTTGGAACAGTGTAAACCGCATATATATTTTTCCTTGGGATCATCGTAAGTATACTTGGACAATTTCCTTTGTTCTCACACCTCATCCCTTGTATTCTACGCCACTTTAATGGCCACAAAGCTGGGACAGTAGTTACAATGCTATGATGATTGTGATGATGATGACGATGATGATGATGATGATGACGACAATTATGGATCCTCTTCAGGTTCTCTCTACTCCGATTGTCTCCTACTCTCCTCCCATTCATCACTGACATCATCAACACTTCTTTTCAAACTGGAACTGTCCCAGATTCTTTCAAGTCTGCTATTGTTCACCCTCTCCTCAAGAAACACAATTTAGACCCAAATGAACTGAAAAATTACAGGCCTATCTCTAATCTCTCTTTCTTGTCAAAACTCCTTGAAAAAGTCGTCTTCAACCAGCTGAACTCTCACCTGTCTGCCAACAATCTCCTCAATCCTTTCCAGTCAGCCTACCGCCAGTGCCATAGCACTGAAACTGCCCTACTACACATTCTCAACAATCTCCTCCTTGCAACTGATACTGGCAAAGTCTCTCTCCTCACACTCCTTGATCTGTCTGCAGCTTTCGATACCATTGACCATGGTATTCTCCTTTCTAGACTTCATCATACTTTTGGCATCTCTGACATTGCTCTCTCCTTTTTCACTTCGTATTTATCAAACAGAAAACAAACTGTTCTCATCAATGGCACTTACTCTCAACCTGCATACCTGACCTGTGGTGTTCCACAAGGATCTGTCCTTGGCCCTGTTCTTTTCACTCTTTATAACCTCCCCCTGTCCACCATCATCAACTCCCACTCTATAAAACACCAAATTCTATGCTGATGACACCCAACTTCAAGATAGTGACTCACCTGATAATATACAGCGCTGTTGACTCGCACCACTGAGTGTTACTCGGACATTAAGAACTGGATGACACACAATAGACTTCAGCTTAATGACGACAAGACAGAAGCTATCCTCATTGGCACCCGTCAGAAACTTTCCCAGCTGCCTCCTCTTTCTCTCCCATTATGTAACACATCAGTCCCAATTTCTGATTCAGCTAAAAACCTTGGTGTCTGCATTGACTCTACCCTGTCCATGAACAACTTTGTTTCTCAAACTGCCAGATCTTGCTACTATCATCTCCATCGTATAAGCCTGATCAGGAAGTATCTCTCTGTCGAAACAACTGCAAAACTCGTTCTCTCCTTCATAATGTCTCGCATTGACTATTGCAATTCACTCCTGTCTGGTCTTCCTGCCTCCACCATTCACATCCTACAGCGCATTCAAAACAATGCTGTACGCCTTGTACTCAAAAAGAAAAAAGCTGACCACATATCTCCTCTCCTGGCACAACTTCACTGGCTCCCTGTATCAAAGCGCATACAGTACAAACTAGACACCATGTGCTACAAAAGCCTCAATAACGCAGCCCCCGATTACCTGTCAAGCCTACTTGAGATCTATGTTCCCTCACGTACCCTCCGCTCTGCCTCCGATCCTCTGACTTTTCGCTTTCCACGCACTAAGCTCAATACCTATGGTCCACGAGCCTTCTCTGTTTCTGGTCCACTCTCCTGGAACAAACTTCCTCTCTCAGTCCGTCAGCAACCTACTTTTGCCTCCTTCAAGTCCGCTCTCAAAACTCACCTTTTCTCCTCTGCATAAAATCCTAACCTCACTCAACCCCCCTCTGCAGCCTGTCTCCGCTCGGAGGGGAATCACTTTGTTTTAATATATAATTGTATATGATGTGCTCTCTGTGGTTTTCCATTGGTTTTATTCTTGCTTTTATTGCTTTTATTCTTTTCTCCCCATTTGTGGCCATGCATGTGTGTGGTGTGTGTGTGTGTGTGTGTGTGTGTGTGTGTGTGTGTGTGTGTGTGTGTGTGTGTGTGTGTGTGTGTGTGTGTGTGCGTGCGTGCGTGCGTGTGTGCGTGTGTGTCTTTTCGGCGCTTGGATTTGATTTTGTCGAGATTTGCGCTATATAAATATTGTAATTATTATGTATGCATGTGCGTACGTATGTATGTATGTATGTATGTATGTATGTATGTATACGCTTAGATTTATGTATGTATGTATGTATGCATGTATACGCTCAGCTTAGATTTATGTATGTAAGTATGTAAGCATGTATGTATGCATGTGTACGCTCATATGTATGTAGGTATGTATGCATGTATACGCTCAGCGCTTAGATTTGATTTTGTCAAGATTTTGCGCTATATAAATAAAATATATTATTATTATATATTATGCCACAGAGGTCTCTTTGGGTTTGAGACTGTGCGACAGTACTGTGCTCTACATTTGTATCACAATATATCCTTGCATCAACCAGACCCAAGAGATACAGACACCTGAGGTGTTGATCGGAGATTTGAGCAACATCCTCTATGAAGCATCCGTGAAATGGATGAGACTCGATTGTATGGACCCAGTCTTCCCAATGAGCACACAACACGCTCGACTCTTTTTTTTTTTTCTTTCTTTTTTTTTTTTGGGGGGGGGTGGGGGTGATGGAGCTGGTCAGGGCCAAAAAATCCCGTAATTATTTTGAAAGGACTGACGGGATTTGAATCCACATCCTTCCAGTCGGTAGTCCTTTACGCTGACCACTACACCATGGTGACTAGAAAACCACGGAATTTTGACGATCTGAAAGTATTGCACTCGACCAAGCGAAACCGTCATCTCCGGCGAAATCGTGTAGTTTTGGTATACAGTGATGATTTCAGTTTTATTTTAATCATCATTTAATGTCATATTAATGACGGCAGATGCACATCGGAAATAGCCGGCAGAATCGGCCAAGCCAAAACAGCATTCAAGAAGATGACAAGCATTCTTACCAACAAATGCCTATCAATTAACATCAGGAAGAGAGTCCTTGAATGTTATATAGAACCAATACTGTTGTGCGGATGTGAAGCGTGGACAATCAACAAGCAAAGCCAGAACAAGATTGAGGCAGCTGAGATATGGTTTCTCAGAAGAATGTTGAAAGTTCCATGGACAGCAAAGAAAACAAACGAGACAGTCTTGATGGAGGCAGACACAAGTAGATCACTCATAAGGAAGATTAGGAAAAGACAGGCAACATTTATAGGCCATTTTATGAGGAAGGGGGTTTGGAGCACCTGGTCACAACGGGAAAGTTGGAGGGAAAGAGAGCACCAGGTATACCCAGGGAGAAAATGCTAGACGGACTTGCGAAGTGGCTGAAGACGAGGAGGGTGGAGGAGATGCTTGAGGCAACAAGAGATAGAGACAGATGGAAGTCCATGATCGCCAACGCATGCGACAAGGCACCTGATAATGATAACTAATGTTGCATTGACTGGTATTAACGTGTGTCATCATCGATGCCACACGTCAGTTTGAGGGTGTATAGTATGTCACGCGTTTTGTGAGGCTCCAACTCCTCTGCACTGACAGACTTGTGAACACCAGGTCACGGGATCGCTGCAAAGAGACACACCCAGCCTGACGCAAAGAGTCTATCCCTGTGTCTGGTGTCCAACTGTTAGTGACATTGCATATGTGGATCGGAAACACCGTAGCGAGACATGCATAGTCTCCCTCTCTGTCTCTCTCTCTCTCTGTCGCTCTCTCTGTCTCTGTCTGTCTCTCTCTCTCTCTCATCCTCTCTCTCTCTCTCATCCTCTCTCTCCTCTCATCCTCTCCCTCTTTCTCTCTTTTCCCTCTCTCTCTCATCCTCTCTCTCTCTCTCCCCCTCTCTCTCTCATCCTCTCTCTCATCCTCTCTCTCTCATCCTCTCTTTCTCTCTCATCCTCTCTTTCTCTCTCTCTCCCTCTCTCTCTTCTCATCCTCTCTCTCTCTGTCTCCTCTCTCATCCTCTTTCTCTCTCTCTATCCTCTCTCTCTCATCCTCTCTCTCTCTCCCTCTCTCTCTCTCATCCTCTCTCTCTCACATCCTCTCTCTCTGTCATCCTCTCTCTCTCATCCTCTCTCTCTCTCCCTCTCTCTCATCCTCTCTCTCTCTCACCCTCTCTCTCTCTCATCTTCTCTCTCTCTCTCCCTCTCTCTCCCTGTATGTCTGCCTGTCTTTCTGTCTGTCTGTGTCTATCTATCTGTCACATAACACACACACACACACACACACACACACACACACACACACACACACACACACACACACACACACACACACACACACACACACACACGAAGAAAATGGGACAATTTAATCCGTTGACGCTTTTGAAAAGAAACATTGTTTTATGACAGATTTGTGTTTTAATTAAGTAGTTGTGAGAATGATATCGGTGTGGTGCAAGTCCAGTACGCATATTTTTTAATCTCCAAATTTGGATCAGAAAAGGCTGTTTGCTACCCATCTTAATGCCCTATCATTGTTGTGGTGTTAGCTTACTGTCCCCCACCCCCACCCCACCCCCTACCCCCACCCCATCCCCATATTCTGACCTGCTTGTTTCCATTTCCAGGCCTTGTCAGCGCATAGAGATTTGAGCAGACTTAAGGAGTCTGGCAGATTTCGGTGGAGAGCATAATTATGGAGCGGTCGACCGTGTTGAACCCACTTTTGAACCGCAAACTCAAAACTCCCCTTCATTCAGTATGTCTTTTTGGTCAGCAGTGAGAGCCTGCGTCAAAGTGTATGGCGATTGTAATCCCGCCTTGTTAGTTTCCTTGTACTGGTCAGGGGGGGATTAGCTTCTCTCGAGCCACTGGTCATCAATGCTTCTCTATTTCTTTTTTTTTTTTTACCGTGTGACTCAACTCGTGTCGCTGAAGTAGGCCTAAGACCAGAAACAAGGGCGATAAGTGGGCCTACGTGGCACACACGAACACTTACAGGTTTGTGAAAAAACATTCCGACGTTCGCCACTGTTGGAAAGCAACTACAACAACAACAATAACAACAACAACAGCACTGTTGTGGTTGTTGTTGTGGTGTTGTTTATTCTGTGTCTTAATAATGAGTATTTATTGACCATGTTGGTTAAGGAATTAGAAGAACAAGAAGAATGTGATTTAAGATCTCCTTCCTGAAAGAAAAAAAGGTGTGTGTGAGGGGGGGGGGATGGGGGCAGGGTGTTGGAAAGAAGGAGAGGGTAAAAGCTGAATTACAACGAAGTTTATGCGAACGCAGGAAACCGTGTTCGTTTCAAAGCAACGAGATGTCTTTCTTGATTCTGTCGTTAACAACAACAACAACAACAACAACAACAACAATCCTCTTCCTCATCATCATCAATAACACCAACATCCTCTTCCTCCTCCTCATCATCAATAACACCAACATCCTCCTCCTCCTCCTCATCATCAATAACACCAACATCCTCCTCCTCCTCCTCATCATCATCAATAACACCAACATCCTCTTCCTCCTCCTCATCATCAATAACACCAACATCCTCCTCCTCCTCATCATCATCATCAATAACACCAACATCCTCCTCCTCATCATCATCATCAATAACACCAACATCCTCCTCATCATCATCATCATCAATAACACCAACATCCTCCTCCTCCTCCTCATCATCAATAACACCAACATCCTCCTCCTCATCATCATCATCAATAACACCAACATCCTCCTCCTCATCATCATCATCAATAACACCAACATCCTCATCATCATCATCATCATCATCATCATCATCATCAATAACACCAACATCCTCCTCATCATCATCATCATCAATAACACCAACATCCTCCTCCTCATCATCATCATCAATAACACCAACATCATCATCATCCTCATCATCATCAATAACACCAACATCCTCCTCCTCATCATCATCATCAATAACACCAACATCATCATCATCCTCATCATCATCAATAACACCAACATCCTCCTCTCATCATCATCATCATCAATAACACCAACATCCTCCTCATCATCATCATCATCAATAACACCAACATCCTCCTCCTCATCATCATCATCAATAACACCAATATCCTCCTCCTCCTCCTCCTCATCATCAACAACAACAACATCCTCCTCCTCCTCATCATGATCAACAACAACAACATCCTCCTCCTCATCATCAATAACAACAACAACAAAAACCAACAACAATAACAACAACAGCATCATCATCATTATCAATTTTAACAAGAACAATAACAAGACAAGAACAACATCAACAACAACAACAACAAAACCAACAACAACCGCATCACCATTATCATCATCAATTTCAACAAGAACAAGACAAGAACAAGACAAGAAGAAGAAGAAGAAGAAGAAGAACAACAACAAAACAACAACAACAACAACAACAACAACAACAAACTCTACCTGCATAAACCGATGCTGACACAGTAGAAAGCTTTAGATTGTCGCGGTCCTTTTTCGCGATCTTCATTCGTACACACATTAGTACGCGCACAAATATGCACAAAAGCACACACACACACGCGCGCGCGCGCGCGCGCGTACACACACACACAAACACACACAAAGAAACACACACATACATGCATACACACGCGAACACACATATACACAAACATTCACTCATAGACTCACACACACACACACACACACACACACACACACACACACACAACATACATACACACGCGATCACACATACAAACACACAAACATTCACTCACACACACACACACACACACCACACACACACACACACGAAGAAAAACACACATACGCGCGCGCACACACACACACACCTCACACAAACACACAACTACACACACACACAAACAGACACAGACACACACAAACACTCTCACACACACATACACACACACCTAAACACAAACACATACACACACACACGCAAACACACACACACACACACACAAACATCACACACACACACATACACACACACGTAAACACACACACACACACACACACACACACACACACACACACACACACACACCACAACCCCCCCCCCCCACACACACACACACACACACACACGCCATGGAAGTAAGAAAACGTCAAAATAATCACCATTGAAGCGCGGGCGGGACTCAAGCAGGAAGAAAGACATTACAGACAGAAAACACAGCAGACACTCTAACACGAGGTAATCAAGCACGCCCTAAACAAGCCATCAGCCCGTGCCTCAAGTGCTGATTGCAAACTGACTGTTGAAATTTCTGCATGCACCACGGCACTTTCCCACGCTGTACAACTACCGCGAAAACTTTACATACATCTACATCATGCGCCTGACCGTGAATGCTACTGGACCGTACTGAGTAGATGTACGCGGTAAAATGAACGTGAAAAGAAAATGACCAAGACCTAAAATCCTCTTCTTTCTTCTGGCGTCTTGTTACTTGAAAGCACGTTTTGTCTAATCATTTGACTCCCTCACCCTCTCCACCAACTGCAAAAACTTCACCCTTTGACTACCTACCCTATCCACCAACTCCAAAAACTTCACCCTTTGACTACCTCACCCTATCCACCAACTGCAAAAAAATTCACCCTTTGACTACCTCACCCTATCCTCCAACTCCAAAAACTTCACCCTTTGACTACCTCACCCTATCCACCAACTGCAAAAACTTCACCCTTTGACTACCTCACCCTATCCACCAACTGCAAAAACTTCCCCTTTGACTACCTCACCCTATCCACCAACTGCAAAAACTTCACCCTTTGACTACCTCACCCTATCACCAACTCCAAAAACTTCACCCTTGACTACCTCACCCTATCCACCAACTGCAAAAACTTCACCCTTTGACTACCTCACCCTATTCACCAACTGCAAAAACTTCACCCTTTGACGACTACCTCACCCTATCCACCAACTGCAAAAACTTCACCCTTTGACTACCTCACCCTATCCACCAACTGCAAAAACTTCACCCTTTGACTACCTCACCCTATCCACCAACTGCAAAAACTTCACCCTTTGACTACCTCACCCTATCCACCAACTGCAAAAACTTCACCCTTTGACGACTACCTCACCCTATCCACCAACTGCAAAAACTTCACCCTTTGACTACCTCACCCTATCCACCAACTGCAAAAACTTCACCCTTTGACTACCTCACCCTATCCACCAACTGCAAAAACTTCACCCTTTGACGACTGCCTCACCCTATCCACCAACTGCACAAACTTCACCCTTTGACTACCTCACCCTATCCACCAACTGCAAAAACTTCACCCTTTGACGACTACCTCACCCTATCCACCAACTGCAAAAACTTCACCCTTTGACTACCTCACCCTGTCCACCAGCTTCCTGTAGGAAGCTTGTGGAAAGAGTGGGGGAAATCAAAGGGTTGGGTTTTTGCTTTGCTAGCATGTTTGGCAACGTAGGATGCTGGTGGACAGGGTACGGGAGTCAAAGGGTTAATTAACAGTGAATTTGCGAAGAGTAGTTGCCAACTCATCCACACAGGTGCAAACTTTAAAAAAATCCAAAAACTTCCTCAGTCAGTTGTAACAAAAGTTACTGAAGCATTTTTAGGTGCGTGCATGCATGTTACGCATAAACACGTACTATGTTCATCTCGAAACCTCTTGTGTGCGAAGTACATGTACTGTGATATGTTTTCTGTACTTTGTATGTCATCAGATGTCCAAAATGTTTTTCTCTTACGCGTATGAATTGATATTATCTTTCTATACTATGTTGTATGTTGATGTCTGTTTGCTGTAAAACAAAACAATGAATTAATAAATTTAAAAAAAAGGCGAAAAAACCCACATACATACATACATACATACATATACATACATTACATACATACATACATACACATATACATACATACATATTATACATACATACATATATACATACATACATACATACATACATACATACATACATACATACATACATACATACATATATACATACACTCACACGGTTACTCAAATTTGCATACCTACATATACACATATGTACATGTATACATACATGCACTCACTCATACTGCACGTTATATCATAGGGTGAACCTGGCTTCAGGGCAAACCCTGAACTCTACAAGATCTTCATTTCACCTGGCTGAACTCAAACGTTCTTTCCGTCAACGTTGATCTCCATTTACACTGGGGTAATCCAGGATTACCCTGAATCCCAAATCGCCTTGAGACACATACATGCATACATACATGCAT
>CM060310.1:19500604-19508104 GCA_030674185.1 Monoplex corrugatus | reverse complement strand
TTTTGAATTCCAGCTTAAGTGCCTGTCCATTCATCGTCAGTATTATAGTATCCTGTTTCTGTGTTTTTGTGGACTTTTAGAACTGACCATTTTTTAAGGATCGTCGCACATAGCCAGTTTCATTTGTGCCCACTTTCTTTGCTATCCCATTTTCTGCCACCTTAATGGTCGCAGAAACCGGACCATTGTTTACAATGTGCTATGATGATGATAGCGATGGGCATGATAATCATAATGCCATGGATTGCCATCAAAGATTGAGACTGAGTGGTAGGGCTTTACCCTACGCTTACTATCATGATATATCCTGGAGTCAACCAGACCCGAGCGAAACAGACACCTGCGGTGTTCGTTAAAAGATTTAAGCAACACCCTCAATGACCCTTCCGTGAAGTGGATAAGACTCGACCAGTCTATCCAATGAGCCCGTACAAGCTCCACTGTGCTTAAAAGTCGGCTGAAGCCGAAAAACTCCCATAATGATTTTGATGGATTTGATGGGGATTCGAACTCACAACATTCCAGTCGGTAGTCCGCTGCACTAACCACTGCACCACAGCGACTCGTTAGAAATGATGAAAATAATGCGCTACTGGTTTCAGATATTGGGTGACATTTTGATGATGTACAATGATGTCATGGTGTACTAGTTTTTGTATGATTTATCCATATGATTATTTAGGTTATATTTATTATATTATTTTATTATTTTATTATATTATATTATATTATATATATTATATTATATTATATTATATTATATTATATATATATTATATTATATTATATTATATTATATTTATATATTATATTATATTATATTATATTATATTATATTATATTATATTATATTATATTATTATTATTGCTTTTCATTGCATTGTATTGTATTGTATCATACTGTATCATATCAGGTCATATTATACCATATCAAGCAATCAACCAACCAACCAACCAACCAATCAATCAATCAATCAATCAATCAACATCAATCAATCAATCAATCAAACACTTCATCATCGAATAGTGTTCTTTCTTTCTAAGAAGTACAGTGAACCAAACTGGCACTGAAACACAAGACAGGTAACGGAAACAGCTAGCGGAAATGATTGATGTCACTTAGCGAGGTGAGAGAACGACAGGGGCGGTAATAATGTATTGTCACCAAATAGCGGAAACGCATTGCCTTTTGGGAGGCTTGACGGCAGGAAATGGACTGCTCCCACCCTTAATCCCCCTACTTTACCTTGGCCTACCCCGTCTGTCCCCAACCCACCCCGCTTCTTCTTCCCGTGGTACTCGGAAACACGTTGTCCATTTGACTGTTCAAACAGTCCAGATGCTTCACTTCCACATCGACTTTTTTTACTCTCAAGAAGATGAAGTGGTGTCGTCCTGTGGACATAGTGTCTGGTTTTATAATGAAATGTCTCCTGTTTGACTTCCTGTTCGGATTTTTATTTTTCCTTCCAAGACCTTGAGGGTGAATGTGAATGCTCCCCCTCGTCCTCTTCCTCTTCCTCTTTCTCATGTTGTTGTTGTTGTGTTGTTTCATCATCATCTCTCATCTCTTCATCATCTTCGTCATCATCATCATCATCATCATCATCATCATCATCATCATCATCATCATCATCATCATCTCATCTATTTCTCTCTTCTTCTTCTTTTTCTCCCTTCTTTTCTTTTTCCTTCATAACTCCGGAAGAGTCACTGAGTCCCGCACTAAAGAATGTTCACCAAATTCCTCCATTTCTGTTGTTGTGTGCCAAAGCCTGGGTCTCGGCCTGTTTCTCTGTCCAGTCTGCAATGTATACACCCATGTTTTTGGTCTTACTTTCCGTCCCCCTTTGTCTCTTTTCTCTGTCTCTGTCTGTCTTCTCTGTCTGTCTCTCTCCATTTCTCTCTCAAGAGTTCGTTCAGAGGATGATTTAGCAAGGCCATCGTATCTTTAACATGCCATACCAACGCAGTGAACAGATTTATAGTTCCAGTGTGCTGCTTGATGGTTTGCGCAGTTGTTAATTGGTGATATGATATGTGTCTGTTTTGTATATTTTCAGATAACACCTTATTTTCATGACTTGGTTCTTCTTTTTTCAAATTCGCTGTGAGGTCCATCTCTAATTCTTACAGAAATTTTAAGATAGATATACCAGCATGGGAAGAACCTGATCTTGTGTTTCATGGAGATGTCTTTTTGTGAACGTTTAACTATTGACCTTATGTATATAATATGCATTGATGAACGATAAACAACCCAAAGACAAGAAATAAATTGTCCCTGTTAAAGAATGTAGCAAAAGATACACATTAATATGGAGACAACAAATGATCAATACTCACAAGAGAGAAGAAAAAAATACAGCGCTTTATAGTGACGATAGGTTCTTTCTTCCTTGAGAGAATCGAAATATGCACGAAAAAGAAGATTTGTTATAAACAGTATTTTTTTTCAAAATCTTTGTTTTTGAGTTCCTGG
Source organism: Monoplex corrugatus (assembly GCA_030674185.1). Lineage (NCBI taxonomy): Eukaryota > Metazoa > Mollusca > Gastropoda > Littorinimorpha > Ranellidae > Monoplex > Monoplex corrugatus. The sequence goes on along the minus strand of CM060310.1, from coordinate 19,505,622 downwards.
GATGTGTGTATACACGTTGTTTTGGCCAAAGTTTGTCAAAAAGGGAGATAAGTTTCTCAGAAACATTCCGCGTGTTCCAGGTTGTACTCTGTCTTGTTTTCTGTCGAAATAAAATCAGTATGACAGGACCAGCCCTTACCCTTCCCACCCCTTTCTCTCTGTCTGTCTGTCTGTCTCTGTCTCTCTTTCTGTCTGTTTCTTGTCTCGTCTCTCTTTCTCTTGTTCTGTCTTCTTTCTCTTTGTCTGTCTCTGCCTCTCTCTGGCTCTCTCTCTCTCTCTGTCTTCTGTATCTGTCTCACTCTGGCTCTCTCTCCTTCTCTCTCTTCTCTCTTCTCTCTCTATCTCTCTTTCTGTCTGACTATCTCTCTCTCTCTTCCCTCTTTCTGTCTGTCTGTCTCTCTCTTCTCTCTCTCTCACTCACTGTCTTTCTATATGTCGTCTGTCTGTCTCTCTGCCTTTCTTTTCTTTTTCTTTTTTCATAACAGTGGTTGATTGGATGAAATGTGAGCAGAGCTGACCGATTGTTACGCAACAGTGCGTAATACCCGTGAGTAATACGCTCCAGGCGGTGTCTCAGATGTCCGAGTGTATTCACATCATTTTGTGCACCGGCTTGTGTTGGGCAGTCGGATCTTGACGTCCTTGCCAAAATTGTCTGCATTCCTCGGGGTCTGATCCATGGCTAACACTGCCATTGATGATTGATTTGATACTTCACGGACACAGACAGGTGGGCAGGCTTTGGTACCGTGGTGGCTCATGGACACAGGTGGGCTGGCTTTGGTGCCACGGTGGTTTGGTGACAGGGGTGGTTGGTGGTCATACCTTTTTTTTTTAAAGGTAACAGGTACAAAGATTTTCGCAGGTTAGGGTAAACGCTGAATAATGCTTTGGTTTTACCTCCAGCACTCGTCAGTGGAGACTCTATACTAATACAAACGAAGTGTAATAGTACGAAGTTGTTAAAACACTGCAAAAGTTTGAATATCGTGAGTACCGGAAGAAAGAGTAGGAAAAACGAAAAGAGAGAGAGAGAGAGAGAGAGAGAGAGAAGAGAGAGAGAGAGAGAGAGAGAGAGAGAGAGAGAGAGATGAATACTCTGACTGTCAGCCTCAGAATGATGGAAACACTAAGATGGACGCCAAACATGCCAATTTTTAATACTGCGGGCTGGTATCGAACTCGAGAGATCAGATCTTGAGTCAACGACACTACCGAGAGAACCCACCAACCTGTTAGCATATTGCTAAAAACAAGCCAAAACAAGCCCGGCATATACGATCGTAAAGATCTGATTGTCTACCACGCTGACGACTTACAGCTAACGATGATGTATTTGATATTTTTCGCTCTATCACGGGCGCGATAATCGTGTGTTTAGTACACTGCACTTCCGTTTGGAAGGTTTGAGTTCAAATCCCCCTGGGTACCGCCACATGGGTAAACGATGGCGATTTTTTCGATCTCCCTGGTCAACATATGTGCAGGTCTACTGATTCTTGAATCCCTTCGTGTGTCCACGCACGTAGAATATCAAATACTTACGTGATAAGACTCTGTGACCTGTATCAGTGTTCGCAGGTTTAGAACACAAGAAAACAAACAGCATGCGCGCCCACGAAAAAAAAAAGGTATGCAGATTGTGCAGCAACACATGTTTTGCTCAATATGGGCCAAACAATGTGTTTACACAAGCTCGATAAAACAACAACAACAACAGCAAACAACAAAAACAACAACAACACACAAACATTGTTCCGAAAGCAGAGTTAACAACAACCAAACCAAGCCAAAAAAACAAACAAAACACACAAACAAACAAACAAACAACAAACAAACAAACCTGAAAACAAGAACAAAAAACAAAACAGCAAAGAGAAACCAAAATTCGCAACAGAAACAAACGAAGAAAGAAGAAGAAGAAGAAGAAGAAGAAGAAGAAAGAAGAAGAAGAAGAAGAAGAAGAAGGAAGAAGAAGAAGAAAGAAGAACAACAACACAACAACAACAAGAAGAAGAACAACAACAAACCAAACGAACACATCCCCCCCCCAAAAAAAAAAATGGTGTATTCCTACATTTACATGTTAACACAATGATCCATGTATCTAAATATAGCCTACACACCACCGTCAGTGATTCCTCCCCTTCCTCCACTAGCACTGTACAAAACTACACTGTACTCACCAAATCAAGTTCAGCAACTCACTACTTCCTTCGAGTCACCAACATCATCTCCTGCCTGTGTCCTGATGACCCGTTGCCCGTACTTCTTTGACGTCTCCCTCCTGTCTCTTCGTCCATCACATGACCACACTCAACACTTTGATCATTTTGCTACTGTTGTATCTATTGTGCTGGAGCTTTGTGACTAAACTTTGCACACCGTTGAAAAGTCAGAGACTGAAAAATAAACTCTGTGTTAGTTTTTTTAAATTTTTTTTTTTTTATCACATTCGTGTTGGACTGAAGTCAGGGGTACCAGGTCTGCCTTTAACCATACCTTGATTCCATGCAACCTAACACAAACATCTACACGGTCATCCACATGAGAAGGGCTGGTTGGCAGAGCCATGGGCTCAAGATCTAATATCTCGAGTTCAATCCCAGCCCTCAACACTAAACATTGACCAGTTCGCTGCCCATCTTAACGTTTCCATCATTCTGGTGGTGCCAGCTTAGTGTTTGATAAGCCTCTTCTCCCGTTTCTCCCATTTCAAGACCTTGCCAGCGCATAAGGTTTTGTGCAGGCTCAGGAAATCTGTCAGATGAGTGTTGGCAGATTTGGGTGGAGCGCTTATGGAGTTGTTCGAGCGCGGTGAATCCCTTTTGAAATACCGTAACTTTAACTCTACATCAGACAGTAATGGCGCTCACCCTTTGAGGTTCCTTCAGAGTGGAGCAGCACCGGGTCCTACGCCTTAACAGTATCCACCCTGAGTTACTGGAGGTACCTCCCATTTGTCCAGGAGATCGGGAGGAAAGCTACTCTCCTTTGACCACAACCCTCTCCCCCCCCCACACACACAGCCACGTTAATTGTCAAACATGACCTGTCCATGTACATGACGAAAGAAACATCACATTCCTTTTAATGTCACAAGACAAATTATTTCATTTTTCTTTCTTTGCGTTTTCCCTCGTATTTCCTTTACGAATAGTGATTTTATGCTTGCTCTCTCTCTCTCTCTCTCTTCTCTCTCTGTCACTCTCTCTCTCTCTCTCTCTCTCTCTCTCTCTCTCTCTTTCCTCTCTCTCTCTCTCTCTCTCTTCTTCCTTTTTATCAACTATATTTCATAAATTATTTCATTTTGTCCGATTTTGTTTACTTCCTTTACAAATAATCATTTATGCTTGCTCTTTCTCTTCCTGTTTGTCAACTGATTTTCGTTTTTGCTTTTTTCCGTTTTTGCTCAGTGTTTCGTTTACAAATATGTGTTTTGTGCTTGCTCACTTTCTTCCATTCTATCACCTATATTTCATTTTTCTTTCTCTCCGTTTTTGTTGTTGTTTTACTTGCTCGGTCTTCTCCTCTCTATCTTCTGTGCAGCGTCATGTTTCTGTTGTTTTATAACTAGAAGATTAGCGAAACAGACACATTAGACTGGCTTAGGTGCCAATATCTCTACAGTTGGAAAACAAAGTTTCATTTTATTTCCTTTCTCTCTGTCAAGCAAGGGCTGTCTTCCCCAAACTAGGATTTTCTTCTTGATTTGTGCGTAGTAACCTCAGCGTTGACAATCGTAGTTTCGCTTTCGCTTTTCTTCTGTTTAAGTGTGTCGCAACGTGACAGCTTATCATCGTCACATATGCCATAGGGATGGCGATCCAGACTAACAATAGACGACATGCGTTGTTCCCGTTTATATACGTGGACAGGGTTAGCCTTGAGTCCAGAAAAAGATGGTCAAGCCATATAGTATTGGTTTCAGTTTCAGTTTCTCAAGATGTCTCTACGCTCGGAACGAATTCCATATGTAAATAATGTCACAGGTGCCATGTATATGTGTATGGTCAACACATTTTGTACAATGCTAGGATTAGTCTTGTGTTAGCAAAAGACGGTAACACCATATCAAGGATATCAACCTTCGGGCGGGGCCACGTTTAGTTCGTGTCTGCCCAAGACGAATGTTTTAGGGCTGGATAGATAGAGCCGTGGACTCAAATCTGATGTCTTGAGTTCAATTCCAGTCCACCACATACAATCTGGCCTGTTTGTTGCCCATTGCAATTGTCCCATCATTTGGTGGTTCAGGTTAGTATTTCGTTGGTCCTACTCTCTTCTTCCCCCACCAACTCTCATTCATATTTCAAACTTTGGCTTTCTGATACTTAAGGAATCTGCCAGTTGACTGCTGGGCTACTTGGGAGCAGCGCATATGAGATTGTCCGACTGCGATGAATCACTCTTACACAAACTTCGGACTCCTGACTATAACTAACTTGTTTGATGATCATCATCATCATGTGCTCTTCCGCATGGCGTTGGCGATCATGGCCTTCCATACAATCTGTTCCTTATCGCTGCAAAATATCTCTGTCCTCAGCCACTCTGCAAGTCTGTCCAATATTTTCTCCCTGGGTCTGACCTATGTGCTCTCTTTCCCTCCAGCTTTTCTGTTGTGACTAGGCGCTCTAATTTCTCTTGCCCCATAAAATGTCCTATAAATGTTGCTTGTCTTTTCCTAATCTTCTTTATCAATGTTCTTCTTGTGTCTGCCTTCTTCAAGATTGTCTCGTTTGTTTTATTTGCTGTCCATGGAATTCTCAACATTCTTCTTAGGAACCTGTTGGCTTTTCCCTATTAATTCCCTACTCCTATTTGAAGACCTAGCCAATTTCATGATCGATCCCCCAAACTGAAGCATACCTAGTCAGATAGATACAATAAAGACTCCTCGTCGATGATTAGCACCTTTGCATCAAATTTGGTACAGCTTTGCTTTAAAATGCCGAGAAATTCCTGTTGGCTCAGTTTCATGCAATTAATCTGTTTGGCGTTTGCAGCAAAGAGGT
>CM060310.1:19493104-19498104 GCA_030674185.1 Monoplex corrugatus | reverse complement strand
AAATAGTGTGCCTTATGGTGCATACGTTTTCATCATTGTATCTGAGTTAAACAACATTCAAGAAGATGACAAGCATTCTTACCAACAAATCTCTATCAATTTAAAATCAGGAAGAGAGTTCTTGAATGTTATACAGAACCAATACTGTTGTACGGTTGCGTGGCGTGGACAGTCAATAAGCAAAGCCAGAACAAGACTGAGGCAGCCGAGATGTGGTTTCTTAGAAGGATGTTGAGAGTTCCATGGACAGCAAAGAAAACAAATGAGACAGTCTTGATGGAGGCAGACACAAGTAGATCATTCATAAGGAAGATTAGGAAAAGACAGGCAACATTCATAGGCCATTTTATGAGGAAAGGGGAATTGGAACACCTGGTCACAACGGGAAAGCTGGAGGGAAAGAGAGCACCGGGTAGACCCAGGGAGAAGATACTAGACGGACTTGCAGAATGGCTGAAGACAGGGAAGGTGGAAGAGATGCTTGAGGCAACAGGAGATAGAGATATATGGAAGTCCATAATCGCCAATGCCATGCGGCAAGGCACCTGATGATGATGATGATGATGATCAGAGTTAACGAGCTGCACACCATCCTTTGTTTTTGATGTTCCTTTCTTTGCTATATTTAGATCAATGTGTAGAATCACAACGGACAAGCTGTAAGACAGACTCAGTGGGACCTAACGCTACCATCCCTGAGTAAAAAAAAGGGTGTTTTCATATTTCATATTCGGTCCTTTGTCACAGTGGATTTCGTCGTCGGCCTCTTTACATCTCAGGAGATGATAGTCTGCACCAGGAGGCGTTGTGGTCATGACGTGCACTTTCTGCTGTGGCTATGCAGGCCGATTCTTGAGTGGCAATCTCTGTCACATCTGCCACATACAAACTGAGTCGCTGTTGTTTGGTTTCTGGAAAGTCGCCTGCGAAGAGCCCTTTTCTCATCTGCGCTTTCTGCTCTCCTCCTCTCCGCATTCACAACGCCTTGCTGAACGGCTGTCCTCCATGCCGCCCTGTCTTCCGCCAGAGTCTCCCAAGAGCCTGGGTCAATCCCTGAGCTTCTAAGGTCCCTTTTGCATGGGTCTGCAAAGCGTAGCTGTGGGCGGCCTGGAGTTTGCTTCCGGTTTGCGAGTTCGCCGTAGAGAACGTCTTTTGGGATGCGTCCATCCTCCATTCGACGCACTTGGCCAAGCCAGCGTATTTATTATGTGAAAAGCCGGAGCTTATCTCCCTTTTAAGAGCGGGCCACCACAGTGCAGCGCCACCCAATTTTCTGTTTACCAAGACTTCAAATTAGGAACGATTAGGAAAAGACAGGCAACATTTATAGTTCTTTTTATTACAATGATATGGTTGATAGGGCTGCCAAACGGGGGGCAAAGAGCTCCCCAGATTCAAATCATATACAACTTTCCCTCTCATTGCATGAGTGTTATACCTTAGTGGACACCTATGTATGGAAGCAGTTTCAAGATAAACAGAAAAAGTATGAAAAATGTTACATGAACTTTGAAATTAGCAAAACACCGAAGCAGCTTCCTGCCAGCAGAAGTATACAATCCCTTATGTATAGGTGGAAACTTGATGCATTCAAAACAAAATACACTAGGAATATAGTGTGTCTGTGTGGAAAGAAGATAACACATAGTCATATTCTTTCATGTGTTCGGGTAAAGCGACATATACCTACGCTATTAACGAAGACAGTTTCTGACATATTTGCCTCATCATCCTTAACATATGAATTTTTTGTTAGCCTGTCAAAAAGTCCTATAGCGAATTATCTTTAACGTTCTGTTACTTCTCATGTTCAATGTTATGGTTAGCCAGTTTTGCTGTTTCAATCGTTAATCCTCTTTTCTCCTCAAGTTTTTTTTTGTTTTTTTTGTTTTTGTTTTTTTGTCTAAAATCACTTTAGTGAATAGACATTAAATCAAAGACCACCACACAAATATTGGACGGACTTGTAGGGTGGCTGAGGACAGAGAGGGTGGGAGATGTACTTGCAGCGACAAGGGATAGATGCGTATAGAGGGCCATGATCGCCAACGCTATGAGGCAGGGCATATGATGATGATGGCTTCAGAAAGGCAAGAAAGGTAACTGACCTTCAAGGGCAGGGGGGGGGGGGCGGGCTGGGAAATCAAACCTATCTCACCAATGTTTTTATACTAAGACAGTTTTTGAGGTTTGAAGTTTGACGACACGACAAACCAACGTTCTATGTGCGTCTTGCACTTGCACTTAGCGGACATAAACAAACCCTCAGCAGCAAAGGGGATGTCCTTGACAAAGTGATGTAGAAGACCCAACTTACGTAGCTTCGCAGAAATATCTTTGTGCAGGAAAGAAAACAAATGTGGAGAGTCCCTCCACTGTGGTGCCAAGCTCACCCTGGGGGAGCAGCTGAATTTTCATATGGAACATCTGATAGGAAGAAATATACTTCTGCTGGGAAAAAACATAAGTAGCCAAGTAAGTAATTAAGCAAGCAAGCGAGCAAACAAAATAAGCAAGCAAGCGAGCAAGCAAATTAGTAAGCAAACAAGCGAGCAAGTAAATAAGTAAGCAAGCAAGAAGGCCAGCAAGCAAGCCAGCCAGAAAGCAAACAAGCAGGCAAGTCAGTCAGTCAGAACAAGTAAATAAGTATTTGTGAGAAAATCAAATCAATCAATCAATCAATCAATCAATCAATCAATCAATCAGTCAGTCAGTCAGTCAGTCAGTCAGTCAGCCAGTCAGTCAGTCAAACAATCAATAAAATTTATTACAAAATATAGATAAATGTAAAAAAACACAAATCTATTCAGACAAAATGTACATAAATAAATGTATGAATGAATAAATAAATAAATGAGTAAACGAACGAACGAATGAATAAATAAAGAGATAGATAAATAGATAAATGAATGAATAAATGAATGAATAAATAAAACAAATAAATAAATAGATAAGTCAATAAATAAATAAATAGAAATATAGATGAATAAATAAATAAATAGATAAATGAATGAATAAATTAATACATATATAAATAATAAATAAATAAATAAATAAATAAATAAATAACTGGCAACAAATAAATGTATTGTGTTCTCAGGGTACTCGTCAGAGATCGGGAAAAGGCTTTGTGTGTCACACTACTTTAAGTCTTTGATTCCCAAACTCTGTGAATGTCCTCAATGGCCCAGGCATGGTTCTAAGCTGGTCTGTCTGCACATGCTGATGCAATCGGCTCACAGCATTGTATACACACAACAGGCAAAGCGTTAACAATTCATGGCCCCACCACGCAACAAGGACAAAAAGTTCCACGTCACAATAGAATGGATTTAATTGTTCACGCCAAAACTCTGGGAAAGTCCGCCACTAAGGAGTGGACGCCAATTTGTCAGCAAGCTTAATTATAATGGTCAGGCTATGCTGACAATCTACTTTTCTTTTGTACTCCAATTTGTCAGCAAGCTTAATTATAATGGTCAGGCTATGCTGACAATCTACTTTTCTTTTGTACTCCAATTTGTCAGCAAGCTTAATTGAAATGGTCAGGCTATGCTGACAATCTACTTTTCTTTTGTACGCCAATTTGTCAGCAAGCTTAATTACAATGGTAAGGCTATACTGACAATGTGTTTTTCTTTTCTTTCTTTCTTTTGATGTTACTTTTTTTTGTTTTAAAAAAAAAATCTTATCATTTATTTATTATTGATGCCTCATCTTCTGCATCTGTCTTGAGTCACAACCCCCTCCACCCATCCACCATCCGTAGGTTATTTCAGCTGTCCAACACACCTCCAAACCAAGTGAAAGCGCGGACACTATGACAGCACAGCATGGAGGGCCAGAGAGTCTAGGACAATTGTTCACAATGCTATGATAATGAGCTCGGGTGATGGGTTATGGGTTCGGATCCCATCAATCCTGTCAAAATTATTATGAAAATTTTCGGCTCCAACCGCCCCTTACCAGAGATGATAGTTCTAAGGGATCATTGGGAAGACGGGTTCCCCCATTCAGGTCGAGTCTCATCCACTTAACAGATGCGAAACTGAGTGCTTTTCTCAAATTTCTTGACCAACACCGCAGTTGTCTGTACCTCCCGGGCCTGGTTGATTCCATGATATGTTATGAAAAGCGAGCGTAGAGTACAGCCCTATCGTGCAGTATCAACGTCCAGAATAGAACCCAGATCATCACAGTTGATGTTCCCATTGTCATCATCACTGTCATCATAGCCCGGAATAAAATGGTCCCATCTTCTTTGGGTCTTTAATGTGGCGTAGATCCACTTCACGGATGCGTCATTGAGGGTGTTGCTCAAATTTTCTGACCAGCACCGTAGGTGTCTGTGTCACTCGGGTCTGGTTGACGCCAGGATATATTATGATAGTAAGCGTAGAGTACGAGCCCTCTCACGCATTCTCAATCCTGAATGGAACTCCATAGCTATCATGATTATCACCCTCATCGTCATTATCATCATCGCATTGTAAAAACTATGCCAGCTTCTGTGGTATTAAGGTGGCGTAGAAAATGGGACTGTAAAAATGAAAATAATGTGGCGTGGGATATATGACCAAAAAAAAAAAAAAAAAAAATCTTCTCCTTTCTGTCTTTCTTTCTCTCTCTGTATGTGGGTGGATAAACCATGTGAAGCCTTAACTCTCTCTGTCTGTCTCTGTCTCTGTCTGTCTGTCTGTTTGTCTCTTTCTCTCTGTCTGTTTCTGTCTGTCTGTCTGTCTCTCTATCTGTCTGTCTGTCTGCCTGTCTCTCTCTCTCTTTTTTGATTAGTCACCATGTCTTTCTCAATGGCCCCATTCTGACAGGAAGTGGCGGTAGGTCACGTACTATTTATATTTACCTACCTGTTTGGTTGTCTTTGAACAGACAACATGACATGTTTATTATAAGTTCGTGGTTGCGTCGGTACGTCTGGGGTTTTCCAAATCCTCCTACACATACACACATAAGGATACTCATATATAAGCAAGCACGCAAGC
>CM060310.1:19478104-19485604 GCA_030674185.1 Monoplex corrugatus | reverse complement strand
ATGCCTGCCTGCCTGTCTGTCTGCTCTTCTTCTTCTTCTTCTTCTTCTTCTTCTCTCTCTATCTGTGTATGTGAGTGTTTTCCATGTCACATACATATATAAATGTGTAATAGGTAGCGAGTGCCAAGACTACAAGGATGATTTATAAACTTTGTGATCTGGACAAAGAATAATCGCTGTACAAGTACTCAGTCACACATCTCCTGTGTAAAAGAAAAAGACGTATTACTGTACACAGTAAGCCAAAATACACAGACAATCACGTGGTTAGTACGTTACATGAGAACTTGTTTAAATAAAAAGTCATGTGCAACCAGTCGCCATGGTGTAGTGGTTAACGCAACGGACTACCGACTGGAAGGTTGTGGGTTCGAATCCCCATCAGTCCCTTCAAAATTATATCATTGCAGGATTTTTCGGCTCTAACCGGCTCCTACTCAGAGGTGGGCGTACTATGGGTTCATTGGGAAGACTGGGACCACACAGTCGAGTCTCATCCATTTCACAGATGCGTCATTGAGGGTGCTGCTCAAATCTTCTGATCACCACCACTACAGGTGTCTGCATCTCTCGGGCCTGGTTGACGCCTGGATATATCGTGATAGTAAACGTGGAGTACAACCCTGTCACACAGCCTCAATTCTAGATGGAACTCCAAGCATCATGATTTTCATCATCATCGACATCATCCTCGTCGCGTTGTGAAAAAAAAAACAAAACAAAGAAAGAAAGAAAGAAAGAAAGAAACAAGCAAGCAAACAAACAAACAAACAAACAAATAAACAAACAACGGCATCTGTGGCCATTAAGATGCGTAGAAAATTGGACAAAAAAACAAAAAACACCAAAAAATGATGAGCACAAAGGTAACCTCCCTGAATGCGATGATCCTAAAAAAATCAGGAGCAAACAGGTCCAAAACAGCCTTCAAAATGATGGTGATGATAGTGATGGTGAAGACATTGACGACAATGGTCACCTAGAGTTTTTACTTGTTGTTGCTGGGTTTTTTCTCTTCATTTCTACTCTCCCAAAGTCACCAAAACTGAAATCATAAAGAGCATAAGGCAAGAAAAGTACATGATCTGGGACATATTTTTTCTGAAAATGTTATGATAATGAAAATAGAGATGATGGTGATGGAGGTCCATTTCGGATTAAGATTGCATGACAGAGCTGTACTCTATGTTTACTACATACTACGTTTAATACATCCTGACATCAACCAGGCCCAAGAGATACAGACACCTGCGGTGTAGGTCAAGATATTTGAGAATCATTCTTAGTAACGTAACTGTACAGTGAATGGAGACTCCACTGTGCAGTCATTCCTAGACTTCCCGACGATGATTAATAGATGGGAGTTGGTCAGGGCCGACACATACCCTGTCATGATTGTTTTAGGGCTGATGGTGCTTGGCACCCTACCATCTCTTTCTAGGGAAGTCAGTTGTCTATGGCGATAACCACTTCGTCACGTGATGTGATTAATGAAGATCATTCTTTTTCTTCTTTCTTCTTCTCCTTCTTCTGCTTCGTCTTCTTTTCCTTCTTCTGCTTCGTCTTCTTCTCCTTCTTGTTCTTGTTCTTCGACTTCTTTTTGTTCTTCTTCTTCGTCTTCTTCGTCTTCCTTTCCTTCATCATCTTCTCTTCTTCTTTTTCTTCTTCTTTTCTTCTTGTCTTTGTCTTCTTTTTCTTCTTCTTCTTCTCCTCCATCTCCTCCTCCTCCTTGTCCTCCTCCTCCTTCTTCTTCTCCTTCTTCTTCTCCTTCTTCTTTTCCTCCTCCTTCTCCTTCTTCTTGTTTTTTTTTGTCTTCTTCTTGTTCTTTCTTTTTTTGTTTTGTTTTTTGTTTTTTTAGATCAGGCTTTTCATTGTTTTCCAGAAAGTGGGAATGTATACGTAATCTTGTTATTCATCATTTACATAACTTGAACATGATAAAGCTAGATGGACAGAGGTAGTGCATGTATTATTCGCTCATTCTTAGTGGAGTGTCCGTTTGTTTAAGAGGGATTCATTGCACTGGGAAATTCCATATGCCCTCCACCCAAATCTGCCAGCAATTGTATGGCAGACTCCCTGAGCCTGCGCAAAACCCTAGTAGTGCACTGGCAAAGCCTTAAAACGGCGAGGGGCGGGAGAGAGAGAGAGAGAGAGAGAGAGAGAGAGAGAGAGAGAGAGAGAGAGAGAGAGAGAGAGAGAGAGAGAGAGAGAGAGAGAGAGAGAGAGAGAGAGAGAGAGAGAGAGAGAGAGAGAGAGAGAGAGAGAGAGAGAGAGAGAGAGAGAGAGAGAGAGAGAGAAAGAAAGAGAGAGAGAGAGAGAGAGAGAGAGAGAGAGGAGAGAGAGAGAGAGAGAGAGAGAGAGAGCTAAGAAACACTAAGATGACACCACCAGAATGATGGAAACGTTAAGCTGGGCGACGAAAGGCCAGATTTCAACTAATGTTGCAGGCTGGGATTGAACTTGAGATACCAGGTCTTGAGTTCACAGGGTTCTAAAAAAAACAAGAGCACAAAAACCAACCAACCAACCGACCGACCGACCGACCAACCGACCGACCGACCGACCGACCAACCAACCAACCCAACCAACCAACCAACCAACCAACCAACAAACCAACAAACCAACAAACCAACCGACCCAACCAGCCAACCAACCAACCAACTAACCAGCCAGCCAACCAACCAACCAACCAACCAACCAACCAACCAACCAACCAACCAACTATCCAACCAACCAACCAACTGGCCAACCAACCAACTAATCAACCAACCAACCAACCAACCAACCAACAGACAGACAGACAGACAGACAGACAGACAACAACAACAACAACAAAAACGACGACGACGACAACAACAACAATAACAACAACAACAACAACAACAACAACAAACCAGCCCACGCAAATAACAAAAAACCAAAAAAGTGGCCCGCCCTGCATTATGAGCATATGAGCATGGTGCTGTAACATTTGAGCCAATGGGCCGGCCACTACAATCATGTCCTGCACCTGGGCTGAACCCACCACCCCAGCGTTATGAACATAGCGCTCTCATGACTGAGCTAGTGGGCTAATCTTAGCATACTACAAATCTGCTACAGTCCTGTCTCAAGTCTAAGATTATAAAGGGTTAAGAAGTGAACGGTACACGAAACGTGACCCCCCACCACAATCGTCAGTCCTTTATGAACAAAAAAACAACAACAAACCAAAAAAAAAAAAAAAAACCAAAAAAAAAAAAAAGTATTTCATCAACGCTAGGCAAAACTAAGTATAAAACAGTGGCGCAGTTAGACGATTACATCAGGTCTTTATATATTATAAAGTGACGGGCGAACAGGACTTGGACGTGCCTTCAGAGAAATGGAGAGTTGGGTGTGCACTATATGTCGAACCTATTTTTCTTTTCTTCTTTCCTTTTTTGTTTTTGTTTTTGTTTTAGGGTCATTGCACTCAGCGAGGTTACCTTTTAAAGCATTCATCCTAATCAAACCAACTTATTTTTTCTTTTTTTATGCATTTTTTTTAGGATCATCGCACTCATGGAGGTTACCTTTGTGCTCACCTTTTTTGTTTTGTTTTGTTTTGTTTGGTCCCATTTTCTACGCCACTTTAATGGCCACAGGAACTGGCACAGGTTTCACAATACTGTTATGATGAATGTCGATGACGATGATAATCATGATGCTATGGAGTTCCATCTAGGATTGAGACTGCGTGACAGGGCTGTACTCTACGCTTACTATCATAACATATCCTGGCGTCAACCAGGCCCGAGAGATACAGATACCTGCGGTGCTGGTCAGAAGATTTAATGAACACCCTCAATGACGCATCTGTAAAGTGGATGAGACTCGATTGTGGTGGTTCCAGTCTTCCCAATGAGCCCATAGCACCCCAACTCTGGGTTGGAGCCGGTTAGAGCCAAAAAATCCCACATGACTTTTGAAGGGACTGATAGGAATTCGAACCCACAACCTTCAAGTCGGTAGTCCGCTGCGTTAACCACTACACCACGAACCCACTTTTCTAGCTTAACACACACTGTGTTAGGAAAATCTTTAAACAGCCTCAATTCTACGCACAGGCCATTTTTGTCCCAGTTCTGCGCTGTTATTTCTCTGCATTAAAATCTGGGGGAAAGAGTGGCAGAATGGTTCAGAAGTTCACCTGCCAATAACTAAACTCGAAGTTTCAGGGTTTGCTCCCCGTAGAGGCCCTGACTTTTTTTTCTCAGTTTGACTTGAAAATCGAATTGAACGTCTAGTCCTTCGGAAGGGGACGAAAAACGAGTCGGACCCGTGTGACTTCTGGCTGTGCACGCTAAAGATCCCACGGTAGTTGAAAATCGTGAAGAGCAGGGCATTGCCCGGCTGCCTTGGTATAAAACATTGGAGAGATAGGTTGATTTCGCAGGTCCCACCCTTGAAGACCAAATAGCCTTCTTGCCTTTCTGAAGTCTTGGTAAAAAAAAGTGAAAAATGAATATAAATTTGAATCGAGGGAGAGGTGGTGGGCGCCACCCTCGTGCTGGCACCGGGAAAAGTTGAGGTCTCTGCTACCTCACTCACCTACAACCCCAGGGTTATAGAGCTATCAAGGTAGGACCTCAGGACCTGGCCAGCTCATGGGTTCGTGTGCAGGCTTAAGGCTTGTGCTGTGATCATTCAGTGCATATGGAATTCATTCTGGGCGCGGAGACACGTCATCTTGAGAAACTGAAACTGAAACTGCATTAAAATAGTAAATCTCTCCCCTTATGAGCATGGTGCTCTAACATTTTAGCTAATGGGCCACTACAATCATGTCCTGCACGAGGACTGAACCCACAACCCCAACGTTATGATCATAGTGCTCTAACGACTGAGCCAGCAGACCAATCTCAGCACACCACAAATCTGCTACAGTTCTATCTCAAAATCTAAGATTATAAAGGGATAAGAAATGATCGGTGCATAAAACTTGACCCCACAGTCGTCAGTCCTTTATGAACTTAAAAAAAAGAGAGAAAAGTATTTCACCAACGCTATGCAAAACAAAGTATAAAAGAGTGGCGCAGTTAGACGATTACTTCAGATCTTTATAAAAAAAAAAAGTGACGGACGAACAGGACTTGGACGTGCCTTAAGAGAATTGGAGAGATGGCTGTGCACTATATGTCCTAACCTACTTTTCTTTTCTATTTTCCTTTTTTTGTTTTGTGTTTGTTTTAGGGTCATCGCACTCAGCGAGCTTAATTTTTAAAGCATTCATTTGAATCAAACCAATTTCTTTTTTCTTTTTTTCTTTTATATTTTTTAAGGATTATCACACTCAGGGAGGTCACCTTAGTGCTCACCTTTTTTTTGGTCCCATTTTCTATGCCACTTTAATGGCCACAGGAACTGGCACAGGTTTCACAATACTGTTATGATGATGTCGATGAGGATGATAATCATGATGCTATAGAGTTCCATCTAGGATTGAGACTGCGTGACAGGGCTGTACTCTACGCTTACTATCATAACATATCCCACGGCTGCATTCTCCCAGCCATTCTGACACCCTCTAGTTAGTACCTTTCTGTCAGCCAGCATCGCCTGCGAGTGCTATTTTTAGCCAGGCAGGTTTGACCAGAGCCCATCACTCTACAGCAGTGTTTTGTAACTGCTGTGATCTTTCGGGAGGGACTGAGTATAGGGAGGGACTGAGATTGGTACAGAGTAGGCTTACTCGAATCTAGGTCAATCTGTAGGCCTATACTTCCACGCGCCTGGGCCTCTCCATAGGATGGGTGAGGGTGGTGTGGAGAGTGGAAGGGGAGGGAAAGATGCGCGCTGTTAATTAGCCGGCAGAGTAAAACCAAAGGGTGGCCAGCTAAAGTGTCTCGGATTTGGGCACCGTGATCCTGGCGTCAACCAGGCCCGAGAGATACAGATACCTGTGGTGCTGGTCAGAAGATTTGATCAACACCCTCAATGAAGCATCTGTAAAGTGGATAAGACTCGACTGTGTAGTTCCAGTCTTCCCAATGAGTCCATAGCACTCTCAACTCAGGATTGGAGCCGGTTAGAGCCAGAAAATCCCACAGTGATTTTTGAAGGGACTGATAGGAATTCGAACCCACAACCTTCAAGTCGGTAGTCTGTTGCGTAACCATTATGCCACAAACCCACTTCTCTAGTTTAACGCACACTGTGTTCATAAAATCTCTAAACAGCCTCAGTTCTACGCACAGGCCATTTTTATCCCAGTTCTGCGCTGTTTATTTCTCTGCATTAAAAATAGTAAATCTCTCCCCTTATAATGTAAAACAAAATATGACTGCTGGATCTTGAGGGTAAAAACAAAATATTAAAAAATACCTTGTTTGTAAAAGATCCTTGGGAGTATAAAACACGACGTTTCGAGCCCAGGCCCTTTGTCAAGTGAAAAATAAGATTTATTTTTCACTTTACAAAGGGCCTGGGCTCAAAACGTCGTGTTTATTTTTCACTTGACAAAGGGCCCTGGGCTCGAAACGTCGTGTTTTATACTCCCAAAGATCTTTTACAAACAAGGTATTTTTTAATATTTTGTTTCTCCCCTTATAAGCATGGTGTTCTAACATTTGAGCCAATGGGCCACTACAATCATGTCCTGCACGAGGATTGAACCCACAACCCCCAGCGTTATGAACATAGTGGTCTAATGACTGAGCTAGCGGGCCAATCTTTGCATACTACAAAAACATCTGCCACAGCCCACCACATGCACACGGTACTTTGTGATGTCATTGCATACGGAATTCATTCCTTGTCTCAAAATCTAAGATTATAAGGGGATAAGAAATGAACGGTACACGAAACTGGACCCCACAGTCGTCCGTCAGTCCTTTATGAACTTATAAAAAGAGAGAAGTATTTCATCAACGCTACGTAAAACGAAGTATAAAACAGTGGCGCAGTTAGACGATTACATCAGATCTTTATAAAAAGTAACGGGCGAACAGGACTTGGACGCGCCTTCAGAGAAATGAGACAGATAGGTGTGCACTGTTATTGTTGGAATGTCAGCTATGTGATGATGTGTAATGTCAACACATAACCTTGACGACCTCACCTGTAGGGTATAGAGGTTAGGGAAGGTGCAGGGCGAGTGGGTGAGGGGGGAGAAGAAGCGGAGTTGGGGTAGATGGATTCACATAGACGCAACTGGCACGCCCATTGACATATATGCATTCACTCTTTCTCTCTCTGTCTGTCTGTCTCTCTTTTTCTCTCTCTCTCTCTGTGTCTCTCTGTCTCTGTCTCTCTGCCTTTGTCATTGTCTCTCTTTCTCTTTATTTCTTTCTCTCTCTTTCTCTCTCTCTCTTTAGGAATTTGTCACTTCGTTTGTACAAGGCATTTAAGATTAGAACTGTTGCTGTGTCATTTGATACAAATTACGTTTATAATGATGTGATTGTCATGATGTCAAATGATCGTATTGCTTATGTATTTGTACTCTTTCATGAGGGGCAGTGGCCTATTACATGA
>CM060310.1:19468104-19473104 GCA_030674185.1 Monoplex corrugatus | reverse complement strand
AACAGTGGTAAATATGGATTTGGACTGCACTACTTGCTTTGAACTTGTGTGTCCAGTTGTCAAGTGCAGCTGCACAGCATGTGTGCTCAGTGTGCAGTGACCGAGACCTCAAAACGAAATACGAGAAACACGCTCAGTTTGAACGGACCGTCAGTCATACTTTTCCAGAAATACAAAATGAAACAAAAATAAATGAATAAATAAAGACACGTGGTTATGCTGTACATTCTGGCTCTTTTTACAGTACATTCTATCGTACATTCTGCAGTACATGAATAGATAAGTGAGTAAGTAAGCGAGTGAGTAAGTAGGTAAGTCAGTCAGTCAGTCAGTCAGTCAGTGAGTAAGTACGTGAGTAAGTGAGTGAGTGAGTACGTGAGTGAGTAAGTAAGTAAGTAGGTAGGTAGGGAGTTAGGTAAGTAAGTAAGTAAGTAAATGAATACGTAAGTAAGTAAGTGGTAAGTAAGTAAGTAAGTAAATGAGTAAGTAAGTAGTAAGTAGTAAGTAAGTAGGTAAGTAGTAAGTAAGTAAGTAAGTAAGTAGTAAGTAAGTAGGTAAGTAGTAAGTAAGTAAGTAAATGAGTAAGTAAGTAGTAAGTAAGTAAGCAAGTAAGTAATAAGCAAGTAAGCAAGTAAGTAAGTAAGTAAATGAGTAAGTAAGTAAGTGAGTAAGTGAGTGAGTGAGTAAGTAAGTAAGTAAGTAAGTAATAAATAAGTAAGTAGTAAGTAAGTAAGTAAGTAGTAAGTAAGTAAGTGAGTGAGTGAGTAAGTAAGTAAGTAGTAAGTGAGTGAGTAAGTAAGTAAGTAAGTAAGTAATAAATAAGTAAGTAGTAAGTAAGTAAGTAAGTAAGTAAGTAGTAAGTAAGTAAGTGAGTGAGTAAGTAAGTAAGTAGTAAGTAAGTAGTAAGTAAGTAAGTAGTAAGTAAGTAGTAAGCAAGTAAGTAAGTAAGTAAATGAGTAAGTAAGTAGTAGTAAGTAAGTAAGTAAGTAAGAGTAGTAGTAAGTAAGTAGTAAGTAAGTAAGTAAATGAGTAAGTAGTAAGTAGTAAGTAGTAAGTAAGTAAGTTAGTAAGTAGAAGTAAGTAGTAAGTAGTAAGTAAGTAAGTAAGTAAGTAAGTAGTAAGTAGTAAGTAAGTAAATGAGTAAGTAAGTAAATGAGTAAGTAAGTAGTAAGTAAGTAAGTAGTAAGTAAGTAAGTAGTAGTAAGTAAGTAAGTAAGTAGTAAGTAAGTAAGTAGTAAGTAAGTAAGTAAGTAAGTAGTAAGTAAGTAAGTAAGTAAGTAAAGTAAGTAGTAAGTAAGTAGTAAGTAAGTAAGTAGTAAGTAAGTAAGTAGTAAGTAAGTAAGTAGTAAGTAAGTAAGTAAGTAGTAAGTAAGTAAGTAAGTAGTAAGTAAGTAAGTAGTAAGTAAGTAAGTAGTAAGTAAGTAGTAAGTAAGTAAGTAGTAAGTAAGTAGTAAGTAAGTAAGTAAGTAAGTAGTAAGTAAGTAGTAAGTAAGTAAGTAGTAAGTAAGTAAGCAAGTAGTAATAAGCAAGTAAGCAAGTAAGTAAGTAAGTAATATGAGTATGTAAGTAAGTGAGTAGTAAGTGAGTAGTGTAGTAAGTAAGTAAGTATGTAAGTAATAAATAAGTAAGTAGTAAGTAAGTAAGTAAGTAGTAAGTAAGTGAGTGAGTGAGTAAGTAAGTAAGTAGTAAGTAAGTGATGTGAGTAAGTAAGTAAGTAAGTAAGTAAGTAATAAATAAGTAAGTAGTAAGTAAGTAAGTAGTAAGTAAGTAAGTGAGTGAGTGAGTAAGTAAGTAAGTAGTAAGATAAGTAAGTAGAGTAGTAGTAAGTAAGTAGTAAGTAAGTAAGTAAGTAAATGAGTAAGTAAGTAGTAAGTAAGTAAGTAAGTAAGTGAGTAGTAAGTAAGTAGAAAGTAAGTAAGTAAATGAGTAAGTAAGTAGTAAGTAGTAAGTAAGTAAGTAAGTAGTAAGTAAGTAAGTAAGTAGTAAGTAGTAAGTAAGTAAGTAAGTAAGTAGTGAGTAGTAAGTAAGTAATGAGTAAGTAAGTAGTAAGTAAGTAAGTAGTAAGTAAGTAAGTAGTAGTAAGTAAGTAAGTAGTAAGTAAGTAGTAAGTAGTAAGTAAGTAAGTAGTAAGTAAGTAGTAAGTAAGTAGTAAGTAAGTAAGTAAGTAGTAAGTAAGTAAGTAAGTAGTAAGTAAGTAGTAAGTAAGTAAGTAGTAAGTAAGTAAGTAGTAAGTAAGTAAGTAGTAAGTAAGTAAGTAAGTAGTAAGTAAGTAAGTAGTAAGTAAGTAAGTAGTAAGTAAGTAGTAAGTAAGTAAGTAGTAAGTAAGTAAGTAAGTAGTAAGTAAGTAAGTAAGTAAGTAGTAAGTAAGTAGTAAGTAAGTAAGTAGTAAGTAAGTAAGTAAGTAAGTAGTAAGTAAGTAAGTAGTAAGTAAGTAGTAAGTAAGTAGTAGTAAGTAAGTAGTAAGTAAGTAAGTAGTAAGTAAGTAAGTAGTAAGTAAGTAAGTAGTAAGTAAGTAGTAAGTAGTAAGTAAGTAAGTAGTGTAAGTAAGTAATTAAGTAGTAAGTAAGTAAGTAGTAAGTAGTAAGTAAGTAAGTAAGTAAGTAAGTGAAGTAAGTGATGTGAGTGAGTGAGTGAGTGAGTGAGTGAGTGAGTGAGTGAGTGAGTGAGTGAGTAAGTAAGTAAGTAAGTAAGTAAGTAGTAAGTAAGTAAGTAAATATATGAGTACGTAAATAAATAAATAAATAAAGGTGGAGTTTGGGCTACGTTCAAGAGGTATTCATTTCATTTACGCAATTCCATATGCGCTCCAACCAAAATATACTAGTAGTTACCTGGCAGACAATCCAAAATGCTACAGTTCTCAAAGTTAATACGACCGTAAGGAATCTTTGGTTGAAATGAAATGTGACGTACAATGAGGACAGTAGTAGACTTTCACAGCAGGGAACTAAGATTTGAAACGTTGTCTCAAAATCACGAAAAAGCATCGTTCATCTGCTTTCCCCAGAAAGTGTTCATTTGAAGCACTGTTTTAGGCGCGTGTCACCTGTTGTTTTGTATGGCAAACTTATGCTTTCGTGACACTTCAACAGGCCAACGTTTCAGTTTCTCAAGATGACGTCTCCGCGCTCGGAACGAATTCCATATGCACTAACGTCACAGGTGCCATCTGTATGGCGATCATGGCACAAGCCTTAAGCCTCCACATAAACCCGTGAGCTTGGTCAGGTCCTGAGGTCCTACCTAGGCCACAGCCTGACCCAACTTTGGTATAAAGATCCACCTATACAAAGAGCTGACTGTACATGTACACTCTCACACACACACATTCACACATGCACGCACGCACGCACACACATACATACACACACACATTCACACATACACGCACGCAGCTTGACCCAAATTTAGTAAACGTTCACCTGCATGAAGAGCTGAGTGCACACACACATAACACACACACACACACACACACACACACACACACACACACACACACACACACACACACACACACACACGCACACAAACACACACAAACACACACACGCACACACACACGTGCGCGCGCAATCACGCAAACGCCCACGCCTTTCTGTGAATATGAGACGATCCCCCTCCCATCCACCCTCCTTTTTTTTCAACAAAAAAGATATTGAAAAACGATTAAACTCCAAACTTTAAACCAAAGCTACTTTAACTGAAGGAAACACTATTTGTCTATAGATCGTAACCAACATTTATCGATCAGTCAAAGCTTACACAAATGAAAAGAAATCCAGTTTCCCCCTCCACCCCTCACCCTTACACGATTTCATAGTAACGACAGAACCTGTATGGCTTTGAATTTCTATTGATTTACTGTTGTTTATATATTTCATCTCTTTAGTGTCCATTATCATGTTGATATTTCATTTCTTTTGTCACAGTGGATTTACCTTGTGAAACTCGGGATGCTCTGCTCTTTGAGAACGCGTCGTCACAGTACAGTTTTACCTATACATATATATAATATGTATATGTGTATATACATTTAATTATACATATGTATACATATATATCGTTCGTCTATTCAATATGTGCTTTTAGATGAATAGTGTGGTTTTCGAGCAGAGAGATCCACGGTAGACATGGTCCTTTCCCTTCGCCAAATCCAGGAGAGAGTGCAGAGAGCAGCGGATGCCCCTGTATGTGGCATTCATTGACCTCACCAAGGCCTTTGACCTAGTCAGCAGAGATGGCCTTCTCAGGGCTCTCCGAAAAATCGGCTGGCCCGCCCCCAAACTGCATAACTTAATTGGGTCCTTCCACTCTAACATGAAAGGGACGCAGCGGTGTGAAACAAGGCTGCGTCCTGGCCCCAACCCTCTTTGGAATCTTCTTTGCTCTCCTCCTGAGGCATGCGTTCAGCACAGCCCAAAAGGGATCTACCTGCAGACCAGATATATATATATATATATATATATATATATATATATATATATATATATATGTGTGTGTGTGTGTGTGTGTGTGTGTGTGTGTGCATATATATATATTTAACAATTTTTTTTTTACCAACTTTAGAAAGACAGGAAGGCTAACTGGACTTCAAGGGGAGGAACCAGGGAAATCAACCTTTCTCTCCAATATTTTGTACCAGGGCAGCCCATCGAAAGCCCTGCTCTTCACGATTTTCAACTGCCATGGGAATTTTAGCGTGCGCAGGCAAGAAGGCCCACGTGTCCGACTCTTTTTCGTGCCCTTTCGAAGGACTAGACGTTCAAGTCGATTTTCCGGTCAAACTGAGGGAAAAAAGTCGAGGCCTCAATGGAAAAGGAACCCTGGAAGCTCGAGTTTAGTTTTTGGCAGGCTAACGTCTGAACCATTCTGCCACTTTTCTCCTGATATATGAAAGCATTCTTACCAACAAATGCCCATCAATTAACATCAGGAAGAGAGTTCTTGAATGTTATATAGAACCAATACTGTTGTACTGATGTGAGGCGTGGACAGTCAAC
>CM060310.1:19438104-19445604 GCA_030674185.1 Monoplex corrugatus | reverse complement strand
GTTGGATGGCTCTTGGAACTGAAGCTTCGAGTTCATTCCTAGCCCACACCCACCCACCCAACCAACCACCCAACCACCCAACCAACCAACCAACCAACCAACCAACCAACCAACCAACCAAAGAAACAAACACAGAAACAAACACAGAAACAAACAAAGAAACAAATACAGAAATAAACAAAGAAACAAAGAAACAAACAAAGAAACAAACAAAGAAACAAACACAGAAACAAACAAAGAAACAAATACAGAAATAAACAAAGAAACAAACAAAGAAACAAATAAAGAAACAAAGAAAGAAAGAAAGAAAGAAAGAAACAAACAAACAAACAAACGAACGAACAAACGAACAAACGAACGAAGAAAGAAAGAAAGAAAGAAAGACACAAACAAACAAACAAACAAACAAACAAACAAACAAACACAATCAATCAATCAATCAATCAATCAATCAAACAAACAAATAAACAGTTAAAGAAAGAAACAAACAAACAAACAAACACACACGGACGCACAGACGCACGCACGCGCGCATGCAGAAGCAAGCAAACAAACAAACAAACAAACAAACAAACAAACAAACAAACAAACAACAACAACAACGATAACAAAACAATTGGCCTGTTCGCTGCCCGTCTGAAACTGCAGTCATTCTTGGTGTTATCATCCAGCGCGTAGGATTTGGCGCGAGCTCTCAGGAGTTTGCCAGATAAGAAAGAGCGTATATCAATTTCTATTCTCATTGCTGCTGTTCGTTCCCTCTACATATCCCGGGAAAGCTGGAAGGAAAGAGAGCACCAGGTAGACCCAGGGAGAAAATGCTGGACGGACTTGCAGAGTGGCGGGGACGAGGAGGGTGGGGGAGATGCTAGGGGCAACGAGAGATAGAGACAGATGGAAGTCCATGATCGCCAACGCCATGCGGCAGGGCACCTGATGATGATGACATATCCCTTATTATTCTTAGACCCTTTCCATCAGCATTGAGCATTTCTAGTTGGTCGATTAATTCTTTGTGTCTTGCCTGATCAAAAGCCTTGGTATAATCAACAAAGCATAAACATAAATCCTAATTCAGCTCGATTGACCTCTCTATGATAGTTCCTAGGAGGTATATGGCATAAATCCGCATTGTTCTTCTATTTCTCTTTTGATTCTGTTCCTTTTCCTCACCATGATTATTCTTAATAGGATTTTTGTTACATGACTCATCAAGCTGATTGTACGATGGAGTTCGTATTCTATAGCCCCTGCTTTCTTTGGAAGCGCAATGAAAATTGATTTTGATATATCTTTAGGGATTTTTCCGGTGTCACAAATTTCATTTAGGAGGTCTGTTATTTTTTTTCAATGCCAAATTCATCTAAAGCCTCGATCATTTCTGAAGTAAGATTGTCTGGTCCTGGGGCTTTTCCCTGTTTCATCTTTTTCATCGCTGCTGTAACTTCATCTGTCTCTACTGGTGGTCTTTCAACGTTCTTTCTTATGATGTTTTTTCTTTCTGTCATGTCACAAAGGTCTTTAATGTACTCTCCCCATCTATCTAATATTTTGTCTTTTTCCATGATAAGCATACCATTTTTTGATTTTAAGCAACCAGTTGATGTACACGTCTTTTTCCTGTGAGCAATTTCTCCATGTTTCTGCACATAAACTTTAGACCTATTTTGTGCCGATCTTCTGGTTTTTTTGTTCTTTGTTTCCAGCCTAGCTTCCTTAGCTTCATTGCACATATTCCTGATTTCCTTATGTATCTTTTTTGTATTCTTCCTGTTTTCCTTTTGCCCTCTTCCGGTCTTTCATCAAGCCTAAAATTTCTTTTGTCGTTCAGTTCTTATTTGTCTTTCTTTCAACTCAAGGGACTTCTTCACAAGCTTCAGTTATCGGGTTTCTCAACTCTGAAACTAACTCCATTGTGCCAAAACAGAAACACACAAACAAAAACAAAAACGATAAACGATTAAGCAAATCAACCAAACAATAAATAAACGAGCTGACTGCCTCTCATCCCATCCACCCACTTTCAGTCCAAACTTCCGTATTTTCCCCCCCCCCCACCCCCCACCCCACCCCCTCTCAATTCCACACTGTCTCACTGTGACTGAGCCAAGCGTATGACAGACAGCCCAGTAAACTAGTCACGATTTGAATAACTTCAAACTTCATCACCCTCTAACCCAACAGAATCCCCACCCAGACACCGGAAGACAAGAGTTACGTGCCCTTCACCTTGGAAGCCCAGCGCCAGTTTTGATGGCCACAAGAGGGCAGCAGTGTGCATAGCTTTCTGACGTCACCAGCCAGTCGCCGCCATTGATCCAGAAACTGTCGATTTATTTTGCGAAATGGAAAAGCTCGTATTTCAGTTGCGGCATTCTGTTGTACTAATCTACTACATCACGAAATGGACTTTTGCAATACCAAGCATTTCGAAATTGCTGGTGGTGGTCAGTTTTTCTATAAAAAAAAAAAAAAAAAAAAAAAAAAAAAATTCTCTCAAAAAAACCCACGTTATTTGTTTTTGGTAAGGTATCATCACAACAAAATCTATAAGCAAAGCATCAGAACAAAAAGACATTATCTCTTCAACATGCTTACAGTACATCTAAGTCTTCAACAAATAATAATAATAATAATAATTACAATATTTATATAGCGCAAAATCTTGATAAAATCAAATCTAAGCGCTGAAGCAGACACACACGCAAGCACGCACGCACGCACGCACACACACGCACGCACACCACACACACACACACACACACACACACACACACACACACACACACACACACACGCATGGCTATAAATGGGGAGAAAGAATAAAAGCAATAAAAGCAAGAATAAAAGCAATGGAAAATTATAGAGAGCATAGCATATACAATTATATATTATAACCATGTGATTCCCCTCCGAGCGGAGACAGGCTGCAGAGGGGGGGGGGGGGGGGGGTGGTTGAGTGAGGTTAGGATTTTATGCGGAGGAGAAAAGGTGAGTTTTGAGAGCGGACTTGAAGGAGACAAAAGTAGGTTGCTGACGGACTGAGAGAGGAAGTTTGTTCCAGGAGAGTGGACCAGAAACAGAGAAGGCTCGTGGACCATAGGTATTGAGCTTAGTACGTGGAAAGCGAAAAGTGAGAGGATCGGAGGCAGAGCGGAGGGTACGTGAGGGAAGATAGATCTCAAGTAGGCTTGACAGGTAATCGGGGGCTGCGTTATTGAGGCTTTTGTAGCACATGGTGTCTAGTTTGTACTGTATGCGCTTTGATACAGGGAGCCAGTGAAGTTGTGCCAGGAGAGGAGATATGTGGTCAGCTTTTTTTCTTTTTGAGTACAAGGCGTACAGACAAATCCCACATATGTGCATGAAACACAATGTAGAAAATAAAGTTTAAATATTCACAGGTAATAAAAGATAAAATCAAAATGACCGCTTGCCAGTGGTCCAGCACACTGGAATCAGCAGTACACAAAATAGAATCAGAATGCGTAGTTGATAAAACAAAACAAGAAAAGAAAAGGCAAGACAAGACAAGACAAGACAAGGTAAGAAAAGACAAGACAAGACAAGGTAAGGCAAGACAAGACAAGACAAGACAAAACAAGGCAAGGGAAGGCAAGGCAAGGCAAAACAAAACAAAACAAAACAAGGCAAGGCAAGGCAAGGCAAGGCAAGGCAAGGCAAGGCAAAACAAGGCAAGGCAAAGCAAGACAAAACATGGCAAGGCAAGACAAGGTAAGACAAGACAAGGCAAGACAAGACAAGGCAAGGCAAGGCAAGACAAAACAAGGCAAGACAAGGCAAGACAAAGCAAGGCAAGGCAAGGCAAGACAAGACAAGGCAAGGCAAGGCAAGGTAAGGTAAGGTAAGGCAAGGCAAGGCAGGGCAAGGCAAGACAAAACAAGGCAAGGTAAGGCAAGGCAAGACAAAATAAGGCAAGGCAAGGCAAGGCAAGACAAAACAAGGCAAGGCAAGGCAAAGCAAGGAAAGACAAAACAAGACAAAACAAGGCAAGGCAAGGCAAGGCAAGGCAAGGCAAGGCAAGGCAAGACAAAACAAGGCAAGGTAAGGCAAGGCAAGGCAAGGCAAGACAATACAAGGTAAGACAAGAAAGGCAAGACAAAACAAGGCAAGGCAAGGCAAGGCAAGGCAAGGCAAGACGAGGTAAGACAAGACAAAGAAAGGCAAGACAAAGGAAGGCAAGGCAAGACAAGACAAAGCAAGACAAGGCAAGGCAAGGCAAGACAAGACAAAGCAAGGCAAGGCAAGGTAAGACAAGACAAGAGACTGCCAGGCAAGGCAAGGCAAGGCAAGGCAAGAGAAAGCAAGGCAAGGCAAGGCAAGGCAAGACAAGACAATGCAAGGTAAGGCAAGGCAAGACAATGCAAGGGAAGGCAAGAAAAGACAATGCAAGGCAAAGCAAGGCAAAACAAGGCAAGGCAAGACAAGGCAAGGCAAGGCAAGGCAAGAGAAGACAAGACAAAGCAAGGCAAGACAAGACAAAACAAAGCAAGGCAAGACAATACAAGACAAGACAAAGCAAGGCAAGACAAGGCAAGGTAAGACGAGACAAGGCAAA
The DNA here is from genome assembly GCA_030674185.1 of Monoplex corrugatus. NCBI lineage: Eukaryota > Metazoa > Mollusca > Gastropoda > Littorinimorpha > Ranellidae > Monoplex > Monoplex corrugatus. The sequence goes on along the minus strand of CM060310.1, from coordinate 19,441,025 downwards.
ACAAAGCAAGGCAAGAAAAGACAATGCAAGGCAAAGCAAGGCAAGGCAAGACAAGGCAAGACAAAACAAAGCAAGGCAAGGCAAGACAAGGCAAGACAAAACAAAGCAAGGCAAGACAAGACAAGACAAAGCAAGGCAAAACAAAACAAGGCAAGGCAAGACAAGACAAGACAGAGCAAGGCAAGGCAAGACAAAGCAAGGCAAGGCAAAGCAAAGCAAGGCAAGGCAAGACAAGACAAGGCAAGACAAAGCAAGGCAAGGCAAAGCAAGGCAAGGCAAGGCAAGGCAAGGCAAGGCAAGGCAAGACAAGACAAGACAAGACAAGGCAAGACAAGACAATGCAAGGCAAGACAAGACAAAGCAAGACAAGGCAAGACAAGACAAGACAAGACAAAGCAAGACAAAACAAGACAAGACAGAGCAAGGCAAAGCAAGACAAAGCAAGGCAAGGCAAGGCAAAGCAAAGCAAGGCAAGACAAGACAAAGCAAGGCAAGACAAAGCAAGGCAAGGCAAAGCAAGGCAAGGCAAGGCAAGACAAGGCAAGGCAAGACAAAGCAAGGCAAGTCAAGGCAAAGCAAGGCAAGACAAGACAAGGCAAGGGAAGACAAAGCAAGGCAAAGCAAGGCAAGGCAAGACAAGACAAGACAATGCAAGGCAAAGCAAGGCAAGACAAGGCAAGACAATGCAAAACAAGACAAGACAATGCAAGGCAAGGCAAGGCAAGACAATGCAAGGCATGGCAAGGCAAGGCAAGACAATGCAAGACAAGACAAGACTATGCAAGGCAAGGCAAGGCAAGACAAAGCTAGGCAAGGCAAGGCAAGATCCAAAACAAGTGTGACTGCCCGCGCCCAAGCCAAGCCAAGTCAAAACAAGCCAAGCCAAGTCAAAACAAGCCAAGCCAAGCCAAACAAGCCAACCCAAGCCAAACAAGCCAACCCAAGCCAAACAAGCCAACCTGAGCCAAGCCAAACCAAAAGAAGCCAACCCAAGCCAAACAAGCCAACTCGAGCCAAGCCAAGCAAAAAGAAGCCAACCCAAGCCAAACCAAGCCAAAACAAGTCAAGCCAAGCCAAAGCAAGCCAAGCCAGAACAAGCCAAGCCAAGCCAAGCCAAAACAAGTCAACCCAGCCAAAAGAAACCAACACAAGCCAAAACAAGCCAAAAGAAGCCAAAACAAGTCAAGCCAAGCCAAAACAAGCCAAGCCAAACAAGCCAACCCAAGCCAAAACAAACCAAGCCAAAACAATTCAACCCAAGTCAAAACAAGCCAAAACAAGCCAAGCCAAGCCAAAACAAGTCAACCCAAGTCAAAACAAGCCAAGCCAAGCTAAGCCAAGCCAAAACAAAGCCAAGCCAAGCCAAACCAACCCAAGCCAAAACAAGTCAAACCAAGCCAATACAAACCAAGCCAAGCCAAGCCAAGCCAAGCCAAACCAAGTCAAAACAAACCAAACCAAACTAAGCCAAGCCAAACCAGGCCAGGTCAAGCCAAGGGACAGGTGGCCGAAAATGTATGCCTGTCTTTTCTTGTCTAGTCTTATTATACCAAATACGCGTTCTGAATCTTTTTTTATATATATATATATTTCTGGCTCGAATACACAGGTAAGTTGTAGAGATGTGGTTTCTCAGAAGAATGTTGAGAGTTGCATGGACAGCAAAGAAAACAAACGAGACAGTCTTGATGGAGGCAGACACAAATAGATCACTCATAAGGAAGATTAGGAAAAGACAGGCAACATTTATAGACCATTTTATGAGGAAGGGGGATTTGGAGCACCTGGTCACAACGGGAAAGCTGGAGGGAAAGAGAGCACCAGGTAGACCCAGGGAGAAAATGCTGGACGAACTTGCAGAGTGGCTGGGGATGAAGAGGGTGGGGGAGATGCTGGGGGCAACGAGAGATAGAGATGGTTGGAAGTCCATGGTCGCCAACGCCATGCGGCAGGGCACCTGATGATGATGATGATGACCGTGAATTAACGAGGACTCAGGTCTTTCAACTGGCTGGAGACTGTCAGCTTTTTTGTCAGCTTTTTCATCCCGTAACATCCATGAAAGTGTGTCAGTCTGGAATTTGGAGTTTGTTCAAGAGGGTTTCATCGCACTCGGACAATTCCATATGTGCTCCACCCAAATCTGCCAACAATAATTATCTGGTAGATTCCCTAAGCCTGCGCAAAACCCTTTACGCTGGCAGGGTTTTGAAATTGGGGAGATGGGGGGAAAGGGATTTTGAAACACTAAGCTGACACGACCAGAATGATGGAAACATTAAGATGGGCAGCGAACAGGCCAGTTTTTAATGTTGCAGGCTGGGGTTGAACTCGAGATATCAGATCTTGAGTCCACGGCTCTATGATAAGTATCAACCAGACTCCCATGAAGGTACAAACAGACATGAAAAAAAAAAGGAAAAGAAAAAGAAAAAGAAAGAAAGAAAGAAAGAAAGAAAGAAAGAAAGAAAGAAAGAAAGACGGAAAGAAGAAAATGGAGTGATCAAACTTTGCTAAAGTTGCATTTTAAAATACAATTTCTTGTCGCTGATGCCCCCTGCCCTTCTGTCCATAAAATGCCTGTCACGCCATCGATATTTCACACATTTGCAACTTCCCCCAGCATGAGGCTGAGCTCTGGTCCAGAGTGGAGAGATACACATTTATCAAAAGAGAGAAATCTTTTTCTCAAGTGTTATTCTGCGGTGGTGGTGGTGGTGGTGGTGGTGGTGGTGGTGGTGTGTGTGTGTGTGTGTGTGTGTGTGTGTGTGTGTGTGCGTGCGTATGAGCCTGAAGATAGGCAGACATATACGCACGCGCGCGCACACACACACACACACACACACACACACACACACACACACACACACACACACACACACACACACACTGAAATTCTCGCCATATGTAGACCATAATCT
>CM060310.1:19405604-19425604 GCA_030674185.1 Monoplex corrugatus | reverse complement strand
TTTAAAACCACCCTGTATCTGATTTTAAAACCACCCTGTATCTGATTTTAAAACCACCCTGTATCTGATTTTAAAACCACCCTGTATCTGATTTTAAAACCACCCTATATCTGATTTTAAAACCACTCTATATCTGATTTTAAAACCACCCTATATCTGATTCTGGAGCCGCACTATATCTGATTTTTAAAGCCACCACCCTACATCTGATTTTGGAGCCAATCAAGAAAGATGGCGGGCCTCAACAACTCGGTTGAGCGTCGGATTCACGTGCTAATAGTTGTGGGTTCGAATCCAGGGATGGGCTACATTAAAACTGGCCATTTCACTGTCCCATCTTAATAAACATCATTATTGTTCTGGTGGTGTCAGTATAGGAATACACAAGTCCCCCCTTCCCCCACTTTCGCTAGGATGGTTATCCCTGTCGGCTATATCACCTGAAATTGGGTGCTGACGTAAAAACTGAACCAAATCAAAAATCACACACGCTAAAAAAAAAAAAAAAAAAAAAATTAAAAGATTTATCATCATTCTTCTTGTCTTTCTTCTTCGCGTTCGCTGTCACACTTGCGAGTTTAGTTTGGATAATTGTTGAACTAGAACCACGATCGCCAACGCCATATAGCAAGGCACTTGATGATGATGAATGAACTAGGTCGTCCATTGTCATCACCTGTCCATTGATCTGTACTGAGTGATTGGAGGTTTATAAACCAGTGTCCATTGTCATCACCTGTCCATTGATCTGTACTGACTGGGTGATTGGATGCTTATAAATCAGCGTCTTATTATTATCAACTGTATGGAACTCCAGCTTAATGACGACAAGACGGAAGCTATCCTCACTGGCACCTGTCAGAAACTTTCTCAGCTGCCTCCTCTTTCTCTCTCATTATGTAACACATCAGTCCCAATTTTTGACTCAGCTAAAAACCTTGGTGTCTGCCTTGACTCTACCCTCTCTATGAACAACTTTGTTTCTCAAACTGCCAGATCTTGCTACTATCACCTCCATCGTATAAGCCTGATCAGGAAGTATCTCTCTGTCGAAACAACTGCAAAACTCGTTCTCCCCTTCATAATGTCTCGCATTGACTATTGCAATTCACTCCTGTCTGGTCTTCCTGCCTCCGCCATCCACATCCTACAGCGCATTCAAAACAATGCTGCACGCCTTGTATTCAAAAAGAAAAAAGCTGACCACATTTCTCCTCTCCTGGCACAACTTCATTGGCTCCCTGTATCAAAGCGCATACAGTACAAACTAGACACCATGTGCTACAAAAGCCTCAATAACGCAGCCCCCCATTACCTGTCAAGCCTACTTGAGATCTATCTTCCCTCACGTACCCTCCGCTCTGCCTCCGATCCTCTGACTTTTCGCTTTCCACGCACTAAGCTCAATACCTACGGTCCACGAGCCTTCTCTGTTTCTGGTCCACTCTCGTGGAACAAACTTTCCTCTCTCAGTCCGTCAGCAACCTATTTTGTCTCTTTCAAGTCCGCTCTCAAAACTCACCTTTTCTCCTCTGCATAAAATCCTGACCTCACTCATCCCCCTCTGCAGACTGTCTCCTCTCGGAGTGGAATCACATTGTAATATATATTTGTATGTAGTGTGCTCTCTATAATTTTCCATTGCTTTTATTCTTTTTCCCCATTTATAGTCATGTGTGAGTGTGTGTGTGCGTGTGTGTGCGCGCGTGCGTATGTGTATGTTCAGCGCCTAGATTTGATTTCTATCAAGATTTTGCGCTATATAATTATTATTATTATTATTCTGCAGTACATCTACAGCTTCGTACAGCTTCTCACACAGGCTCAGTGGGTGTCTGCCAGATCTCTTCCCTTTATGACCAGAAACAGTCACGGTGTTGGCAGATGTGTTGACGTATTGCGCTGTTTGGTCAGTTTCTCCACAGGTGTACCGCGGGGTGATGGTTCGCGGGGTGATGGTTCGAGAGATCTTCATTTCATATGCATTGCTTAACACCGTTTTGTTGTCGCGTAATCCGAGTTAAGGTGGCCGTTAAATTGTTCGGATGGTTATCCCCCTTGCGTATGGATTTCTGTTGTATGTTTGTGTGGGATTTGGGTGGGGTGATGTTGTGAAAGGGGTTAGGTTTTTATGTGCCTGTGCGTTTTTTAGTGTTTGGTGTGTGTGTGTGTGTGTTTGTGTGTGTGTGTTTAGTGTGTGTGTGTATGTGTGTGTTTGTGTGTGTGTGTTTAGTGTGTGTGTGTGTGTGTGTGTTTAGAACTTTGTATGTGTACGTGCACACACGCACGCGCACGCACGCACGCACACACACACAGACACACAGATACACACACATATACACGCACACACGCACACACGCACACACACTCACACACGCGCAAAATTTGCATATACACATTTTCTCTTTCGCGCGCGCGCGCGTGTGTGTGTGTGTGTATGTGTCCGTATGTTAGTGATTTGTTTGAATGTTGATCTCTCTCTCTCCCTCCCTCCCTTCCTCTCTCTCTTTCTCTCTGTCTGTCTATCTCTCTCTTTGTCTCTCCCTGTTTCTTTCTCTCTCTATCTTTTTCGTGTGTGCGTGTGTGTGTATGTATGTGTGTATGTATGTGTGTGCGTGTGTGTGTGTGTGCGTGTGTGTATGTGTGTGCACGCACACTCGCGTGTTTGTAATCCTGTTTGTCTGTCAAATGGCAGCGCGCGTAGACAATGAATTTGCCTCGCGAAGATGAAAGACGTCAAAGAAGATTGATAACTATTTCATTTTTGGACTGGTTGGTTGGTTATTTGTAAGATTCTTCCTTCGTTTGCTTGTTTGTTCTTTCTTTTCATCAACTCATTCGATCACTTCTTTCTCTTGAATGATTTTAGTCAATTTATTCCTTTTCTCACACAGGACGGAGCAGCAGGGAAGTTTCAGTCTTTTTCTCCAACTTTTTGTATCTGGTGTTTGTTTGTTTGTGATCTTACGCTTGACAAAGGCCAGTTGGCCCAAAATTTTCGCCTGTCTTGTCTTGTTGTTATTCTTTTTTCATGTTTTTTTTCTGGTTATTGAGGGTTTTTTTTGTTCCTGGGTTTTTATTTGTTTGTCTCTATATTTTTTTCTGCCTGCTTATTGCTTAAATTGCTGTCTGCGAGTTGCTTATATTATTGGTTGGTTGATGGTTATTTGACTGTGAAGTAGTTTGTTTTTTGTTCGTTTGCTGTTCCACCTTTTGAAGATAAAATACACAGATACATATGTAATTTACATGTAACCAAGATTTTTTTCCAGTGACAGGCTGATAAACACCAGTATGAAATATAGACCAGGTAAACAGTCTAGGTAGTGCCTCAGGATCTGGCCAGCTCATGGATTTATGTGCAGGATTATGTCTTGTGACATGATCACCATACACATGGCACCTGTGACGTTAGTGCATATGGAATTCGTTCCGAGCGCGGAGGCGTCGTCTTGAGAAACTGAAACTAAAACTGAAACTGAAACTGAAACTTGCTGGTTCCTTTGTTTGTATGGTACAAGAAATTGCAGACAGCCACACAGCTTTAAATATGCTTTATAGTTTTTCTTATCCTGTAACACCTTTTCTGTATTATTTATGTAGCACTATCCCCACCCCACCCACACCACTCACATGTCTAAATCCCATTAGAACCTTCCAAAACTGAGGTCACCTATGAAAACAGGTCATTTCTTCTTGTTATTGAGTATCGCCTTTTTGCTGTTGCGCGAGAACCACATATTTCTGTTCGTCTGTTTGTCTTTCTTTCTCATATCAGTCTGTCTTAGTCATCTACTCTCTCTCTCACACTACCTAACACCATTCTCACTGACACTATCCTGACATCATCCTAACAAACACCATCCTTATTAGAACCATCCTAACTAACATCATCCTTGTTTGACACCATCCTAACACCATCCTTATTAATATTATCCTAACTAGCGTAATTCTTATTAACATAATCCTAACACCATCCTTACTAACACCATTCTAACTAACATCATCCTTATCAATACCATCCTAACTAACACCATCCTTATCAACACCGTCTTAAATAGGATCATCCTTCTCGACACCATCCTAACATCATCTTTATCAACATCATCCTAATAACACCATTCTTATCAACACTATCCTTATCAACACCATCCTAACTAAAGCATCCTTATCAACACGATCCTAACATCATCCTTATTAAAACCATCATAACTAACACCATCGTTACTAACATCACCCTAACAAGCATCATCCTATCATCACCATCCTTACTGACACCATCCTTACTAACATCATCCTCAGTAAAAACACCACCATTACTAAGATCATCCTTAAAAACACCATCCTTCTTTCTTCTTATTGCCGTTATACCCGAAGACCACAAAATATGGCAGTCTTCTTCTGCAAGGTATACACAGACTCGCGCAGTTTTCTCCCCAAGGGCTGTCGGCTTCGGCCACATCTCCTTCCTCAGAAGCCAGAGGTTCCTGCAGACCTGTAGCATGAAGTTCGTGTCCTGTTCAGCCTCTCCACAAGGACACATCAAAGAGGACACAACTCCCATTTTTCTAAAAAGATGTTTGTTCAGCCTGTGGTGCACAGTTTTCAGACAGAAGATAACTATCTGTTCTGGTCTTGATGGTGACGTTTGTGTGTCTGAGGCATTCTGAACAGAGATTTTGATGAGGGTTTCTCGAGGAAACTTCATTTTCTTTTTGTTCATCTTCTTGCTCCTTGCGTCACCATTTCTCCCGCACTTACTGACACCATCCTGACCAACACACCATCCTGAATAACACACCATCCTGACTAACACACCATCCTGACTAACACACCATCCTGACTAACACACCATCCTGACTAACACACCATCCTGACTAACACACCATCCTGACTAACACACCATCTTGACCAACACACCATCCTGACTAACACACCATCTTGACTATCACACCATCTTGACCAACACACCATCCAGACTGACACACCATCCTGACTAACACACTATCCTGACTAACACACCATCCTGACTAACACACCATCCTGACTAACACACAATCCTGACTAATACACCATCCTGACTAACACACCATCTTGACCAACACACCATCCTGACTAACACACCATCCTGAATAACAACCATCCTGACAAACACACCATCCTGACTAACACACCATCTTGACTAACACACCATCCTGACTAACACACCATCCTGACTATCACACCATCCTGACTAACACACCATCCTGACTAACACTATTCTGACTAACACACCATCCTGACTAACACCATCCTGACTAACACACCATTCTGACTAACACTCCATCCTGACAACACACCATCCTGAAAACACACCATCTTGAAAACACACTATCCTGAAAACACACCATCCTGACAAACACACCATCTTGACTAAAACACCATCCTGACAAACACACCATCCTGACTAACACACCACCCTGACAAACACACCATCCTGACTATCACACCATTCTGACAAACATACCATCCTGACTAACACACCATCCTGACTAACACACCATCCTGACTAACACACCATCCTGACTAACACACCATCCTGACTAACACACCATCCTGACTAACACACCATCTTGACTAACACTCCATCCTGACTAACACTCCATCCTGACTAACACACCATCCTGTATAACACTCCATCCTGAAAACACACCATCTGACTAACACACCATCCTGACTAACACACCATCCTGATTAACACACCATCCTGACTAACACACCATCCTGACTAACACACCATCCTGACTACACACCATCCTGACTAACACACCATCCTGACTAACACACCATCTGACTAACACACCATCCTGACTAACACACCATCCTGACTAACACACCATCTCTGACTAACACACCATCCTGACTAACACACCATCTGACTAACACACCATCTGACTAACACACCATCCTGACTAACACACCATTCTGACTGACACACCATCCTGACTAACACACCATCCTGACTAACACCATCCTGACTAACACACCATCCTGACTAACACACCATCCTGACTAACACACCATTCTGACTAACACACCATCCTGACTAACACACCATGCTGACTAACACACCATCCTGACTAACACACCATCCTGACAAACACACATCCTGACTAAACACATCCTGACAAACACACCATCCTGACAAACACACCATCCTGACAAACACACCATCGTGACTGACACACCATCCTGACAAACACACCATCGTGACTGACACACCATCCTGACTAACACTCCATCCTGACAAACACACCATCCTGACTAACACACCATCCTGACAAACACACCATCGTGACTGATACACCATCCTGACTAACACACCATCCTGACTAACACACCATCCTGACAAACACACCATCCTGACTAACACACCATCCTGACAAACACACCATCCTGACAAACACACCATCCTGACTAACACACCATCGTGACTAACACACCATCCTGACAAACACACCATCCTGACAAACACACCATCCTGACAAACACACCATCGTGACTAACACACCATCCTGACAAACACACCATCCTGACTAACACACCATCCTGACAAACACTCCATCCTGACTAACACACCATCCTGACTAACACACCATCTTGACTAACATACCATTCTGACTAACACACCATCCTGACCAACACATCATCCTGAGTAACACACCATCCTGACTAACACACCATCCTGACAAGCACTCCATCCTGAGTAACACACCATCCTGACCCTCACTGTGTAACACCTCCCCTCACTCACATGTTCTGACTCTTTTTTATTTTTTTTATTTTTATTTTTTTAGGATCATTGCACCCAGGGAGGTTTCCTATGCGCTCACCTTTTTTTTGTTCAATTTTTGCAGCACCTTAATGGCCACAGAAGCTGGCACAGTTGTTTTTTGTTGTTGTTACATTGCAATGATGATGATGTCGATGAGGATGATAATCATGATGCTATGGAGTTCCATCTTGGATTGAGACTGTGTGACGGGGCTGTACTCTACGCTTACTATCATAATATATCCTGGCATCAACCAGGGCCGAGAGATAAGACACCTGCGCTGCTGGTCAGAAGATTTGAGCAGTATCCTCAATGATGCATCCATGAAGTGGATGAGACTCGACTGTGTGTGGTCCCAAGTCTTCCCAATGAGCCCATAGCACGCCCAACTCTGGGTAGGAACCGGTTAGAGCTGAAAAATCCCACAATGATTTTTGAAGGTACTGATGGGGATTCAAACCCTCAACCTTCCAGTCGGTAGTCCGTTGCGTTAACCACTACACCACGGCGACTGGTACGTTCTGAGTCTTGACTGTCTCAGGGGTCTGAGAGCCCGGTAAAATATTCATGACTTGTCTTGACCAGCTTTACACTTCATAGTCCTCCAACCCCAACACCACCGCTCAGACTTGGGGGAGACAAGAGTAACGGGCCCTGGCCTTGCAAGCCCCGTGCCAATCTTGGTGGCCACCAGAGGGCGGTGTGCACAGTCAGTTTGCTGACGTCAGAAGGTAGCTGACATTGATCTGGGAACTGTTTGGCTTACTTTGGAAATTGGCAGTCCGTTTTTCTGATGGTGTGGTTTTTTTTCTCCTTTTGGTCCTTTTGTATAAACAGATCCTACTGTTACTAATAGTCTCACACCACTCCTTTAGTTTCATTTATCCTTCTCTTTCTCCTATCTTTTCCATTTTCCAGTTCTTTTCTATTCGTCCTTTCTGTTGTTCTTTTCTTCTTTATTTTTTAATCGTCATTTTTTTTGAAAAGGAGATTATTTCATACTGACTAGGAAATTGTGTGTCTGTGTGTGTGACTGTGACAAAAATGTGTCAACACAAGTTTCTTAGTTTCTTGGTTCTTCGTGGATGGGTTTATACTAAATCTGGTTCAGAGGCGTGGATGTTAAAAGAGTTGGAAAGGTTTAACTTTGGAAGGTAAGACATCATGGTCCAGGTCAGACAGATCAGACAAAACAATGCCCGCGGTCAGCAAGTTTTGTGGATGTTTGTGAAAATCACTTTCTCACGAACATCTGACAATATTTTAAATCTGTTTTCGCAGTTGTGACAGTCTAGTGTTGCTCTTGATACGTAAAATGTCATATTTCATACAAAGCCTTTTCAATGTTACAGTGACCGATATTGTAGACCATATGTATCTTTATGATAACACAGTCTGAAACGAAGATGTTCAAATATATAATTGACTTTCTGTATAAGTTTACGACCAAACGTTGTTCTACAGTTATATCTAATTTTCTTCTTTAATATATGTGTATTGATATCCAACACTTTAGCATCAGCAGCGAAGAGAATATCATCACAGTAGAACAAAAGTGTGTGTGTGTGAATGAAACTAAACTTTAAAAATTTGGTAAATACATATTGAAGGAATAAAGCTACTTATTACAGTTTAAAACAACTTTTGTTCTTATACATAGAAAAGCGCGTCTTCAAATTTGTAACGAATTTATTCCATGCTTAATACATCGTTATTCTTTTGCTCAGGATATTCGTTCCTGAGGACATAGCCTTGCTCTGTGTGAGGTAAAGAATGATTATCATCATCATCTCATCATCTGTCTCCCTTGCTGGGATCGGCGGTAAGAGCCACGCCCGACGTCACAAATTTTCTCCAGGTAACGCGATTAAAACCTTCTGGATCTCCAGACCACAGACTTCAGCGATGTTGTTAAAATAGGAGGTGCGCGGTCGTCTCGTTCTTCTCCTCGCCCCAAGAATGATTACTGCGTGTATGAAATCATGGCTGGTGTCTGGGATCTTCATTTCGAAGGGAGACCACGAATCAAAAGAGTCGTTTCCTCCCACTGAACGGAGCAGCAGGGAAGTTTCAGTCTTTTTCTCCTAATTTTTGTATTTGGTGTTTGGTGGTAAAGTGAGCCTGTTTTTTTTTTCGTATAACAAAAATTGAATTCACCACTCTCAGCCATACTAGCTATTTTTGGAGTATTACACGAAACTGGATATTTATATCAAATCCATGGTTACAACCGTCTGAAATTCGTTATTGTTATTTCTCAGATAACAGATACCTAATGTAGAAAAAAAAATCATTCATGTTTTTTTTCCAAAAGAATATCATAACACCACCTTGACCCTAGACCATCAGATTCCACTTATTTAAAAAAAAGTCTGCGCGTGTATGGAAATGTCCATAGTTATTTAAAGTAGTAGGCAACTCTGGGGAGAACCGGACAGCAGAAGGTCGTCAGAGGAGAAACCCTCGTCAAGCAAGTGTTTCAGCCCTTAACTCTTGACACTCTAAGGGGGCGGGGCCACATCCAGGTCATGACTCCGAGATGCCCCTCTGCTGTCGCCTTTTTAAAAAATTTTTTTTTACCAAGAATACAAGCCTAGTTAACCTATGTTTTACAAAAGAATAATTTTATCGATTTTGAAATTATCGCTGTAGAAAATAGGTTCAGCTTCGACGTCTCTGTTAGTGTTAGTTGAAATTATCACACGTCAAAACGTCTTTCCAAATGCAACTGCATTTACTATGTTTTATTTGCTTTATTTTTGATCTATATCATTTCAATCAGTCTGTTTCTAGATGCTGATCTAGTAGTGTCTTTGTTCTATTTTGAACTTTTAATTTAACCCTTTAACTCCTGCACCCTGTCCATCAACTTCAAAAACGTTATGACTCCCTCACCCTATCCACCAGTTTCATGCAGGATGCTGGTGGATAGAGTGAGGGGGTCAAAAGTCTTTGCTTTGCTAGCACGACTGACCATGCAGAATACTGGTGGACAGGGTGTGGGAGTCAAAGGGTTTAGCGTATAACGTTTTAATACGTGTGATATGTTTAGCGTTTGCACAAAAGATATGTCGATATTCTAATTCTGTCATAGTTGTGAAGTTCCCTAGTCCTTCAGACAGCAATGCCTTAGTGATGCGTGTTTTATGACAGCGAGTGAGCAAGCACCCGGAGGAACATACACGCAAGCACGCACGCACGCGCGCGCGCGTGCACGCACACACACACACACACACACACACACACACACACACACACACACACACACACACACACACACTCACTCACACACTGAGACAGACAGATACACAGAGAACAAGAGAAAGAGAGAGAGAGAGAGAGAGCACGGCTGTGCAAAACTGGCCAAATCGTTCTCTTTAGTTTACTGCGGACGGCAGCTGTAGGCCTGCAAAGCCTGGCATTCCAGAGTGGTGGAAGGGGGTGGGATGCAGGGTCGAGACGGGGTCACGACAGTAGCTGCGGACGAATCCCTTCTTTGTCTGTATTAAAACTTGATCATTTTACCCGATCTTCTCCTGTCTGTAGACACGGAACCTAAAATATCTGGATGTTGATTTTTTGTGATTTACAAGTTTGTTCTAAGTGCCCGCGTTACGTCTAAGAATTAGAATTTGTACCGTTGGCTGAAGTTTGTAATCTACAAACTTTTGCAGTGACTATGTGTTCAGCTGCTGTACTTTTTTGTTAAAACGTGTATTGTTCACGTGTTAAAACTTCTAATTCCACTGATGCTGATTTTTTGTTCCCCCCCCCCCCTTTTTTTTTTTTTTATCGTTTTCTCATCCTTTTGTTCTCGTTTTATTTCATCCATTTTTTTTTTTTTTTTGTCGTTGACTTGGAGACTGGTTTCCAAATATATATGTGATGCTGAAGTATTGATGTGTATGAAGTTAAGTGAAAGTCTAAGGATAAGTTACTCACTATAATCTGCTTTGAACATCACATCATTCAGTCTTGTACTCAGAGCACTGTTGTGAGAGAACTGAACAGTTTTGTTGTTTTGATCGTAGTTCTTTCCTTAGGTATTAGTGTTAAGTGTTGTGTGTATAATTGAACAATGGCTGTTGTTTATGAACACACTGCAATTTTGCACAATGAGAGACTTCAGTCTTTGTGTCGAGCATGTGGTGGGCGTTCCAGCAAAAAAAAAAAAAACAACAACAAAAAACAAACAAAGCCCAGGGCTCCCATTCTCTGTCAGTATGTGCTCAAAGTGCTATGCATGGCTGAGAAAACTGAAGATGTCTGTTCCATCGAAAACAATAATGAAAACCAGTCTGTCTGATGTGGAGAAGGCGGCACCAATGTGGGTTAACTTTGATGCAGTTCAGTGTACACTATTCATTACTGTGTTAAAACTTCAACCTGCATTCAACACGCACCCGGCAGTGTGTGATGACCAACCTCTTGACCCCAATTCAGTGGAGTAATTAAAACGCGCACCTCTCCTCTCAGGTTCAGGTCGAAAACTTTCAAGTAAGTGGAGGTGCACGCTGGCATGCTGTAGTTTGTGTGGCATGTTGTTCTGTGTGCATGGAAACTGTCAGGACTGCATTAACGGCGGTTTAAAACAGCAAAATTTTGTGAAATCGGAAATTATCCGTCTCCGTACTTGTGGTTGTGCATGTATTTGAACTAACACTGCAGTCTGCTTTGCCAGTCAAACACATTCGTGTTTGGTATCATTTTAAAGCTCGTGGTTCTGGCCATCCAGCTATCTACAATACACTCTAGTTTGGCCAAAGCGCTTTAAAAAAATGTAGCATTTAAAATCATACCCATTTCCCCCAGTTAAACGCCAGATGTCAGCTATGGCTGCTGACAGGCGAGATATAAACAATCTGCCCAGGGAAGGCAGGCATCATGGTCGGGTCACGCATAGGTCAGCGCGCTCGGCTCAGCAACTAAAGGGAAGGGTTGGAACAGCAGTGAGAGAGATACAGAGAGGGAGAGAGATACAGAGAGACAGAGAGAGAGAGAGAGACAGAGACAGAGGCAAAGAGACAGAGAGACAGAGGCAGAGAGACAGGGAGACAGAGACAGAGACAGAGAGACAGGGAGACAGAGAGAGACATATATATATATATATATATATATATATATATATATACACAAGTAGATCACTCATAAGGAAGATTAGGAAAAGACAGGCAACATTTATAGACCATTTTATGAGGAAGGGGGATTGGAGCACCTGGTCACAACGGGAAAGCTGGAGTGAAATAGAGCACCAGGTAGACCCAGGGAGAAAATGCTGGACGGACTTGCAGAGTGGCTGGGGACGAGGAGGGTGGGGGAGATGCTAGGGGCAACGAGAGATAGAGACAGATGGAAGTCCATGATCGCCGACGCCATGCGACAGAGCACATGATGATGATTGTGATACAGTGAGAGAGAAAAAGAGAGAGAGAGAGAGAGAGAAAGAGAGAGAGAGAGAGAGAGAGAGAGAAAGACAGACAGACAGACGGACAGAAAGAGAGAGAGAGAGAGAGAGAAAAAGACAGACAGACAGACAGACGGACAGAAAGAGAGAGAGAGAGAGAAAGAGAAAGACAGACAGACAGACAGACAGACAGACGGACAGAAAGAGAGAGAGAGAGAGAGAGAGAGAGATGGAGAAGGACAGAGACAGACAGAGAGGCAGCAAAGTACACAACCGTACACCATCCTCTGAAATAAATACAGAGAAAAACAACAACAAAAAACCGTACAATTCAGTCCTTTATTGACAACAACAAACCAAAACAAACTCCATAGCTCTTACACAGCAAAACCGACACACATGTCTTGACCTGATATCAAAACCTCACACCACATCCAAACAGAATACTTTACACAAAGAAAGGACTTTAATATTTTTAGGATCTTCTTGTCCTGTTTAAATTTGTCGTACGTTCTTTAGATCCTGTGTTTTCAACGAAATACTTAAACCAAACTTGGCGATACGTGCTCTGATTGTGAAGACGGTTGCCCTGTCCAGAGGTGTATCTAACTGAAGGACAAACGTTTTGACCTTATTTTACCGTCTAAAAGTGATGTGTTCATTATGGCACCTTGTAATTTCAACACGAATCCACTGACAGAATTCGTGATATCTTTTTAAATTTTAAACTAATGTGTATATTTTGGTACCTTGTATTTTCAGCACAAATCGTTTCCATTGTTCTGTTGACGAATTGGTGCATATTACTGATTGAATTTTTTTTTTACATATTTTTGATTGATTTGGCAATTCTTATGTTTCTATCTAGCCAAGTTATTAAGAAACATTGATAAATTATTTTGATTTTCATATGTACATTTCATATTTTCGGATCTTAAGCTTACGACTGTGAATAGACATTTTACACGAACTTTGGTCACTCTTTTATAATCAAACCCAAAACGTCAACCCAGTTCTCGGGAGTTGCTCTTTATGTATGCTGTGGATCTGTTTGACAATGGCTACTGCGGAGCCACGCATTACTGCAGCAAGCCATAACCGCCTTTGGACTGAGGCCTAACAGCAGCAAAGCTGTTGCCGCCGAAGCCCAAGATATTGGACTGGCCATTGGCAAGGCCATCATTACCATAGCCCACTCCATCAGCCTGACGAGAACCCAGACTATTGGCATTACCGCCATTACCATTGCTTGAACCAAAAGAATAGTCAGAGCCCGAACCATCGGCATAGCCGTTACCGCCGTTGCCCGAATTAACAGCACGGCGATCATTCAGACCACTGGCATACTTGTTATCGCCATTTCCAAAACCACCAGCACGGCCATCATTCAGACCACTGGCATACTGTCACCACCATTTCCAAAACCACCAGTACGGCCATCATTCAGACCACTGGCATACCTGTTATCACCATTTCCAAAACCACCAGCACGGCCATCATTCAGACCACTGGCATATCTGTCACCACCATTTCCAAAACCACCAGCACGGCCACCATTCGGACCACTGGCATACCTGTCACCACCATTTCCAAAACCACCAGTACGGCCATCATTCAGACCACTGGCATACCTGTTATCACCATTTCCAAAACCACCAGCACGGCCATCATTCAGACCACTGGCATATCTGTCACCACCATTTCCAAAACCACCAGCACGGCCACCATTCGGACCACTGGCATACTGTCACACCATTTCCAAAACCCAGTACGGCCATCATTCGACCACTGCATACCTGTTATCACATTTCCAAAACCACCAGTACGGCCATTTCAATTCAGGACTACTGCATACCTGTTATCACCATTTCCAAAACCACCAGCACGGCCATCATTCAGACCACTGGCATATCTGTCACCACCATTTCCAAAACCACCAGCACGGCCACCATTCAGACCACTGGCATACCTGTTATCACCATTGCCCAAACCGACTCCATGGCCATTATTGAAATCACTGGCAAGGATATCATCGCCATTTCCAAAACCACCAGCACGGCCATCATTCAGACCACTGGCATACCTGTTATCACCATTTCCAAAACCACCAGCACGGCCATCATTCAGACCACTGGCATATCTGTTATCATCATTTCCAAAACCACCAGCACGGCCATCATTCAGACCACTGGCATATCTTGTTATCATCATTTCCAAAACCACCAGCACGGCCATCATTCAGACCACTGGCATACTTGTTATCACCATTTCCAAAACCACCAGCACGGCCATCATTCAGACCACTGGCATAACTGTTATCGCCATTTCCAAAACCACCAGCACGGCCACCATTCAGACCACTGGCATATCTGTTATCGCCATTTCCAAAACCACCAGTACGGCCATCATTCAGACCACTGGCATACCTGTTATCGCCATTTCCAAAACCACCAACAGGGGCACCATTCAGACCACTGGCAAGGATTTTATCGCCATTGCTCAAACCACCCGTAAGGCCACTGGCAAAGCTGTTGTCCCCGTAGCCAAAAACGCCATCGGGGCGAGAACTCAAACCACCGTTGCCGTTGCCAGAACCGCCGGCAGCTCTGCCAACAATCACACCACCTGGATAGCGACCGTTACCATGGACCGAAACACCACCATGGCCAGTACCGAAACCATTGGCTGGGCCACCATAGCCGTTGCTCACACCACCGCCGTTACCGTTGCCGTTACCGTAGCTGTTGCCGTTGCCGTTGCCGTTGCCGTTGCCGTGCGTTACCGTTGCCGTTACCTTTGCCGTTGCCGTTACCGTTGTCGTAGCCACCAGCGTTGCCAAAGTTGTTGTCTCTTACGGCAGAGCCCCTTGGATAGCCAGGCACGTTGGGTCCAGCTCCCTTAGCGCTACTGCCGCCATTGTTTCCCTGTGGTGGATGGAATAACGAGACGGGTCAAGCCATGTATTTATTCGTGTATGTGTGTGGTGTTTTTTTTTAAAGTGTCTTTGTACTTGTTCAAACTGGACACGATTTACTGAAAAGTGTGCTTTCATATCCCTGTACAACAAATAAACTAACGTACCAAAAGAAAAAAACAGAAGTACAGATAGACAGACACCCAGACAGACAGACAGACAGACAGACAGACAGACAGACAGACAGACAGACAGACAAATTAACAACCAAACAACGAAGAAACAGTCAAAGAAAAAAAGAAAGGAAGACAGACAGACAGAAAAGAAAGAAAGTGAGAAAGAAAGAAAGAAAATTAAAGAAAGATAGAAAGAAAGAAAGAAAATTAAAGAAAGATAGAAAGAAAGAAAGAAACAAAGAAAGAAATAAAGAAAGAAAGAAAGAAAGAAACACCACTTTGAAAAGGACAGTGTGCAAGTTCTCGACAAAGAAGCAAGATGGTTCCAGAGGGGAGTAAAGGAGGCAGTTCACATCGCCGCAAGGAACCCCACCCTGAACCGTGACCGGGGCCGACACAACCTGCCATCGGTGTACTCCTCACTTATTCAGTCGCACTGTCGTGAGTTCGCTCACGGCGGTGCGCACTGAAGCCAGTTCTCAACCCAGCAGTTGCGCTGAAGAAGTCGGCCGGATCGCCGATGAAAGCTACGCAGTAAGTAGCTATTTTTCACTGAGCCAGGTAGCCGTAAAGAAAGCATTGTTAATTGAACGTAATTAAACATGTATGTAAGGAGTCCCGAAAGTGGGGCTGAAACATATGGCAACTCTCTGTTGTTTTCTCTATTATACGTTAGGCCCTAACAAATACACATGTTTACACATAGGCAGTCATACATAAATTGACATACAGACAGAAAGATCACAAACACACATATTCATACACACACAGGCACACAGACACACAAACAGACACACACACACACACACACATACGCGCAGAGAGAGAAAGAGAGAGAAAGAAGGAGAGAGAGAGAGAGACAGAGAGAGAGACAGAGACAGAGACAGAGACAGACAGACAGACAGACAGAGACACAGAGAGAGAGAGAGAGAGACAGCACGCGTGTGAGAGAGAAACAGATAGAGAGAGAGAGAGACAGAGACAGAGACAGAGACAGACAGACAAACAGACAGACAGAGAGAGAGAGAGAGAGAGAGAGAGAGAGTGAGACAGCACGCGTGCGAGAGAGAAACAGATAGATAGAGAGAGAGAGACAGAGACAGAGAGTGAGAGAGAGAGAGAGACAGAGAGAGAGAGACAGAGAGACAGAGAGACAGAGAGACAGAGAGAGACAGAGACAGAGAGATACAGAGAGAGACACAGAGAGAGACAGAGAGAGAGAGAGACTGAGAAGCACAAGCAGACGCAGCAAGAAACGAAAGAGAGAAACAGACAGAGACACAAAGACAGCTGTACACACACACATATACAGACAGACATACAGACAAACCAGCAAACAAAATAGCATCAATCAAACAAACATAGACAACAAAAACAAAACCACTAACATTTCCAAAAGGACCGCCACCGTTACTGGCACCAAATAAAATGTTAGCCAGGCTGGCACCCAAGCCTCCATTGTCTCCGTTGCCCAGGTTCAGAAACCCTGCAGATGCTCCGGCCAGGAGGCAACATAGAAGTACTGCTACTGAGTTCTGTCATGAACAATAATTCACACATTGTTAAACCACTGGTGGTGCAGTAGTTTATAGAAGCAGTTCTAGTGTTAAGAGTAACAGCAACTGTAAACTTCTTGCAATAGTAATTATTGTACAATTAGCAGTAGCAGCAGCAGTAGCCGTAGAAGTAGTAACAATAGTGATTCTTGCAGTAAACCTATCAGCGGCAGCAGTAGAAATTAAAGCAATAATTGAACAGTGTAATGCCAGAGTGGACGACTTTCATTTGTCCGTTTTTTAATGTTCAATGGAATAACTATAAACCACGGTTGTCTTAATAGAGAACAAATTCATCTTTATGACATGTTTGAAATCTTGATATTCACTTTGAAATCTACCGTGTATGAGATTTTTTTTTTTTTTTTTTTTTGTCTTCTGTATGTTGTCAGATGTCTGAAAAGTTCCTCTTATGCGTAGGAATTGAAATTATTTTTTTGTTACTATGTTGTTTGTTGATGTGTATTCACTGTTAAAAAATGAATTAAATAGATGAAAAAAATAGAAATCAAAGCAATGATATAAATATGTAAAACAATAGATATTCATGGCTTAAGCTGGTTGTTAATTTTTTTTGTAAGGATGAGGACTGAAGATTTTTGTCTCGTGTTTGGTCCCAGACTCATCATCATCATCATGTGTCCCGCAGCATGGCATTGGCGATCATGGCCCTCCATTATGTATCTATCCTTTGTCGCTGCAAGTACATGTCCCACCTTCTCTGTCTTCAGCCACCCTGCATGTCCGTCCAATATTTTCTCCCTGGGTCTACCTGGTGTTCTCTTTCCCTCCAGTTTTCCTGTTGTGACCATGTGTTCTAATTCCCCTTTCCTCATAAAATGTCCTATAAATGTTGCTTGTCTTTTCCTAATCTTCTTTATCAATGATCGTCTTGTGTCTGCCTCCATCAAGTCCATGAAACACTCAACATTCTTCTTAGAAACCACATTTCAGCTGCCTCAATCTTGTTCTGGCTTTGCGTGTTGACTGCCCACGCCTCACAACCGTAAGAGTATAACAGTATCGGTTCTATTGAACATTCAAGAACTCTATTCCTGATGTTAATTGATAGGCATTTGTTGTTAAGAATGCTTTTCATCTTCTTGAATGTTGTTTTGGCTTGGCCGATTCTGCCGGCTATTTCTGATGTGTATCTGCCGTCTATTGAGATGACCGTTCCCAGATATTAAAACTTATCAACCTGTCTCAAGGTTGTGCCGTTTGCTGTTATTTTGCATGAGGGGATTTCATGTTTTTTTTAACTGACTACCATGACTTCAGTCTTCTTGCTATTTGGCTCCAACACTTTATTTTCGCTTTCTATTTCTATTATGGTCACAAGGTTTTGTAGGTCCCTTTCATTTTCTGCAATTAGCCCATTACTCAAAGAATTTCATACAAAATCAATACACTCTGCTACAAGTTTATTATTGATTTTGCATCCACTTATCTCATGTCACTCGCTGCTTCAGTCCATCCTTTGGTTGCCCATCACTCAAAGAATCTGATACAAAATCAATACACTCTGCTATAAGTCTAGTCACGTGTTTTGTCGCTAATTATCCCTGTAAACTCCTCCAAATGTACGTCCCTGCCAGACCTTTCTATTCTGGTTCAGATACTGATTTCTACATATTCCTTGATAAATATGTTCTACCGTCGGTTGCTGTTCAGTTTCGGCGTGTATGTTTCATAAAAAAACAGAACGAACTTCCCTTGCCTCTGCCACTGATACAAACTCTTCTTTTCTTAAGCCTAACTTAAAAACGTACTATTTAGTCCACCAGTGATTCCCCCCCCCCCCGCACCCCCTCCCTCATTCCAGTCATCTCCTGTCCCCCCCCCCCCCCCCCCAGTGTGTAGGATACGTAAATCATCTGAGATATAAAAACTTATAGGCTTTAAAACATTTCAGAAACAAAATTAGAGTATGATACATGGTGAATAATTCAACATATATAAAGCCTGAAAATGGCGTCTTCATGAGCTGAGCCAAATGAATCTTTCAAACTGAAAAAGGAATATATTTCTCACTATTTAGGGAAAATAAAACTGATAGTCGACTTCAATAACAGAAAATGAAACTTCACAACTAAGAATCCGTCTAAGTAAGCAAATATATCAAGTTGAAATTAAAATGACACAAGTTGAAATTAAAATGACACAAGTTGAAATTAAAATGACACAAGTTGAAATTAAAATGACACAAGTTGAAATTAAAATGACACAAGTTGAAATTAAAATGACACAAGTTGAAATTAAAATGACACAAGTTGAAATTAAAATGACACAAGTTGAAATTAAAATGACACAAGTTGAAATTAAAATGACACAAGTTGAAATTAAAATGACACAAGTTGAAATTAAAGTGACACAAGTTGAAATTAAAATGACACAAGTTGAAATTAAAATGACACAAGTTGAAATTAAAGTGACACAAGTTGAAATGAATTAGACTGACACATCATCATCATCATGTACCCTGCCGCATGGCGTTGGCGATCATGACCCTCCACACGAATCTATCCCCTGCAAGTACATCTCCCACCCTCTTTGTCTTCAGCCACCTGAAATTCCGTCCAATATTTTCTCCCTGGGTCTACCTGGTGTTCTCTTTCCCTCCAGTTTTCCTGTTATGACCAGGGGTGTTCTAATTCCCCTTCCTTCTTAAAATGGCCTATAGATGTTGCTTGCCTTTTCCCAATCTTCTTAGTTAATGATCTTCTGGTGTCTGCCTCCATCCAGATTGACTCATTTTTTTTTCTTTGTTGCCCATGAAACTCTCAACATTCTTCTTAGAAACCACATTTCAGACTGACACATTTGGAGATAAATTAAACTGACACAAGTTGAAATAATTAGACATCGGTTAGAATGATTACATTGACACAAACTGAAATAGATCAGACACATGAAAATTGAATAAATTAGACCGACACAAGTTGAAATAAATTTGACTGACACAAGTTGAAATAAATGAGAATGACATAAGTTCAAACAGATTTCGTTGACACAAGTTGAAATGAATTAGACTGACCTGAAATTTTAAAGAATGTACGAGAACACATCATTCATATAAACAGTTCAATTCAAATCGTTAACAAATGAAAATGATTATGACTGATACGTATGTACA
>CM060310.1:19383104-19395604 GCA_030674185.1 Monoplex corrugatus | reverse complement strand
AAGAGTGAGAAGATACTCAAAGAGAGAGTGTGAGTGAGTGAGTGAGTGAGAGAGAGAAAGACAGACAGACAGAGACATAGACACATAGAGAGGCAGAGAGAGGCGGAGAGAGAAACAGAGAGAGAGAGAGACAGACAGATAGACAGACAGACAGACTGACAGACTGACAGACTGACAGACAGACAGACAGACAGACATGCAGATAGACAGACAGAGAGAGTAAGAAGACAGAGAGAGTGAGAGAGACAGAGACACAGAGAGAGAGAGAGAGAGGGGGGAGGGGGGGAGGGAGAGAAAAAGAGAGAGAGTGTGTGTATGTGTGTGTGTGTGTGAGAGAGAGAGAGAGAGAGAGGGGGGAGGGAGAGAAAAAGAGAGAGTGTGTGTGTATGTGTGTGTGTGTGTGTGTGTGTGGAGAGAGAGAGAGAGAGAGAGAGAGAGGCAGAGAGAAACAGAAAGAGGGACAGAGAAAGAGACAGAGACAGAGAGAGGAGAGTGACAGAGGGAGAGATCTTTACACCCATCCCTCACATAGCCAAACACACACACAACCAAACACACAGACACACAGCCAAATGCACAAACCAACACACAGCCAAACACACAGCCAAACACACAGACACACACAGACCAACAGCTAGTCTGTGTCTCCTCCCCTTGCTGATGTGTTTACTTGCACAAAGTGTTTGCATGATGGATGGGACAGGCAACAAACACTAACTCACCGGGATGGGATGGACTGAGAAAGAACGGGAGTTGGTTGACTGGTTAATGGTCTGTGTTTAACGTCATGACAACGGCAATGGTCATCGTCTCCGGCCGTAGACAAACAAAATCAACAAACGAAATAAGAGAGAAAGAGAGAGAGAGAGAGAGAGAGAGAGAGAGAGAGAGAGAAGAGACAGAGACAGAGACAGAGACAGACAGACAGACAGACAGACAGAGAGGAGAGAGAAGGAGAGAGTGAGGAGAGAGAGAGAGAGAGAGGGGGAAGAGAATATGGAGGGGGTGAGCGAGAGAACACACACACACACTCACACACACACACACACACACACACACACACACACACACACACACACACACACACACACACACACACACACACACACACATGAGACACACAGGAATGCACACACAGTCACACGCAAACACGCACACCACAGTCATAGACTATATCTATGATTGTTTTTGGGAATACTGAAAGATTCTTTGTTTTACATAAATAAACGACAACGGCAACGATGATGATGATGATAATGAATGATGAAACTGCTGCATTCAAGAGCCAAAATTGTACAATTCAAGAGCCACATTCTTGCAATCACCCCACCCCCCTTCTCACCGTCAAAGTGTCAAATCTAATAAGCACAATTTATAACACCTCCTCATCAAACTGTACCTTGTATATCTCTCCCCTCCCTCCTTGAGAAACTTTCCAATTTAAGAACGATATTCTTGCACACACATACATACACACACACACACACACAACACAGACACAACACAGACACACATACACAGACACACACAGACACAGACACACACACAGACACAGACACACACACACACACCACACACACACACACACACACACACACACATCATCATCATCATCATCATCATCATCATCTCCAGCCTTAGACAAAAAAAATCACTGAAGAGATAAAAGGGAGAGAGAGAGAGACAGACAGACAGACGACAGACAGACAGAGAGGGAGAGAGAAGGAGAGACACAGACACAGACACACACACAGACACACACACACACACACACACACACACACACACACACACACACACACACGCACGCACACACACGCACACACACACACACACACATTATAATTATCATCATCATCTCCAGCCTTAGACAAACAAAATCACTGAGGAGATAAAAGAGAAAGAGAGACAGACAGACAGACAGAGAGGGAGAGAGAAGGAGAGACACAGACACACACACACACACACACACACACACACACACACACACACACACACACACACACACACACACATACACACCAACATACACACACAACACACACACCCTTCGCCGTCCAACTGTCCAGTTTAATAACCATATTGTTTGCACCCACCTACTTTTCCCATTAAAATGTCCGATTTAAGAACAACATTCTTGCAAACACCTCCTTCCCCATTAACTGTCCAATTCAACAACCATATCCTTGTAAGCAGCGCGCAGTTAGAACGTCAGATGGATTAACAGAGTGGTTTCCCATCACCTCAGGGGTCATGCAGGGATATGTGCTATCCCCTTTGCTTTTCATCGTATGTATGACCAGAACAACTAAAGTGGCCAGTGATGATCATTCTGCTCTCAATGAACTCTTTTTTTTTGTTGATGATCAGAACCTCATCGATAGGAATCAATAAAAATTGCAACAGCACATTAAAAGCCTCAATAAGACTTGCAAGAATTATGAAACGAAAATTGGCATCTCCAGAACAGAATTAATGTAAATCAGCAGAAACCCTTCTCCACTAAGTGTAACTATTGACCAAACATAAAGCCGGTAGATGAATTCGAATACCTTCGTGTATTTTTCACACAAGATGGTAATTTAAACAGAGAAACAGACAAGGATTCAGAAGGCAAATGCTATCACATACCAACTGGCGTCACTTTTCTCCCACAAAAAATATCTTGATTGAGGCGAAAAGACAAATGATAAATAGCACATTTCTTCCAGCCCTCTCATACCACTGTGAAACTTGGGCTCTTAACAATCAATGCAATGCAAAGTCACTAATGTGAAATGAGATGCTGAAGAAAGACCATAAACATCACAAGAAGAAATAAACTCAAAAATAAAAAAAAGTTGGAGAGCAATTTGGAACTGTGCCCGTCATGAAGTTTATTCAAAAACACAGAATGAAACGGTTTGGACACGTGATCAGAATGCCAGCCAATCAGCCTGCTGCGAGAGCATTGTACGCAAGAATTCAGGGTTCAAGAGCACAGGAAGACCAAGGAATAGATGTCTGAATGGTGGGAATGAGGTCTTGCTACAACATAGCCTCTCCAACCTCTCATCAACGGATGCCGAGCAACTAGTGTAGACATCCATAATAAGTGTGACTGCCCGCGTTCAAGCAAACAGGAACCAAAAAAAATACAAAAAAATATCAGAACGCGTATTTAATACAACCAGACAAGACAGGTGCAAAATTTCGGCCAACTGGCCTTTGTCAATCGTAAGATCACAAACAAACAAACAAACAAACAAACAAACAAACAAACAAACAAACAAACAAACAAACAAACACAAACAAACAAACACCAAATATAAAAAAAATTAGGAGAAAAAGACTGAAACTTTCCTGCTGCTTCGTGCAGCGTGAGAAAAGGACTAAACTGACATTTTTCTCTCCTAATTTTTGTATTTGGTGTTTGTTTGTGATCTTAGGCTTGACAAAGGCCAGTTGGCTGAAGATTTGCGTCTGTCTTGTCTGGTTGTATTCAATACGCGTTCTGATTCTTTTTTCGTGTTTTTTTCGGGTTAGTGTAGACATGTGAACTGTATCTCTCCCAGAAGAAGGAATGAGTAAAGTAAGCATTCTTGTAACCAACCCCCTCCCTATCAAACTGTCTAGTTTAAGAACCACTTTCATGTAACCTCTTTTTCAGGTCAAACTGTTCAGATTAATAATCATATACTTGCAAACCCGTCCACCCCCATCCGTCCCCATCAAACCTTTCACTTTAAGAACCACGTTCTTGCAACCCCCCCCCCAAAAAAAAAAATCTCAAACTAACTTAAAAGTATATTTTTACAACCCCATCTATTGCCCCACCAAACTATCCAGTTTAACAGCCATGTTCCTAAAACCCTGTCCATTTCACTAAAAAAAAAATCTTTCAGCCCCTCTACCCTTGAAACTGTCCAAATTAAGACTCGCAGTGTCGTAACACCCCCTTCCCTCTCTCTGTGTTGAACTGTCCAGTTTAAGAACTACACTGTCGCATCCTCTCCTCCCCCCCCCCTCACCTTCCCTGTCAAACTGTCTTATTATTTAACGACCACAATCTCGCAATCTCTCTCCCTACCCCCACCTCTCCACTACTTGTCAAACTGCCCGATTCAAGAATCGCATTAATTTACCTCCACCCCCCCCCCCCCCACTTCATGCCCTCACCGTCAAACTGTCCAGTTAAATTTTTTTCATCAATTCACCTCACCGTCATCCATTAAAAATATTCTTGCATCCCGTCCTTTCCATCAGACTGTCTGGTTTAATAATTACATTTCAGATTCTTTTTCCTTGTGAAATTGTGCAGTTTATTAAGAACCATATTTTTGCAATGCTTCACCATCTCCCCCCCCCCCCCCCCTATCAAACCGTCCAATTTCAAAAAACACATTTTTGCAGTCTTCCCCTCCTGCTCTTTCACGTCAACAGCTCTCTGCATCAGCTTCCTGCTCGCTTTCTTGAATCTTGATGTCATCTGATCTTATTGGCCAAGTTATCTGGCAGCGGTTCTTTTTTTTTTCCTTCCTTTCTTTCTCTTTCTTTTCTGCTAATTGAGAATAGATCGATAATATACATTGATTCCATATGACATGAGGTGAAGTGAAAGATGATTCTATTTTTTTTACCGATCATTCCGCCTGTGTCTGTCTCTCTCTTGTCTGTCTTTCTGTCTGTCTGTGTGTCTGTCTCTCCAGTGCATTTCAATCTCCAGTCTGGCACCTTCTTCTGGCACCAACAAATGTCTGTATTCTGATCTCGTTGGCTAGGATATCTCCCAGCAGGCTTCGGCTCTTCCTTCCTCTTCTCTCCCTGTCCCCTCCTCCACCGCTCCTCAATGCCTCCCCCCCCCCCCCCAAAGGGAGATTTAATTGTAAGCGACAGGGAGTGAAGCGAATCTCTATTTTTGTGTGTGTGTGTGTGTGTGTGTTTGTATGTGTGTGTGTTTGTGTGTGTGTGTGTGTGTGTGTGTGTTCGTGTGTTTGTGTGTGTGTGTGTTTGTGTGTGTTTGTGTATGTGTGTTTGTGTATATTGTGTGTGTGTGTTTGTGTATGTGTGTGTGCTTGTTTGTTTGTTTGTGTGTGTGTTGTGTGTGTGTGTGTGTGTGTGTGTGTGTATGTGTGTGTGCGTGTTCGAGTTCGTGTGCATGTGTGCTTATGTGTGTGTGTGGTGTGTGTGTGTGTGTGTGTGTGTGTGTGGTGTGTGTGTGTGTGTGTGTGTATTTGTGTTTGTGTGTGTGCGTGTGTGTTTTTGTGTGTGTGTCTGTGTATGTGTATGTGTGTTTGTGTGTGTGTGTGTGTGTGTTTGTGTGTGTGTTTTGTGTGTATGTGTGTGTGTGTGCTTGTTTGTGAGTGTGTGGATGTGTGTGTGTGTTCGAGTTCGTGTGTATATGTGCTTGTGTGTGTGTGTGTGTGTGTGTGTGTGTGTGTGTGTGTGTGTATGTGTGTGATTGCGTT
Source organism: Monoplex corrugatus (assembly GCA_030674185.1). Classification (NCBI taxonomy): domain Eukaryota; kingdom Metazoa; phylum Mollusca; class Gastropoda; order Littorinimorpha; family Ranellidae; genus Monoplex; species Monoplex corrugatus. Next base: position 19,390,157 of record CM060310.1, on the reverse strand, counting down.
TGTATGTATGTGTTCATGTGTGTGTGTTTGTGTGTGTAAGTATGTGTGTGTTTGTCTGTGTGTATATCTATGTGTGCTCGCTGAATCTATATGTGCATTATTTGTATGTATATGTGCATGCGCATGTACATATGTGCGTCTATCTGTATGTCTTCATTCATAGTTTCTTTTGCATGTGTATGTGTTCATTCAGTTTCTTTTGCTTGTATGTATATTTTGTGTGATTGAAATAATGTAGGTTTTAGGTAATTTTTTGAAATTGTTGTTTGTATGTCTTAACTTCCCTGTTCGTGTTGTGCAACCACGATGAACTGGAATTAAGTGTTGTTTTTCTGTTTTCCACCTCGGGGTACATTTGTCACTCTGAGATCTGACCTTGGCCTGGCAGGGTCTTGATCTTTCTGCTCAAGGTTGAGAAACTTTTTCTGTCATGTGAGAATGTTGAATCGGAAAATCATAACCCTTTGACTCTCCCTCCCACCCTGTCCACCAGCATTCTGCATAGTTCAACCATGCTAGCAAAAACAAAGCAAAACCATAACCCTTTGATTCCCTCACCCTATTCACCAGCTTCTTGCAGGAAGTTGGTGGATAGTGTGACGCAGTCAAAGAGTTAAGTTTTTGCGCTTGGTGGATTGGGTGCGGGAGTCAAAGGGTTAAATTGGAAAAACACACTTCATTACAGGAATATGATACTTTCCTTGTGATTTCCCTTTGGGGAATTAACAAAGTCTCAGATTCATAAATCAATATGATTAATGCTTTTTGGTAAGAAATAAAATTTTATGAAGTGAGGTTAAGGATAAGAAATGTTTTTGAGTGAAATAGTTAAATTATTATAGATAACAATGTTCACGTTGTTGTAAGCAAGATAGGCACGCAGGGTATACGCTTGAGTAAAATGGCAGTTGTTTTAAGCAAAAGAGTTATTTCAGCGTTGTTCTGAAATATGTAAAGGAATGTGTTGGAAATATGTATGTTTCATGATAGACGATCCTTGCGAAACAAGGATTGTATTCCATTTTTCATGTAATGGGTATAACAAAGTGACAGTATGTTTGTTACAAATCCCGATACTGTCATCTTTCCTGTAATTGTATGTAGACCGGGCAGTTTATCATCATCATCATCATCATCATCATCATCATCATCATCATCATCATCATCATCATCATCATCATCATCATCATCTTAATATAAGAAATGTAGACTAGGTAAACTGTAGGCAAGGTAGGTCTTCAGGACCTGGCCAGCTCATGGGTTTATGTGCAGGCTTACGGCTTGTGCCATGATCACCATACACACGGCACCTGTGACGTTAGTGCATGAGCAACTCATTCCTAGCGCGGGGAAGTCATCTTGAGAAACTGAAACTGAAACGGAAACATCCTCATCATCGTCATCATCAACACAATCCTCCTCCTCCTCCTCATCAACCAACACGATCATCATCATCATCGGGGTTTGTCGTCGTCGTCGTCGTCGTCGTCATCATCATCATCATCATCATCGTCGTCGTCGTCGTCGTCTTCGTAGTCGTCGTCGTCGTCGTCATCATCATCGTCATCGTCATCATCAAGCAACAACAACAACAACAACAACAACAACAACAACAACAACAACAACAACAGCAACACAACAACAACAACAACAAATAATAAAGAGGTCGATACAGCAAACTTTCCAAGAAATAATAGTGAAGAGCCATCGTCATACATGAAATCATTCAGAATAAGTGACGTCACAGCACGCGCACGAATTCAAACGTAGAAATGGCCATCAATAAAGCGCCGAGGTGGTCACCACGTGCTTTAATATTTTCCACTTCAAACTGACTTCATGGGATGCTCTCGTGGTTTCTCTCTGTGCTCTGTCTTGTCATCTGTCTCTGCCTCTCACTTGTGTCTCTGTCTGTTTTGTCTCTGTCCCTGCTTTTCTTGCTCTGGATCTTCTGTCCTTGTCTTTTTTTCTGTCTGTCTGTTTGTCTGTCCGTCTGTGTGTGTGTGTGTGTGTGAGAGAGAGAGAGAGAGAGACAGAGAGACAGAGACAGAGAGAGACAGAGAGAGAGAATACGTGTGTGTGCAAAAATGTGTGTGTGAGTGAGTGAGAGAGAGAGAGAGAGAGAGAGAATGTGTGTGTGTGTGTGCGCGTGCGTGAGTGTGTGTGTGTGTGTATGTGTGTGTGTGTGTGTGGTGTTGTGTGTGGTGTGTGTGTGTGTGTGTGTGTGTGTGTGTGTAAAGACCTTTGAAACACTAAGCTAACACCACCAGAATGATGGTTATGTGTAGGTTACACACGGGTCACACATCCTATACTCATACGTACCTGTTGAAACAAATGAAGTACTGTGATGTATTCCACGTGGCGAGCCATTGAGCATCAGACACCTTCTTCTTGAATGCTAGGACTTGCACGATGTGAGACATAAGCACTACACTGCGGGTTCCTTAAAGAACCTCTTCAGAGAAGACCCTTCAGATGCAATTTTCCAGTTTTTACAAGACGTTTCACTTGATATGGTTTCACGTATGAGTATGTTGTTCTTTAACGAATTTTAGACTTGCAAGGATAACGGTGAGTATGGTATTTAAACTTTGTCTTTTTATTTTAACCTGGGTGTCGTTTTTGACGTGGTGTTAGCCCCTGATATGGCTCAAGTAGCTGGCTGGGCTATAAGCAATGTGAGCCTGACCATCATGCCTGATCTCATTATAAATGAAGTGGAGGTCCGCAAAAGTTGAACATGGAGAACAGGCCATCGTTTGAAGGGTTGAGAGGCAGACATGTGCATTGAGTACTGTCCACTCCAGCTCCATCAGTGTTGTATTCCACACGAAGACTCCATGCCAGGCCATAGGAACCAGGAACCTTTCCCATCCGTCAAATGGACGAGGGAGTGTCCATCACCTCAGCTGGAGGTCATGTTTCGCTTTCTTTCTGTCTACTTTGCCTGGTTGTCTCTCTCTGCCTCTCTGTCTCTGTCTGTCTGTCTGTCTCTCCCTCTCTGTCTCTCTGTCTATCTGTCTCTGTCTCTGTCTGTCTGTCTGTCTATCTGTCTGTCTGTCTGTCTCTCTCTCTCCCTCTCTGTCTCTCTCTCTGAATATCTGTCTCTGTCTCTGTCTGTCTGTCTATCTGTCTGTCTGTCTGTCTGTCTGTCTCTCTCTGCCAGGCGATAGGAAACAAGATGCTTACCAATCCGCCGAATGGACAAGGGAGGTCTACCACCTCAGCTGGAGTTCATGTTTCGCTTTCTTTCTGTTTCCTTTGCCTTGTTGTCTCACTCACTCACTCACTTACTCGCTCTCTCTGTCTGTCTCTGTTTGTCTGTCTGTCTGTCTGTCTCTCTCCCCCCTTTCTCTGTCTCTATCTCTCTCTTTCTCTCTGGTTCTCTGCGTCTTTCTCTGTTTCTGTCTCTGTCTCTCTGTCTGTCTGTCTCTCCCCCCCCCCCCCCCCGTCTCTCTCTCCACTCTCTCTCTCTCTGCCAGGCGATAGGAAACAAGATGCTTACCCATCCACTGTATTGACGAGGGAGTGTTCATCACTTCAGCTTGAGTTCATGTTTCGCTTTCTTTCTGTCTCTTTGCCTGGTTGTCTCTCTCTCTGCCTCTCTGTCCCTGTCTGTCTCTGTCTGTCTGTTTGTCTCTGTCTGTCTGTCTGTCTCTCAGTCTCTCTCTGCCAGGCGATAGGAAACTGTGACGTGTGTTGATAGTAAACAGCGTGCGGATAACAGCACGGCATGATATTCGTTTAAATGATAACTGATTGCTGTTCACAAGAAGAAATTTTCAACACAATCAGATCCATGTCGTTCAAAACCTGCGAACTGGATCCTCTTTCAGGTTCTCTCTACTCCGACTATCTCCCTACTCTCCTCCCATTCATCACTGACATCATCAACACTTCTCTTCAAACTGGAACTGTCCCAGATTCTTTCAAGTCTGCTATTGTTCACCCTCTCCTCAAGAAACACAATTTAGACCCAAATGAACTGAAAAATTACCGGCATATCTCTAATCTCTCTTTCTTGTCAAAACTCCTTGAAAAAGTCGTCCTCAACCAGCTGAACTCTCACCTGTCTGCCAACAATCTCCTCAATCCTTTCCAGTCAGCCTACCGCCAGTGCCATAGCACTGAAACTGCCCTACTACACATTCTCAACAATCTCCTCCTTGCAACTGATATTGGCAAAGTCTCTCTCCTCACACTCCTTGATCTGTCTGCAGCCTTCGATACCATTGATCATGGTATTCTCCTTTCTAGACTTCATCATACTTTTGGCATCTCTGACATTGCTCTCTCCTTTTTCACTTCGTATTTATCAAACAGAAAGCAAACTGTTCTCATCAACCTGCATACCTGACCTGTGGTGTTCCACAAGGATCTGTCCTTGGCCCTGTTCTTTTCACTCTTTACACCTCCCCCCTGTCCACCATCATCAACTCCCACTCTATAAAACACCACTTCTATGCTGATGACACCCAACTTCAAGACAGTGACTCACCTGATAATATACAGCGCCTGTTGACTCGCACCACTGAGTGTTACTCGGACATTAAGAACTGGATGACGTTCAACAAACTTCAGCTTAATGACGACAAGACAGAAGCTATCCTCATTGGCACCCGTCAGAAACTTTCTCAGCTGCCTCCTCTTTCTCTCCCATTATGTAACACATCAGTCCCAATTTCTGATTCAGCTAAAAACCTTGGTGTCTGCATTGACTCTACCCTCTCCATGAACAACTTTGTTTCTCAAACTGCCAGATCTTGCTACTATCATCTCCATCGTATAAGGCTGATCAGGAAGTATCTCTCTGTCGAAACAACTGCAAAACTCGTTCTCTCCTTCATAATGTCTCGCATTGACTATTGCAATTCACTCCTGTCTGGTCTTCCTGCCTCCACCATTCACATCCTACAGCGCATTCAAAACAATGCTGTACGCCTTGTACTCAAAAAGAAAAAAGCTGACCACATATCTCCTCTCCTGGCACAACTTCACTGGCTCCCTGTATCAAAGCGCATACAGTACAAACTAGACACCATGTGCCACAAAGGCCTCAATAACGCAGCCCCCGATTACCTGTCAAGCCTACTTGAGATCTATCTTCCCTCACGTACCCTCCGCTCTGCCTCCGATCCTCTGACTTTTCGCTTTCCACGCACTAAGCTCAATACCTATGGTCCACGAGCCTTCTCTGTTTCTGGTCCACTCTCCTGGAACAAACTTCCTCTCTCAGTCCATCGCAACCTACTTTTGTCTCCTTCAAGTCCGCTCTCAAAACTCACCTTTTCTCCTCTGCATAAAATCCTAACCTCACTCAACCCCCCCCCCCCCTCTGCAGCCTGTCTCCGCTCGGAGGGGAATCACATGGTCATAATATATAGGCCTAATTGTATATGCTATGCTCTCTATAATTTTCCATTGCTTTTATTCTTGCTTTTATTGCTTTTATTCTTTCTCCCATTTATAGCCATGCGTGTGTGTGTGTGTGTGTGTGTGTGTGTGTGTGTGTGTGTGTGTGTGTGTGTGTGTGTGTGTGCGTGTGTGTGCGCGCGTGCGTGCGTGCGTGCGTGCGTGCGTGTGTGTCTGCTTCAGCGCTTAGATTTGATTTTATCAAGATTTTGCGCTATATAAATTTGTAATTATTATTATTATTATTATTAAATGTATATATACTGTAGTCAGTTGAGAATCAGACAGCGACGAGTAAAGACGTAGAAGCATTGCCCTGTCTTCCGAGTTGGCTGTAGAAAGAACGAAACATGGTGTCAGAAGTGGGATTACGAACTCTAATAAAAATCCAGAATATTGAAGACTAAAGTTCAACCATGGAAGATAAACAAGATGAGAGAAGAGCCAGTCGACGACATGCCAAGATTCCCTTGCCTCCTAAACTGAAGTGAATGGAGGAAACCTGCAGAACAGCTGGAGGAAATTCAAGAGGCTTTGGGATAGCTATGAAATTGTGACAACACAGACAGAAGAAGACTCAACATACAGAACACCAGTTTTTCTTTCTTGCATCGGGCTGGATGCTATGGACATCTATGAAGGATTGGCATTTGCTAATGAAGCTGAAAGAAATGACATTGACACCGTTCTCCAGAAATTCGAAGAATACTGTGTGGGTTGAACCAATGAAACTTACGAAGCATTCAGATTCAACTGCAGACATCAAGCAGCAGGAGAATCTATCGAACAGTTTGTAGCAGAACTGCGGAGACTGATCAAGACCTGTAACTATGGTACACTGGAAGACAGACTGCTGAGAGATCAAATCGTACTGGGTGTACTTGACGAAACTCTGCGATCAAAATTACTGGAAGTGCGACAGCTGACATTGACTGCATGTATTGATATGTGCAGAGCGCATGAATCAAGTCAACATCAAACCGTCCAAATGATGAGAAAAACGCAGGACACGCAGGAAGTCCAAGCTTTCAAAGAAAAGAAGACAGCAAAGCAGTATAGCAAAGGAAACAAACCAGAGTACAGAGAGAAATGCGGATATTGTGGTGGAAAGCACCCAAGACCAAAAGAGAAATGTCCAGCATTTGGAAGAAAATGCAAAGCTTGTGGAGGAAATAATCACTTTGCTTCATGCTGCAGAACACCCAAGAAAAATCAAAAGAAAACAAGAGTTCGGCACTTCGAAGAAGAAGAGACCGACACTGAAAGCAATAATGAAATCCTCGGGATCGAATAGAAAACCAGAAAAAAGGAGAGAAACATACGAGCAAAAATGCTGATAAATGAGATGCCGGTAACATTTCTTCTTGACACAGGTGCAACAACAAACGTGATGTCTGAGAGCCTGTACAGAGAAATCACAGGAGATGAAAGAAAGTCTGACCTGCAAGAGACGAAGAAGAAGCTGGTGATGTTCAACGGAACAGAAATGAAGCCTGTGGGGGAGATAGTGCTGCGAGTGAAAAACCCCAAGAACAGAAGGAAATACAAAGTCAACTTCGCGATCACCAAAACGGACTGTAAGCCAGTACTGGGACTGAAAGCTGTACAGCACATGCAATTGTTGACGATCAATGAAGA
>CM060310.1:19375604-19378104 GCA_030674185.1 Monoplex corrugatus | reverse complement strand
AAATAGCGATAAAAGTAATCAATAACAGAAGACTTAATGCAATCCTTTCCTGTAATGCTTTTAAAATTTTTGTACTTTTGCTAGATGAAGATGCTATTTTGAGGTAAAAAAAAAAAGAGTTGGGTTATAAACACATTAAAACAACTTATAACGTGCAGTTGCACCAGTACCACAAAGTAGTACTGTGAAGGACAGGCGAATATTTGTGTGCGATGGTAAATGAATGATTGTTGGCGGTCTGATACTCAAGGTCAATGTTTTTTTTGTATAAATAATTGGGAATATTTTTCTCTATACATTTGTGTTTTGTCGTTGTATGTCAGAACTTTGCTAACTTATACACCATCAGTCTTTACATGTGCATACACGCTCTTTCCTTCATATGCATACGTAGAAACCATAAACGAAGCAATTAAACAACATCAGAAACAGAACTCTGCTTACACGTTTTTTTTTCGTGAATTGCAATTCCCACGAAAACTTGGACATCATCATCATCATCATCATCATCATCATCATCATCATCATCATCATCATCATCATCATCATCATCATCATCATCATCATCATCATCATCATCATCATCATTATCGTCGTCGTCGTCGTCATCGTCGTCATCGTCATCATCATCATCATCGACCATGCCGCATCGCGTTGGTGATCATGGCCCTCCATCTATCTTTTGTCGCTGCAAGTACATCGCCCACCCTTCTCTGTCTTCATCCACTTTGCAAATCCGTCCAATATTTTCTCCCTAGGTCTACCTGCCACTCGGATATACGAAGACCGGATCCCCCCACCCTCCATTACCCATCAGGAAATATCCTGGAAGACCCGGAAAATCCCCACATTACCCATCAGGAAATATCCTGGAAGACCGGGAAAATCTCCACCCTTTACCCATCAGGAAATATTGTGGAAGACTGGAAACCCCTACCATTACCCATCAGAAAGATCTTGGAAGACAGGACATTCTTCCACCTGGAAGACCGGAAAAATCTCCATCTTTTACCCATCAAGAAATATGCTGGAAGACCAAAAAAAAAGAAAAGAAAAGATAAATAAAATAAATAAAAAATAGGAAAAAGAAAAGAAAAAGAAAAAAAATCTCCACTCTTCAGACATTAGGACAAATTCTATAAGATCGAAAAAAAATCTTCACATTTTACCCATCAGAAAATCTTCTGGAATATTGGAAAAATCTCCACACTTTACCCATCAAGAGGTATCCGGGCAGATTCGAGCCCATACCTTCCAACTAGTAGGCCAACGTTCTCACCACTTATCTATCGTGCCAGCCACACAGTCTTCCAGAATGCCTTTCTCCTATTGACCTCCTGTAAGACTGGGAATACGAGAACACTCTTTGAGGCCATCAGGCCCTTTTCATCTCCTCTCAACACTGGCACCAATCTACAGAACTATCAGGAACCAGACACTGAATCGTGACTCTGACGAAGCAGCAAAGGCTGTGCCCCTCTCCCCTTGGCGCTTGTTATTGTTATTGATGTTGTCTTTCTTCTTTATTTCTCTTCTTTCATCGAATGTCTTTGAAAGGGACAAGAAGGGGAGCTACAGATGGGGAAAAAGAGAGAGAAAAATGTAGAAAAAAGAGAGAAAAAAAATAAAAGAATAAGAATGAAAGTAAGAAAGAATGGGAAATATATTTTTCTTCTCTCTGCGTCTCTGTTTGTCCGCCTATCTGTCTGTCTGTCTCTCCCCTAGCCTATAAAAGAAAGAAACAAGAGAGAGAGAGAGAGAAAGAGAGAGAGAGAGAGAGAAAGAAAGAGACAGAGAAAGAGAGAAAGAGGGAGAGAAAGAGAGAGAGAGAGAGAGAAAGTAAGAAAGAATGGAAAAGATATTTTTCTTCTCTCTGCGTCTCTGTTTGTCCGCCTATCTGTCTGTCTGTCTCTCCCCTAGCCTATAAAAGAAAGAAACAAAAGAGGAGAGAGAGAGAAAGAGAGAGAGAGAGAGAGAGAGAGAGAAAGAAAGAGACAGAGAAAGAGAGAAAGAGAGAGAGAGAGAGAAGAAAGAGAAGAGAAGAAAGAGAGAGAGAGAGAGAGAGAGAGAGGAAAGAAAGAGACAGAGAAAGAGAGAGAAGAGAGAGAGAGAAAGAAAGAGACAGGAGAAGAAGAGAGAGAGAGAGAGAAAAAAGAAAGAGACAGAGAAAGAGAGAGAGAAAGAGAGGAGAAAACGACAATAATAACAATTCTATCTTTTACTTTCTTTGCGCACTCAATCTGTCTCTGTCTGTCTGTCTCTATCTCTGTCTGTCTGTCTCTTTTTGTCTCTCTGTGTGTCCTTTAGCCCTTTGACCATTAAATGAAAGAAAGAAACGAGAAATAATATCAATAACAAGTTTTTTTTTGGTACTCAATCACTAATCTCTCTGTCCTCTGACTCTCTCTGTCTCTGTGTCCTCTTTCTCTCTCTCTCTCTCTGTCTCTGTGTCCTCCGTCTCTCTCTCTGTCTCTCTGTGTGTGTCTTTCCCCCCCCCCCC
>CM060310.1:19363104-19370604 GCA_030674185.1 Monoplex corrugatus | reverse complement strand
ACACAGATATCAGCCTACACATTCACACAGATATCAGCCTACACGTTAAAAACAAATCTCAGCCTGCACATTAAAACAGATCTAAGCCTACACATTAAACACAGATCTCAGCTTACACATTTTCTCCCAAAAATAATGTCCTACTCCAATCGATTTCCTGTTAAGACAAGGATTAAACCTTTAGACCTCAAATCAGATTATATCTCCTCTTCCTTGCATAAAAACTGGCAGCTGTCTATAGAATCAAGAAGCAACGGGGTCTGATGGGGTGGTAAAGGTTACATCCCACTCAGGCTTGGCACTGCATCTTTTTTTTTATGCCGCTTCCTTTGGTCTCCAATCTCTCTCTCGCAAAGAAAAGAAAATAAAGCGGTAGGATTGGAAAAAGAACGAAACACAAGGATGAGGAGTAAGAATGAAGGTGGAGAAAAAGAAAAAGAGAGTACGGACAGACAGACAGACAGCCATGAAGTTCCAGTGCCAGGAAGTGCCAGTGCCAGGAAGTGCCAGTGCCATGTAGTGCAATTGCCAGGAAGTGCCAGTGCCAGAAAGTGCCAGTTCCATGAAGTGCCAGTGCCATGAAGTGTCAGAGCCGTAAGTGCAAGTGCCATGAAGTGCTGGAGCCAGGAAGTGTCAGTCCCATGAAGTGCCAGTGCCAGGAAGTACCAGTGCCAGGAAGTGCCAATGCCATGAAGTGCAATTGGCAGGAAGTGCCAGTGCCAGGAAGTGCCAGGAATGACCTGTGCCCGGAAGTGCCAGTGCCAGGAATGACCTGTGCCCAGAAGTGCCTGTGCCATTGACCGGAAGTGCCAGTGCCAGGAAATGCCATTGCCATTGGGGATAAGTGCCCATTCCAGGAACTGTTAGTGCTGAGAAGTGCCAGTGCCAGAAAGTGCCAGTGCCAGAAATTGCCAGTGCCAGAACTGCCAAAACTGAGAAGTGCCAGGAGTCGTTGGTGCCAGGAAGTGCCAGTGACAAGAATTGCCTGTGCTGAGAAATGCCAATGTCAGGAAGTGCCAGTGCCAGGAAGTGTCAGTGCTGATAAGTGCCAGGAGGTGCTGGTGCCAGAAGTGCAAATGCCTGGAAGTGCCAGAAGTGCCAGTGCAGGAAGTGCCAGTGCCAGGAAGTGCCAGTGCCAGGAAGTGCCAGTGCCAGAAGTGCCAGTGCCAGGAAGTGCCAGTGCCAGGAAGTGCCAGTGCCAGTACCAGGAAGTGCCAGTGCCAGGAAGTGCCAATGCCAGGAAGTACCAGTGCCAGGAAGTGCCAGTGCCAGGAAGTGCCAGTGCCAGGAAGTGCCGGTGCCAGGAAGCGTCAGTGCCATAAAGTGCCAGTTCCAGGTAGTGCCAATGCCAGGAAGCGTAGGTGCCATGAAGTACAAGTTCTAGGAAGTGCCAGTGCCATGAAGTGTATGTGCCAGAAAGTGTCAATGCGAGGAAGTGCCAGTGCCAGGAAGTGTAAGTGCCAGGAAGTGTAAGTGCGGAAGTGTCAATGCCAGGAAGTGCCAGTGTCAGGAAGTGCCAGTAACAGGAAGTGTAAGTGCCAGGAAGTACCAGTGCCAAGAAATGTCAATGCCAGGAAGTGCCAGTGTCAGGATGTGCCAGTGCCAGGAAGTGTAAGTGCCAGGAAGTACCAGTGCCAGGAAGTTCCAGTGCCAGGAAGTGCAGTGGAATGAAGTGCCAGTGCCATGAAGTGCCAGTGTCATGAAGTGCCAGTACCATGAGGGCCAGAATGTCAAGCTTTCCGTTCCACCAAGGTGAATCTGCACTGCTGCCGGGTCATTTCAGTGGAGTTCAACAGTTCCTTCTACTCTGATCCAGCTTACTAAACTATCTATTTAAGAAGATAGTAGTTGTTCTGTCATGGGGGACCCCTTCCATCTCCCATTTCCCGTAAGGGGACCACACCTATGCCCTCCAATGACAGAACTCAGTTGATATCAAAGATCCCAACTTGCATTCACTTCAGGTGTGGAAAAAAATCGGACTGTTTTTGATTGGAAAAGGAAAAAAATGTATCGGAGCAATGACTTGTGAGTCTTTCACAGGACTACAATCAAATGTTAGACATTTAGTTTAAAAGAGAAAATCGCGATTACTGTGCATTTCTACATGAATGGTTCAAGTTCGTCACCAAAATTTGGTCAAACAATTTACTTAATAAAAGTCTCAATTTTTGAAGCTGAAGTTGCTTGTTTGATTGTAGAAGGAACTTATAATGTGAGTCACAAGCAAATAAACTTGAAGATGATTTGATTGATTTTCAAATCCACATAATGTCGGCTTAAATCCATGTCCAAACTATCAGAAAAGCGGTATTACTCCAGCAAGATAACTCCATCAGTCCACTATCCAAATTCTACGTCGCTTAAAAACACATAGGACGAAAATAAAACAGTCTCCCTCTGGTTCATTTTCAGCATTTCAACTCAGACCAATCAATACCACACCCTCCTATTTTTGTGGAATCTTTCTGTCGATTCCAATCACTGGCAGTTTGAGGTTGGCCAAGTGTGAAAGACATTGTCTTCCCAGAGCTGGTGGTGCATGCAAGAAGAGATCTGGGACCTTGGCTGTCTTACGCAAAAGACAGCCTCCCAGACAAGAGCATTCAGACCACCATTCAACGTCTAATGGAGCATGGTGGCTGTTAAAAGAATTCCTAATTCGAATACAACGCAAAATCCTGATTGCTAGGAAAGCGCTCTTATCTGCCTCTTTGAAACGTGGTAGGAAATTTGTTGAAGCAATGCCTGAGGATTCGTTGACTGTTCATAGAATGACGGCCGTTAATTATTTGGTCAAACGTTTACCTCAAAATTCTCGACTTGGTAAGTTTTAAGATGAATAATTCAATTGGTAAATTAAAACGTGGTCAGACTTATCATTCAATAAGATTTGCAGTTTCATAATCGTTAGACTGATTGGATGACATTTTGAAGCAAGGTTTTTTATCTCGGCGTCATAAGGTTTAATTAAGATGACTAATTCAAGTGGTACGTCAAAATGTGATCACACTAATCGCTGAATAAAGATTTGCCATTCCATAATCTTTAGGCTGATTGTCTGATATTTTGAAGCAAGTGTTTTTTCCATCAACAACGAGTTTTATCTTCAATAACTGAAAGCTGGCAGAATGATCTTCAAAGTTACACTAGGGAAATAAAAATGTCTTCAGCTACCAATAACGTGAATTTATTTGTTTGGTTTGACCATCATGTGTTCCATATTCTATTACCATAATTCCTTTATCTTCCCATTCCGCTACCTCTACTTCATACTCGTAGAAGACCGTAACATACGAATAGAGGACAGTCTAAGAGGTTCGCTCCTAGCATTTCAAATCAGACTGATTAATGCTGGACGCATCCCCATTTCATGGAATCTTACAGTCAGTTCCAACGGCTGTCAGTTAAAGAGTGGCCGGGCATCAACAGCACTGTCAGCAGAGAGAGAGCAGTGCATGTGAAAATGGGTCTTGGATGTCTGTATAGAGGTTTACAGTCTGACTAGAAACACGAACACCGTGAGAGAAGTGTCCAGACATATACGCAAGGTCCAGGCAAATGTAGTGAGGTCATGAACAGTTTTTTTTGGAGGGTCTTGTTTGGAAATGGTCCTCAGGACCTCTGGCGTGTAAGGAAAACATATCCCCCTCCCCTTCCAATTTTATTGCACTGGTGGCAACCTGCTAGTTGGTTCTTTTGACAGAGCCGTGGACTCAAGATCTGAAATCACGAGTTCAATTCAAGCCCCCCCCCCCAAACCCCCCTCCCCCCAAAAAAAACAACAACAACAAAAAACCAAACTAAACCAAACCAAACCAAACCAAACCAAACCAAACCAAACCAAACCAAACCAAACCAAAACCAAACCCAAACCAAACCAAACCAAAACCACAAACCAAACAACAAAAAACACCAAACCAAAGCAAACCAAAGCAAACCAAACCAAAGCAAACCAAAGCAAACCAAACCAAACCAACCAAACCAAACCAAACAAGCAAAGCAAATCAAACCAAACCAAACCAAACCAAACCAATACAACAAAACCCAAAACAAAACAAGAAAAATCCAGAAAGACCTGATTTGTTCACTGTCCACCTTAATATTTCTATCACCCTTGCAGTGGCAGCTTAGTGTTGTATAAGTTGTATACCCCCCCCCCCTACTCCCCATTTCAAGACCTTGCCAACGTACAGGGTTTTTGCGCAGGCTCAGGGAATTTTTCAGATAACTGCTGGCAGGTTTGGGGTGGAGCGTATAGGGAACTGTCCGAGTGCGATGAATCCCTTTTGAACAAATTCCAAACTCTTGAGAAAAAAAGAAACTTTGTGCATGCAGCCTCCAATTCTCCCAGCTGTAAAAGGTTACCTGACCCTGTCGGGGCCGGAGATGACAGAGCAACAAGACAGAAGAGACAGACGCCGTTTTCATAACACTGTCCACAAAAAAGTTGCGGTATTTTTCACCTCTTTCCCCTACGAACTCTAGATCACGGCAAAAAGAGAAAATCTCACGTCATTTTATCAATCTGCAAATCAGAAAAGAAAATACATTCAATCAAAAGTTTGCTGACTGTCTATAGAAGGAATGGTAAAGTAAATTGGTCAAACATTTACCTTGATCAAGAAGAATTATATTTTCACGAGTTTTAAGATTTTGCCTTCACTCCAAGATCTAAATCAAAGTGACCATCGACAGTCAAGCAAATAGGAACCAAAAAACACACAAAACAAAATAAGAACACACACTGAAAACACAAAAATAAAGACAGGCGCAAATTTTCGGTTGACCGACCGTTGTCAAACGTACACAAGAGAAATAACAAATACGCAAAACTTAAGGAAAAGAGAGCAACAAATTTTCCATGATGTTTCGCTGAACAGGGGAAGATGGCTGACATGAAATCAGTTTGAGATTTAAAAAATGTTGTTAAACAATCTGTCAAAATGATGTAGAGTTCCAGCTCCATAAACACAAAGTCAGAACAGGATTGAGGCAGCTGAAAAATGGTTCTAAGAAGAAATGTTGAGAGTTCCATGGACAGCAAAGAAAGCAAATGAGACAGTCTTGATGGAGGCAGACACAACAAGAACATTAATGAAGAAGATTAGGAAAAGCAAACAAAAAAATAGGACATTTTATGAGGTAAGAAAAATTAGAGCACCTAGTCACAATAAGAAGGATGGATGGAAAAAGAGCACCATATAGACCCGGGGAGAAAACATTGGACAGAGTGGCTAAGGACAGAGAGGGTGGGAGATGTAATTGCAGTGACAAGGGATACATTCGTATGGAGAACTATGATCGCCAACGCCATGCGGCAGTGCACGTGATGATGATGTTGAATCGTTAAGGGACTGGTTGATTTTCAAACTAATTTTAAAATGACAAGTCTGGCAACTTCAGGCTGACTGGCTGATTTCTTAACGTTGTAAATTATAATTAATATCTGAAGTATCAAAAAGGAGATGCCAGTTCGGCTTGTCCATTCATTTTTTTCCGAACAAGATGACTGTCTCTTATGTGTCTATCCTTTTCTCATCCCCAGCGTCAGCTTCCATCCTCACCATCACAGAAGACCACAAAACAGGAAAGAAGACAGTCTTCAGGGGTTTCCTCATAGCATTTCAAGTCAGACACGATCAATGCCAGAGCCGTCCTGGCTTTTTGGGAATAATTCAGCCGATTCCAATCACTGTCAGTTAGAGGGCGGCCAAGCGTGAACGGCACTGTCATTGGAATGGTGGTGTTGCATGAAAAACTTGGCTGGGACATCGTTTTATCGTCTCATCTGAAAAGCGAACTTCTCAAAGACGAACATCTTGGCCACCTCTCAAGGTCTGGCAGAGAGATAAGGGCGGAAAAAGATCGCTGTAATGCAAGAATCAAACCTGGAGATACAAGACCTCTCTCATGCTACGACAGAAGTTATAGGTCACCATTCTGCTCTAGGAACGAGAAAAATCTGTTTAAAGCAATGAATTGGTGGGCTGCTCATGGAAGAATAATTGACATCACATATCAGCCATAATCTTAGTATCATAGAAATATTTCCATTTCAAGCTCGTATAGAATTGAACATTTAGCTAAAAAAAAAGCATATCCTAATAATCTTAAGGTGAATTATTCTGATTTTGGAAGCAACGTGTACCATAAAAAAAGAATCGCAAAATCATGTTTGAGATCGATTGGCTGATTTTCAAAACTGTAGCAAGCAATTCAAGACCAGTGTCTCGAGAAATACCATGCTGACATGATCATAGCACCCCCTCCCCCCTCCCCACTCCCACGAAACTATGTAGGTGCATGTCTACTTCCAACACTTATTCATTGGCCCCCATCCTTATACTCATCCTCACTGAAGTCAACAAAAAAGACGAAAATAAGACTGGAGGCCCGCTTCCAGCATTAAAGCCAGACACGATCAATGCCAATGCCATTCTCACTTTGTGGAATCCTTCAGCCGATTCCAACGACTGTCAATCAGAGAGTGACCAAGCATGAATGACAGTGTCTGTGGAGTGGTAGTGGTGCATTGGAAAGGGGCCTGTGATCTTGGTTCATCATCAAATCTGAAAGACGAACTCTTGAAAGTGTGCACCAAGACTGCCATTCGTGGATTAGTGGAGGGAGATGGGCGTTTGAAAGCTTTCTGTCTGATTCTAGAATAGGGCCTGTGACTTAAAGGGACATGCTTTTTTGTTGTAAGTTAATGAAACATGAAATGAAAAGATACTGAAGCTGTGATTTTTTCCTGACGTTTTAAGAAAGAGCTGCCATCAAATTTGCTCAAATGATTAGATAATTTTAGGTTTAATGTTGTTTTTCTTTGTCTTTCGGGGAATGCCATATTCATTAATTCACACACGCGCGCGCGCGCGCACACACACACACACACATACACACACACACACGCACGCACGCACGCACGCACACACACACACACACACACACACACACACCGTCTAATATCACTCATAGTGAACAGACGTTAAATCAAAGAACGAACGAACACATACACACACATACACACACATACACATACACACATACACACACACACATACACACATACACACACGCACACACACACACACACACACACACACACACACAAACACACAAACACACACACACATACACACATAAATCTGTCTTTACAGCTGAACTCTTTGCAATATTAATGGCTTTAAACTTTATGATAAGTCTTCCTAGGACAATTTTTCAAACACTTTTTTGTATTGATTCAAAATCAGTACTTCAGGCTCTTGAATTATCAAAATTACAAACAAGATCAGAAATGATTCTGGAAATTAGTCACTTGATTCATAATTTATCCTTAAGAGGCACTGATATTACTTTCTGCTGGATACCTTCTCATAGTTCTTTTCGTTATAATGATAAAGTTGACAGGGCTGCCAAACGGGGAGCTAATAACTCACCAGATTCAAACAATATCCAGCTTTCTCTCTCGTTGCACGAGAATTACACTTTAGTAGA
>CM060310.1:19350604-19355604 GCA_030674185.1 Monoplex corrugatus | reverse complement strand
TCTTTCTCTCTCCTCTCTCTCTCTCCTCTCTCTCTCTCTCTCCTCTCTCTCTCTCTCACTGACTGTCTCTCTCTCACTGACTGTCTCTCTCTTTCTCTCGCTCTCTGTCCTTTCTCTCATTGTTTTTTTTTTTTTCTATTTCGTTAGAAAGCCCGATGATAGCTTTTACAGATTATTTTGTCCATGTCTGAGATAAGATTGTGTTAGGAAGGATTTAGGAACAGTTTTAGCGAGGTTTTTTTTTTTTTAATGAAGTGTAGAAAATAATTTCATTTAAATAAATATTCGCTGAATGGATTAGTTCTGATAGGCACACCCAATATTTCGATCACGATTACCTAAAAAGTAAAATCATGTTGGCATCGGTTTCATAGTTGTTAATGGCCAGATACACACAGTTTGGCTGGTTTTAATGATAGAGCGTAGGACTCAAGATCTGATATCTTGAGTTCAATCCCAGACGGTAAAGTTTAAAATTGGCCTGATGGTTGGCTAGATCAGTTTCTTAGTTGTAAATGATCAGATACAGTTTGGCTGGCTTTAATGATAGAGCCTAGGACTCAAGATCTGATATCTTGAGTTCAATCCCAGACTGTCATCATCATCATCATCAGGTGCCCTGCCGCATGGCGTTGGAGATCATGGACTTCCATTTGTCTCTATCTCTCGTTGCCCCTAGCATCTCCCCCACCCTCCTCGTCCCCAGCCACTCTGCAAGTCCGTCCAGCATTTTCTCCCTGGGTCTACCTGGTGCTCTCTTTCCCTCCAGCTTTCCCGTTGTGACCAGGTGCTCCAAATCCCCTTTCCTCACAAAATGGTCTATAAATGTTGCCTGTATTTTCCTAATCTTCCTTACGAGTGATCTACTTGTGTCTGCCTCCACCAAGACTGTCTCGTTTGTTTTCTTCGCTGTCCATGGAACTCTCAACATTCTTCTCAGAAACCACATCTTGGCTGCCTCAATCTTGCTCTGGATTTGCTGGCTGACTGTCCACGCCTCATATCCGTATAACAATATTGGTTCATATAACATTCAAGGACTCTCTTCCTGATGTTAATTGATAGGCATTTGTTGGTAATAATGCTTGTCATCTTCTTGAATGCTGTTTTGACTGTAAAGTCTAAACTTGGCCTGATGGCTGGCCAGATAATGTTTCCATCATCCTGATGGTATCCGCCCAGTGTTTTGTATGTCTTTTCCCACGGCCATCCTCCTCCCCTGCTTATTTCAAGACTTTTTCAGCACATAGGGTTTTGTACAGGCTTAAGAAGTGTGCCAGAATATTGTTGACAGATTTGGATGGAGCGCATATGGAATTGTCTGAGTGCGATGAAACGCTTTCGAACAAATAAACAAATAAACAATGACCAGATGATACTTCAATTTGCATGCTTTTTGCAACATGTTGGAAACTGATAACCTGGGTTATAATGACCCCAAGACATGCCAACCATTTTTTCCCCAATGTTTGTCAGATATTACTGGGAGAATTTGTCCCAGATGTCGTGTATGGATGCATCCGACTGGGAAGCTGCAGTTCATTAGTGCAAATGTGCATGTCTATTGCTGGAATAAAGAAAATATTGTGATTATAAAAATGGACCGCACAGCTTCTTCTGAGCGTATGTACATGTGTGTCGTATGCACTTTTGTACATGCGTGAGAGCTGATATATGTACATGTATGTGTATATGTATATGTATGTATGTATGTATGTATGTATGTATGCATGTTTGTATTATGTATATATGTATGTATGTTTGTATTATGTATGTATGTATGTATGTGTGTGTATGTATGTATGTAAGTGTGTGTATGTATATATGTATGTGTGTGTATGTATGTATGTATGTATGTATGTATGTATATATGTGTGTGTATGTAGGTATGTATGTACGTATATATGCATGTATGCATGTATGTATGTGTTGTATGTATGTATGTATGTATGTATGTATGCACGTATGCACTATGCACGTATGCAGTATGTGTATGTATGTATTAAGTGTGTATGTATGTATGCACGTATATATGTATGTACAGTATGTACGTATATATGTATGCATGTACGTATGTATGTATGTATGTATGTATGTATATGTACGTATGTATGTATGTACGTAGTATGTATGTATGTATGGAAACGTATGTATGTATGTATACGTATGTATGTATGTATGTATGTATATGTATGTATGCATATGTGCTCTCTGTATGTCTGCGTGTGTCTGCGCACGCATGCTGGTACACAGCCGTTAACTCAACAAATTCTCATGTGCATGATGTATGAGCGTGCTAGCGTGCGTGCGTGCATGGATACATATGCACGCACATGCACGTCTTCATCTGTTTTATGTGGGCGTGTGGAGCGTGTGTGTCAGTGTCTGTTAGTTGGCGCGTGCGTGTGTGTGTCTGTGCACGCGCACATGTGTGTTCGTGTGTACATGTGTATGCGTTACTGTACGTAGTTTGTGCGTGTGTGTGTGTGAGACTCTTTATTACGCAACTGCTGGACTTTCCACCATCCAAAACATCACTTAGTGTTTTCAGAAAACAGGACAAATTACGTCTGAAAATACGCACTCCTTCTGGAATATCGGATCCTGGCTCTTTCCAGCTGCAGCCTCCCAGTGGTAGGAGGAGAGGTATCGACCCATCTCAAACAAAATGTCCCAGCGAGATACTTCAAATCAATGTCCCTTCTATTCCCCTGATTGTGTTCTTGCTGACGCAAGTGAGAATAAAAACAGCTGTGGTCCGTACAGCTCTCACTGTAGCAGCAAGCAATTGCTGGGTTCCTGTCCCCTGAAGCCAAATTGAATTAAGCTGAACTTTTTTTTAGATCCTGGCTGTGAATCGAGGGAAAAGTGGAAATGTTGAATGCCTGCTGAGCCTGGACAAACAGCCTTTCTTGTAAGTTTTTGGTTTACAAATGGGTGTCTTAGAAAGGTAAAAGAGTCAGAGCATTGAGAGGTTGAAATGTGGATGCACTAGGGAATATACGATGTAATTTCTCTGAAGACAACGTTTGCGCGCTTAGAATAAAGTCCGTATGTACCACCATTATAGATGCTGCTTAATGGAAAAAGATCCACTGTGATCATGGCAAAAGCCGCAAACGTGTCCTGTGAATAAACTCCGCGCGTTTGTAAGAACAACAAAACAAAACAAAGAAAACAAAACTAAAACAAAACAAAAAACAAACAAACAAAAGAACCAAAACGAAACAAAATAAAACGACATGAAACAAAAACAAAACAAAACAAAACAAAGAAAACAAAACATAAGGCAAACCAAGAAGAGAAAGGAAAACAAAACAAAATAAAACAAACCTGAATCAAACAAAACAAAAAGTATCAAAAAGTACTTGTGTGGCCTACCTGAGTGTTCACCCCTCGGTCCTGGCGTCATCAGCATGCTAGTCTAAACAACTTAATGAACACTGCAGTAAACACTGAGAACCATCTACTGATTGAACACACAGTCCTAGTGTTAGCAGCATGGTGCTCTATTATCCTTCTTTCAGCTCTCCATACACAAGCATGCAGTTGTCTTCCATATGAACTCACTGTCCTATACAACAAAGTTCGTTTGACCTTGAAGGTTGGACGCTCAGTCTTGTCACGTGGTGGTGCATATCTTGCACACATCTTTGGATGAACCGTTCCAGCTGTTAAATGCATCGTCAGTAAGTAGTCCAGGTCTGGCAGCAGCACAGCAAGATGCTCAAAACCACTGCTCTGTATACAGTAATATTTGTGGCGAACCTTTTGGTCAATCTTCCAAACGCAGAGCTCTACTTGGAGATGCATAAGACCACCTCAACATCAAGAAATCCATTACTGCTCACTGTACTGCCCAAGCAGCAGAATTTGTCTACAGTCTTGATCTCCTCGTTCATCATCATCATCATGTGCCCTGCCGCAAGGCCATGGCAATCATGGCCCTCCACACGAATCTATCCCCTGTCGCTGCAAGCACATCTGCTACCCTTTCTGTCTTCAGCCACCCTGCAGGTCTGTCTAATATTTTCTCCCAGGGTCTGCCTGGTGTTCTCTATCCCTCCAGCTTTCCTGTTGTGACCAGGTGTCCTAATTCCCCTTTCCTCATCAAATGTCCTGTAAATGTTGCTTGTCTTGTCCTAATCTTCTTTAGTAATGATCTTCTTGTGTCTGCCTCCTTCATGACTGCCTCATTTGTTTTCTTTGCTGCCCATGGAACTCTCAACATACCTCTTAGAAACCACATTTCAGTTGCCTCAATTTTGTTCTGACTTTGCGTGTTGACTGTCCACGCCTCACAATCGTACAACAGTATCAGTTCTATATAACATTCAAGAACTCTCTTCCTGATGTTAATTGATAGGCATTTGTTGGTAATAAACGCTTTTCATCTTCTTGAATGCTGTTTTGGCTTGGCTGATTGATCTTCGGGTTGTTGATGATAACCGGAGATAGTGAAGCGCCAGAAGCCTGATACGATGTTGGCTGAAACAATCTCTTACATGATACTCGAATTTTCCTGTTCCTTTGGTTTATAATAATTTTGACTTAAAAACAGTATCCATCCATATATGTGTTTGTCCATGAATCTATCTTTGTATCTATCCTTCTATCTATTCATCTATCTATGTATCTAACTATGCGTCTGTGTATGTATGTTTGTAAGTATGTGTGCATGCATGTGTATGTATGTATATATGTATGTATGTATGTATGTATGTATGTATGTATGTATATATGTATGTATGTATGTCTGTATGTATGTATGGATGGATGGATGGATAGATGGATAGATGGATGTACATGTCTATCTATCTATCTATCTATCTGTCTGTCTACTGTCTACTATCTGTCTATCTATCTATCTATCTATCTATCTATCTATCTATCTGTTTTTCTGTCTATTTAGCTATCTATCTTTTTATCTATCTATCTATCTATCTATCTTCTGTCTGTCTGTCTGTCTATCTGTTTGTCTATCCATCTACCTGCATACT
>CM060310.1:19330604-19343104 GCA_030674185.1 Monoplex corrugatus | reverse complement strand
CATGTGACATCTTAACTGTACGCAATATTGATAAATGAAATGTGTGTAATAAAGAAAAAGTAAGAAACATTAAAAAGAACAGATCATCAGTTTTTCGCGTTCCTTCAGAAGCAGAGATAAAAAAAAAAAAATCCAATTTAAGTGTGTGCAATATGTGACTATGTTATTCAGTCTAGAATGAATATATTTTTTCTGCTACTGACAAAGAAACATTTTATATTTTATTCTTACTCATAAGTGTGTGCGTGATGGAAGAAAATCCTTGGAAATTACATTCAACTCAGTGCAACAGAATACAGAGGAATGCGATACAATACAATACAATACATTCAAACAACACAACACACACAACACAACACAACACAACACAACACAACACACACAACAAACACAGTACAACACAACACAGCACAGCACAGCACAGCATCAACACAACACAACACACACAACACAAACACAACACAACACAACACAACACAACACAACACAATGCAGTGCAATGCAATAACATAATATAACATAATGCAACACAATACAACACAGTACAATAGAATAATATACAATACTTATTATACATATAATACAATTGTCTGAATCTGTATCCAAAAAATGAACAACAACAACAACAACAACAACAACAAAAACCAAAACAGTGCAATATGAGATAATAGAACAAAATACAACACCAACATGCACATTATTTCAAAGACTTGACAAAAACAGAAAAAGCCTCAAAACCTGCAAACGAATACAAATTGATTACCAAAACCAGTGACTCTGCCTGTGGGGCAATGAGGTACTGTGCACAGTGTCACCAGCAGATAGATGGACACAATCTCTCGCCATGTGTATGTATGATGATATCATTTGTTCAACATGCTGGAGTGTACACTAGCTCAGCATCCTCTTCGAGAGACAGAGAGACACAGAGAGAGAGAGAGAGAGAGAGAGAGGGAGAGAGAGAAAGAGAGAAAGAGAGAGAGAGAGTGTGTGTGTATGTGTGTGTGTGTCTGTTTGTGACTATGTGTGAGTCTCTGTGTGCATTTTCATATTCTCTGTCTGTCTGTCTATTTATCTGTCTGTCTGTCTGTCTGTCTGTCTATCTCTCTCTCTCTCTCTCACACACACACACACAAAGGTGGATGACTAGGATAACACGCTATCACAACAAAAAGAAAAAACAACATCTTGCTGGATTTGAGTGCACCATACATCACTGTGTGGTTGTGTGTATGTGTGTGTGTGTGTGTGTGTGTGTGTGTGTGTGTGTGTGTGTGTGTGTGTGTGTGTGTCTGTATGTGTCTGTGAGTCTGTGTGTCTCTGTGTGTGTGTCTACGTCTGTGTGTGTGTCTGTGTCTGTGAGTCTGTGTGTGTGTGTGTGTGTGTCTGTGAGTCTGTTTGTCTGTGTGTGTGTGTCTGTGAGTCTGTGTCTGTGTGTTTGTGTGTGTGTCTACGTCTGTGCGTGTGTCTGTGTGTGTCTAAGTGTGTGTGTGTGTTTGTGTATATATGTTTGTGTGTGTGACCGCGTGTGGGTCTGTGTGTGTGACTATGTGTGGATCTGTGTGTGTGTGTGTCTATTCTCTGTCTGTCTGTCTCTCTCTCTCATTCACTCAATCACTCTCTCTCTCTCTCTCTCTCACACACACACGCACGCACACACACGCGCGCGCGCACGCACACACATACATACACACACACACATACATACACACACACGCACACATACACACACACACACGCACACACACACACACACACATACACATACATACACAAAGGTGGGTGAATAGGATAACACGCTATCACAACAAAGGGAACAAACATCTTGCTGGATTTGACATATACTGTCAATGCTTCGAGTGCACCATACATCATTGTGTGTGTGTGTGTGTGTGTGTGTGTGTGTGTGTGTGTGTGTGTGTGTGTGTGTGTGTGTGTTTGTGTGTGTGTGTGAGACTCTGTGTGTGTGTGTGTGTGTGTGTGTGTGTGTGTGTGTGAGACTCTGTGTGTGTGTGTGTGTGTGTGTGTTCGTTGCTTGATTTAACGTCTTTTCACTATAAGTGATATTAGACGGGGAAAAAATGGCATGGAGGATGAAATAGGGGGGGGGGGGGTGGAGGGGAGAGGGGAACAGAGTAAGGGACGTAAAAAAAATTAAAAGGAAGCGGCAAGGTCTTAAGAAAAAGGATATGGATGAACAGAGAAATGAAACTAGAACAACGCTAACATCAATAATGTAAAAGAAAAATCGTCATAAAAACAAAACAAAACAAAACAAAAATAATCATAATTATAATAATAATCTTAAAGTAACGCATTAACAGGACTGTGAACCAATGATTCTGAAATTTTAACTAACAAAACTTGATCCGATACAACTTCTTTAAAATGCGTTTCAAGATAGTTTCCTTGTGTAAACGTCTTTGGTAAAAAGGAACGAAGCTTTCTGCAGTAAAACAAACAGTGATACAATGTGAATTGTTCGCCACAAATACATAAAACGTTGTTACAATATTTTGTTTTCAAAGCGTTCAGTTGAATGCGAAAATATGTCATAACAATTAATCTCAAATGATATAACGAGGAATACTGCAAATTTTTACAGATATTTTGAACTGAAAGTTTGATTCTTTTTTGAGACACAAATTTTTCATTTAAATGTTCATGAAATCGAATCCATGATGCTAATTCTAGCGAGTTGTAAGCTTCTTTTACCGAGGTGTTAACATGTAATTCTATGGAATTTTCAGAATGGAGGGCACCGGATTTAGCTGCTCTGTCAACTATGTTGTTGCCATGAAGACCAACATGAGAAGGCACCCAGCATAAATTGATTTCCGAACCATTTATCTTTAAACAATGTATTAGATGATTTGCCTCAATAATTAAGTCAGGTCTTGTGTCTGTATCAAAAGACTGTAAGGCATATAATACAGATTTTGAATCAACAAAGAGAACTACTTTGAATGACACAGGCCGAAGGCTTATTAAATAATGCAACGCTTGAACAACAGCGACCAATTCTGCTGTATATATAGATACATTTGCCCCAATGAAAAAAGACTTTTTAATGTTAAATTTTGGAACATAAAAGGCTGCTCCAGCGCTCTGGTTTGCTAAGACTGACCCATCGGTAAAAATGTGGAGGTGGGTACTGTACTTTTCATCGATGTGTTCACAAGCTGTGGATAGCGTAATGTTGACATTATCATCTTTTTTAACTTTTGCATAATCGAGATCAAATGTGGCATTTAGCATTTCCCATGTAGGGATAGGCGTTATCGTTGGTTTCTCAGCAATTTCATCCATTGTTATGTTGGACTGTTTGATCAGGCCAGATATGTAAGTTGCGGCTGTAATTTGTGATGAAATGTTTTTTGCTCGTTTTGGAAAGTCAGTATCAGACCTTATCTTAATTTCTTTGCTCACAAAATTATCCACTTGTGAAGTAGTTCTAATTGCAAACTTTGCTGTAGCTAACTCACGATGGTTGTTTAAAGGTAGAATTCCAGCAACTTTGTACGTTTCCAGAGTAGAAGCATGAGTTGGTACACCTAGTGCAATTTTAAGACTTTTGCAGTCCAAGCTCTGAATCTTTTTTAGTAAATATTTGGGTGCATTGAAGAAAACTTCTTGCGCGTAGGATAATTTAGACCTGACCAGCGCTGTTGACAGATGAATCAGTACATTTGTATCCATTCCCCAGGGTAATTTGCTTATTATCTTTAGAAAATTTAAGGTTTTTCGCGCTTTTGTTAAAATATAATCAAAATGGACATTCCAGCTTAATTTGGACGTGATGTAAACTCCCAGGAATTTTACGACCTGTTTGTAATTTAACACTTCACCAAGCAATTTGAAAATAGGCAAGTTATTTGAGTTACCACCAGGATCAAACAGCATCATGTTAGTTTTTTCTGCTGACAACGACAGCCCATTTTCTAACATATAGTTTCCAAGATTATCAAGATCAATTTGATACAACTTCCTGATGTAATTTCGCGTTCTCTGTGGAGTTGTCTTTTTTAAAGTGATATTCATCCAAGTGCATATATCATCAGCGTACTGTACTAAAACAACACGATTTGAAAGAGCTTTAGGAAGATCCTGTATAAGGATATTAAATAAAATAGGTGCTATCACTGAACCTTGTGGAATCCCCATGTCGAGGCATCGTGAAGAAGAATAACTAGCTCCCACTCTTGCCTGAATTGTTCTATTAGCTAAAAAAGATTTAATGTAATTGAACATATTGCCCGATAAACCAACAGATTTTAGCTTGAACAATAATCGTTTATGCCAAACTTGATCGTAAGCTTTTTTCACATCAAAGAAAGTAGCTAAAACACTTTTTCTGCGGGCAAACTGTTGTTTGATCTGAGTTGTAAGTTTAACTAGGTGCTCAACTGCGGATCTTCCTTTTCTAAAACCTGCCTGGTTTACCGGAATAACGTTATTGTTATCACAGTAGTGTAAAAGTCTGTTTAAGACCAATCTTTCCATTAGTTTGCTTGTGTGTGTGTGTCTACGTCTGTGTGTGTGCTTGTGTATATGTGTTTGTGTGTGTGACCGTGTGTGGGTCTGTGTGTGACCGTGTGTGGGTCTGTGTGTGTGACTATGTGTGGATCTGTGTATGTGCGTCTATTCTCTGTCTGTCTATCTGTCTGTCTGTCTCTCTCATTCACTCTCACTCTCTCTCTCTCTCTCTCACACACACGCGCGCGCGCACACCCACACACCCACACACACACACACACACGCACACACACGCAACACACACACATACGCAGTACACACACACAGAGACACAGACAGACACACACACACACACACGCACACACACACACGCACACACACACACACACACACACACACACAAAAGGTGGGTGAATAGGATAACACTCTATCACAACAAAAGGAACAAACAACACCTTGCCGAATTTGACATATACTGTCAATGCTTTGAGTGCACCATATATCACTGTGTGTGTGTGTGTATGTGTGTGTGTGTGTGTGTGTGTGTGTGTGTGTGTGTGTGTGTGTGTGTGTGTGTGTGTGTGTATGCCTCTGTGTGTGTCTGTCTCTCCGTGTGTATGTGTATGTGTGTATGTGTGTTTGAGTGTCACTTTGTGTGTATGTATGTGTGTTTGTTTGCATGTGTGTGATTGTGTGTGACTGTGTGTGCGTATGTGTGTGTGTGTGTGTGTGTGTGTGTGTGTGTGTGTGTGTGTGTGTGTGTGTGTGTGTGTGTATGCGAAACTCTGTGTGAGTGTGTGTTTGAGTATCTATGCGTGTGTGTATGCATGTGTATGTGTGTGTATGTGTGTGATTGTGTGTGATTGTGTGCGATTCTGTGTGTGTGTACGTGTATGTGTGTGTGTGTGTGTGTGTGTGTGTGTGTGTGTGTGTGTGTGTGTGTGTGTGTGTGTGTGTGTGTGTGTGTGTGTGTGTGTGTGTGTGTGTTTTCGTGTTCGTTCTTTAATTTAACGTCTTTTCACTATGAGTGACATTAGACGTCACACGCTGTCACAACAAAATGTGTGTGTGTCTCTGTGTATGTGCATGTGAGTGTGTTTGTGTGTATGTGTGTTTGAGTATCTACGTGCGTGTAAATATGTGTGTTTGTGTGTTTGTTTGTGATTGTGTGAGACTCTGTGTGTGTGTGTGTGTGTGTGTGTGTGTATGTGTGTGTGTGTTTGTGTGTGTGCGTGTGTGTGTGTGTCTGTGTCTGTGTCTGTGTGTTTCTGTGTCGTGTGTGAGTGTATGTGTGTGCATGTGTGTGCGCGGGCATAGTGTGTTCTCTCTCTCTCTCTCTGCCTCTCTCTGTCTCTGTCTGTCTGCCTCTCTCTGTCTCTCTCCCTCTCTGTCTCTGTTTGTCTCTCTCTGTCTCTCTTTGTGTCTCTGTCTCTCTCTCTCTCACTCTCACTTTCTCTCTCTCTCTGTCTGTCTCTTTCTCTTTCTCTCTCTCTCTCTCTCTCTTTCTCTCACACACACACAGAGGTGGACGTGGAGGACCAGGCCCACACGCTGTCACAACAAAAGGAACAAACA
Source organism: Monoplex corrugatus (assembly GCA_030674185.1). NCBI lineage: Eukaryota > Metazoa > Mollusca > Gastropoda > Littorinimorpha > Ranellidae > Monoplex > Monoplex corrugatus. The sequence continues at coordinate 19,337,053 of CM060310.1, read as the reverse complement.
GCACCTCTCCCAGAGAGGCGCCAATGTGACACTGGCAGCAGCGCACGGAAACCGTATTGATCAGCGGAAACGTCTCTCTCTGGAGACAGAACGAAAGAGAAGGGCAGGTGGGAGGGCGGATGATAGTGGTGAGGCAGGGGGGAAGAACGGCAACTCTGGATGGGAAGGTGTGAAGGGGAGATGGGGGGGGGGGAGGCGGAAGGGAGAAACGGGGAGGAAAGAAGGAAGCAAAGCAGATCACCGAGTTTGGGACAAAACGAGAGAGAAAGAAAGAAAGAAAGAAAGAGAGAGAGAGAGAGAGAGAGAGAGAGAGAGAGAGAGGGAGGGAGGGACAGAGACAGACAGACCGACAGAGACAGAGACAAAGAGACACAAAGAGAGAAGAGAGAGAGAGAGAGACAGACAGACAGACAGAGAGACGGAGATAGAGAAAAAAAAGAGAGAGAGAGAGACAGACAGACAGGCAGACAGACAGACAGAGAGAAAGAGACAGACAGACAGACAGAGAGAAAGAGAGAAAGAGATAGATAGATAGATAGAAGAAGAGAGAGAAGAGAGAGAGAGAGAGAGAGAGAGAGAGAGAGAGAGAGAGAGCGGTAGGGATGGAAGAAGGGAATGAGGCAGAAGAAGAATTGAGAATATTGTCACCAGTGTTAGTTCCCTGATGACGTCCGAACTCGGGAGCATCAATCCATCCTAAAGTAAAAAACATAGAAAAAATAAAGAAGAAAAGTTTCCTCGTTTTATCCTACCTTTCTGCCAAACAGCTTTTTATCTTGTCTTTCGGCTTAAACAGTCTTTTTCTCCATTGAAACAAGTATTTTACTCTTCCTCTCTGCCTTTAAAAAAATTGTCCCTATCTTTATTGTCAAGCAGCACTTTTTTTTTTATTCTACTACCTTTCTGCCAAACAACGTTTCACTTAACCTTTTTTCCCAAACAGCGTTTTGCCCTGCCTTTCTGTCAAACACCTTTTTACCCCACGTTTCTGCCAAACATCGTTTACACTACGTTCTGCCAAACAGGTTTTTACCCTACCTTTCTGCCTAACAGGTTTTTACCCTACCTTTCTGCCAAACAGGTTTTTACCCTACCTTTCTGCCAAACAGGTTTTTAACCTACCTTTCTGCCAAACTGGTTTTTACCCTACCTTTCTACCTAACAGGTTTTTACCCTACCTTTCTGCCAAACTGTTTTTTACCCTACCTTTCTGCCTAACAGAATTTTACCCTACCTCTCTACCTAACAGGTTTTTACCCTACCTTTCTACCTAACAGGTTTTTACCCTCTACCCATTTTCTACCTTCTACTAACAGGTGCTTTTCTACCCTTACCCTTTTCTACCTAACAGGTTTTTACCCTACCTTTCTACCTAACAGGTTTTTACCCTACCTTTCTACCTAACAGGTTTTAACCCTACCTTCTGCCTAACAGGTTTTTACCCTACCTTTCTACCTAACAGATTTTACCCTACCTTTCTGCCAAACAGGTTTTACCCTACCTTTCTACCTAACAGGTTTTACCCTACCTTTCTGCCAAACAGGTTTTACCCTACCTTTCTACCTAACAGGTTTTTACCCTACCTTTCTGCCAAACAGCTTTTTACTCTATTTCTACCAAACAGCTTTTATCTACTTTCTGCCAAACTGGTTTTTACTGCTAATTTCTGCCAAACAGCCTTTTATTATCTTTACTGCCATGTTTTTACCTACCTTTCTGATAAACAAATGTTTTATTCTACTTTTCTGCCAAAACAGTTTTAACCATTTTTTTTGCTAAACAGCTAGTTGTTCTTATCTTACCCTGGTCCCAACAGGTTTTTATCCCCCCTCTCCCCCCTTTCTGCAAGTGGATGCCCTTTCAGTATGTACAGTATCCCCACCTGGAAATTCTGTGCCTGAAATTTCGTCTTTTCTGTCACTCTCTTTGTTTCTGCCTTGTTCCTTTGCTTTCTGTCATTTCTTCCTATGTTTTCTGCCTTGCTGGTCCATTCACTTGTATATGTACAATAAAGTTTAACGTATTTCTCTTAGGATTGATGATTAGGTCTTGAAAAGGAGAGGGTTGGGGTTGGGGTTGGATGCAGTTGGGTTAGGAGGAAACTATGAAACACCAAGCTTACATTACCTGAATAATGGAAATTAAGATGGGGAGTGAACAGACCAATATTTAATATCATGGGCTGGGATTGAACTCTAGATATCAGATCTGATGGCCATTGCTCTGTCGAAAAACAAAACAAAACAAAACAAAACAAAAAAGAATCAAATCAGCCATGCGTAAAAAAAACTATAAAACACAAAACAAAATAAACAAAAATCCAAATGAAACACGACCACCTACAGAGAATAAGAATGACTGGTGTCACAGAATGGGAAGCAGCCAACAACATGATTCGCTCAGCTTCACACCTCAGTTTCTTTTAATACGATTCCATCTGTTCACAATCAGCTCACAAATTACATTAAAAGTATAGCGATTTACTCCATGTCGCAAAGATTGCTCACCACATAAACATGGATAAGGGCTTATTTGTCTAGCTCGACCAGATTTAGGACTCCTTGCAAAGTTTATCTAGGCCTGTAATTTAATGTTCAATTCTGTCTAACAATCACGATCACAATACAATAAAGTGACAAAGAAACAAGTATAGACACAAGCAGCCACAGTACAAATCACTTATGTGCATGGGTTTCTGGAAGAGGAAAGAAGGAGAGAGTGAAAAATAAAAGAAAAGAAAAAGAAAGAAAGAAGAAGAAGAAGAAAAAAGAGAATGCGAAGAAGAAGAAAGAATGCGAGAAGAGAGAAGAAGAAAAGAAGAATGCGAAGAAGAAGAAGAATGCGAAGAAGAAGAAGAAGAAGAAGAATGCGAGAAGAAGAAGAAGAATGCGAAGAAGAAGAAGAAAAGAAGAAGAAGAAGAAGAAGAAGAAGAAGAAGAAAGAAGAAGAAGAAGAAGAAGAAGAAGAATGCGAAGAAGAAGAATGAAGAAGAAGAAGAAGAAGAAGAAGAAGAAGAAAGAAGAAGAAGAAGAAGAAGAACGAAGAAGAAGAATGCGAAGAGAAGAAGAAGAAGAAGAAGAAGAAGAAGAAGAAGAAGAAGAAGAAAGAAGAAGAAGAAGAAGAGAAGAAGAAGAAGAAGAAGAAGAAGAAGAAGAAGAAGAAGAAGAAGAAAGAAGAAGAAGAAGAAGAAGAAAGAAGAAGAAGAAGAAGAAGAAGAAGAAGAAGAAGAAGAAGAAAGAAGAAGAAGAAGAAGAAGAAGAAGAAGAAGAAGAGAAGAAGAAGAAGAAGAAGAAGAAGAAGAAGAAGAAGAAGAAGAAGAAGAAGAAGAGAAGAAGAAGAAGAGAAGAAGAAGAAGAAGAGAAGAAGAAGAAGAAGAAATATACATACATATATATAGACGTAATTCAGATACACAGACAGATAGACAGACAGACAGAGAGACAGACAGACAGACAGACAGATAGACAAACAGACAAACAGACAAACAACACACAAACAGACCGAATTCTTTCCAGTGTGTATGAATCAACCTGACCTTCCCCTTGAAACGTAGAATGACCAATAGGAATGTGTGTAAAACCATCATCCCCAGTCCCTCCCTGATCACCAACTCCAATCAGGCCTGACTCCCAATGGACATTTTGTGTTCTGTGTAAGAAACCTGGACACACAAGGGATGTAGCAATGATGTGTTATTTTTCCCCCTCTTTCCTGTTTCTTCTTCTTTTCTCGTTGATTCTTCTTCTTGTTCACTAGATCTCTGGTCGTGTATTTTTAGAGACTTTTGTTTGTTTGTTTTGTTTTCTGTTGGTTTTCGGTTTTGTCTTGCTTTCCTTCTATTTTTGTTTTGTTTGTTTTGGAACAGGAAGCTCTGTCATTGTTGTCACTGCAACATGTTCGATCAAATGAGTGATGGCAACACAATAAGACATGAAGATTTTTTTTTACACGGAAGTACATGCACACACAGACACAAGCATACGCGTGCGTGCATACACAACACACACAGACACACAGACACACACAGACACACACACAACACAACACCACACACACACATCTATATATATATATATATATATATATAACAAACACACACAAATACATAAACACATGCACACTCATGTACACACACACGTACAAATACAAGGACAGACACATTGACATACATACACACACACATACAAGCACACACACAGGCACAGAAGGACACATACACATACATACATACATACAGACAAACAGACAGACAGATAGACAAACAGACATGACAGACGGGACAGAGAGACAAACACACAAACAGACCGAATTCTTTATGGTGTGTATGAATCAATCTGCATGCATGCATCCATCCATCCATCCAGACAGACAGACAGACAGACAGACAGACATAATTCAGACAGACACACACACACACACACAAACACATACAGACAGACAGACAAACACACACACGGACCAAATTTTTCCCGATCTTCATGGATCAACCTGACCTTCCCCACGAAACGTAGAATGACCAATAGGAATGTGTGTAAAACCATCATCCCTGGTCCCTTCCCTGATCACCAACCTAATCAGGCCTGACTCCCAATGGACATCTTGTGTTCTGTGTAAGAAACCTGGACACACAAGGGATGTGTAGGAATCATGTGTTATCTTTTCCCCTCTTTCCTGTTTCTTCTTCTTTTCTCGTTGATTCTTCTTCTTGTTCACTAGGTCTCAGGTCATGTATTTTGGGGACTTGTTTTTTTTTTCTTTTTTTTTTTTTAGTTTTCTGTTTTTTGTTTTGTTTTTGTCTTTGTTTTTTTTTTTTTAGTTTTGTTTATCTTAGAGCAGGAAGCAATGTCATTGTTGTCATTCACGACATGTTTGATTAAGTGAGAAATGGTGACATGATAATATATTAAGATTTCTGTTTGCACGTAAGTACAGGCGCACATAGACACACGCATACCCACAGACACAGACAGACAGACAGACAGATACACACACACACACATACACATAGACACACACACACACACACACACACAACACACACACACATAGACACACACACATACACACAAATACATGATAAGATATTAAGATTTCTGTTTGCACGTAAGTACAGGCGCACATAGACACACGCATACCCACAGACACAGACAGACAGACAGACAGATACACACACACACACATACACACACACATAGACACACACACACACACACACAACAAATACATGAACACAACCGTCTAATATCACTTATAGTGAAAAGACGTTAAATTCAAGAACGAACGAACACATGAACACATGCATACTCACGTACACACACACACACACACGTATACACACATAGACATAACATTTACACACACACACACAACACACACACACACACACACACACACACACACACACACACACACACACACACACACACACACATACACACACACACACATACATACATGCACACACATACTCACACACAACTACAAACACATACACCCATACATGCACACACATAGACACAGACACACACATACACACAACGCACATACATACATACATGCATATGTACATATATACATATATACATATATACATACATACAGACAGACACACAGACACACAGACACACAGACATACAGTGTGTGTGTGTTTGGTGTGTGTGTGTGTGTGTGTGTGTGTGTGTGTGTGTGTGTGTGTGTGTGTGTGTGTGTGTGTGTTGTGCGTGCGCGTATGCTTGTGTCTATGTGTGCATGTAATCCCCTCTTCCTGTTTCTTCTTCTTTTCTCGTTCATTCTTCTTCTTGTTCAATAGATCTCGGGTCGTGTATTTCAGGGACTTGTTTTTTTTGTTAGTTTTCTGTTGGTTTTTCTTTTTGTTTTTGTGTTTGTCTTGCTGATGTTTGTTTTAGTTTTGTTTGTTTTAGAGCAGGAAGCACATCCATTGTTGTCTTTGGAACATGTTCGATCAAATGAGAGATTGTGACGTAATAAGATATTTATATTTCTGTTTGCAGGTAGGTATACACGCGCACGTACACACACACACACACACACACAAAACACACACACACACACCACACAACAACAACAACACAACTACACACACCACACACAAGCACCAACACACAACAACAGAACACACACATACACAAGCAGACGACATTGTACGACACATCACACGAACAAGAGAAGAGACAGACATACACAAGGAGAGACAGACAGTTAGAAGAACATACAACATGTAGAAGAGAGAGAGAGAGAGAGAGAAGAGAGAGAGAGAGAGAGAGAGATAGAACAGATAGGAGGAGGAGAAGAGAGAGAGAGAGAACAGAAGAGACAGAAGAGAGAAGGAGAGAGAGAGAGAAAGTGAGAGAGAGAAGGAGAGAGAGAGAGAGACATACAGACACAGACTCAGAAGGAGGAGAGAGAGAGAGAGAGAGAGAGAGAGAGAG
>CM060310.1:19320604-19328104 GCA_030674185.1 Monoplex corrugatus | reverse complement strand
GGCCTGGTCACGTAATTAGGACTCCCAGTCAACCAGCCAGAGTTTCAGGCCTACACAACCACCAGATGCTCGAGTTTAACTGTTTGGCTCCCGCACCCTATCTACCATGTGCAAAAACTTAACCCTTTGACTCCCTCATCCTATCCACCACTATTCCTGCAGGAAGCTGATGGATAGGGTGACGGAGTCAAAGGGTTAAGTTTTTGCTTTGGTAGCGTGGTTGACATTGCAGGATGCTGGTGGATAGGGTGTTGGAGGCAAAGGGTTAATAGCCAGAGGAAAAGATCACGGCGACGCTCCATACCTGGAGTGGCAGACTCGCTCTATACCTGGAGTGGCAGACATGCTCCATACCTGGAGTGGCAGACTCGCTCCATACCTGGAGTGGCAGACTCGCTCTATACCTGGAGTGGCAGACTCGCTCTATACCAGGAATGGCAGACTCGCTCTATACCTGGAGTGGCAGACTCGCTCTATACCAGGAGTGGTAGATTCGCTCCATACCTTGAGTGGCAGACATGCTCCATACCTGGAGTGGTAGACTCGCTCCATACTTGGAGTAGCAGACTAGCTCCATACCTAGAGTGGCAGACTAGCTCTATACTTGGAGTAGCAGACTAGCTCCATACCTGGAGTAGCAGACTAGCTCCATACCTGGAGTAGCAGACTCGCTCCATACCTGGAGTAGCAGACTGTCTCCATACCTGGAGTAGCAGACTAGCTCCACCATGACTAACAAAGCAAGGTTTCTTCTTTAGATGCAGACCCCATGCTTCTCCCTTGCTCTTTTGCTTTCTGTCATAAAATTGCTGTTCAGTGCTTCAGATACTTCGACAATTCTATTCCCTCTTACCTGTCTGAATATCTTCAACTATACGTTCCATCTCGTCATCTTCGTACCTCAGCCGATACCCGCTTATTTCGAATCCCAACTTTTCGAACAAAATCATATGGTGAGCGATCCTTTTCTTTTCAAGCCCCTTCCTCATGGAATTCACTTCCCTACCCGCTGAGGCACAAAACAAGTCTTCAGTCATTTAAATCTGGCTTGAAAACGCATCTCTTTCCTCTCTGAAATTTATTAACCTAAAAGAGCTATGCTGTCTGCGCGCTAGCGTGCTTCTGTGTATGTTATTGCTGTGCGCCTATAGATATGTCTCGGGGTGGGAGGAGGATATGTGTGTGTGTGCCAGAGAGTAGGTACTAATATTTGATATTATTAACGGTGTGTATGTGCTTGTGGGATGGAGTGACAGAGGTCCGCCATGTATGATGAAAATTATATTAGGCCTATGTTTCTATGTTCGATGTAATGTGTATTGTACAGTTTGTAAGCGCTTAGGGCTTTCCAGAAAGATTAGGCGCTCTAAATGCCCTTAATAATAATAATAATAATTTCTTCATAACATCTTCTGCCGTACACCTGTACATGTATGTGTTCGATCAAGCCTCACATACTTTAAATTGATAATTGAGTAGGTGTATAAAGTGCGTGTTTCTAAGGAAATGTGATGGGCAGAAGACAATTATAGATAATTTACGCCCGTTTTTATATGTACGCTTACGTGTCCTCAGATATGTTTACGTTAGTGTTCAGGTATGTTTTGTTATATCCTCTGGTGATAAGTTGGACGGGGTGGTCAGCGCCAGGGGCATATCCTTATTACATTATGTGAGGGAATGCAATGATATGTGTGCAGTGCCTCAATGGCTCTTCACAGAGAAAGAAGGAAGAAGAGATGCGAAGAAAATGAGAAGAAGAATGCGAAGAAAGAATGCGAGAGAATGGGAAGAAGAAGAGAATGCGAAGAGAATGCAGAAGAATGCGAAGAGAATGCGAAGAGAATGGAAGAAGAATGCGAAGAAGAAGAAATGCGAAGAAGAAGAGAAGAAGAATGCGAAGAGAAGGGAAGAAGAAGAGAAGAAGAAGAACGAAGAAGAGAATGGAAAGAAGAATGCGAGAAGAAAGAAGAAGAAAGAATGCGAGAAGAAGCGAAGAGAATGCGAAAGAAGAAGAAGAAAGAAGAAGGAAGAAGAATGAGAAGAAGAAGAAGAGAAGAAGAATGCGAAGAAGGAAGAAGAAGAAGAGAAGAAGGAATGCGAAGAAGAAGAAGAGAATGCGAAGAAGGAAGAAGAAGAAGAAGAAGAAGAAGAAGAAAGGAAGAAGAAGAAGAAAGAAGAAGAAGAGAAGAAGAAGAAGAGAAGAGAAGCGAAGAAGAAGAAGAAGAAGAAGAGAATGCGAAGAGAATGCGAAGAAGAATGCGAAGAAGAGAAGAAGAATGCGAAGAAATGCGAAAGAAGCGAAGAGAGAATGCGAAGAAGAAGAGAGCGAGAAGAAGAATGCGAGAAGAAGAAGAGAATGCGAAGAAGAAAAGAATGCGAAGAGAAGAAGAATGCGAAGAAGAAAAGAAGCGAAGAAGAAGAAGAATGCGAAGAAGAAGAAGAATGCGAAGAAGAAGAAGAATGCGAAGAGAAGAAGAAGAATGCGAAGAAGAAGAAGAATGCGAAGAAGAAGAAGGAAGAAGAAGAAGAGAAGGAAGAAGAAGAAGAAGCGAAGAAGAAGAAGAATGCGAAGAAGAAGAAGAAGAGAGAAGAAGAAGAAGAAGAAGAAGAAGAAGAAGAAAGAAGAAGAAGAAGGAAGAAGAAGAAGAAGAAAAGAAGAGAAGAAGAAGGAAGAAGAAGAAAAGAAGAATGCGAAGAAGAATGCGAAGAAAGAAGAAGAAAAGAAGAAGCGAAGAAGAAGAAGAAGAAGAATGCGAAGAGAAGAAGAAGAAAAAAGAGCGAAGAAGAAGAAGAAGAAGAAGAAGAAGAAGAAGAAGAAGAAGAAGAAGAAGAAGAAGAAGAAGAAGAAGAAGAGATGCGAAGAAGAAGAATGCGAAGAAGAATGCGAAGAATGCGAAGAAGAAGAATGCGAAGAAGGAATGCGAAGGGAATGCGAAGAAGAATGCGAAGAGGATGCGAAGAAGAATGGAAGAAGAATGCGAGAGAAGAATGCGAAGAATGGAAGAAGAAGAGAATGCGAAGAAGAAGAAGAATGCGAAGAAGAAAAGAAAATGCAAAGAATGCGAAGAAGAAGAAGAAGCGAAGAAGAAGAATGCGAGAAGAAAAAGGGAATGCGAAAGAAGAAGGGAATGCGCAGAAGAAGAAGAAGAAGAATGCGAAGAAGAAGAAGAAGAAAGAAGAAGAAGAAGAAAGAAGAAGAAAGAAGAAGAAGAAGAAGAAGAAGAAGAAGAAGAAGAAGAAGAAGAAGAAGAAAGAAGAAGAATGCGAAAGAAGAAGAAGAAGAAGAAGAAGAAAGAAGAAGAGAAGAAGAAGAAGAAAAAAGAGAAGAGAAGAGAAGTGCGAAGAAGAAGAAGAAGAAGAAGAAAGAAAAAGAAGAAGAAGAAGAAGAATGCGAAGAAGAAGAAGAATGCGAAGAAGAAGAAGAAGATGCGAAGAAGAAAGAATGCGAAGAAGAAGAAAGAGAGGAAGAAGAAGAAGAAGAATGCGAAGAAGAAGAAGAAGAATGCGAAGAAGAGATGCGAAGAAGAAGAATGCGAAGAAGACTGCGAAGAAGAAGAATGCGAAGAGAATGCGAAGAAGAAGAAGAAGAAGAGAAGAAGAAGAATGCGAGAAGAGAAGAAGAAGAAGAAGAATGCGAAGAAGAAGAAGAAGAATGCGAAAGAAGAAGAAGAATGCGAAAGAATGCGAAGAAGAAGAAGAATGCGAAGAAGAAGAAGAATGCGAAGAAAGAGAGAAGAAGAATGCGAAGAAGAATGCGAAGAAGAAGAAGAAGAATGCGAAGAAGAATGCGAAGAAGAAGAATGCGAGGAAGAAGAATGCGAAGAAGAATGCGAAGAAGAAGAATGCGAAGAAGAAGAATGCGAAGAAGGAGAAGAATGCGAAGAAGAAGAAGAATGCGAAGAAGAAGAATGCGAAGAAGAATGCTGCGAAGAATGCGAAGATGCGAAGAAGAATGCGAAGAAGACTGCGAAGAAGAAGAATGCAAAGAAGAATGCGAAGAAGAAGAATGCGAAGAAGAAGAATGCGAAGAAGAAGAAGAATGCGAAGAAGAAGAATGCGAAGAAGAAGAAGAATGCGAAGAAGAAGAATGCGAAGAAGAAGAAGAAGAATGCGAAGAAGAAGAAGAATGCGAAGAAGAATGCGAAGAAGAATGCGAAGAAGAAGAAGAATGCGAAGAAGAAGAAGAAGAAGAAGAATGCGAAGAAGAAGAAGAAGAAGAATAAGAGAAGAAGAATGCGAAGAAGAAGAAGAATGCGAAGAAGAAGAAGAAGAAGAAGAAGAAGAAGAAGAATGCGAAGAAGAATAAGAAGAAGAATGCGAAGAAGAAGAAGAAGAAGAATGCGAAGAAGAAGAAGAAGAAGAAGAAGAAGAAGAAGAAGAAGAAGAAGAAGAAAGAAGAAGAAGAAGAGAAGAAGAAGAAGAAGAAGAAGAAGGAAGAAGAAGAAGAGAAGAAGAGAGAAGAAGAAGAAGAAGAAGAAGAAGAAGGAAGAAGAAAACGATTATAACAGTTTAAAGATATTTGTGTTACCGTGAATAATTTTCCATTGGAAGCATTATACAATCTGATTTACTTACTAGTATCGGGAACAAATTTCCTATAGCCCTTAAATTCATGTTGTTTGATTTTCATGGCTTGTTATAATCCGAAACCGCGAAAAAAAAAAAAAGTCCAAAACAAATGCTGGAATTATGAACACATTTCCCTATGGCCCTAACGTTTAAATTGTCTCACTTTCTGAGAGACGAACTGAAAGAGGAGCAAAGTTCCCTTAGCCTCTATTTTCAAGTGTCTAATTTGTTAAACTAAACGCTTGTTACTTTATTCATTTGTTTATTTTTGCCGTCACAAATTCTGCACGCAGGCTGTGCTGGCTTGGCCATGTGCGTCGGATGGAAGATGGACATATCTCAGGGAACATCCTTTACGGTGAACTCGTCTCCGGCAAGAAATCTGTTGGCCGATTCCAGTTACGATACAAAGATGTCTGCAAGCGCGATATGAAAGCTCTGGACATCAACATAGAGATCTGGGAAGACGCAACAGCCGATTGCAGCAGTATGCTCCAGACACAACTCAGGTCGGGGAAAAAAGATGATCCAGACCTTCTCACCAATCTCACCGTACCTGTCAGCGTCACCGGGTTCGGTATTGGCCACTGCCCATCTTGACACCACCATCTCCCTCCAGGCCGCTCTGTCTGGACTTTTGTGGCCAAGTTTTATAATATTTACGCCATTGATGTTTGTTATGTATGAGATTGGAGGTCTGCCTTTCTTCCTTTTTGCCACTGTCTTTCCTTGAAAGATGGTTGCAATGAGGTCCGTGTTCTTGCTGCATGACACATGGTCAACGTATTTTAGTCTTCTCATGCTGATGTCTGCTAGGTGGTAACAAGTTCTTCCAGGACACTTTCATTAGTTCTTCTATCTGTCCACTTGACACGAAGTAATCTTCTGCAATCAGTTTTTCTGAGTCCAGGCTTTGTTGCCATACATCATGACTGGCCAGATCAAACATTTAAAAAGTCTAATTTTCAGGCCATTTGGTATGCTTCTGTCTTTCCAGATGTTGTTGAGTTGACCTTTGTTGTTGTTGTTTGTTTTGCCATTCCAATTCTTATTTTGATGTCTTTGGAGCACGTTCCATCATCGGTTTACTGAACCAAGATATTTGAGATCCTTAACATTTTCTAAAGAAACTTTGTAAATTAAGATGTCATGATTGTTTTCAGTGTCTTTGCCTTTGATATGTAGCACTTTTGTTTTCCTGGCATTCAAGTTTAGGCCAGCCTTTTTGCCTGTTGCTTTACCCTGTTTAGACCTTAGCTGAGGAAAAGAGGGTCAGGCGGAAAGCAAGGCAGTCCCATGGCCAGCATGCATACATGCATCTGATGTGGCAGAGACTGCCTTTCCCGCATCGGCTCCAGAGGCGTCAACTCGACTCGACAAGACCACTAAGGCGCATCATCCATAGTCGACGCCGACTGACGAAAGCTCAGTCAACTTCTGCACCGTCTACTGGCGCTAATCTCTCGCCGCTCATGCCGGCTTCTCAGTACATCAGCAATCCCATTTTCATTCAGACGATGACCCCCTCCCCTCCCCCGTGGGGATGCTGGGGGCTCTTTCAGTATGAACAGTATCCTCACCTTCCGGAAATGCTGTGCTAGAAATTTCCTCTTTGCTGTCACTCTCTTTGTTTCTGCCTTATTCCTTTGCTTTCTGTCATTTCTTCCTATAATTTTTTGCCTTGTTGGTCCATTCACCTGTATGTGTTCAGTAAGGCCTCACGTACTTTCTCTTAAGACTGACAATTGGGTACACGTATTAAGTGCATTTTTGGCTCTAGGGAAATGAGATATGCGGAGGCATGTTTAGGTAATTTCGGCCCGTTTTTATATATTTTAGTATCCTTTGTTATGTTTAGATTTGTATTCAGGCAAGTTTTTTAAATCCCCTGTGCGATAAATTGGACAGAATGGTCAACGTCAGGGGCATCTCCTTAGATTATATGCGCGAATGCATTGATATGTGCACTTAATTTTCTTTTCCCACTCTTGTCCTGTTGAAGTATTGTGTATGATTTGAAACTTCTATAGCCCTGATATGGTCTACGCAGTCGGCTGGGCTTTAAACAAAATATAACAATAACAATAGACGATGATCAAGTGGCAGTAAGCTCCTTAGGAGCCAGTAATGCCAAACCCACCATGGGACCATCTCAATACACCAGCAACGCCACTTTCATTCAGACAATGATCAAGTGGCAGGAACACCCATCATCATCATCATCATCATCATCATCATCATCATCATCATCATCATCATCATCATCATCAAGTGCCCTTCCACATGGCGTTGGCGATCATGGCCCTCCACATGCATCTATCCCTTGTCGCCTCAAGCACATCCTCCGCTCTCTCTGTCCTCGGCCACCCTGCAAGTCTGTCCAATATTTTCTCCCTGGGTGTACCTGATGTTCTCTTTCCTTCCAGCTTTCCTGTTTGTGATCAGGTGCTCTAATTCCCCTTTCCTCATAAAATGGCCTATGAATGTTGCTTGTCTTTTCCTAATCTTCCTTGTCAATGATCTTCTTGTGTCAGCCTCCATCAAGACTGTCTCGTTTGTTTTCTTTGTTGTCCATGGAACTCTCAACATTCTTCTTCGAAACCACATCTCGGCTGCCTCAAACTTGTTCTGGCTTTGCTTGTTGACTGTCCACGCCTCACAACCGCATAGCATTATCAGTTCTATGTAACATTCAAGAACTCTCTTCCTGATGTTAATTGATAGGCATTTGTTGGTAAGAAGTCCCATAGGAGGCGGTAATGTCAAACCCGCCGGGGGACCACTTACCGGAGGAGACACTGCTGCTTGATTACTTCGGCTGAGTTGAACAGTGCCTGGTCTGATCCATTTTAGCTCGTACTAAGGACAGTGTCTACCAAGCCCCCCTACTAATCACACAACAATCGCTCAGTCACGGAGGCAGATCGC
>CM060310.1:19298104-19313104 GCA_030674185.1 Monoplex corrugatus | reverse complement strand
GCCTGTGTCTGTATGGTAACCATGGTATGCTTCAGTCTTGAGTCAGTCTTCCACTGTTGTGTTTAGATGTGTTTGTGTATGGTAACCCAGGTATGATTCAGTCTTGAGTCAGCCTTCCATTGTTGTGTTTGGACTTGTTTCTGTATGGTAACCCAGGTATGATTATGAATCTTGAGACAGCCTTCCACTGTTCTGTTTAGACGTGTGTCTGTATGGTAACCCAGGTATGCTTCAGAATCTTGAGTCAGCCTTCCATGTTCTGTTTGGGCTTGTTTCTGTGTTGTAACTCAGGTATGCTTCAGAATTTTGAGTCAGCCTTCCACTGTTCTGTTTAGTCGTGTATCTGTATGGTAACTCAGGTATGCTTCAGAATCTTGAGTCAGCCTTCCACTGTTCTATTTAGACGTGTGTCTGTATGGTAACTCAGGTATGCCTCAGAATCTTAAGTCAGCTTCCACTGTTCTATTTAGACGTGTGTCTGTATGGTAACCCAATATGCTTCAGAGTTTGATTCAGCCTTCCATTGTTCTGTTTGGACCTTTTTCCTCTATGGTAACCCTGGTATGCTTCAGGCCTGAGTCAATCTTCCATTGTTCTGTTTGGACTTGTTTCTGTATGTAACCCTGGTATGCTTCGGGCTTAAGTCAGTCTTCCACTGTTCTGTTTACACTTGTTTCTGTATGGTAACCCAGTTATGGTTCAGAGTCTTGAGTCAGCCTTCCACTGTCCTGTTTGGACTTGTTTCTGCATGGTAACCGTGGTATGCGTTAGAATCTTGAGTCAGCCTTCCACTGTTCTGTTTGAACTTGTTTCTGTATGGTAACCCGGATATGATTCAGTCTTGAGTCAGCCTTCCACTGTTCTGTTTGAAGTTGTTTCTGTATGGTAACCCGGGTATGATTCAGTCTTGAGTCAGCCTTCCATTGTTCTGTTTGCGCTTGTTTCTGTGTGGTAACCCTGGTGTATAGACAGATACCCATGTCATTTAATGTAACCAAGATTGTTCCAATGATAGATCAATACAATACTACTATAAAAAAATCTAGACTAGGTAAAACATAGGCTAGGTAGGACCTCAGGACATGGCCAGCTCATGGGTTTAAGTGCAGGCTTAAGGCTTGTGCCAAGATCACCATACACATGGTATCTGTGACGTTAGAGCATTCATTCTGAGCGCAGAGACGTCATCTTGAGAAACTGAAACTGAAAGTGAAACGGTAACCCAGGTATGCTTCAGAGCCTTGAGTCAGACTTCCACTGTACGTCAGCAGGTGTTCTTCAGTCTTCCTGTCTTGCATCTTCCTTCTGATGTCCAGTGAAGGGCAGTCCGGGTGATATCATCTTGTTCTTTTTGGATGGCTTGCCCAATCTATCCCCATCACCTTCTTGTGATTATGATGTGACGTGTTGTTTTACTGTTCACACAATACTTTGCTCCTTGGTTCTCTCTTTATATGATACAATATGAGGCTCTCACGCAAGAAGAACATTAATGAAGAAGACTGGGAAAATACAAGCAATATTTATAAGACATTTTATGAGGCAAGATAAATTAGAGCACCTAGTCACAACATGAAATCTGGAGGGAATAACGCACCAGGTAGACCCAGGGAGAAATATTGGACAGACTGGCACAGTGGATGAAGACAGAAAAAGTGGCAGAAGTAT
Organism: Monoplex corrugatus; assembly: GCA_030674185.1. Classification (NCBI taxonomy): domain Eukaryota; kingdom Metazoa; phylum Mollusca; class Gastropoda; order Littorinimorpha; family Ranellidae; genus Monoplex; species Monoplex corrugatus. The sequence goes on along the minus strand of CM060310.1, from coordinate 19,311,436 downwards.
TTTAATGACAAAGGATAGGTTCATACGGAGGGCCATGATCGCCAACGCCATGTGACAGGGCACATCATGATGATGATGATGATGATGATGATGCTGATGCTGATGCTGATGATGCTGCTGCTGCTGCTGCTGCTCAAAGAACATTATTTCATTGTTCAAGTCAAGCCTTAAGACTTCGCCAGCATGAAGTGCCTATACATAGAGTTAAGGTGGCCACAATTTTCTCCATCGTATGGTGTTTTATGATAATTTATAGTGCATATGTAGTTGCCTGCACATATAGGAGCCTCAACACAAATTCAAACAGTGCTGCCAGTTTTGAGTGGCGTATATATGTAACTGTCCAAGTGTGATGAATCCCTGTTGAACATCTTCCCATTCCAGTTCCAATTGTTGCATTATCACTGTAATTTTAGAACTAGTTCTTGTAAATTACGAACTAAGTAGATGACGGGATGAGCTGTGTCAATGACATATAGCTGGGGACAGACTGCTGCTCAATTTGTCTATCCACTTTAAAAGTAATGAAATGGCCAGGTTCCAGGTTAATGACCTCATCACTCATTCTCCGCAGACTTGATGCTCAAACTTCGCATTCTCCATTTACTGTCATCAGTAAAATAATAAAAATTATGTGTCTCATTCTCTTAATCTCTTCTCTTTCTCACTACCCTCAAGCGCCATTCAATAATACTTAATTGCCTAAAACTGGTGTAGCATTTTCAGTCGATTTCAAGCAATTTTTGTGCAAATGCGCATCTATGATTTTGAAATGAGATGTTGACCGTATGCACGTACATACTGCATTTTTTTTTGGTAAGATGACAGACAATTTCTGTAAGTGGTATTACACAGATATCTGCCCCTTGACCAGCAACTGCAGAAGAGAAATGAGTTGTCTCCATTGAAAGAAAATACATACTTCATTGGTGATGTCTATCCACTGTTTGCTTGTTGTTGTTGTTGTTGTTGTTATCCTCTCACTCCTCTCACTGCCCCAGTCTTGTTGGTTCTTTTGATAGAGCTGTGGACTCGGGATCTGATATCTTGAGTTCAGTCCTTGCCCATAACGTTAAACATTGGCCTGTTTGCTGCCCATCTGAATGTTTCCATCATTCTGGTGGTGTCGGTTTAGAGTTTCAAAGATTTTCTTCATCCTTCCCCCTTTCCACTCCCCTTTTCAATGCCTTTCCAGCTTGTAGAGTTTTGTGCAGGCTCAAGGAGTCTACCAGATAATTATGGTAGATCTGGGTGGAATGCCTATGGAGTTGTATGAGTGCAATATATCTCTCTTGAACAAACTCCGATCTCCAACCCCCAAAAGGGTTGTTTGGGGAAAACTTAGTATTCTTATATCATATTCCTTCTTTTTCAATGTACATCTTTGTATTGTAGGCATATTATTAAACGAATAAATGACTTGCAGGACTTTTTTTGCAATTTGATAAAAACAAGGGCATCCTAACAAATATCAAAGATCTGTTCATAGCAAATTTCTCAATTGAAAACTTTGAATGTATCTCAAGCTGTTAGTAAAACAGTCACTTTGGGTCTCCACCAAAAAGCATTTCTATGAATATGGAATCATCGTGGGCATCTTCTTAAGCACACGGAAACTGGAAAAGAGTACGTAGATATGAATGGAATACACACGTCTGATAAAACCCTATTAAACATATTTCTATTCCAGTTCGTACTCTTGCATTATTATTGCTCTCTTACAGCTAGTTCCTATAAATTACAAAGTAATAGAGGACGGGGTGAGCTGTGTCAATGACTTACAGCCATGGACGGACAAACAGGCAGAACATTGCTGTTCACTTTGTCCACCAATTTCAGCTGTAATGAAATGGTCAGTTAACAGGATAACGACCTCATCATCTCATTCTCCTTACACTTGATACCCGACCTTTGCTTTGCTCTCTCCATTTACCGATTTTCTCAAGACAAGCTATGCACACACACACACACACACACACACACACACCACACACACACACACACACACACACACACACACACACATACACACACACACATATATATATATACATGTGTGTGTGTGTGTGTGTGTGTGTGTGTGTGTGTGTGTGTGTGTGTGTGTGTGTGTGTGTGTGTGTGTGTGTCCCCCTCCCCCACTGAACCCATCTAATTTTTAATTTCACAATTTTTGGAAACAGTTCTGAAAATGGCGTGTAAGTTCAAGTTCATTTATTGTGAGTCATATTCTGTAACATGTGTTTTGAGGTTTGAAATAGTATTATACAGATTTGTTCCATGTTGAAAGGTTAATATGATCCAAGGTTTACACTGTCCATTTAACTGTGAAATCTTGACTTGATTGCTCAGTCATCATCATCATCATCATCATCATCATCAGGTGCCTTGCCGCATCGCGTTGGCGATCATGGACTTCCATCTGTCTCTATCTCTTGTTGCCTCAAGCATCTCTTCCACCCTCTTTGTCCTCAGCCACTCTGCAAGTCCGTCTAGTATCTTTTCCCTGGGTCTACCTGGTGCTCTCTTTCCCTCCAGCTTTCCCGTTGTGACCAGGTGCTCCAATTCCCCTTTCCTCATAAAATGGCCTATGAATGTTGCCTGTCTTTTTCTAATCTTCCTTATGAATGATCTTCTTGTGTCTGCCTCCATCAAGACTATCTCGGTTGTTTTCTTTGCTGTCCATGGAACTCTCAGCATTCTTCTTAGAAACCACATTTCGGCTGCCTCAGTCATCAGTCCTTGATAAATTATTTATTCAGCTGGGAGTTTGAAGTTTAGAGTTTGCTCAAGAGCCATACACCGCACACAGACAATTCCACATATGCTTTACCCAAATCTGCCAGCAGTTGTCTGGCGGACTCCCTGAGCCTGCACAAAACCTGATGCACTGGCAAAGTCTTGAAATGGGGATGGAGGTGAGGAGAAGACACCACAAGAATGATGGAAACGTTAAGATGGGCAGTAAACAGGCCAAATTTGTTTTTTTACTGTTGTTGTTGTTGCTTCTTTTAATGTTGCCAGCTGGGAACAGATACTAACACGTGAAGGTTTTAGTTTGAAGATTATTCAGAAAGAATGCATCATACTCAGATAATCTCACATGCACTCCATTTAAATGTGCCAGTAACTATCTGCCAGATTCCTGGAGTCTGCACAAAACCGTAAGCGTTAGCAATGTAAGTCTTGAAATGGAGAAGGTATTGGAGAATGGGATGTGTGAGACACAAAACTGACATCACTAGCATCATTGGAGGGTTAAGATGGGCAGCGAACACGCAGGCTACTTTTACATTTTACAGGCTGGAATTGAACTCAAGATATGAAATCTCGAGCATATTGATAAGGTTAGGGTTCGTGGGTTCCATTGTTAGGCAGGTCTATTACTCAGTTGGTATGAACGATTCGCTGATAAAACGGAGATCGATCCATGCAGGTCACAGATTATCAGGTGAAGCTGAAAGTCAGTGAGAATGGGTCATTTTAAGGCCAACATGAACGGCCATATCATTGTGACGTCGACGCATTATGAGTGTTTCTAAATTCACCTGTATATGTTCATCTATTCCATGAATCCTTCTGTTTATAAAACTTTGTTCATAATGATCATAGCCCATCCTGTTTATGTGCGGTCTTGTAGTATGTTGTAAATTGATGTCATTGAGAGTGTGTGCATGATGTTAATGGGTAAAATGCGTGTTATACGTATGATTCATTTATTTTTCTCTCGTAGAATTGTGAGAGCCTAGAGCACTGTTAAGCGCACTCTAAATGTACTCTATCATTTTGCTCTTGTTTTGGTGACATGGTAAAATGTTCTATAACTCTTAATGTTTCTAAAAGTTGTCTTACATTTTTACTTTCCACAATACAAGTGAACAGATACAAGAAAAAGAATTACATTTTTACTTGCTCCCAGTGGCCAACATTGACACTAGAAATAGATATGAGACATCCATGTTTTTGTTTTGTTTTGATATATTGAGTTCTGTGTTCTGTTTTGTTTTTACCGAGAAAATCCAGCCTCCATTCTTTGATGTTGTCTGTCTTCTTTTCAATCGACATTTTCCACCTTTCTTTGTTCCATAATGGATCATGTTAGAAAAAGTTCTCATTGTTGTAATATTGCTTCAATTTTAGCATTCTTTTTATGCGCAGATCTTCAAAAGGTTGCGTTACTTTGTGAATTTTGAGCCATATTACTATGGCCCTCACAAAAGATGTCAGGGCCTTTTGATAACAAACAATTCTATATATTTTTATTTAAACGCTTGTAACCTTCTTGCATATTTGACTGTTAGAGTCATGGCATTATATTCACAAAAATGAATATGTTCATATTTGCAGGAATCTCTTTTTTAAAAGGATCACAACACATGGGTAGTGTCATTTGTGCCCACCTTTTCTTTTTCTTTGTCTGACTTTCTATTTTACCTTAATGGCCACAGAAGCTGGGACAGTTTTTGCAGTGCAATGATGATGATGGTGATGAAAATGTTAAACATGATGCTATGGGATTCCATCTAGGATTGAGACTAAGTGACAGGGCTGTATCATACTCTTACTATCATATTTCATCCTGGCAGTAATCAGGCCTGAGAGAGACAGACATCCACTGTGTTAGTCAGAGCAACACTCTCAAAGAAGCATCCATGAAACGGATGAGACTCATCTTTATGGTCCCATTCTTTCCAGTGAACCCATGGAAAGATGGTTAGAGCTGAAAAGTCCCACAATGAATTTGAAAGGATTGACGGGGATTCGAACCCACAACTTTCCAGTCGGTAGTCCATTCCCCTGACCACTACACCAAGGGAACTGGTATTATATGTAGGGGTCTTATTTCAACCTACATATGGCTTGCACATTGACTGGACTGTAAGCAATATGCACTGAACTGGTTCTGTGCTGCACTGAGGATATATCTTCCTTTCAAGATTGGTTTCAGTCTTGTCATGTAGTGGCTCGTTAATTCAGTTTGTCAGAGCGCCTTGCTGATGATGCATGGGTCGGGGCTTTGACTCTCCAATGGCCCAAATTACAATTTTTAGTGGCCCCTTAACTCACTTGGGAGAAGACCATGATTATAATGCAAGGTCATAGGTCAGACCCTCTGGCAAGCCACATCCTTTTTGTTCAGGTTGCCTGGCTGTTTGCTTAGATAGATCCTTGGACTCTAGATCTCATGTCTCGGGTTTAATCCCATGCCACAACATAAGAGTTGGCTTTTTCACTGCCCATCTTAATGTCCCAAATCATTCTGGTGATGTCAGTGCTTTTTTAAGTCCCTATCTCTCCCCATTTCAAGACATTATCTAGGCAAAGGATTTGAGCAGGCTGAAGGGGGTTATCAGATAATTGCCAGCAGATTTGGGTGGAGCACATATGGAATTGTCTGGGTATGGTGAATCCGTCTTGAGCACACTCTGCTCTCTATACTGCATGATCGTTTTTCCTTGCAAAGATCTTTGATTTTGAACGTTAGTTATTGATGATTGCCTCTGGTTATGTGAAGCTGGTTTCTGTGATCAGTTGACCTGTGCTCCTTCACAGAAAATATGTCCCTATCTCTGTCCTCCGTCTGATATTTTCTGCACTGACTAAAGTTTTATGTGCTAAGGAATGATGGATGAGGTCTACTAAACTTGCCAGTATTTTCCTCGTGACGCTATCAGTACGACCATCACCTGCACATCCACCCACAGATCCCAGAGTTCTTTTCCTAATGGCTAATATGCACCCCTGCCCTTATTACGTTGCATCTTAGAATATGTTATCTCAAACAGACAAAAGAGGAAAAAGTAGATCAATGATTTACACAGAAATATATTATAGAATTGGCTGTGTAGGCATGAAAAATAGTTATAAGCAACTCACACAAAGATAAAATAAAATTCAAAACAGTACCATAGCTCCGTATCAAAATGAAAACATGACAAGAATTGAATTAAGCAAATTAACAGAATGACAGTAGAAACAGGACGGTCATTACAGCCAGGAAAACAATAGAATACTTAAGAAACACTTGCGTTTTTTGTTTTCCATTGAGTAGTATTTAGAGATAGCCTTGGCTTGGCATAGCTGTGGAGGTACGTGATGGTGTATTTTCCTGTCTGTACAAAAGATGAGTAGGCAACTAGTTTCAGTGCCTGGAGTGGGTCTTCCTGTAGGACAGAAGAGCAACGCTGGATATAGGTACTCTTCAATAGGCACTGCATGGGAAGGAGCCATTTGGTCTTGTGTTCTGTTTACACTGATGCTTCTGCTGTTGAATAGCGACTGCTCTTTTCTTTATGAAATCTGACTGTACCCTAAGTACACTGTTGTTACCAGCTTACTCTGTCTTGACAGTTGGTGGTGTTGATGCCACAACTATGAGATTGGGCTTCACAGTATGTTTGTATCGCTTTAAAAGTCTTTCCTGGTCGTGGTATTCTTCATTCAGTTCTTTGTACTGTTGCATCCTTGGGATGTGGTTGTCTTCTGTACAGACATCGTGTCTGGTCCATTGAAACTTGCATTTGATTAGAGACCAAAACGCTACAGATTTCTTACTGAGTCAGAAAGATGTATATTGCGAGGCTAAAACTTACATGAAATACCTAAACATAATAAACGTCTGTTAAGAAAGTGATTATTCTGAATCTCTATCACACAACATTTCTGTAATGTAACCCATGTCTTTTTTTCTCTCTTTTTTGTGTTCCCATCAGTGTCATCTTGTGTGAATTGTATGCACGCTGCTCTGTTTGTGTTAAACCATATTGTATAGGCATTATGTCGCTGCGTATGTAATAGTCTGCACGCGTGGAGGGTCTTCAGGTACTAGTAGGTCAGCACGTAGATTGCCTAAGAGATCTTATCAATTCACAACCGTGCCAGAGAGCATTGTCGAGAACACTGAAACTAAAATAATGATGGCAAGTCAGGGTGGAGCACATAGGGAATGCCATTGTCTGCGTGAGATGACTCTACCTCAAGCAACTGCCCATTTCGATTCAGCATTTTTGTTTAATCACTGTACTTAGAGAACTAATTTCCGTAAATTACGAGGTAGTAGAGGACGGGGTGAGCTGTGTCAATGACATACAGGCAGGGACAGACAAACAGGCAGAACACTGCTGTTACTTTGTCCACCCACTTTAGCAGTAATGAAATGGCCGGTTAACAGGATAACGACCTCATCACCTCATTCTCAGTCTTAATGCCCTGCCATTTCTTCTCCACTTATTGTCTTCGCCTTCTTTCAACTCTTTCCCTTTTTTCATCTCACTGTCTTCAAATGTTGTTGAGTGGTAATTGCTGCTTTCAGATAGGCCAAGGCTTTTCAACCGATTTCATATAATTTCGTTTTACAGTAGATTTTCACTGTTTGGGGGTTAAGATTTTCATGGGCGTTTCCAGATTTCAAATGTATTTCTCGTGAGATGACTAAGTATTTCTTTAAAAATTGTAAACTTATCTTACGTTTAATACCCTACATGATTCACATTACGATAGGGCGCGCAGCAGAATAAGAAATGGGTTATCTGAATGTTTAATGGGTTTTGCATCAATTTGTGTTTAAAGAGAGTCTTTGATGCTGATTTTTTCCACTTTTTCTTCATTTCCTCTCAGATTTTGTTTGATTTTGTTTTTACCACTGCTTTATAAAGAACTGCATTTGGAAAGTCAGCAGATATTGTAGTATCACCATACCATTTCAGTTTCCGTATTGTGTGGCAGACATATCTTCAAAGGGTTAGTGATGGATTGGATTTTACTGCAGCTTGTGTTATGGTCTAGTTATGTAAGTTTCAAGAGTCTTTTGATAGCAGTCATTTCATTACAGCACTTGTAATAATGTTTTCATGTTTCGTTGTCTGAGTCAAGAGTTTTTGCACTGGCTAAGTTTTATACAGTGAATATTCACAGGAATCATATTTCAGGTTTAATTTTACCTCTGTCATTGGCTGACTTATGTAAGCAACATGAACGTTTCTGCTCTTGAAATTTTTATTTTTCCAAATTGGGTTTATTCTTGTTAAGGCTGTTGTTGCTTACAAGTTCTCTAACTTTCTGTGACCCATTCTCATTGGAACCAGAAAAAAAACACGTAAAAAGAATCAGAACGCGTATTTAATACAACCAGAGAAGACAGGCGCAAATTTTCGGCCAGCCGGCCTTTGTCAAGCATAGACGTATGATCACAAACGAACAAACACCAAATACAAAAATTAGGGGAAAAAGACCGAAACTTCCCTGCTGCTTCATCCAGTGTGAGAAAAGGACCAAGAAGACTAAAATCATTTATAAGTCACACAAGTCTAGTTGCAGTAAAGGCCCCAAAAGGTGATGCTGACTCCGATGGTGAAAAGTGGGACTTTTGCAATGTTAGGTGCATTAGACTTTTGCAGTTTTAGGTGCATAATTGTTACTAATTTAATGCTTGTTTTGCTGTTTTCAATGCCTACAGCCATACAGTTACCATAGATAGAAATAAAGTAACAAAAGGAACCAACGTTGACTGGTTGCTTGAAATTACACGTAACATAGTATTTCATCTAAATACAAAGCTTTGTTCAGTTTTGTTGAGATTTAGATGTGCTGCTTAGAACTTTGATCAGACGTGTGATAAAAAAGTTTAAAGTTCTTTTCAGAAAAGATTGTTGATAATGCATTACAGACTGTGAAATATCCTATATCTGTCAGTTAGCACAGTAGAGGGATATAACTTGTATCCTTATAGATTGTGGAGTCTGTACGTGTTTCTAGTAGGTAGAACTAAAATTGCGAGAAGACAGCTTACCACTGATTTTGTGAAAAATGGCCACCTTTGCTGTTATATGCAGATGTTTTACCTCTGGATTTCTGAAGCTGGCTACCGTCGCCACATAAGGTCTTCTTTTTCACCTAAAGTCTTTGCTGTTGTCCTCTCATCTGTCTTCGGCTGAGTCTTTTCTGAGTTAAATCAAATACCATAAGCTGAGGAATTGTCATCTAAGTCTCTCAAGTTGACCAGTCTCTGTTCTTGTGTATACTGTCAATGTTATTTGCTATTCAATCTGCAGATCACAAACTTTTCAGATCGCAAACTTACTCTGTCGAAGCTTTCAGAGTTATATAACATCCTTGGCAAACTTTCTGTCTCCTTCTGAAAGTTAGAAAGTCATCAATCGTATGTGTAAAACTAGAAAAACTGAACACAGGAAATTGAATGCATATCGACAAACCAGCAATAGAAAGAAAGACATTACAGGACCAAGAAATGATGGTAGGTTGCTCATGCTTCCTCCATTTCACAACACTGAAAAAACATGCTGTCGGCATAAGTTTGCAGTTGGTATGATTATCATCTTCATCGTCATCATCATCATCAGATTGTTAAAACTAAGCCAGTTTCTGTGGCCATTAAGCTGGAGTAGGAAATAAAACCACCACCTACCACCCCCACCCCCCACCCGAAAAAAAAAAAGAAAATGAAAAATAAACCAAAAACAAGTTTGCAGTTGGACCAAGCAATGCACTGCCAACTTTTTGCCAGCCTAGATAAAGGTGTCTTATCGAATTATCGATCATTAAGACGTAGTACCAAAATATGATACATTTCTGTCAATAAAATGGAGAACAAAATCTGTGATGCTTATCGACATGAGTATGTCAAAAGCTAACGTAATCTTATGACAGGCTGCAGGGGTCGATATGAATCAATCCCTTCTTCTTATGCAAGTCTTGTTATGTAGGATACATTAATTGAACTGGATGAAGTTCTGTACGTCAGCAAGCCTACAGTTCAGTACAGAGACTTTGTCAGGATTTTTGTGTGTGGTGGTTTTGATTCTTAAGACATTTCATTGTCATTGTGATTTTGCAAGACAATTGTTGATAAAACACCTTGTATTTTATTGAATTTGTTGAAAAATGGATAGTAAGACTTTTGGGGCAGACATTGTTGAACTACGTTATTTTAAAAAAATTCTTTTTCTTTTTGTCTCTCTCAGACGCAAACGTACACGAACATATGTTCACCCCCACCTCACTCTCTCTCTCTCTATCTCTCTCTCTCACTGTCTCTCTCTCTCACTCTCTCACTCTCTCTCTGTCTGTCTCTCTCTGTCTCTGTCTCCCTCTCTCTCTCTCTCAAAACAAACGATATGCACAGACAGAGAACTAATAAAAATCATAGCATTCTTGCAAGGTAAGTGCTAACTAATCATTAAACACACGAGGGATGATCAGGAATTCAGTAAGGGTACAATTAAAATTACCGTCCGAATACATACATTTATCTGTTTAACCCTTTTCCTACCAAGAAAATAGGTCACTGTACTAAATATTGACCAAGTAATGACCAAGAGATGACTTCAGAAACACTCAAATTACGCCTGTTTTTTGCCATTTTTGCCGCTTCAAACATCGTGTAAATGCAGAAAGGAAATGACAATAGTATACTCCCTTTGCCGGAAAAGGATTACGTCAGCAACGCGGTAATTTTCTATTTATATACTCGAAACTGAAACTACGGTTCAGGGCACGAAATCCTCGTGACGCGGTCCACGGAGAGAGAAAGCTTAGTCACGAGGATCTCGTGACACGTAGGGAATGTGTTAAGGGCACATGATGATGACGATGGTGATGATGATGCTTGGCTCAAGAGGAACATTATTCCTTCACCAGATAAATAATGGAAAAATGTAACTGTCTATTTAGAACTGTTATACCAGCACTGCAAGATTAACAATGGCTTCATGTAAAGTGCTTCATTCTGGATGCCCCACAAGAAACTATGGACTGACTTTTTTCAGAAATTTGAAATATGTGTCTAAAAGTCCAAGTCTATGCATGAGCTGGATCCTGTTATCAGAACCGCTGTCTGCTCTGCTGCTTATGACGATACAACTCTACATATGGTTACGTCTCTGTGATGTTCCCTACACGTAAAAAGTTTCCCCTTCTCCAATTTTGCTGTCTCGATATCTGACATCGTTTTTGAAACTTAATAAGCTATGAAGCTGAGTCTGACAGGACTGAAGTATACAGAAGAAAGGCCTGTACAAAGCTGGTTTTTCTTTTCAAAAATTTCCTGAGCTTACCACCTAATTTCATTTAAAATTACAAACGCTCTTCAATCAAAACTGTAAGGTTAGATTCTGTGTAGATAGCAAGAAAAATTGTGGATATGGATATCTTCAAAGAAAATATGTTTGTTATTTCCTATTCTTTAGTTTACTCATTGATCGCCCCACGCATTTAATTATATCCTTGCAATTCGTCAACACCAAATCCAATTAACTTAATTGAGTGCAGGGCCTGGGATGACGTAACGTGTTATTCTAGCTGATCAGAATGGAATTAGAATGTCAACCTGGCATCACCATTAATTTGGGAATCATCAGTTTCATAATGAGCTGCCGATGTTACAAAACCAGCTGGTGCCAATGTACTGAGGGACAGGGTTTCAGTTGGGGTCAATGGAATCCCATGGCAAAATAAGCACGAATTTATCTCGATCTTTAGCAATTCTGTGATTCACATTTTGCATTTTAAAAGTTCTACCCCATCCTATTTTCGAAGTTGTCTGTACCCATCTGGTTCTATAAAATATTGTTTTTGGAAAGTTCGAGCAAATTTACACGTCTGTTGTCCTGGAGATAAACAGTATCAATATATAGAACAGCAATGCTTTTACGTTTTCACAAGGCTGAAAGTGAAAGATGAGACAAAGCTGAAACTGAAATGATCTCTTCATCTGTGCAGTATTCAAGTCCTTCCCTTGCCCAACCCACATTCCTGGAGTTTGTCAGGTGATTTTGGCCAGGGGGTTATTGAAGCAGACACTGACAATATACAGGTTTCCACGTGTACTAATCTGATCAAAGGCTCTGTACTGACCTCAACATTCTGTTTCACAATGAGGACAGAAACATACAACTGAACCACTCTGATGTGTGGAAGGCTGGAGCTTGGAGTTTGTTCAAGACGGATCATTACAATAGGATTATTCCATATGCGCTCCACCCAAATCTTCCAACCAATATCTGACAGACTCTCAAAACCTGCGGAAAACTATTTTGCTATCAAGGTCTTGAATGTGTGGATTTTGGGGGTATGCATGGTTAGCAGAGGAAACTACTTTGTGGAAATCTTTTAATCTTTTAGAGAATATGCATTTTTTATTTTTTATCTCCAGCCTAGACGGCCTTACCTATTGATCATCTGCTCATCTGCTCACCTGCTCATCTGCTCTAATTATATATCTCTGCAATCCGTCAGCACAAAATCGGATAGCTTGGTGTTATTCTGGCAGAATGTGACCTAATCAATGCATGTTAGCCGAATTGCAATGTCACAACAGCAGCACCATTGAGAATTCATTAGGTTAACGAACTCAGCGTTGCGCAACCAGGCAGTGCTGGTGTACTTACTGAAACTTATTTCAGGGCTGCTGCATGTGAAGGTTAAAACTTCAGGATAAGAAAAAAGTCCAAGTTCCCCAGAAATGTGCAAAAGTTATACGTGTGTGTGTGGTGTGTGTGTGTGTGTGTGTGTGTGTGTGTGTGTGTGTGTGTGTGTGTGTGTGTGTGTGTGTGTGTGTGTGTGTGTGTGTGTGTTGTGTGTGTCTGTGTGTGTGTGTGTGTGTGTGTGTGTGTGTGTGTGTGTGTGTCTGTGTGTGTGTGCGTGTGTCTGTGTGTTAGTTTCTATTGTTGTTATTTGTGTTGTTGCTGTTGTTTTTGAATGCCAAAAGCAGAACCTTATCTGTAGCAGTGAATACAAACGTTTTTGATCGCACGACGATTTAGCTTTCATCACTTCTCCCTTAGTTTCCAGCTTCTGTTGAATTGATTTTACAACTCTTGGTCCTCCCATGAGTTTCTTTCTTTCTTTCTTTCTTTGATGTCCTATCTTTCCTTTTTCATCTGTTCTTTTCGCGTTTGAATATTTTTCTTCTTCTTTTTCCCCTTTTTTTGTGGAGGTGGAATTTGAGGTTATCCTCGCATATTACATTTCTGCTAAAGGCTAAATGTTGATAACGAAGGTAATTTGTCTCTTGGTCATCATCTTTCCCCTTTTGTTCCTTATTCTTTCAGTTTCTTCTTCTTTTTCCTTTTATGTCTTCTTCTTGTTCTTGTTCTTCTTCTTCATCAATATCATCATTATTGTCATTATCATCATCATTATCATCATCATCTTCTTCGTCTTCTTTTTCTTCTCTTCTCTTCTTTCTTTCTTTCTTTCTTTCTTTCTTTCTTTCTTTCTTTCTTCCACTGGTTCGTCTTCTTCTTCTTGAAGGCTTTTCTGCTGGTTTTGTAGAGTTGTTTTCTCGATATTGCCATCCATGACTCTTTCGATTTGTCT
>CM060310.1:19268104-19295604 GCA_030674185.1 Monoplex corrugatus | reverse complement strand
ATCTGCGTGTATGTTAGGGTTCGGAATGGAAACGATACAATATTAGGTTTTGGGTAAGAGACTTTTCCTGAAGTTTTTCGATCAGAATATCTGTAGTCAATATTGTCTAGAGATTCGCTGATAGGAGGCTGTTTTGCCAGATGTAGGAACAGTGGATTACGGACTTCTTGGGGGAATAGTTGGTACGTGTATACTTGCTTTCCTGAGTAAGTGAGTCTGTACAGTAAGGCTTTGAGAGAGCATTGTAAAGTGCTTTTAGGAAAGGAACACTGTTACGACAGTTCATCAGTCAGATAAACTGGAGGGAAAATCACAGACCAAGATTAGAAAACCTTGGGGTGAATCACAAAACTCCCCAACCCCCCCTTTTTATTTATATCTTCACGAAACTGACGTCTAGGTTAGCCTTCCACTCTTCTTTCGCCTAACATCTACCCTTTCTGCTTTAAAATCTAATCCAAAAACCCACCTCTTTTTATTCCCAACAATAAATTTTACAGCTGCTTCTTTCCCTCAGGTTGTGTAAGTCTTTTTTTCTTCTTCTAAAGGTAGTCTTTGTTGAGTGCATGCGTATGTCTTGTGCGTGAGTGTGCTTTGATTTGAATTGTCAAGATTTGGCGCTGTATAAAGAATTACATTACTGTATTAATTACATTATTATTATTATCATTATTATTATTAGTATTATTATTGTTATTATCATTATTATTGTTGTTATTATTATCATTATTACTATTACTGCCTCAGGACCTGGCCAGCTGATGGGTTTATGTGCAGGTTTAAAACTTGTGATCATTCTGGATCTTCTCTATCACATGGCACTAATGACGTTAATGCATATGAAATTCATGCCTAGCGGGGGTAGACGTCGTCTTGAGAAATTGAAACTGAAACCAATATGACGGACGCGATGGTGAAGTGGGTAAAACGTTGGACTTTTAATCAAAAGGTGTGGGTTCGATCATACCTTAGCATCTCTCGTCTGATGGGCAAAGGATGGAGCGTTTTCAAATCTTTTAGGTAAACATATATGCAGCAGATCTGTTAGTGCCTAAACCCCTTTCTTGCGTGTTTAAACTCAGAACATCAAATATGCACGTTAAAGATCTCGTAAGACATTTCACTGCCCAGAAACTTATGAAAACATGAAAACACCTGGCATACAAGCCCACTGAAGACGGAGTATGCAGACTGTGCAGCAACATACTGCCTGTATAGTGTGGGCAAGAGAACGGTATACACACATCGAAGAAAAATGGAAACACAAAAAGAAATTTAAACAAAACAAACAAACAAAACCCCCCACAGAAACAAAGAACAAACAAAACAAACAAACACACAAACAAACAAACAAACATACATACATACAAGCAAGCAAGCATGCAAGCAAGCAAGCAAGCAAGCAAGCAAGCAAACAAACAAACAAACACACACAAACACACAAATACCAAACAAGCAAACAACAAAAGCAAACAAACAAACAAACAAACAAACAAACAAACAAACAAACAAACGAACGAACAAACAAGCAGGCAAACAAAAATAACACATTGTGTTCCTCTATTGACCACTCTTCTCCATCAATCGAATTTTCTTGAGAAATATTCTTCGAGTCTGTAGCATTTCAAGCAAAATCCTCTGGAACTAGCAGAAATTGATCGTCATTGATGTCGTCCTGTGTTTCCTGGTAATGGTGACATGTGCAGAGAGCCCTCAGGCTGGATTGTGTGCTGTGTGCTGTGTGCTGTGTGTTGTATGCTGTGTGTTGTATGCTGTGTGTTGTATGCTGTGTGTTGTATGCTGTGTGTTGTATGCTGTGTGCTGTGTGTTGTATGCTGTGTGTTGTATGCCGTATGCTGTGTGCTGTGTGTTGTATGCTGTGTGTTGTATGCTGTGTGTTGTATGCTGTGTGTTGTATGCTGTGTGCTGTGTGTTGTATGCTGTGTGTTGTATGCCGTATGCTGTGTGCTGTGTGTTGTATGCTGTGTGTTGTATGCTGTGTGTTGTATGCTGTGTGTTGTATGCTGTGTGCTGTGTGTTGTATGCTGTGTGTTGTATGCCGTATGCTGTGTGCTGTATGCTGTGTGCTGTGTGTTGTATGCTGTGGTGGTTGTATTCTGTGTGTTGTATGCTATGTGTTGTATGCTGTGTGTTGTATGCTGTGTGCTGTGTGTTGTATGCTGTGTGTTGTATGCTGTGTGTTGTGTGCTGTGTGTTGTATGCTGTGTGTTGTATGCTGTGTGTTGTGTGCTGTGTGTTGTATGCTGTATGCTGTGTGTTGTGTGCTGTGTGTTGTATGCTGTATGCTGTGTGTTTGCATGCTGTGTGTTGTATGTTTGTATGGTTGTATGCTGTGTGTTGTATGCTGTGTTGTATGCTGTGTGTTGTATGTTGTGTGTTGTATGCTGTGTGTTGTATGCTGTGTGGTTGTGTGCTGTGTGTTGTATGCTGTGTGCTGTGTTTTGTGTGCTGTGTGTTGTATGTTGTATGGTTGTATGCTGTGTGTTGTATGCTGTGTGTTGTGTGCTGTGTGTTGTGTGCTGTGTGTTGTGTGCTGTGTGTTGTATGCTGTGTGCTGTGTTTTGTGTGCTGTGTGTTGTATGTTGTATGGTTGTATGTTGTGTGTTGTATGCTGTGTGTTGTGTGCTGTGTGTTTGTATGGTGTGTGTTGTGTGCTGTGTGTTGTTATGCTGTGTGTTGTGTGCTGTGTGTTGTGTGCTGTGTGTTGTATGGTGTGTGTTGTATGCTGTGTGTTGTATGCTGTGTGTTGTGTGCTGTGTGTTGTATGGTGTGTGTTGTATGCTGTGTGTTGTGTGCTGTGTGTTGTATGCTGTGTGTTGTATGCTGTGTGTTGTGTGCTGTGTGTTGTATGCTGTATGCTGTGTGTTGCATGCTGTGTGTTGTATGTTGTATGGTTGTATGCTGTGTGTTGTATGCTGTGTTGTATGCTGTGTGTTGTATGTTGTGTGTTGTATGCTGTGTGTTGTGTGCTGTGTGTTGTATGCTGTGTGTTGTGTGTTGTATGCTGTGTTTTGTATGGTTGTATGCTGTGTGTTGTATGCTGTGTGTTGTATGTTGTGTGTTGTATGCTGTGTGTTGTATGCTGTGTGTTGTATGCTGTGTGTTGTATGCTGTGTGTTGTATGCTGTGTGTTGTATGTTGTGTGTTGTATGCTGTGTGTTGTATGTTGTGTTGTATGCTGTGTGTTGTATGTTGTGTATTGTATGCTGTGTGTTGTATGTTGTGTTGTATGCTGTGTGTTGTATGTTGTGTTGTATGCTGTGTGTTGTATGTTGTGTTGTATGTTGTGTTGTATGTTGTGTTGTATGCTGTGTGTTGTATGTTGTGTGTTGTATGCTGTGTGTTGTATGTTGTGTTGTATGTTTGTGTTGTATGTTGTGTTGTATGTTGTGTTGTATGTTGTGTTGCATGCTGTGTGTTGTATGTTGTGTTGTATGCTGTGTGTTGTATGTTGTGTTGTATGTTGTGTTGTATGCTGTGTGTTGTATGTTGTGTGTTGTATGCTGTGTGTTGTATGTTGTGTTGTATGCTGTGTGCTGTGTGCTGTGTGTTGTATGCTGTGTGCTGTGTGTTGTATGCTGTGTGGCTCTGTGTTGTATGCTGTGTGTTGTATGGTTGTATGCTGTGTGTTGTATGGTTGTATGCTGTGTGTTGTATGCTGTGTATTGCATGTTGTGTGTTGTATGCTGTGTGTTGTGTGTTGTATGCTGTGTGCTGTGTGCTGTGTGTTGTATGCTGTGTGTTGTATGCTGTGTGCTGTGTGTTGTATGCTGTGTGTTGTATGCTGTGTGTTGTATGCTGTATGCTGTGTGTTGTATGCTGTGTGTTGTATGCTGTGTGCTGTGTGTTGTATGCTGTGTGCTGTGTGTTGTATGCTGTGTGCTGTGTGTTGTATGCTGTGTGTTGTATGTTGTGTTCTGTGTATTGTATGCTGTGTGTTGTATGCTGTGTTCCGTGTGTTGTATGCTGTGTATTGTATGTTGTGTTCTGTGTATTGTATGCTGTGTGTTGTATGCTGTGTTCTGTGTGTTGTATGCTGTGTGCTGTGTTCTCTGTGATTGTGCTGTGCTCTGTGCTGTGTGATGTGTTCTGTGTGCTGCGTGGTATGTTCTGTGTGCTGTGGTATGTTCTGTGTGTTCTGGTATGTTCTGTGTGTTGTGGTATGTTCTGTGTGTTGTGGTATGTTCTGTGTGCTGTGGTATGTTCTGTGTGTTGTGGTATGTTCTGTGTGTTGTGGTATGTTCTGTGTGTTGTGGTATGTTCTGTGTGCTGCGTGGTATGTTCTGTGTGTTTGTGGTATGTTCTGTGTGTTGTGGTATGTTGTGTGTTGTGGTATGTTCTGTGTGTTGTGGTATGTTCTGTGTTCTGTATGCTGTGTTCTGTGTGCTGTGTTTTGTATTCTGTATGCTGTGTTCTGTATGCTGTGTGCAGTGTTCTGTGTTCTGCGTGCTGTGTTCTGCGTGCTGTGTTCTGTGTGCTGTGTTCTGTGTGCTGTGTTCTGTGTGCTGTGTTCTGTGTGCTGTGTTCTGTGTGGTGTGTTCTGTGTGTTGTGTTCTGTGTGGTGTGTTCTGTGTGCTGTGTTCTGTGTGCTGTGTTCTGTGTGTTGTGTTCTGTGTGGTGTGTTCTGTATGCTGTGTTCTGTGTGTTGTGTTCTGTGTGTTGTGTTCTGTGTGCTGTGTTCTGTGTGTTGTGTTTCTGTGTGTTGTGTTCTGTATGCTGTGTTCTGTATGCTGTGTTCTGTGTGCTGTGTTCTGTGTGTTGTGTTCTGTGTGGTGTGTTCTGTATGCTGTGTTCTGTGTGCTGTGTTCTGTGTGCTGTGTTCTTGTGTGTTTTGTTCTGTGTGGTGTGTTCTGTATGCTGTGTTCTGTGTGCTATGTTCTGTGTGTTGTGTTCTGTGTGCTGTGTTCTGTGTGTTGTGTTCTGTGTGGTGTGTTATGTATGCTGTGTTCTGTGTGCTGTGTTCTGTGTGTTGTGTTTTGTGTGTGCTGTGTTCTGTGTGCTGTGTTCTGTGTTCTGTGTGTTGTGTTCTGTGTGGTGTGTTCTGTATGCTGTGTTCTGTGTGCTGTGTTCTGTGTGTTGTGTTCTGTGTGCTGTGTTCTGTATGCTTTGTTCTGTGTGCTGTGTTCTGCGTGTTGTGTTGTGTTATGTGTGCTGTGTTCTGTGTGTTGTGTTCTGTGTGTTGTGTTCTGTGTGCTGTGTTCTGTGTGTTGTGTTGTGTTCTGTGTGCTGTGTTCTGTGTGCTGTGTTCTGTGTGTTGTGTTCTGTATGCTGTGTTCTGTGTGCTGTGTTCTGTGTGCTGTGTTCTGTGTGCTGTGCACTGAAGAACACTTCTTGCGCACAGGATACATTAGATCGTACAAGTGCTGTTGATAGATGAATTAGTATGTTTGTATCCATTCATTCCCCAAGGTAATCTGCTTATTATCTTATTATCAGTCGTCTCGAGTTGACATCTCTCAAAACCGAGTCGTGTAAGCCTACAGTCACAACATACGGAAGATCGTGGTTCTTTTTACGTTGTTCTGATATCTTTTTATTGTGTGACGTTGAATGTTAGAGCTGTGAGGTGACGTCTTTAACTTTTTTGATGTCATGATGTTGTTCTTCCCTGTCTTTGGTTTTCTTTTCAGTCACCATTTTCGCCGTTTTTGAGTTATTGCAGCTAGTTTTAGGTGCGTCTGATTTTTGTGCCTGTTGGTCGTCCTGTCTACATGTGTGTTTTTGTTTTAGAACGTCTGCGTACGTGGGATTTCTTTCATTGAGTTCTCAAAGTTGAGAGCACCAAAGGAGAGGGACAGAAGAGCACACTCAAGGCAGCTTGCTAGACTTCAGTGTTCACGGGATTACAGAATGTATTCGTTCCTCCCGCGAACCATCCCTGAGTGGAACGAATCTTTGACTGAAGCTGTGGTTGGAGCCGCGTCTCCTGGCGTGTTCACGTCGGGAGCTCGCATACTCCACCAGTAGTAGTAGAAGTAGTTTTTCTTTTGGTTTTTTTTTGTGCGTACCCCCCCCCCCCCCCCCCGTGTGATAGTGTCAGAATAATCAACGTGCTGATTGTGGACACTAAACAACAAGAACAAGAACTGTCTGTGTTTGCCTGTTGCTGGTTATCTTGATGGTGGTGGTTGCTTCTTCTTCTTCCAGGGAAGCGACCGCAGTCAACCAGTTGATTATTCTGTCACTTTGAAGGAGGTCGGAAGCATAAAAAGAAAACAAAAACAAAAAAAACCCTGGGCCTATTTAGAGAGTTTGGAGGCCCTTGACACAAAGGTGTCGATGGTTGTGGCTTCCACGACGCTCTGGGGCAGGCGGTTCCAGTCGCGGATTGTTCTTAGTAGAAAAGTCTGTTGTTGGTATTGTGTGCGGCATGTCGGTTGATTATATTGATGGACGTGGCCTCTCCTCTGGCGGGCTATGGCAGGCTCCATCTTTTGCTGTCGACCTGGCCCCGATCTGCGCAAGCACAGCTCTTTCTAAAGAACGAACCTGGTTGCGCAGATCCAGTACGATGTTTTTCAGTTCAACAATCGTACTTACGAGTTCCGCAGAGCTGGGTACAGGTGTTGTGTTGGTTGTCCCACTCTGCGTGCCAGTGAGAACCGCGGCCGAAGCACCATTTCTAGAGACAGTCTCAGCCTTTTCTGTCTCGTCTGCCTCGTCGGTGGTCGTTGGACTCCCCTGATCGGCCATTCCCTTTGATGCAGCTTCTTGCTTCTGCTGAGCAAGGCGGCCTCGTCTTGTCTTGGTCATTTTGGACTATTTCAGTATTTTCACATGATCTCTGACTGCTGAAAGTTTTACCAGTTAGGAGTCTTCGCCATCTTGAATCTGTGTGCTGTGTTCTGTGTGCTGTGTTCTGTGGTATGTGTTCTGTGTGCTGTGTGTTCTGTGTTCTGCATTCTGTGTACTGTTTGCTGTGTTCTGTGTGGTATGTTCTGTTCTGTGTACTGTGTTCTGTATGCTGTGTGTTGTGTTCTGTATGCTGTGTGCTGTGTGCTGTGTGTTGTGTTCTGTGTGCTGTGTTCTGTATTTTGTGTGTTGTGTTCTGTGTGCTGTGTTCTGTGTGTTGTGTGCTGTTTTCTGTGTGCTGTTTTCTTTGTGCTGTGTTCTGTGTGATGTGTTCTGTGTACTGTATTCTGTGTGATGTGTTCTGTGTGCTGTGTTCTGTGTGCTGTGTTCTGTGTGTTGTGTGCTGTGTTCTGTGTGATGTGTGATGTGTTCTGTGTACTGTATTCTGTGTGATGTGTTCTGTGTGCTGTGTTCTGTGTGCTGTGTTCTATGTGCTGTGTGATGTGTTCTGTGTGCTGTGTGTTGTTTGCTGTGTGCTGTTTTCTGTGTGCTGTGTTCTGTGTCTTTGTTCTTTTTTGTTTTGTTTTGTTTTTGTTTTTTAGTATGTTTATATTGTACGCGTATGTTTAGAGTAACAAAGACCAGCTGTAAGACTAGCTGTGAGACGTAATAGTACTATACTTGAATAATAACATGTTTTGAAGTTTGAAATTTGTGCTATAGGGTCTACATGCCCAGTGGACGAGTAGTGAAACTGACAAGTTATCGTATTTGCGCGGAATTCAACTGTGGACTTCTGTGTTATGAAACCTTCCAACATATGAGTAAATGCATGATTTCAAAAGGAAAATGTCTTGGTCTCAAAGAGTGCTGCATTCGAAACCAAAAATTAAAATGACGGCTGTAAGCATGGCTTAATTATCTCTGTGTGTTCATCTATTCTTTTAGCTAAAATCTTCTCAAATTCAGCATTTGGAAGAGCTCAGCTGTTCGCCTCCAATGATGACGGTTGAACTGAATTACACATGGCATCGAAGTGATTTTGATATGTGCTGTATACTCACAATTTGAACGCAATACGTGTAACTACATTTGTTAAAAGAAAAGCAGAGAAAGTAACAAAGAACGAAATCGTCTATAGTGAAACGCTGGGCGAGCGACAATATGAGCGATTGTGGACAATGGATTGCAGCTTGCTTCATCAGAAACTGAAACAAACGAATAAGCTTAAAACACTAACACGATGTGATTTATTGATTCGACTACTGGCCCCATGTGGTATGAAATAAACAACTGGTTTATTGACTAAGCCAAAGGCCAATAAGAGGTTGTGGTGAACGAAAAAAAAAACACACAAAAAAACACAAAGTCAGATGACTTTGAATGACTATCGCTAAGACAGGAGTCACCTCCAGCATCGACTGAAAACTTTCCAGACTTCAAACAGAGCCACCACCGAACAAACCAACGAATCTTTTGCTTCTCCCTCCCCACTACTCCTCCTGGAAAAAAATAAGTACAATGGCAACTTCCCCCACCCCGGGGGATGCCCCCAAAGTAAGCAGTCTGGTACGAAGACTTCGGGCTTGTTGTTGCCCTCACCGTCTGTCCTCGCGATTCTCAGACTTACGCGCTTCCGAGTCAGGGGAGCTCACTCAGGCTCTCGTCGGGGACAAGCAGACGACATCCGGTGCAAACTCTTCCAACGCGGATGGCAACGGTGGAGGATCTGTGGCGAGTAGAATAGGTGGTGGTGGTGGTGGTGGTGATGATGGTGGTGTGGGGGAACGGGTCTGTGATTTGACATCGTCGGTCACCACTGCTACTGTTGTTTGCACGCTGTCTGAGCCTGGAAATCTGGAGACTGCTGGCGTCGTCGCTATGGAAGCGGATACATCTATGGATTTGGTGAGTTTGGAAAGTTTTTTTTTTCTATTTGTTTTGTTTCTGTCTGTCTACGTTTATCTCTATGTGTGTGTGTGTGTGTGTGTGTGTGTGTGTGTGTGTGTGTGTGTGTGTGTGTGTGTGTGCTGTGTGTGTGTGTGTGTGTGTGTGTGTGTGTGTGTGTGTGTATGTGTGTGTGTGTCTGTGTCTGTGTCGTGTTTGTGTGTCTGTGTGTGTCTGTGTGTATGTGTGTCTGTGTATGTTTGTGTGTCTGTGTTTGTCTGTGTGTGTCTGTTTATGTCTGTGCTCTCCCCAGACTGTTCTCTCTCTCTCTCTCTCTCTCTCTCTCTCTCTGTGTCTCTCTCTCTGTGTCTGTCTGTCTGTCTGTTTGTCTGTCTCTCTCCATCTCTCTGTCTGTCTGTCTGTCTCTGTCTCTTTCTCTCTCTCTCTCTCTCTCTCTGTCTCTCTCTCTTTCACTCTCTCGTTGAAGAAAACAAAAACTCTCTCCTAACCTTCCCCACCCTAAACACTTACGTTACACAAACACGCGTGCATCATCATCATCATCATCATCATCATCATCATCATCATCATCATCATCATCATCATCATCGTCGTCGTCGTCGTCGTCGTCATCATCGTCATCATAATTATTCTCAAGAGAGTAAAATTCTTACCAGTAGTTATTCCATATGTATAGTACAAAACAGTCTATGCTCGTTGCACCTTCTATAGCAAAACAAACACTAAAACAGCAAGACCAACACTAAAACAGCAAAACAAACACTAAAACAGCAAGACCAACACTAAAACAGCAAAAAACACTAAAACAGCAAGACCAACACTAAAACAGCAAAACAAACACTAAAACAGCAAGACCAACACTAAAACAGCAAAACAAACACTAAAACAGCAAGACCAACACTAAAACAGCAAAACAAACACTATAACAGCAAGACCAACACTAAAACAGCAAAACAAACACTAAAACAGCAAGACCAACAAACAAAGAAAAAAAAACCACAACGGCAGGCGAAAAAACTACACCCACTACTACGCTCATTTGCCAAAATATCAGACTTTGTTATGAGGGATCTACTAACATCATAAGAGATGAATCATATTCATACCTAATTCAACTTACACACCACTGATGTGATTAATTATTTTTGTTAGTTGTCTAAAATCAGCACTAAAAATCAGCAATCATACAGCGATTAGTTCTTAGTACCAACGACTGAGAACCCATCCAATTATGTCTTTAAATTTGTGTCGTCTTTGATGCACTGAACATCTGACCTCATTGAGTGTTCTGGTGAAAGGTCTAGAACAATATCAGTGACCTCATACAATTAATTAAACTAAATATGGCGTCAGTATAATTCTGTGCATGCTGCTACTAACTCAAAAGCTATATTTTAAATCTCAATACAAGTTAAAAAGTATTTTCCATGAACAATTCAGAAATGACAGCCTAATTGACATGAATTTCGATCCACATCTTGTGGTTTATCGTTCCATCCG
Source organism: Monoplex corrugatus (assembly GCA_030674185.1). Classification (NCBI taxonomy): domain Eukaryota; kingdom Metazoa; phylum Mollusca; class Gastropoda; order Littorinimorpha; family Ranellidae; genus Monoplex; species Monoplex corrugatus. Next base: position 19,285,383 of record CM060310.1, on the reverse strand, counting down.
AAAGACTAGCACCTAGACAACAGCTTAAGAGCTAGTGGAGAGGGCAGGGGAGAAAACTCACTGTGTGATCCATGTTTCGAACCCTGGTTTCTCGTTCTTGACTGGTCTTTAATGACTAGGCGCCACACACTCCACTAAATATATTGTGACATATTTTTCCGGGAATTTGAGAGATTATGATGGTTGATACCGGATCACTAAAGTTTTTGCTTTGACAGTTTATCAAAACATCTGAGGAGAAGAACTCATAGACAAGATTACTGATCAGTTTCGTGATAGATATTGTGTGTGATCTTGTGTGAGTGGTGTATCAGCTGAAATACGATTATCTTTTCTTCGTCGTCGTCTTCTTGTTGTTCTTCTTCTGCCTGTTCTTCTTTTCCTTCTTCTTCTTCTGTTTCTTGTTCTTCTTGTTTTTCTTTTTTTTCCTTTTTTTTCTTTTTTTCTTTCTTTCTCCTTCTTCTTCTTCTCCTTCTCCTCCTCCTCCTCCTTCTTCTCATTCTCCTCCTTCCTCTTCCTATTCCTCTTCTTCTTCTCTCTCTCTTCCTCTTTCTTTCTTCTTCTTTTTCTTTCTTTCTAAGTTTCTTTCTTCTTTTTCTTCATCATCTTTCTTACACTTCTTCTTGTTTTTTCTTTCTTTTTTTCTTTCTTTCTTTGTTTGATTCTTTGTTTCGTTTATATTCTTTTCTTCTTCTTCTTCTTCTTCTACTTTTCCTTCTTCTTTTCCGTCTCCCATTAAGTCCGTGAAAAGTCACTATGCCGGCGCTCTAAAGAACTGTTCAGCAGATTCTTCCAACTCTGTCGATTATATGCCAAAGCCCGGATCTCTGCAAGTGGTTTCTCTGTCCATTGTGCAGTGTTGTCTGTCCATTGTCTTTGCTTTGTTTTGTTTCTATCTTCTCTCCGTCAGCAGTTGCCTGGAAGATTGATTGGATCTTGTAACATGGCCATACCTACTTTTGTCTCCTTCAAGTCCGCTCTCAAAACTCACCTTTTCTCCTCTGCATAAAATCCCGACCTCACTCAATCCCCTCTACAGCCTGTCTCCACCGAGGAATCACATGCATATTAATGTTATATAGCTCTCTATAATTTTCCATTGTTTTTATTCTTTCTCCCCATTTATAGCCGTGTGTGGTGTGTGTGTGTGTGTGTGTGTGTGTGTGTGTGTGTGTGTGTGTGTGTGTGTGTGGTGTGTGGTGTGTGCGTGGGTGCGTGTGTGTGCGTGCGTGCGTGTGTGTGTGTTTCAGCGCTTAGATTTGATTTTATCAAGATTTTGCGCTATATAAATATTGTAATTATTATACCAATGTGGTTTTCTTTTCTTAACTGAAGTCAGCAGATCTTCATATGGTCCATTTTGCTGTTTGATAGTTTAGTACACTTGTTTATTGGTGATACGTTCAATGCATCTCATCATGTGCCCTGCCGCATGGCGTTGACGATCATGGCCCTGCCCTATCGCTGCAAATACATCTCCCACCCTCTCTGTCCTCAGCCACCCTGCAAGTCCGTCCAATATTTTCTCCCTGGGTCTACCTGGCGTTTTCTTTCCCTCCAGCTTTCCTGTTGCGACCAGGTGCCCTAATTCCCCTTTCCTCATAAAATCTATGCATCTAAGGATTAGTATCTCGCAATAACGCCTCATAATATCACCATGAAATACGGTTGTACAATTCCTCTAGTATGAAAGAAAAGATATTTTTGCAAAGCGAAAATACGTTGTGGCCACTCAAGAGATGTACTTTTCAACAGTAAGCGTGGATAGAAAGGGTCATGCCAGGAACGAGTAAATCAAACTGATGCATTCATTGATTTACTTTCAGTCGCTGAACCGGTTTGCTTCTGAACTGTCACAAGCAGCCAAGGACTGGTTATGATTATTTCATCCATACATCATCATCAGCAGCAATAGCAGCAGCAGCAGCATTGTTATTATTAGTATTGTTGTTGTGCTGTTGTTGTTATTATTGTTGCTGTTATTATTATTATTATTGTTATTATTATTGTTATTATTATTATTACTATTACTACTATTATTGTTATTGTCATTATTATTATTATTATTGTTATTATTATTATTATTATATTACTATTACATAGCACTATTTTCCAAAATCATCTGGACTCACTGCGGTTTAGACATCTACAAGATGTGGATCCTGAAATATGTCCAAAAGCACTCACACTCTCACTATACACACATGCACACTCACACACACACTAATGCACGCGCGCGCGCACACACACACACACACAGACACACACACGCGCGCGCCGCACACACGCACAAACTAACACACACATGTACACTCACTCGCACACATGCATACACATACACACACTCAACGCTCGCACACAAACACTAAAGCCATGCGGTGGAGAAGATCCAAAATTATCCTGGCATAAGCCTTAAGCCTGTAGATATACCCATGAACTGGCCAGGTCCTAAGGTCCTATTTAGCACATGGGTTTTTGTATCTTAATTGTGACCTCCCACCACCAATTCAGTCTTAACTCGCAGTCAGTCGAACAGCACTAGGAGCTGAAAAGGTGACTGAGGGTCTATCTGGGGTGTTTTGACTTTTTCTCAAAATTATTTTCTGTAGACTACAATCTGTCTCCCACAGAAATTTTTTTCTTGAAAAAATATTATTAATCAATTTAAATCGGTATTTTAATGCACTGATCGCAGCAGAAAGAACGCAGTTTCCTACCCAAAATACCTATTTTTGTCTCTTATCAGGTTATTATGAACTGTAACCTGTACAGTACCCGCATATGTAATATACTGATGGAAAGCTCTTTGGTGCACCTTTCAGATAATGACAGCGAAAATTAGAAACAAACTGAGTCAAAGCCACCAAATAAAGGAATTCAAGGAAAATGTGTAGGAGAGCACACAAAAACTCTAGAGGCCGTTTTTCTCAAAATGGCCGTCATACAACTCAATGACTTTAAACATACATAACCTCTACATTTTTTTGAGTACAAGCTTTATTCAAGTACTAAAATAATCAGCAGAATGTACACTTTCCAGTGATATGTATATCTCAAAATGCCCAAAATGCTAGTTAAGACTGATTTCGTGGTGGGAGGTCACAATTGGTATCAGTCATCTCATATTTTTATCAGCGACCTGAAATGAGAGAGGGTCTGCATATCCTTCTGATTAGTGGGAGTGAACTGCAAACAGATGGTGCGATAAAGCTGAAAGTGTGTTCTCCAGCAGACTTATGGCTTTTTGGCACTGGCAGAAGCTTTCTTTTTAGGATGGTGGGATGAGGGATGTTTCTTCTGTACAGAGGTAAGTTGAAAGATAGGGTGGTAAAGATCCATCAAAATAACGATCTGCAAAAGGCTTGTAATTTTATTCAGGCAAAGAGATATCATTGGTAACCAGTGGAGTGCTTTGGTATTACATGATCATGTTTATTGGTAACCAGTGGATGTATTGTTTTACATGATCATGCTTATTGGTAACCAGTGGATGTATTGTTGTTACATAATCATGTTTATTGGTAACCAGTGGATGTATTGTTGTTACATAATCATGTTTATTGGTAACCAGTGGATGTATTGTTGTTACATAATCATGTTTATTGGTAACCAGTGGATGTATTGTTGTTACATAATCATGTTTATTGGTAGCCGGTGGAGGTATTTGGTATCACATGATCATGTTTATTGGTACCAGTGGAGGTATTTGGTATCACATGATCATGTTTATTGGTACCAGTGGAGGTATTTGGTGTTACATAATCATGCTCATTGGTAACCAGTGGAGGTATTTGGTATTACATGATCATGTTTATTGGTAACCAGTGGAAGTATTTGGTATTATATGATCATGTTTATTGGTAACCAGTGGAGGTATTTGGTATCACATAATCATGTTAATTGGTAACCAGTGGAGGTATTTGGTGATACATGATCGTGCTCATTGGTAACCAGTAGAGATCTTTGGTATCACATGATCATAATTATTGGTAACCGGAGGGGGTATTGGTGTTACATGATCATGCTTATTGGTAACCAGTGGAGATATTTGGTGTTACATGATCATGCTTATTAGTTGGTAACCAGTGGATTTATTTGGTGTTACGTGATCATGCCTATCGATATCCAGTGGAAATCTTTGGTGTGACATGATCATGCTTATTGGTAACCAGTGGAGGTGTTCAGTTTGTTATGGGATCATGCTCTCTTTTCTTCTGTCTATGCTGCTTTGTTCAGAACCATTTGCATGTACCATCACTACACAAGTCCTTGACTAGAATTCTCAAGAAAACATGAAGAATGCCTCAAACAGATCTAGAGACGCAGTTGCCTGAACGAGTTTTGGGTTTGTAATAGAATTTGGCAGGCAACAACTGATCAGAGACCACATAAGATCGAGGATAACTGTAGAGACCCTATGCCCCACAGGACGTTACTATTATTGTTGTTGTTATTGTCATTGTTATTTTATTTTAAAGCCCAGCCGACTGCGTAGAGCCTTATCAGGGCTGGCTGCAGGACGTAAAAGTGAACTTTTAAAGTCAAGTCACGCAGTAAGTTACTTTGCAAAGACGCTGAATCCTTTCATGGATACTGCCAAGGATTACAAAAATAATCCTCACTGTTTTGAAACATTAAAGAAATTGTATTATTCTTGCTCTTATTGCTATTGTTGTTGATTGTTTGATCGTCAAAAGGTAGCTTCAAGCTGTTTACGCTGGCAGTATCTTAACGTTGTTTTGAATAATAAAAAAAAAAGAGATCATTGTATTTTGCTAGTTTGGGGAACCCTTTTAGTCAAATGGATTTCAAGTCAGATTTCAAAACGTTGTGCCATCTCAAACCATGGGATTTTCAGCAATTGTCAATTGCTATTACAAGCCCGTCCATTTTTGTCCAGTGCTCTGAACCCTTAAGTGGCCTTTGTAGCCGCCGGGCTGGGAGATCAATTTACGTTTTCTGTTCATTAAACCAACTTGGAAACTTAGCGGAATTGATTATTTGTGCGTGTGTTTGTTTGTTTGCTTAACTGTAAAAAAACACACCCAGCACTGTCGTTGAAGTGGCGTTAAAGCATCGCCTCATTAGAGAGGAGAATAGCAGTACCAGGAAGGATGACAGAAAAATCGATTTCTTTCTGTCATGCCATGGTGATTATCATCAGAGTGGTGATGGTGAATTCGTTTGGTGTTTCCCCTATGTCACGAGAAGACACATCCACTGCCAGCAGAATGCAAAATTGGAAGAAGAAGGTGGGGATGGATCAGGCACACACTACTTAACCCTTTGATTCCCGCACCCTGTCCACCAGCATCCTGCATTGTCAACCATGCTAGCAAAGCAAGAACGTAACCCTTTTGATTCCTTCACCCTATCCACCAACTTCCTACAGGAAACTGGTGGATAGGGTGAGGAAGTCAAAGGGTTAAAGTTTTTGCGGTTGGTGAATAGGGTGCGGGAGTCAAAGGGTTAAACTAGCGTCATTTATCAACCATACAGGCCTTGACATGGAACCCCCCAAAGGGCAGAGAAAGAGAGGCCGGCCGACGAAGAGACCTACGAGCAGACGTTAGGAGGATGAGCTTTACTATACCTGGAGACAGCTAGAGTCAAAAACACAGACCAGAGGACTGTGGAGGTCTTTTGTTGATAACCTACATTCCACAAGGGGTCAAGGGTCAAACTAACTATGTCACGACAGCCGTTTGTCAAATGACTGTAAATTGTAGTGGACGTTCTACGTGTTATTGTTCTAGATTTGTTAGTACTATTGATCTCTGATCAGTTTGTTAGTACCATTGATCTCTGATTAATTTGTTAGTTCCATTGATCTCTGATCAATTTGTTAGCAGCATTGATCTCTGATTACTGTTTGTTAGTTCCATTGATCTCTGATTACTAACTGGACAGAATGCGAAGCGTGAGTGTGGATGAACGGCTGCCTGATTTTTTTTATAAAGCATGATTGATTAGCATTTTGCGTGCATAGCGTTTGTGATTGAAGCTGTTTCTCCCCTCTTCCCATTTGCCTGCTTTTGAAATCTGTCTCTTTGTTTCTGCATGTATGTATGTATGTATGTATGTATATCTGATTGTGGGTTGGAGTATTTACGTAAACTTCTATCCTATCTGGTCAGTATATTAACCAGAAAAACCACTGAAATGATACAAGGATGCTCTGAAGGCCAACCTCATCAGCTGTGGCATCAGCAGTATTGACTGGAAAGACATCATCCGGACCAGAGTAAGCTGGTGATAGCAATGCATACTGTTATTGATGTTTCTGTTAAAAACCCAGCCGTCTGCGTAGAGCCATATCAGGGCTATAACCATTTGAAAACATACGCAATGCTTCAATAAGAAGAAAAGGAAAAGAAGATTAAGTACACATATCAATGCATTCGCTCACATACTCTAATGAGATGCCCCTGGTGTTGATCACTCCGACCAATTTATCACACAGGAGATTTAAAAAAACATACCTGAATACAAATTGAAACATAACTAAGGACACTAAAACATGTATAAGAACTGGCCTAAATTACCTAAAATTACTTCTGCTATCTCATTTCCCTAGAGTAAAACATGCACTTAATAATGTACTCAATTATCATTCCTATGAGAAAGTACGTAAGACTTTATCGAACACATACAGGTGAATGGACCAGCAAGCCAGAAAGTGATAGGAAGAAATGACAGCAAGCAAAGGAGGAAGAAAGAAACAAAGAAGGTGACAGAAAAGATGACAGGAAGAAGTGACTGACAGCAAAGGAGGAAGGGGGGGGGGGGGGGGGAAGAAAAACAGAGAGAGCAACAGAAAAGAAGAAAATTTAGCACAAAATTTCCATAAGTTGGGGATCTACTTACACTGAAAGAATACCCGGCATCCCCACGGGGGAAGACAGCAGTACATGCAGAACACAGTCACACATACAATTAACACAAAACAACGCCTGTATAACAAAATGAAGAACTAGCAGAAGCAAAGCCAAGGGCCAGGACCCTTCCCATGTGGAAAGCGCATGTGGACGAACTTGTGCCTCCAGAATAGGTCTTGTACCCCACATGAAGACCTGTACCAGGTGATACAGGACCTGTATGTTGTATTCATCAATCAGATCGATTGCAGAGTCCATCATCATCCTGAGACAAAAAATTATGCTCAGAAATCCCATTCATCCCCTGGCAATGAAGTTATTTCTCGTTTTACGTCTAATGCCTGTCTTTTTATGGGAAAATGCCGTACGTAACTAGGTTATTGGACAGTTACTTGGAAAGTGGTCTCACGATGAAATAGAAAGACAGAGTGCAAATGTGTTTGTGACAGTGGGTGTGTGACAGCGGTGTGTGTGTGTGTGTGTGTGTGTGTGTGTGTGTGTGTGTGTGTGTGTGTGTGTGTGTGTGTGATGTGTGTGTGTGTGTGTGTATGTGTGTTGTATGTGTGTGTGTGTGTAGTGTGTGTGTGTGTGTTTGTAGTGTGTGTGTGTGTTTGTAATTTGTGTCTTGTCAGGCAGCTGTTCATGCCATCATGGCTTCGCTTCTGTCCAGTTGAATCAGGTCAATGTTACTACAATCCATAGACGTTAACACTTCTTGACGCGTACTCCATAAACATACACCCTCTATACAGTTGCAAACACACACAAATCACAACACACATCCATAACACACACACACACAACCACACACAAACATACACACACACATACACGCACAACACCACACACACACACACACATACACACACACACACACACACACACACACACACACACACACACACACACAACACACACACACACACACACACACAACACACACACACCACACACACACACACAACACACACACACACACACAACACACACACACACACACAACACACACATACACACACACAGCACACCGCAACACACACACACACACACACAACCCTACACACACCATACCGCACACACCACACACACCACAACACACAAACAACACACATACGACACCATCACACGTTCAGACCCACCACAAAAACACACACATAATTCGCACACACACACAACACTAACACATACACACAAACACACACCACACAAACACACACACATCACACAAACACACACACAACACAATAATATAAATACACCACACACACACACACACACACACACACACCACACACACACCACACTCACTCACTCACCACACAACACACCACACACATCACACACACACACACATACACACACACACGCGCATAACCGACTAATATCACTTATAGTGAAAAGACGTTAAATCAAGCAAATAACGAACACGCGCATATTTCTAATGTTTTTTAGAATTTTTATCAACAAAACTGTTTTAGCTTTGCTATCACACATTTCACATAGACCTTCCAGTCATACTGTCTTTCCATCTTGAATTATATGTTAATTCTTATTTAATGCTAGATATTTGGAAACGTTGAATCGAAATCTACTATGATTATAATGAAAGGTGGGAAATGGAGATAAAATGAGACTACCGTTCTGTATTCTGTCAGTTTATATACCTTTTTGGGAGTTTACCCTCCTGTCCTATCCCTCTTTTCCTATTTACACCATGATCAAACAGCGCCTATCGATCGGGAGAGATCATGGAATTGCGCACTGGAGTGGGCTGGAGGTATAAATCCTGATTTGGCTACACGTCCTCTTGCTTGCTATTGCCTGGTGTAGATGTATTTCAGCATCATCCTCTGTTTTTCTCCGCATCTTTCCAAGGAGCAAGGTGAACGATTCACCCCTGCTGTAGCAGGCAGGTAGTAGCAAGACAGAAGACAAGACAGAAGCTATCCTCATTGGCACCCGTCAGAAACTTTCTCAGCTGCCTCCTCTTTCTCTCCCATTATGTAACAATCAGTCCCAATTTCTGATTCAGCTAAAAACCTTGGTGTCTGCATTGACTCTATCCTCTCCATGAACAACTTTGTTTATCAAACTGCCAGATCTTGCTACTATCATCTCCATCGTATAAGCCTGATCAGGAAGTATCTCTGTCGAAACAACTGCAAAACTCGTTCTCTCCTTCATAATGTCTCGCATTGACTATTGCAATTCACTCCTGTCTGGTCTTCCTGCCTCCACCATTCACATCCTACAGCGCATTCAAAACAATGCTGTACGCCTTGTACTCAAAAAGAATAAAGCTCACCACATATCTCCTCTCCTGGCACAACTTCACTGGCTCCCTGTATCAAAGCGCATACAGTACAAACTAGACACCATGTGCTACAAAAGCCTCAATAACGCAGTCCCCGATTACCTGTCAAGCCTACTTGAGATCTATCTTCCCTCACGTACCCTCCGACTCTGCCTCCGATCCTCTGACTTTTCGCTTTCCACGCACTAAGCTCAATACCTATGGTCCACGAGCCTTCTCTGTTTCTGGTCCACTCTCCTGGAACAAACTTCCTCTCTCAGTCCGTCAGCAACCTACTTTTGTCTCCTTCAAGTCCGCTCTCAAAACTACCTTTTCTCCTCCGCATAAAATCCTAACCTCACTCAACCCCCCCCCCCCCTCTGCAGCCTGGCTCCGCTCGAGGGGAATCACATGGTTATAATATATAATTGTATATGCTATGCCCCTCTATAATTTTTCCATTGCTTTTATTCTTGCTTTTATTGCTTTTATTCTTTCTCCCCATTTATAGCCATGCGTTGTGTGTGTGTGTGTGTGTGTGTGTGGTGTGTGGCGTGTGGTGTGTGTGTGTGCGTGCGTGTTGCGTGCTGCGTGCGTGCGTGTGTGTCTGCTTCAGCGCTTAGATTTGATTTTATCAAGATTTTGCGCTATATAAATATTGTAATTATTATTATTATTATAAGAAAGGAGACTCAAAACCACATCAGGATTTATGTCTCTAACCCTGTCTTCACCTAGTTGATAAGACAGCTGAGCACTTGTGCGTTGACTGGGGAGGGGGGGGGGGGGGGGGAGTTCTGTCATGTGAGACGAGTTTATACAGAATAACTTGTGTTTGATTCAGACCTTTGATTCATTATGTATTTATCTTACATATATATATATATATATAATATATATTATATAACATATTATATATAGTACATATATGTAATATATAATGTATATCCTTTTTGAAGGTTGATAAGATACACAGATACACATGCCATTTACATGTAACCAAGATTATTCCAGTGGCAGGTTTGATAAAATACAGTATAAAGTATTGACTAGGTAAAACATAGTCTAGTGGCCTCAGACCTGCAGCTCACTGCTTACATACCTATCTATGATAAGAAAATATTGTCTTCACCTAGTTGTAAATTGCTGAGCATTTGGACATTGACTGGGTGGGGGTGGGGGGTTGTCATGTGAGACGAGTTTATGCAGAATAGCTATTGTGTCGTCATTCAGTCCTTTAATTATTTGTTTATTTACTTTATATAATATATATATATATATATATATATATATATATATTATATATATATATATATATATATATATATATTGTGTGTGTGTGTGTGTGTGTGTGTGTGTGTGTTCCTTTTTTGAAGGTAAGATACATAGATACACATGCCATTTACATGTAACCAGGATTATTCCAAAGGCAGGCTGATGAAATACCAGTATGAAATATAGACTAGGTAAAATATAGTCTAGGTAGGGCCTCAGGACCTGGTCAGCTCATTGGTTTATGTGCAGGCTTAAGGCTGTGCCATGATCACCATACACATGGCATCTGTGACGTTAGTGCATATGGAATTCGTTCCGAGCGCGGAGACGTCATCTTGAAAAATTGAAACTGAAACTGAAAGTGAAACTTCTTCTTCTCTTTCTTCTTCTTCTTCTTCTCCTCCTCCTCCTGCTCCTTCTCCTTCTTTTCCTTCTCCTTCTTCTTCTTCTCTTTCTCCTCCTCGTCCTCGTCCTCTCCGTCCTCCTCCTCCTCCTCTCCTTCCTTTTTCTCTTCTTTTCTTCTTCTTCTTCGTCTCCCGCAACTCTACGAAGAACCAACAGGACGTCGCACTGAATTACTGTTTACAAAATCCCTCGATCTCTGTCGGTTGCGTGCCAAAGCCAGAGTATCTGACGAATGGTCTCTCTGTCTATTCTGACAATGTTGTCAGTACATCGTTTGTTTCTGTCTGATTCTCCGTCTCTCTCCCTCAGCGGTTCCCTGGAGTATTGATTTAGCAAGGCCATCACAAAACACGCTTACACAAACGAAACGATACTACAAGCAAAACCAGCACCACGACAGCTAAGGCAGCATTGTATTATTACTGAAACAGGAATTACAAAAACACAAAACAAAAAACAAAAAACAAACAAACAACCCCCCCCAAAAAAAAAAACAACCAAACAAACAAAAAAAAAAAAAAAAAAACCACCTCACAATAGCGAGCAAAATTAAAAATGGAATCTCATGGGTTTACCAAATATTGTAATGTATGGCCAGACGGAAACACATTTTTACACAGGGAAGAAATCTTACAGAATTACAACAGAATTGAACTTGGCCACTCTGAAACGCACAATCATCTACACACGGACAGAACTACATGACCTAATTTCATGCAGGAAAGAATTTTATTGATGCAATGACAGTGTGGCCACCCAGATATTATATAGTTTATGGCCACATGGAAACACATGTTTACGCAGACAAAAACTCTTACAAGATTACAACAGAACTGAACTTGGCCACGCTGAAACGCACAGTCATTTACACATTGACAGAACTACATAGACCTCATTTCGTGCGCTTTAAAATTTTATTGATGCAATGACAGTGTGGCCACTCAGAAACACACAGGTAAACCGACAAGCTTGAATAGGAGTTCGTGTTTGGAAGGATTACCCCAAACTAGCGTATTTATCGATTTATTTTCAGTTGTTGTTGAACCGGTTTGGTCGTGAGCCTTAACGAGCAGCTGTAAACTGTGTACCATTGTTTCATCCCCTGCTTGAACGCCTGATTAGATCAATTTCCGTATGTATTAATCATTATTTTTGCGGGATGTTTGGTTTGTGTAATAGAGTAGTGGACTGAAGATTTAATGTCTAAGGTTCAATCCCAGCCCACGACATAAAAGCTGTCCACATTGATATAATGTCTGTTATCACATTATTCGTTGATGCTTGATTATCGTACAGCAGCATGAGGTTATTTGTGAAACAGATTCATAAAATCAAAATGTTGACATGTGCTTAGATCTTGACGCATATTTTTTAATCCAAAACAAGTGTGACTGCCCGTGTTCAAGCAAACAGGAACCAGAAAAACAAAACACGAAAAAAGAATCAGAACGCGTATTTAACACAACCAGACAAGATAGGCGCTAAATTTCCGGCCAAATTTTGAGTCCTTTTCTCACACTGGAAGAAGCAGCAGGGATTTTCAGTCTTTTTCTCCTAAGTTTTGTATTTGGTGTTTGTTTGTTTGTGATCTTACGCTTGACAAAGGCCATTGGCCGAAAATTTGCGCCTGTCTTGTCTGGTTGTATTGAATACACATTCTGATTCTGTTTTCGTGGTTTTTGTTTGTTTATTCATTTTTAAACTGCCAATGTATAAAATATCATTAAACATATTTTGTATGCTATATGGAGTTCATATGTCAACATTGTCTTTGCCACGTTGTGTGTTAGATGTCGGTTTGTTGTGAAGCAAAAGATGAATAAAGAAAAGTTATTAAAAAAACAACTGTCCTGATCTCCATCCACCTGTATGTTCCAATCATTCTGTTTGTATCAGTATTTCACTGTTAACTTCTGCTTGTGGCTTGGCAGCTGACTTCAGGGAATCAGACCTGATGACCACAGGGGAAAGACCTGCTGGCTGCTCGGAAAAGCAGCAAACTTGGCATCCCTTTCGGGGCATGTCCAGACCTTGCTGAACAGCTAAATGGGCTGTGTCTGGAGCGCACACCTGGCCATAATGATATAATAATAATGATGATGATGATGATATAACAATGATATACTACTACTACTACTGCTATTATAAACTACTACTATTACTACTACTAACAATAAACACCATCAACATTATCACCATCATCGTCATTTATCGTCGTTATCATCGTCACCGTTATCATGATCATCATCTATCGTCCGTCCTCCTCCTCCTCATCATTGTCGTCGTCGTCGTCGTCGTCGTCGTCGTCGTCGTCGTCTCGTCATATCATCATCATCATCATCATCATCATCATTTTCGGCGACGTAGTCGACAGTCTAGGCTGTTATCTCATAGTTAGCAGAGAACTCTTTCCAGAAAACATTAAATGAACGGACTAACAGGAAAAAAATAAAGAAGTGTTGAAAAGGAAGGATAGAGAAACACACACACACACACACACACACACACACACACACACACACACACACACACACACACACACACACACACACACACAACACAACACACACACAACACACACACACACAACACACACACAAAACACACACACACACATACACACACACACACAACACACACACACACACACCACACCACACACACACACACACACACACACACACACACACACACAACACACACACAAGAGCAGATAATGTAGAGGATGTTCATAGCACAGCAACACACACGGAATGTGAGAAACCATTTGTAACAGAGAGAAGTACGGTAACCCAGTAACCAATGGGTGGGGAGGGAGTGGTGGAAGGAGTGGGGGTCTTCATTGCATGAACTTTAAAAGACAGAATTGGATGTCATTTAATGTATAATATAGTGTTCTGGGTTTGAAAATGCGCGCGCCGCGCGCGTGTGTGTTTGTGTGTGTGTTATGTGTATGTGTGTGTAGTGGTGTTGTGTGTAGTGTGTGGTGTGTGTGTGTGTGTGTGTTGTAGTGTGTGTGTGTGTGTAGTGTGTGTGTGCGGTGTGTGGTGCGTGGGGTTATGTTTGTGTCTGTGTGTTGTGTGGTGTTTATGGTGTGTGTGTTGTGTTTGCGTGTGGTGGTGTGTGTGTGTGTGTGTGTGTGTGTGTGTGTGTTTTGTGTTTGTGTGTGCGTTGCATTGTGTGTGTGTGTGTGTTGATATGTGTGTGTATATGTTTGAATGTGTGTGTGTTTGTTTGTGTGTGTGTGTGTAGTGTTGTGTATTGTGTTTGTCGTGTGTGTTCTGTATATTTGTATGTGTTGTGTTTGTGTGTGTGTGTGTGTTGTGCGTGTGTGTGTGGGGGGGGGGGGGGGGGGTGTCCGCGCGCGCGCATAACACAGACAAATAACATTCAGTCCCGACCCGTTTTCTGAAGACTCTGAAAAGGCCCCCGCCCCTACCCCTGAAACATGCCAGCACAAACAAACTACGGAAAATCACCAGTCGCCGTGGTGTAGTGGTTAGCGCAACACAGACTACCGACTGGAAGGTTGTGGGTTCAAATCTTACCAGGCCCTTCAAAAATCATTGTGGAATTGTTTGGCTCAATCTGGCTCTTTACCGTGAGTTGATCATGCTATGGGCTGATTGGAATGGCTGGGACTCACAGTCGAGTCTCATTCATTTACAAATACATCATTGAGGATGTAGCTCAAATCTTCTGACCAGCACCACAGTGTCTGTATCTCCCGGGCCTGGTTGACGCCAGGATATATACAAACATGTAAATATAAATGTGCCTCACAGCACGAAAATCAGTCTTAAACTGGCAGACAGTGTCGACAAAGGCACTGGGAAACGAAAAGGTGTGACTGAGGTCTATCTAGGGATGTTGTGAATGATGTCGTCAAAAAATTGTTACATATAGACTGTAAATCTATCCCCCACAGAAATATTTTTGAAAAAATATTTTATCAATATTAAAATGTATTATAAAATGCACTGTCGCAGATGAAATGAACGCAATTCTTTACCGAAAAGTACATATTTTTGTCTCTTATTAAGAACCGTAACCTGTACAGTACCCGCACATGTAGTATACTGACGGAAAGCTCTTTGGTGCACCTTTCAGATAATGACAGCGAAAATTAGAAACAAACTGGGTCAAAGCCACCAAATAAAGAAATTTAAGGAAAATGTGTAGGACAGCACACAAAAACTGTAGAAGCCGTTTTCTCAAAACGGCCATCATACAACTTAATTACATACATAACAACATGTACAAGCTTTATTCAAGTACCAAAATAATCAGCAGAATGTACACTTTCAGTGATATGTATATCTCAAAATACCCAAAATGCTAGTTTAGACTGATTTCGTGGTGGGAGGTCATATATATATATATATATATATATATATATATATATATATATATATATATAATATATATATATATATATATGTGTGTGTGTGTGTGTGTGTGTGTGTGTGTATGTATGATAGTAAGCGTAGAGTACAGCCCTGTAACACAGTATCAATCCTAGATGGCACACCATATCATTATGATTATCATCCTCATTGTCATCGACGTCATCGTAATGTGAAAACTGTGCCAGGTTCTGTGACCATTAAAGTGATGTAAAAAATGGGACCCTGCTCCCTCCCACCATCAGAAAAAAATGAGCATAAAATGTGGCATAGAAAACGAAACCTCCCCCCCAAAAAAAACAAAACAAAACAAAACAAAACTAAAAACAAACAAACAAACAAAAGTGCACAAAGGCATAGCGTAAAAAATGAAACCTTCTACCCCCCCCCTTCTCCCAAAGGAAAGGAAAACAAAAGGCAAACACAAAGATATGGCGTAGAAAATGAGACCCCCCAAAAAAAACAACAACAACAAAAACAAAAACAAAAACAAAACAAAAACAGACAAGAAAAAAGGTGTGCACAAAGGTATGGCGTATAATATGAGACCCCCCCCCCCCCCTCAAAAAAAAAAAAAATTACAGACAAGAAGAAAGGTGTATACAAAGGCATGGCGTAGAAAATGAGACCTTCCCCATCCCCTCCCTCAAAGGAAAGAAAAGATATGAGCACAAAGGTAATCTCCCGTAGTGTAATGATCCTGAAAGTTAAAAAAAAAAAAATCTGCATTTATGCGTCTGATATAGATCGAAATGAAATACATGTACACGCAGATACATTTTCGAAGAAACTGTGTCTGTTTGGGAGAGGGGGGGGGGGGGATTGGTATATCTTTTTGCCGGCTAAAATTTTCCATCATTCTGATAACGTCAGTTTAGTGTTTCATACGTCCCTTCTCCATTCTATCTCCATTTCTAGACCTTGTCAGTGCATAGAGTTTTGTGCAAACGGTACAACCTTGAGACAGGTTGATAAGTTTAAATACCTGGGAACAATTATTTCACCAGACGGCAGATGCACATCAGAAATAGCCAGCAGAATCGGCCAATCCAAAACAGCATTCAAGAAGATGACAAGCATTCTTACCAACAAATGCCTATCAATTAACATCAGGAAGAGAGTTCTTGAATGTTATATAGAACCAATACTGTTGTACGGCTGCGAGGCGTGGACAATCAACAAACAAAGCCAGAACAAGATTGAGGCAACCAAGATGTGGTTTCTAAGAAGAATGTTGAATGTTCCATGGACAGCAAAGAAAACCAACGAGACAGTCTTGATGGAGGCAGACACAAGTAGATCATTCATAAGGAAAATTAGGAAAAGACAGGCAACATTTATAGGCCATTTGATGAGGAAAGGGAATTGGAGCACCTGGTCACAACGGAAAAGCTGGAGGGAAAGAGAGCACCGGGTAGACCCAGGGAGAAGATACTGGACGGACTTGCAGAGTGGCTGAAGACAAGGGGGGTGGAAGAGATGCTTGGGGCAACAAGAGATAGAGACAGATGGAAATCCATAATCACCAACGTCATGTGGCAAGGCATCTGATGATGATGATAATATGGTGTCTGCCAGATAATCGCTGGCAGATTTGGGTGGAGCCCATACATAATAGCCCAAGTGCGATGAATTCCAGTTGAACTAAGTGTAAACTCCAAACTCTGAAGGTCTTATCAACAGTGAAATAGCCTGTCCTGTCTGTCTCTGTGTCTGCTTCCTTCTTCGTTCAGTTTGTCTCTGTCTGTCTGTCTCTCCATGTGTTTGTCTGTGCGTCTCTTTTTGTCTTTGTCTGCCTGCCCGTCTGTCTGTCTGTCTGTCTGTCTGTCTGTCTCTCTCCCTCTCTCTCTCTGCCTGTCTGTCTGTCTGTCTCTCCGTCCGTTTGTCTATGTGTCTCTCTTTCTCTTTCTCTGTCTCTGTCTGTCTGTCTGTTTGTCTCTCTCTCTCTCTCTCTACCTCTCTTTCTGCCTGTCTGTCTGTCTCTCCATCTGTTTTCTGTCTCTCTTTGTCTCTCTCTGTATC
>CM060310.1:19260604-19263104 GCA_030674185.1 Monoplex corrugatus | reverse complement strand
GTAAATAAGAGATTATGCAGACAGATGATACAGAAATTTTATAGCAAGACTTTTACGCATTTCGTTTTTACGAGACGTAATACTAATAGAAGAACAAAGCTAAACCCTTTCAAATCCATTGTCATCTATGTCTCAACATACGGCTCTGAAAGTTGGTTCTGTGGAAAATACATTGAAAGCCTTTGAAAACAAGTGCCTCGGGAAGATTCTAGGCATTAGATGGGATAAGTTTAAAACCAGTCAAGAAGTAAGAGAAATTGCTCAACATCCATTCATGTGAATGAAACGTCATCAGAAAGAAAAGAAGGAAATATGGCCATGTAGTGAAAATGGACAGTGAAATACTACCAAAGGCAGCGTTGTTTTAGAGGAACCAGAAAAAAAACACGAAAAAAGAATCAGAACGCGTGTTTAATACAATCAGATAGGACAGGCGCAAATTTCGGCCACCTGGAGTTTGTCAAGCGCAAGATCACAAACACACAAACACCAAATATAAAAATTAGGAGAGAAAGATTGAAACTTCCCTGCTGCTTTGTCTAGTGTGAGAAAAAGAATCTGTTTTAGAGGCCGAAGGGGCAAAGAAGAAGAGGAAGACCAAAAACAACCCTCAAAAAACACTTCAGTGTGAAGGAAAAACGGTAAACACCAACGACCTGAAAGCAGCTGAACAGACGGCAACCGGAAGAGAAAGATGGGGATCCCTGGTCCTTGCCCTATGTACCATGTTTGATACTGGAGGGTAAGACAAGGCATAAGACAATACTAAGCAGTCACACTGAAGCACACTTCTGCACATAACATGAAATCTCTAGTTTTCTGTGTTCTTAGAGGCTTACTCTCCTCAGTTTGACCAGGAAATCGAACTGAACGTCTAGTCCTTCGGAAGGGGACGAAAAACAATTCAGACGCGTGTGCCTTCTGGCTTCGCACGCTAAAGATCCCACGGCATTTGAAAATTGGGAAGAGCAGGGCATTGCCTGGTTACCTTGGTATAAAACATTGGAGAGATATGTTGATTTCCCAGGTCCCACCCTTGAAAACCAATTACCCTTCTAGCCTTTCTGAAGTCTTGGTCGGAGGATTACAGCTTCATTTTCAGTTTCAGTTTCTCAAGATGATGTCTCCACGCTCGGAATGAATTGTATATGCACTTATGTCACAGGTGCCATGTGATGGATAAGATCCAGAATGACGGCACAAGACTTAAGCCTGCACATAGACCCATGAACTGGCCAGGTCCTCAGGTCTCACCTAGATAGTTCCTTAACCCTGAGGTCGTAGGGAAGTGAGGTGGCAGAGACCTCAACTTTTCCCAGGGCCAGCACCATGAGGACGGCACCCATCCCCTCTCCCTCGCTTCAAATTCATATTCACGTATTTTTAAACCAAGAAGGCTAATTGGTCTTTAAGGGGTGGGCTCTGGGAAATCAACCTATCTATCCAATGATTTGCACCAAGGTAGCCGGGCAATGCCCTGCTCTTCACAATTATCAACTGCCGTGGGATCTTTAGCGTGCACAGCAAAAAGGCACACGGGTCCGTCTCGTTTTTCGTCCCCTTCCGAAGAACCAAACGTCGAGTTCGATTTTCTGGTCAAACTGAGGGGAAAAGTCGAGGCCTTTACCGGGAGCGAACCCTGGAACCTCGAGTATAGTTATTGGCAGGCGAATGCCTGAACCATGCTGCCACTGTTCTTTCTCCCCAGAGGATTACAACAAATAGCAACATGGCATCTTTGGAACACTTTGTTATCCAAACACAGACAGACCCAGAAACCGTCATGCAGAGAAGGACTGAATATATTGATACAATATAATGTTACAGCCGCTTAGAAAAGCACATCTCAACAATAAGCCGGAATCAAAGTTCGTGCTTGGAAGGATTACATCAAACTGACGCATTCATCGATTTGCTTTCAGATGTTGTTGAACCAGTTCGGTCCTGTGAACTATCACGAATAGCTGTAAACCATTCAGGACTGTTTCGTTTGCTTAATCGCGTGATTCGGCCTATAACCATGCGCGGTGTAATTAAACCAGCCCTAAAATGAAACCAGCAGGGAAAAAGGAAAAGGAGACCCACAAAGAGACCCACACAGAGACTCAATCTTCTGGAAGAACTTTGTGTTTGTCACGTAACTTTGAAGATTAGTAAACAATTAAAGGGAGAGAATAGATGCGAGAATGATTGCAATAAGGACTGGCCCTACGTCCCACTAGGAGTGTAGTCCTGAGTGAAGTCACATTGTTAAGTTTTTACATTGTAACGTCACTGAAGCCTTCTAAAGTTAGTATTTAGGGGAGTGTTTCTGAAGAGACCCATCATCATTATTGTTTTCGTTTATATTGCTGTTGTTGTTGTTGTTGACTGCTTCGTTGTTCAAAATACCTACAGGTTGTTAAAGCTGAAAGGTATTTAAACGTTTTAACCCTTTGACTACCGCACCCTATCTTCTAACTGCAAAAACTTTAACTTTTTGACTCCTTCACCCTATCCA
>CM060310.1:19245604-19253104 GCA_030674185.1 Monoplex corrugatus | reverse complement strand
TGTTTTGGTTTTGGTGTTAATGATTTCACTTCAATACCTTTTGACAGTACTGTTATTTTCACGTCATTTTTTATGTCCTAGATTCGACTTAC
This sequence comes from Monoplex corrugatus, assembly GCA_030674185.1. Lineage (NCBI taxonomy): Eukaryota > Metazoa > Mollusca > Gastropoda > Littorinimorpha > Ranellidae > Monoplex > Monoplex corrugatus. The sequence continues at coordinate 19,253,012 of CM060310.1, read as the reverse complement.
AGCGTGTAAAGTTTTGCTTGTTGTTGTTATTGTTATTGTGCTGTTGTAGTTATGTATGTTGGTGGTGATGATGTTGTTTAGATAAAAGCTGAATGTCCAAAACTTTTGATCTAAAACTGAAAAATGGCTAAAATGTTGATTTGAAACAAAAAAAAGGCCCAATAATGTTGATTTGAAACTAAGAAAATGGTCAAAATGTTGATTTGAAACAAAAAATGGCCAAAATGTTGATTTGAAACTAAAAACATGGCCAAAATGTTGATTTGAAACTAAAAAAAATGGTCCAATAATGTTGATTTGAAACTAAAAAATGACCAAAATGTTGATTTGAAACTAAAAACAAATGGCCCAATTATGTTGATTTGAAACTAAAAAATGGCCAAAATGTTGATTCGAAACTAAAAACAAATGGCCCAATAATGTTGATTTGAAACTAAAAAATGGCCAAAACGTTGGTTTCAAACTAAAACATGGCTGAAAATTGTTGATATGAAACTCAAAAAGCGAGAAAGAAGAATAGGAAATGAGAAGCTTGTTCATCGTTCTTTTATTTCTTAAACTTCTTTGGGATTTTTTTCCTTCCTTCTCCTTTCCTTCCCTTGCATCTTCCCTTGACGAGAAACACGTAGGTATACATTTACACAGCAAAACAAAACACAAAGTAAAAGCAAGAAAAAAAAACAGTAATGCCGCACCACAGCAGAAACAGCGAAGATCATACAATTTTCAGAATAACATATCTTTGATATGCAAGCAGTCATTACGAAAAACGCAAAATGAAGAATTATATTTTACAAAATCTTACGGGTTTGCAAAACAGTACAATACATAGCCATTTGAGACACATTTCTACAGGGTAAGAAAATCGATAAACGTGTATAGCTTCATTCAGGATTACAACAAAATGCAGCATGGCAAGCTCTGAAAGACAAAGTAATCTGAACCTAGACATGGTTTCGTGTGAAAAGGATTGAATTATGTTGATGCCTATAATATTGTAAACCTTAATCGTGAGACTAAAAGGAACCAGAAAAAACAGAAAGAAGAATATGAACGCGTATTTAATATAACAAAACAAGACAGGCGCAAATTTTCGGCCAACTAGCCTTTGTCAAGCGTAAGATTACAAACAAACAAATACTAGATACAAAAAATTTGAGAAAAAGACTGAAACTTCCCTGCTGCTGTCTTCAATGTGAGACTAAGTATAAAATCGTGTATGGAAGAATTAAATCAGCATGATGCGATCATTGATTGAGTTACTGTCAGTTGTTGAACCGGTTTGGTCCTTGACTGTCATGGTTAGCCTTGAACTGTTTCATTTTGCTTTGTCGTGACATTTAATCGATTACTGTACATAGTATCACTTCAGTTAGAAAAAAAAAGAAACTACGTTTGTGTGACAACGTAACAAGATCCAATGGCCTTGGTCATCAATCCTCTAAGGAATTGTTGAGAGAGGGAGACGGAGGTGAAGACAGAGAGAGAAAAACCCCCACAAAGAACTGAGAATATTGTAGAATGGGCAAAGGAGCCATCTGCAGACACCCAGGTTTTGGTAACAACGACAGATGACATTTCCGAATAGACCCATTGACCCTTCACTGGGTTCATGGAGAAGAAGAAAAGAAAAGAAAGAAAGAAGAAGAAAGAAGAGAAGAAGAAAGAAGAAAGAAAGAAAAAAGAAAAAGAAAGGAGAAAGAAAGAAAGAAAGAAAGAAAGAAAGAAAGAAGAAGAAGAAGAAGAAGAAGAAGAAGAAGAAGAAGAAGAAGAAGAAGAAGAAGAAGAAGAAGAAGAAGAAGAAGAAGAAGACAAAAAGAAAAAGAAGACGAAGAAAGGGAGGAAGAAAGAACGAAAGGTAGAAAAAAGAAAGAAAGAAAGAAGAAGAAGAAGAAGAAAAGAAGAAGAAGAAAGAAAGAAAGAAAGAAAAAAGGAAGAAAGGAAGAAGAAGAAGAAAAGATCAAGAAGACCAAGAAGAAGACAAGAAGAAGAAGTACAAAAAGAAGAAGAAGAACAAGAAGAAGAACAACAAGAACAAGAAGATCAACAAGAACAACAAGAAGAAACAGAACAAGAAAAAGCAGAAGGAGAAGGAGAAGAAGAAGAAGAAGAAGAAGAAGAAGAAGAAGAAGAAGAAGAAGAAGAAGAAGAAGAAGAAGAAAAGAAGAACAAGAAGAAAAAGAAGAAGAAGAAGAAAAAAAAGAAGAAGAGGAAGTGTATAACAAAAAAGCCTTTGACGGGGATAAAAAAAACCCATCACAAACGTATTCAGAGACTTGAACTTCTGGAAGAACGTAGGGTTTGTAACGTCACTTGCAGACGACCAGACAATTGATCACATGCCATGAGTAGATGGAAGAGGATTGTGTAGATTGGCGCTATGGTCTACAAGAAGTAAAGAGGCTTTAAGTCATGTCGCTTAGCAAGTTATACCCTGCAAAGTCTCTGGAATCTGCTGAAAAATGACTGTCAAGGGCAGTGTCCGTGAACCTTCCTCCACCTTACACCTCAACCTTTGCTGTTTTATCATCGTTGTTGTTGTGGTGTGGTGGATAGGGGTAGTAATGGCAGTGGTATATAATAATAATAAAAAACAAAAAATTAAAAAAAATAATAATAATAAATAGGTTTTGTATAGCGCTATTCTACATTCGTACTAACTGCACTATTACATAAATAAATAATTCACTATAATAACATCTTTTTCAATATTCACTCACAACATGCCTTACACACAAAATAACTCACCATACCACATACACATAATCTCACACACACACACACACACACACCACACACACCACACACACAACACACGCACACACACACACACACACACACACACACACACACACACACACACACACACACACACACACACACAAAAGGGGGGGGGGATACTTATGAAAATGCCTGCAGAAACAAATGTGTTTTGAGTTTTCTTTTGAAAGCTTGAAGGGTTGGAACATCTCTTAGACTGGTCGGCAACTCATTCCAGCAGACGACGCGGTGCATCCAAACAAAACGGTTTGGATAATATTGATTGAAGTCTTGATGGTTGGTGGTAGTTGATTGTTGATTATTGCAAAATATGTTCAGATGGTTAAAGCTGAAAGTATTTCAACGTTTTCGAAAAATATTCATATTTTATTTTGCGAGTTTGGAGACATAGCCGATCACAACTCTTATAGCCACCATGCTTTGTGGCAGCTGACAAGAACTGGAAAACACACACACACACACACACACACACACACACACACACACACACACACACACACACACACACACACACACACACACACACACACACACAACACACACACACCATACACACATACACATACTCACACATACATACACATCACACACACAACACATGCACACACACATACACACACACACACACACACACACACACACACACACACACACACACACACACACACACACACACACACAGCCACATTCGTCACCATATTTGTTCCGACTAATGCAGACGGCAACCAAAGAAGAGTTTGTTTTTCAAGTTTTAGAAACCCAGGTAGTCAGTGGATGTCAAGTCAGACTTTAAGAGTGCTGTATCATCGCAAGAAATGGCCTGACTATATAGACAGTGAACAAAAGAGGATTTTGCGAATTTTAGGAACTTATGGAGTCAGTGGATATCAAGTAAGATTTAAGAGTGCTGTGTTAACTCGAGATGTGGTCTGACCATTAACCACCACCACCACCACCACCACCACCACCACCACCACCATCATCATCATCAATCATCATGTTCCTACCGCATGGCGTTGGCGATCATGGCCCTCCGTGTAAATCTATCCTTTGTCGCTGAAAGTACATCTCCCACCCTCTCTGTCTTCATCCACTGCGCAAGTCCGTCCAATATTTTCTCCCTGGATCTGTCTACCTGGTGCTCGTTTTACTTCCAGGTTTCCTGTTGTGGCCAGGTGCTCTGATTTCTCTTGCCTCATAAAATGTCTTGTAAATGTTGCTTGTCTTTTCCTTATCTTCTTTATTAATGTCCTTTTTTGTGTCTGCCTCTTTCAAGACTGTCTCGTTTGTTTTCTTTGCTATTCATAGAACCCTTAACATTTTTCTTAGAAACCACATTTCAGCTGCCTCATCAAAAACGAAGACAATTTTGCAATTTTTAAGGAATTGATGGAGTCAGTGGATATCAAGTCAGACTTTACCTTTGTCTCCCCGCAGCCTATCCACCAACCGCAAAAACTTAAGCCTTTGACTCCCTCACCCTATCCACCAGCTTCCTGCAGGAAGCTTGTGGTTAGTGTGAGGGAATCTGAGGGTTAAGTTTTTGCTTTGCTAGCATGATTGGCAATGCAGGATGCTGGTGGACAGGGTGCGGGAGTCAAAGGGTTAAGTTTTTGCTTTGCTAGCATGGTTGGCAATGCAGGATGCTGGTGGACAGGGTGCGGGAGTCAAAGAGTTAATTAAGAGTGCTGTGTCATTTTATAGGATGTGAAGGTTTTTTGCAAGTTTTAGGGATTGATGGAGTCAGCGCGGATTTCAAGTCAGACTTTCAGAATACTGTGCCATCTCAATGACAAAACAAAAGAAAGATTTTTTGCAAGGTTTTGAAAATGTTGTATAGTGAGTGGATATCGAGTGAGACTATAGAAAACTTTGTCATCTCAAGCTGTTGTGTTCAATAAAAGTCAACCGATCGTACCAGACTATCGTTTTTGTCATGCTGCCAGTACTGTGGATGGCCGCTGTGGTCGCTAAGCTGTAAAGAATGGAACAGGTATTGATTTAGTGCTACTGCTTTTGTCTACATTTCATCCAGGTTTCAAAAGCCTGTGTTAGAGTATTGATTTATGTTTTGTGTTTGTTAAAGGGACTGGAAAACTGAACTGAACTGAACTAAACCGGACTGGGTGGATTTGGTGTGTGTGTGTGTGTGTGTGTGTGTGTGTGTGTGTGTGTGTGTGTGTGTGTGTGTGTGTGTGTGTGTGTGTGGTGTGTATATATGTGTGTGTGTGTGTGTGTGTGTGTGTGTATGTGTATGTATGTGTGTGTGTGTGTTGTACTTGTGTGTGTGTGTGTATGCTTGTGTGTATGTATGTGTGTGCGTGTGTGTGTGTGTCTGTGTGTGCTAGTGTGTGAGTAGGTGTGGTGTATGTGTGTGTACGTATTTATATGTATATATGTACGTATGTATGTGTACATGTGCTGTGTGCGTGCCTGTCTGTGTGTACGTCCGTGCGTGCTCATGCGTGCTCCCGCGCCTGTGTGTATGTATGTATGTATGTATGTGTTTATGTGTGTATGTATGTATGTATGTATGTATGTATGTATGTATGTATGTATGTAGTTGTGTGTGTACGTGAGCGTGTGCGAGCGTGCTTGTGTATGTGTGTGTGTATGGATAGTGAGAACCATCATGAGGTAGCTGTTATCACCTGCCTGACGTTAATATCACCTCATTGGAGAGGAGAATAATTATTTCCGTCATATCAAGTTGATGACCATCACACTGATGATGGACCAGCTTTAGCCATAGGCCAACGCCACGCCACGAGAACTACTTTCCAATTGGCTGTAAATTGTGCTGAACGGTCCTTCATCATTTCTATCGATCAGGTAGCTCTGGCGATCAACTTTTTGCTCAGTTGGGAAAGCGTGAAGCAAATGGGAGAATGGTTAAGCCCTCCATTGCCCGATGCATACCAAAATGTACATGTACTTGAAATCGCTTCGTACACAAAGCATTTTGGTTGGACTCATCATCATCATCATCATCATCAGGTGCCCTGCCGCATGGCGTTGGCGACCATGGACTTCCATCCATCTCTATCTCTCGTTGCCTCTAGCATCTCCCCCACCCTCCTTATCCCCAGCCACTCTGCAAGTCCGTCCAGCATTCTCTCCCTGGGTCTACCTGGTGCTCTCTTTCCCTCCAGCTTTCCCGTTGTGACCAGGTGCTCCAAATCCCCCTTCCTCATAAAATGGCCTATAAATGTTGCCTGTCTTTTCCTAATCTTCCTTATGAGTGATTTACTTGTGTCTGGACTACTTTCTCTTTATCTAAAATCCTTCTCTTTACGTCCTTGTGTATGCATGCGTGCTTAACCCCCTAACTCCTGCACTCTATCCACCAACTGCAAAAAACTTAACCGTTTGATTCCCTCACCCTGTCCACCAGCTTCCAGGAAGCTGGTGGACAGGGTGATGGAATCAAATGGTTAAGTTTTTGCTTTGCTAGCATGGTTGACGATGATACAGAATGTTGGTGGACAGGGTGCGGGAGCCAAGGGGTTAAGATCGTAGGCTGGAGTTCTGATGACTGATTTTTGCCCTTCATGATTAATCTTGAAAGAGGATACTGCTGGGGGTTCTGGCTAAGAGAGGCTGAGGCTTTCTTCAGGAACCATGGAAAGGCATTGTCCCTAAAGAGGCCTTCACTGTTTTTGTATTGTTGTTGTTACTATTTTGTTGTTGTTGTTGTTATTGTAAGTGATATGGTTAGTGCTGAGAGGGTGTGTGTTCGTATACTTATCAGTCCAGAGAATTCTTGTGATATTTTCTGGCATTGATCTGTTCCTATCCAGAGTTGAATATTTCGGCTCGATGGGAAGATGGAGTTTCAGCATGCCACGGACTCCCGGACGAGCACCCATAGTTCTTTGGAAGGGGACAAAAAACGAGTCGGACCCGTGTGCCTTCTGGCTGTGCACGCTAAAGATCCCACGGCAGTTGAAAATCGTGAAGAGCAGGGCATTGCCCGGCTGCCTTGGTATAAAACATTGGAGAGATGGGTTGATTCCCACCCCTTGAAGACCAATTAGTCTTCTTGCCTTTCTGAAGTCTTGGTTAAAAAAAGTGAATGTGATTATGTTTTTGAAGCGAGGGAGAGGGGATGGGCGCCGCCCTCGTGGTGCTGGCCCCGGGAAAAAGTTGAGGTCTCTGCCACCTCACTCCCCTACGATCCCAGGATTATGGAACTATCTAAGTAGGACCTCAGGACCTAGCCAGCTCATGGGTTTATGTGCAGGCTTAAGGCTTGTGCCGTGATCATTCTGGATTTTCTCCATCACAAGGCACCTATGACGTAAGTGCAAATGCAATCCATTCCGAGCGCGGAGACGTCATCTTGAGAAATTGAAACTGAAATTTATGGACACGTTGGGAAAATTGAGTTTCAACATGCTATGGGTTCTTTGAAAAATTTGGGTCTCAATCACTGTACAGATGCGTGTCATGGAGGCTGTTTCTCAAATTTCCAGACCAGCAGAACGGGTGTTTCTGTATCTCCTGGGCCTCGTGATGCCAGGATATGATTATTGAAAGTGAGCATAGAATACGGTCTTATCATGCAGTCTTAGTCAGGAGAAATGGATCACCATAGCATCATCCCTATCATGGCCCCATTCTTGTC
>CM060310.1:19235604-19238104 GCA_030674185.1 Monoplex corrugatus | reverse complement strand
AAGACCGTGATCGCCAACGCCATGCGGCAAGGCACTTGCTGATGGTGATGATGAGGCCTCTTTCATTTTGTTTTGCTCTGGTAGCTGGGCTGGATCTGGCTGGTGCACGCTGTGTGGCTATGTGCCGGGGTTTGTCATCTCCCCACTTGGAAATTTGGCTTGTGAACAAGGTAGCTGATGACTGGGTCTGAGTGGGTCATGCATGACATGGACAATTCCACTTTGGTTGGCAAAATGGTTACCGAGTTGCGTCGGAAGCTTGGGGGTTGCTATCCCATCAGTAGAGTGGAAGCGTTGCTCTGGGTCCCATCCGACACCTTTGTGTGTGTGTGTGTGTGTGTGTGTGTGTGTGTGTGTGTGTGTGTGTGTGTGTGTGTGTGTGTGTGTGTGTTTTGTGTGTGTGTGTGTGTGTGTGTGTGTTATGTGTGTGTGTGTGTGTGTGTGTGTGGTGTGGGGGTGTTGTGTGTGTGTGTGTGTGTATTGTGTGTGTATATGTGTGTATGTGTGTGTGTGTGTGTTTGTGTGTATGTGTGAGTGTGTGTGCGTGTGTGTGTGTGTGTGTGTGTTTGTTGACTGAGTTTATCGTGTTTATCGTGCTTTCAGGTCTGAGATGGCGTGTGTAGTTGGTGCGTTATAGATAATGGGACAAATATTGACTAAAAGTGACATTACTACTTTCTGACCAGACCTCAACCTTGAATTGGGATATTGGTTTAGTTTTTTATGTTTATTATACAGACAGGGAAACTGAACTGAACTTAGTGGCTTCCAATATTTCAGCTATTTGATTGATTGCTTGTTTCCTGTCTGGTTCTTTGGTTTGATAGTGGGACTCGCCATGAGCTCTCAATTCTTCTTATAATGGTGTTAACATCATCTCAGTCATTATCATCATGTGCTCTGCCGCATGGCGTTGGCGATCATGGCCCTCCATATGAATCTATCGCTTGTCGCTGCAAGCACTTCTCCCACCATCTCTGTGTTCATCCACTGCGTAATCTGTCCGATAATTTCCCCCTGGGTCTACCTGGTGTTCTTTTCCCTTCTGCTTTCCTGTTGTGACTAGGTGCTCTGATTTCTCTTGCCTCATAAAATGTCCTATAAATGTTGCTCGTCTTTTCCTAATCTTCTTCATATTTTTTGTCTGCCTCTCTGAAGACACTCGTGTTTTTTTTTTCTTTGCTGTCCATGGAACTCTTAACATTCTTCTTAGGAACCACATTTCTTGCTGCCTCAATCTTGTTCTGACTTTGCTGTTGACGTATGACTCATTAGAGAGTAGAACATCATTGCTATTCTTCGTCTTCTTCGTCGTCTGCTTCTTCTTTTCTTCTTCTTCTTCTTTTCTTCTTCTTCTTCTTTCTACACCTCCTTCGCCTCCCCCCTTTATATCATCATCATCATCATCATCATCATCATCATCATCATCATCATCATCATCATCATCATCACCATCTTCATCATCTTCTTCTTCTTCTTCAGCATGATCATCATCATGATCATCATCTCTTCTTCTTCCTCCTCCTCCCTCTTCTCCTCCTCCTCCTCATCATCAGCATCATCTTCAGCATGATGATGATCATCTTCTCCTTCTTCTTCTTCTTCTCCTTCCTCCTCCTCCTCCCCTCCTCCTCTTCATCGTCATCGTCATCATCGTCATCGTCATCATCATCATCATCATCATCATCATCATCATCATCATCTCTTCTTCTTCTTTCGTTCACAGTTTGTATGGTCAAACCCATTTGACAATGAACGTTGGTCGGGTTTTCTTTTTTCTGGTTCCTGCTGACTACCATAGAGCTTGATGATCAGAGGATTTGTAGTCAGCCATTCCCTTGTCGTTCCACTTGACAGAGGAGAAATCTCTTCAATATGTTTTCACCTGTCTGGTTCTCCTGAAAATTATTTCCTTGAAAGATAAGATAAAGAAAAAAAATCATTATCGTGTGTTGGGTTGATTATCACTGGACTGATGGTGGACCAATTTAGCGGCGTTCTGTGTCAAGACAGCTGTCTGTCAATTTGTATGTAAACTGTGGTGAACGTTCATCCATCATTTCTATTGATCAGTTATTTCAGGTGTTTTTAATTTTTTTTTATCAGTTTGGGAAGTGTGAAGCTGGTGTGGGCATCTAGTAAGACGTGTGTTGCCTGAGGTTTGTGAAATATGATTGAATATCGTTGGGTATACATAACATTATGCTGATACTGCTGTTACTGCTATCTGTTATTATGATAGTGGATTATGGAGCTTGTGCAAGACAAATTCATCGTCTTCGGACAGTTCATATGTGGTCCACCCAAATCTGCCACAGTTATCTGGCAGACTTAGTAACAGCAATAGCAGCAGCAGTAGCAACAGCAGCAGTAGCAATAGCAACAGCAATAGCAGTAGCAATAGCAGTAGCAATAGCAACAGCAGTACCAATAGCAGCAGTAGCAACAGCAACAACAGTACCAATAGCAGCAGTAGCAATAGCAGCAGCAGTAGCAGTAG
>CM060310.1:19228104-19230604 GCA_030674185.1 Monoplex corrugatus | reverse complement strand
CTCTTTGTTTTTGTTTTGTCTGTATCTCTCCTTCTCTGTTTCTCTGTCTCTCTGTCTGTCTCGGTCTGAATGGTTCTTTCTCTGTCTCTGTCTGCCTGTCTGTCTGCCTGTCTGCCTGTCTGTCTGTCTGTCTGTCTGTCTGTCTGTCTCTCTTGTAGACAAGACTGATATCATTTTATATTTTTGTGCTCGTGTGTGCGTACGTAAGTGCGTGTGTGTGTGCGTGAGTGTATGTGTGCATATGTGTGTGTGTATGTATGTGTGTATGCGTATATGTGTGCATACATGTGTATGTGTGTGCATATGTGTATGTACCTGTGTGTGTATACGCATGTGTGTATATGTATGTATGTGCGTGTGTGTGTGTGTGAGTGTGTGTGAGTATGTGTATGTGTGTGTGTGTGTGTGTGTGTGTGTGTGTGTGTGTGTGTGTGTGTGTGTGTGTGTGTGTGCGTGTGCGCGTTTGTATGTGTGTGTGTTTTACTGTGTTATTTTCGTGGATTACGGTTATAGAGTAGGTTCAGGTAGTTAAGGTGATGGTAATGATGAACTCCATTAGAGAGCAGAAAGGGGTTCTGTGTTGGGCTGCCCACTCGTCAGTGGGTTGTCTGTAACGTGAATCTGACTCTGTGAGGCTTTGGTACAATATAGTTATACTGGCAAGGAGGAGACGAAGAGTGGGGTGTATCTTTAAGACATAGCAGACGTAGAGATACGCTTCACTACGATATACTGTAAGTTGTTTCATTCCCCCCCCCTCCCCCCGTGGTGATGGCAGGGGCTGTTTCAATATATAAGTAGTATCCCTATTTTCTCGAAATTCTGTGCTTGCAACTTCCTCTTTTTTGTCACTCTCTTTGTTTCTGCCTTGTTCCTTTGCTTTCTGTCATTTCTTCCTATCATATCTTGCCTTGCTGGTCGATTCACCTACATGTTCTATAAAGCCTTGTATACTTTGTTTTAGGGTTGGGTGCATGTCTTAAGTGCATTTTTGGCTCTAGGGAAATGAGATATGAGGAAGCGATTTTAGTTAATTTAAGCCTGTTTTCATATATACTTTAGTGTCTTTATTTATGTTTAAATGTGTATCCAGTTATGTTTTTAAATTCCCTGTGTGATAAATTGGACTGAATGGTCAACGCCAGGGACATCTCCTTAGATTATGTGCACGAATGCATTGATATGTGTACTTAATTTTCTTTTCCTTTTTTTTTCCTGTTGAAGTAATATGTATGGTTTTGAAACGGTTATAGCCTTGATGTGGCTTTACGCAGTCGGCTGGGCTTTAAACAAAAATAACATCATCATTATCATGTGCGTTGCCGCATAGCGTTGGCGATCATGGCCCTCCATATGCGTCTATCCCTTGTCGCCGGATGCACATCTTCCACACTCTCTGTCCTCAGCCATCCTGCAAGTCTGTGCATTAATTTCTCTCTGGGTCTACCTGGGTGTAACAATCACAGCAGTAAGTTGTTTTAGAGACATACTGATACAACCCTTATCTTAAGCAGGGCTGAAGTCTGTGTCTGTGTTTCTGTGCCTCGCGTGCCAGCGAGCAGGACTTTGCGGCTTATGCCACGATCATTTTTGGTTCTTCTCCATCAACCGTGGCGTTTTGTGCACATGGGATTTCTTCCGAGAGCTGACACGCTATGTTGAGAAACTGAAACTGAAATGAAAATGTATTAAGTTGCCTCCTCTTGCCCTCTCAGTGCTACCCTCCCCCCCCCCCTCCAACCTTTGTGCTTGATGGATGTGTATGCGCGTGTGTGTATGTCACCGTCTCCCTTTCTCTGTCTCAAAGGTTTCTATTTCGTTTGTTTTGTTACAAATTTAGATTGTCATTTCCGTCGAGTTTGAAAGTGTTGATTAGATATATAAGTCGGGTTTCTTCTGCTAAATAATTAATTCTGTCGAGTTTGTTTTTGTTAATTCATTCTGTCTTTATTCTGTAAATTAATTTAATTTGTCGAGTTTGTTCTGATAAGTAATCAGTTCTGTTGAGTCTATCCTGTAAATAAATTAATTCTGTCCAGTTTATTCTTGCCAATTAATTAATTGTATCGACTTTATTCAGTTAATCAAAAGTTTCGTCGAGTTTTTCTGGTGACTGATTAACGCTGTTGATCTTTTTAATAGTTTTTTTTATCCCTCTTTTGCTGCTTCACAACAAACGGACATCAAACACACAATGTAGCAACGAAAAATGACCAAAACGTATACACATATGAAAAGAATTCTATTGAGGTTTTATCTATTAATCAACTATTTCCAGTTTATTCTGTTAATTCCGCTTTCTTTTGTTTGTTTCTTTTTTGTTTTTTGTTTTTGTTTTCTGTTTGTTTGCTTAATTATTGTCCACCCTTACTATTACAAGACAGACAACTGTGATTTCTCTGCAAGGCAAACTACTGTGATTTCCATACAAGCTGGACAACTCTGTTTCTTTTCCTCTTCCCTCCTTCCTCTCCTTCTTCCCTTTCTGCCTTCTGTATGT
>CM060310.1:19215604-19225604 GCA_030674185.1 Monoplex corrugatus | reverse complement strand
CTATCTATCTGTCTGTCTATCTATCTATTTATTATATACTATATATAATCTCTCTCAGTCTTTCTTTCTCTCTCTCACTCTCTCTCTCTCTTTCACGCACGCACACACACAGAAACAAACACACACACACACACGCGCGCTCTTCTCTCCTCTCTCTCTCTCTCTCTTTCACACACACACACACATACACACACACACACACACACAGACGAACATCAGATTAGTGGTGCCATCAACAACCGTCGCCACGCTGTACCGTGACTATTAAGGAACTGACAACGGCCTTATTATCTGCCAGGTCCTGCTTGCTTCACGGTACTCGCTGCTATTATGGCTCCATTATTTTGTCCAAGTGTTTTTCTGCCTTTCTGTCTGTCTGCCATTGTCTCTCTATGTCTTGTCTGGCTTTCCTTTGTCTGTCTCTATCTCTCGAAGGCTCTGCTGAAACAGATTCAGAGCAAGGCGGAACAGAGAGACACAGACTGATACAGTGGGAGGAACAGACTGAATCAAGATCAACCAGAAACACCATCGCCATGGTGTAGTGGTTAGTGCAACAGACTACCAACTGGAAGGTTGTGGGTTCGAATCAATCAAGATCAACCAGATTCACCGGTCGTCGTGGTGTAGTGGTTAGTGCAACAGACTACTGACTGGAAGGGTGTGGGTTCGAATCCCCATCAGTCCCCTTCAAAAATCGTTGTGGGATTTTTCGACTCTAACTGGCTCCTATTTGGATTTTGGTCGTTATGGGCTCATTGGGAGGACTGTGACCACACAGTCGAGTCTCATCCACGTCACGGATGCGTCATCGAGGGTGTTGCTAAAATCTCCTGGCCAGCACCGCAGGTGTCCTGTATCTCTCGGGACTGGTTGGCACCAGGATATATTATGATAGTAAGCGTAGTAGAATGCAGCCCTGTCACGCAGTCTCAATCCTAGATCGAACTCCATATCATCGTGATTATCACCCTCATCGGTATCAGTGTCATGGCATTGTAAAAACTGTGCTAGTTCTTTAAGGTGGCGTAGAAATGGGTCGGGAAAAAAATGAGAAAGATCAACCAGAAACAAATCCTTTCAAATAATTGCCTCTATTGTTGGCCTCTATATGACGAAGATGGTTTCAGTCAGAAAGATCCAGAAAACATGATGGAACGACAGATAGATAAGAGACACACAGACAGAGAGGTAATAATAGTCACAGACTAGACTGGATTAAGTCCAGAAACAGGCTCTTACCAGCCAGCAGCAGGCCCTTTGAAAAACTTCTCTGGGTTCTGCATATCTGGAGACAAGGTCACCTACTCAGAGGAAAGAGATCCAGCTGAAGATCAGATTGATGGTGTGAGCAACAACCATTTCACATCATTCCATGACCATTATGGAACTAACAGCAGCATCTCTGTCTGCTAAGTCCTTCTCATTCTTTTTTACTAGCTGTTATTATGGCTCCACTGAACTTTCCGATTTCTTATTAGCCAGTGGCCACTGTTCACCATAAGGGTTTTCCGTTTTTTGTGTGTGTGTGTTGTTTTTTTTTGTGTGCAACGTTTCAGATCTCTGTTCGTCGTTGTCTTTCAACTTCAGCAGCATCTAAACTCACGACTTCTTTTTAAACTTGTCTCGAATCGATGATTGCCTGCTTCCTCTGTTGCATGCCTCCAGTGTATTCAGAATTCTGCGGCCCTGTCTTGCTCTTCGTAAAAAGAGGCTTGATCATGTCAGCCCCTTGTTTACCTTTATGTTTTGTTTCTCAAAGAATTTCATACAAAATCAATGCAATACAAGTATCAATGGTATTGCATTTATTTATCATTGTGACCACCTCCAAATGTACATCCCTGTGCGACCTGTTCGTTCTGCTTCTGATACTACGTATTTATACATTCATCGATACAGATGTTCCATGGATGTGCCAAAGAGAGAGAGAGAGAGAGAGACAGAGAGAGAGAGAGAGAGAGACAGACAGACAGACAGAGACAGACAGACAGAGAGACAGACAGACAGACAGACAGAGACATAGAGAGAGAGAGACAGACACAGACAGACAGTGAGACAGAGAGGCAGAGAGAGACAGAGACAGAGACAGAAACAGAGAGAGACAGAGAGAGATAATAATGGTTTGCATAGTACGTGCGGTGACGCTCTCTGGCGAGAAAGAGAAAGTCATGTGGTAATTGTTAAAAAAAAAAGACATCAACACACACATAACATAATGGGGTAACGATATATTTTCGACCTTGGCCTGTTTACATGACAGAGAGGGGGCAAACTCCAGGTGATTTTCACTCATCCATCACTCGTCCTTAATGTGATGAGCATGTCATAGCAGGGGGTGAAGGGATGGTCCCTGGATACTTTGGCTTCCTTCCTCCCCGTTACTGGGATTCCAGTCATGTTTTCTATGACCCAGGAGGGTTCTTTGTTTGACGTCACAGTGACAACACTGACTACAAAGGACAGGTCAAGGTTAATGTACTGAAAAATGTTTGATTCCCCACAAGTTATGCAATGTTGAACCTTCTTGGTTTGACAACGATTTCAGTCAATGTCATCATCTCTCTCTCTCTGTGTCTCTCACTGTCTCTGTCTCTGTCCCTGTCTCTGTCTCTGTCTGTCTGTCCTGTTGTCTGTCTCTCTCTCTCTCTCTCTCTCTCTCTCATTAACAAGATATTGTGAGCATATGAATATTTGAAACAGTTCATGTTAATAGCACTTATTTTTGATACGAGTTTATGTACATCTCTTAAGTGTATCAGTTCTGTGCAAACAGTTCACCATTGTCATACCCCCTCCTACTCCCAGTTGTGTATAGATTGGAGGCCTCATATTTAAAACTTAAAATATTGTCTCAGAGAGAGAGAGAGAGAGAGAGAGAGTGTGTGTGTGTGTGTGTATGTGTGTATGCGCGTGTGTCTATATATATATGACAATTATGAGCCAGGGTCAAAAGGTGCTTTGTGGTGACTTTCCTAGTTCAAATCACTGCAACTAATTTTCTTGCCTTTGCTCAGCCTAAACAATCCTAGATATTGAGCTTTAAATATCAAATCAAATAGCAGACATGAATAGATAGATAGATAGATAATTAGATAGATAGATAGATAGATAGATATATAGATAGATAGATACATAGTTAGATGCATAGATAGATACATAGATAGATACATAGATAGATACATAGGCATATATCAAGATTCAGAAATCTTTTTTTTTTTTGCATTGGTATTTTTATTTTAAAGAAACAGGGGGTTAAGGGGGTCTGGGATGCGTTAGAAACGATAGGAAGATGATTTAGTGCAGTTGATAAAAAACGAAAGGAAAAAAAACTGCATCTGCCATGCCACATGTGTCAGCCTGCAGCGATTAGATCAGGGGAGCGGCAGTCACGACTGAAAAGAGTAATACCAAAGGAAATAAGAGGGAAGCAGGGAGAATTTTAAATATCAACTAAGTAACATAACTCTTTGAGAGTCACGGTAAGCTTAAGGAATGTTCTGAGCTTACCACTTTATGCTTTGTGGCTGCGTCTATGCTAGCTGAATGGGTAGCGCAAACTGTGTTGGGTTTGAGAAATTCTACATGGGAGATAACTCCGTGACTCTCAAGAGTTATATTACTTAGTTGAAAAGAGTAAGTTGAATGTGCCACAGAACTGGTTGGGAACAACCTGCAAAACAAGTGTTTGACAGAAATATTGTTTTTCATCTGAGGATCATCATTTTCTTTGTGCTCCCCCTCCATCCCATTTTCTCATCATCATCATCATCAGGTGCCCTGCCGCATGGCGTTGGCGACCATGGACTTCCAACCATCTCTATCTCTCGTTGCCCCCAGCATCTCCCCCACCCTCCTCATTCCCAGCCACGCTGCAAGTCCGTCCAGCATTCTCTCCCTGGGTCTACCTGGTGCTCTCTTTCCCTCCAGCTTTCCCATTGTGACCAGGTGCTCCAAATCCCCTTCCTCATAAAATGGCCTATAAATGTTGCCTGTCTTTTCCTAATCTTCCTTATGAGTGATCTACTTGTGTCTGCCTCCATCAAGACTGTCTCGTTTGTTTTCTTTGCTGTCCATGGAACTCAACATTCTTCTTAGAAACCACATCTCGGCTGCCTCAATCTTGTTCTGGCTTTGTTTGCTGACTGTCCACGCCTCGCATCCGTACAACAGTATTGGTTCTATATAACATTCAAGGACTCTCTTTCTGACGTTAATTGATAGGCATTTGTTGGTAAGAATGCTTGTCATCTTCTTGAATGCTGTTATGGCTTGGCTGATTCTGCCATTTTCTACGTCACTTAAATGGTCACAGAAACTGGCACAAGTTTTTACACTGCCATGATGATGATGATTATGATGATGGTAATCATGATGCTATTGCGTTCTGTCTAGGGTTGAGACTTTGTGACAGGGCTGCACTTTGCGCTTACCATTATAAGATATCCTGGCGTCAACCAGGCCCGAAAGATACAGACACCTGTGGTGTTGTTCAAAAGAATTGAGCAACGCCCTCAATGACGCATTCTTGAAGTGAATGAGGCTCGATTGTCTGGTTCCAGTCTTCCCAATGAGCCTATAACTCGCTCAGCTCTGGGTAGGGGCTGGTTGGAATCGAAAAACCCCACGATGGTTTTTGAAGGGACTATTGGGAATTCGAAGCCTCAACGTTCCAGTCGGTAGTCCGTTGCGCTAACCACTACACCACGGCGGCTGGTCATGTTTTGGGGCAAAAACATTTTGTATCGATGAAGACCATTATTGTTACTGTTATTTTTTGTTTAAAGTCCAGCCGACTGCGTAGAGCCATATCAGGGATATAACCGCTCTAAAACACACACAATACATGTACTTCAACAAGGAAACAGAAAGGAAAAAATTAAGTACACATATCAATGCAAGTGCGAACATAATCTAAGGACATGCCTCTGGCGTTGACCACTCCGTCCAATTTCTCACACAGGGGATTAAAAAAACACACCTGAATATACATTTTAACATAACTGAGGACACTTAAAATATATATATAAAAGGGCCTAAGTTACCTAAAATTGCTGCCGCATATCTCATTTCCCTAGAGAAAAAATATACTTAATACGTGTACCCAATTATCAATCCTAGGAGAAAGTACGCAAGACTTTATCGAACACATACAGGTGAATGGACTAGCAAGGCAGAAAATGTAGGAAGAAATGACAGAAAGAAAAGGAGCTAGGCCGAATCAAAGAGAGTGACGGAAATGAGGAAACGTCTAGCACAGAATTTCCAGAAGGTGGAGATACTATTTATACTGAAAGAGCCCCCGGCATCCCCACGGGGGTAAGATAAGGAGCACGGGTTACGGGTTCTTGAAGGGTTTAGTGTATGAGCACAGGTATTTGTGTGTCTTTCAAGTTGATGTCTATTCATTTGAGTGATATCAGCCCCCCCCTCCCTCCCTGCTCCTCCTTCCTCCCAGACAGGAAAGTTGTGTGTTTGTGTGTTCGTGTGTGTGTTGATTTGTGTGTGTGTGTGTGTGTGTGTGTGTGTGGTGCGTGCGTGCGTGCGTGTGTGTGTGTGTGTGTGTGTGTGTTTAAGTGAGAATGAGAGACAGACAGACAGATAGGCAGGCAAATAAGCAGGCAGGCAGGCAGGCAGGCAGGTAGGCAGGCAGGCAGCCGACAGACAGACAGACAGACAGACAGACAGACAGACAGTATGTGTGTATTTGAGTTTTTTCAGGTTTTCTTTTCTTTCTTTTTTCTTTCTTTTTTTTTTTTTTTTTTTTCTTTTTGGAGTGGCGGTAGATAATAAGAGGTAAACATCAGGAAAGCCATAAAATGAATGAATGTATGTACGTGAATATGTGTGTGTGAATATGACCAGAAAAACGCAGTAGATCAAAATAATCTACTCATCTTTCCTGCAATGTTTGCCCAATATAATTGTAAGACAGTAGGAGGCAGACTGAACAAGAAAGATTACAATTTACGATAGGTGCACCACAGGAACGATGAAAGCAACTTTGCAAAAAAGTGTTTATTTAAAGCGTAATCACAAGAGTGGAAGCAGTGATAGAAAATTGGTTATCGCATGGATGGAAGCAGTTTGCAAAAGTGTTTGTGTAAAGTGTAAACACGGGAACTGAGTTCTTGATGAAAATTGCTTATCGCATGAATAAAAACAGCGTGCAAAAGTGTGTTTGTATAAAGCACAACCACAGGAGTGGAATCAATGGCGAAAAATTGGTTGTAGCATTTACGAGAAGGTTCCATGTTTACACACATAGCTGGATGATGTAAGTGGGAGAATGGACCTTTGAGAAAGAGGCAATTGCAATAGGAAGAAATGTGAGTGTATGTGGAAAGAGAACTCAAAACTCTGAAAGTTTTTAATTGTACATTGACCTAAGCCATCATACATATATGGGAATGAGGTGGGGAGGTGGAGAGGTGATTTTGGATGTAGGAGGAGAGAGAGAGAGAGAGAGAGAGAGAGAGAGAGAGAGAGAGAGAGAGACAGACAGACAGACAGACAGACAGACAGACAGAGAGAGAGAGAGAGAGAGAGAGACAATAAGAACGAGAATAATTCTCTGTGTGTACATGTGATGTGTGTGTGTGTATGCGTGTGTGTGTGTGTGTGTGTGTGTGTGTGTGTGTGTGTGTGTGTGTGTGTGTGTGTGCGTGTGTGTGTGTGTGTTTGTGAGTGTGTGTGTATGTATGCGTGTTTGTGTGTCTATGTGTGCTTGTGTGCTTGTGTGGTTGTGTGTGTGTGTATGTTTGAGGAATCACTTGTATTTTTTTCCAGAAAAAAACAACAAAAACAAATATTTCTTACACAATTTCCTTTAAAGGTATTCTTTTCCTCCTCTTTATTGCTACTGTTAGTCTACCACTGCTGTTACCACTGAAACTGCTACTCGCACTGATGTTGCTGCTGATGCTGAAACTTAATACACAACTGATACTCTTTTACTGCTGCTAGTGCTGATTTTAACACATGTACTGTTCCCACATTTTGTGCTTCCCTGGTGGGGATGCTGGGGGCTATTTCTGCATTAATAGTATCTTCACCTGTTGGAAATTCTGTGATAGACATCTCCTCTTTTATGTCATAATGCTACCGATTTTGAAGAACAAGGTCTCCCAACAGTGTAAAAATCGCTACTCACAGTTCCGTAGCTTTCGATGGCGTTCTCGCCATCTTCGTCAGCGCTCTAATGCTGTCTGCGTGAATCTCTACTCAGATCTCGCGAACATGGGATGAACCCAGTTCACGAGATCGAATCAGAGAATGGTACACCGGGGGCAGGGTGTAACGGCCCCGGTCCCTGTTGAGCGGGGGGTTGGTGGCTGCGATGTAGATGGCCTCCTTGACTCCTCGCTGGAACCACTTATTTTCTCTGTCCAGGATGTTGACATTGTCCGCACTGAATTGATGTTTTTCGGCGTGTAGGTGAGCTCCTACTGGAGAAGAGTCCCTCTTGTGTTCTGTTAGTCTCTTCTGAAGGGGGCGTTCAGTTTCACCGACATAATGTTGGTTACAGTCCTGGCAGTCTATTCTGTATATAATGCCAGCTTTGTCGAGTTTGCTGGTTTTGTCCTTGGGGGTGACCAGCTGGCTGCGTATGGTGTTGGAAGGTTTGGAATGTACAGCCACCCCCAGTTTTCTGATCTTTCTGGACAGAGCGTCACTCACACCTCCTACGTATGGGATGGTGATGTGTCCCTTGCGCTGGTGTTGTTTCACTGGCTGTTGGGATGCGGTGTTGGATTTCCTGCCTCCCGGGCTGTTCCAGGCCCACTTTTTGTAGCCCGAGATGGTGAGCACTTTTTTCAGGTGGTTTGTCTCCTTGTCTTTTGCCTCTTGGGTACTGCATATGGTGTTAGCTCTGTGGGTAAGGGTTCGAATCACTCCCAGTTTGTGTTCAAGGGGCTGGTGGCTGTCGAACTGTAAATATTGGTCCGTATGAGTTGGTTTACGGTAGACCGAGAAGGATAGAATGCCATCAGTTCTGGTGATGAGGGTGTCCAGCATGGCTATGGAGTTGTTCTGTTCCACTTCCCTCGTGAATTTGATGGCTGGGTGTTGGTTGTTCAGATGTTCTGTGAACTGTTCGACCAGTTGCTGGGGGAGGATAGTCATGGTGTCGTCTACGTAGCGCCCCCAGTATCGTGGTGGGGAGTGGAAAGAAGCCAATGCTTTCTCTTCAAAATCCTCCATGAACAGGTTGGCTACTATTGGGCTTACTGGGGAGCCCATGGCTGCTCCTTCTTTTTGTTGGTAGAATTCACCTTGTAAGGTGAAGTAGGTGGTGGTGAGGCAGCAGGACAAGAGTTCACATACGTCGTCCACTGTGAGAGATGTACGTTGGTGGAGGGTTTGGTCGTTTTGTAACCTTCGGCGTATGATCTCTATGCTTTCTTTCACTGGTACGCTGGTAAATAGGGCAGAGACATCATATGACACAAGGAGTTCATCATGAGCGAGGGTGTAGTTACTCAGTTTTTCCACTAGGTCAGCACTGTTGTGGATGTGATGATCTGTGTGTCCTACGAGAGGTGATAGGATGTCCGCCACAAATCTAGCCGTCTCATACATGATGGAACCTCTGGATGCGACTATGGGACGGAGGGGGACTTCTTTCTTGTGGACTTTGGGTAGACCATAGAACTTGGGGACGTCGGACACAGTTGGGTATAATTTCCTGTACTGTTCTAATGACAGGCGGTCCGTCTCTTTCAGGCGTTTCAGTGTGTCTTTCAGTTTGTTGGAAAACTTGGAAGTAGGATCTTTCTTGAGGCGTTCATATGTTGTAGTATCTTCCAGAAGTTTGCTTGCCTTCTCATAGTACATGGGTCTAGGCATGATGACTGTGGCACGACCTTTGTCAGCTGGTAGGATCATCGTGGCGTGTTCGTTCTTTAAATCCGCCAGAGCCCGTCTTTGGTCCGGTGTTAAGTTGGATTTCGGTAGTTTGGCCTGTTTCATGATTCTGACACAGTCTGATCTTAAGTGTGTGGCTTCTTCTGAATTAGGGCCAATATACCTGCAAGCTGTTTCAATGCTTGTGATGAGGTCTACCACTGGAAGCTTGTTAGGGGCTACGGCGAAATTTAGTCCTTTCTCTAGTACTTCCTGTTCAGGTTTAGTGAGTTGGCGATCTGATAGATTGATCACCCACCTCTCTTTGGTCTTTCTTTTTGTTTCTTCCGGTACAGGTGTAATCTCGCTTTTGTCATTCTGTTGTCTCCTGTTGTTTTTTGTTGCTAGAAGTTCGAATTTCTTTCGATGGCGTTGGCGTACTTTGTCCCATTCTATTCGTCGTGTGTTGTTTAGCCACTCTTTGATTTCGGAGAGCATAGCATCTGGTAGTGTGCTAGAGCTCAGTCTTTCCTCGAGGTCTTGGATTTTTCCTTCCAGACAAGTGATGCGGGTGTTGATTTGCTTGATGCGTTCGTTCATGAGTGCTCGTTGTGCCTGATTGATGATATTATTTGCTGCTGTTCCTTTCATCGGAGTTTTGATTTTTAGGCTGGTGGGAAAGACGCCGTGATGTTTGCAGTGCAGTGTGAAGTGTAGATGGTTCCTGAACTTCGCTAGGGAGCGGTGTAATTTCTCTGATTCACGAAAGGTAGTGATGATCGTCCGATCGTAATCGCGAATGAGACGTAGGGGAAGTTTCAACAGTTGGGGGGTAGACATAATGCTACCGATTTTGAAGAACAAGGTCTCCCAACAGTGTAAAAATCGCTACTCACAGTTCCGTAGCTTTCGATGGCGTTCTCGCCATCTTCGTCAGCGCTCTAATGCTGTCTGCTCTTTTATGTCTTTCTCTGTTTCTGCCTTGCTCGTTTGTTTTCTGTCATCTTCTATAATTTTCTGCCTTGCTGGTCTAAACACCTGTATGTTCTATAAAGCATTATCACATTTTATTAGAATGGATACTCTGAGACATGTATTACCCTAAATGTGACCCGTTCTGACTAAAGATACAATAAGTCGGGTGAGGCCTTCT
>CM060310.1:19208104-19210604 GCA_030674185.1 Monoplex corrugatus | reverse complement strand
AGTGGGCACCTCACTTTATCCACACATATCCATAAATTAAAAAATTGTGGGCACCTCACTTCATCCACACATACCCATAAATTTCAAAATTGTGGGCACCTCACTTATCCCACATACCCATAAATTTGAAAATGGTGGGCATCTACTTATCCACACATACCCATAAATTTCAGAAATTGTGGGCACCTCATTATCCAACAATACCACAAATTTCTAAAATGTGGGCACCTCACTTCATCCACACATACCCATAAATTTCAGAAATATTGGGCACCTCATTTCATCCACACATACCCATAAATTTCAAAAATTGTGGGCATCTCACTTCATCCACACATACCCATAAATTTCAAAAATTGTGGGCACCTCACTTCATCCACACATACCCATAAATTTCAGAAATATGGGCATCCTCATTTCATCCAGACATACCCAAAATTTCAAAAATTGTGGGCACCTCACTTTATCCACACATATACCATGAATTTCTAAAATGTGGGCACCTCACTTCATCCACACATATCCACAAATTTCTAAAATTGTGGGCACCTCACTTCATCCACACATATCCATAAATTTCAAAAATTGTGGGCACCTCACTTCATCCACACATACCCATAAATTTCAAAAATTGTGGGCACCTCATTTCATCCACACATACCCATAAATTTCAAAAATTGTGGGCACCTCACTTCATCCACATACCCATAAATTATAAAAATTGTGGGCACCTCACTTCATCCACACATACCCATAAATTTCTAAAATATGTGGGCACCTCACTTTATCCGCACATACCCATAAATTTTGAAAATGGTGGGCATCTGACTTTATCCACACATACCCATAAATTTCAGAAATTGTGGGCACCTCATTTATCCACACATATCCATCAAATTTCTAAAATAGTGGGCACCTCACTTCATCCACACATACCCATAAATTTCAGAAATATTGGCACCTCATTTCATCCACACATACCCATAAATTTCAAAAATTGTGGGCACCTCATTTCATCCACACATACCCATAAATTTCAAAAATTGTAGGCACCTCATTTCATCCACACATACCCATAAATTTCAAAAATTGTGGGCACCTCATTTCATCCACACATACCCATAAATTTCAAAATTGGTGGGCACCTCACTTCATCCCACATACCCATAAATTTCGAAATATTTGGGCACCTCATTTATCCACACATACCGTAAATTTGAAAATTTG
Organism: Monoplex corrugatus; assembly: GCA_030674185.1. NCBI lineage: Eukaryota > Metazoa > Mollusca > Gastropoda > Littorinimorpha > Ranellidae > Monoplex > Monoplex corrugatus. Next base: position 19,209,377 of record CM060310.1, on the reverse strand, counting down.
GTCACCTCATTCATCCACACATCCATAAATTTGAAAATTGTGGGCACCTCAACTTTATACACACATATCCATAAATTTCGAAAATTGTGGGCACCCCTCACTTCATCCACACATTTCCATAAATTTCGAAAATTGTGGGCACCTCACTTTATCAACACATACCCATAAATTTTGAAAATTTTGAATTGGGCATCTCACTTCATCCAGACATACCCATAAATTGTGAAAATTTGAAAATTGTGGGCACCTCACTTCATCCAGACATACATAAATTGTGGAAAATTGTGGCACTCATTCATCTACACATATCCATAAATTTCAAAAATTGTGGGCACCTCACTTCATCACACATACGGGTGTGGATTCATTTACGGTATGTGTGATGAAATGAGGTGCCCATAATTTCTGAAATTTATGGGTATGTGCGGATGAAGTGAGGTGCCCACATAATTTCTGAAATTTTGGGTATGTGTGGATGAAATTGTGGCACCTCACTTCATCTACACATATCCAAAATTTGAAATTGTGAAAATTGTGAGCACTCACACACACACACACACACACACAGACATGCACACACACAGCATGCACACACACACACCACACACACACACGACACAATACACAACAACACCACACACACGCACGCACACACGCACATATATTGAAAATTGTGGGCATCTCACTTCATCCAGACATACCCATAAATTGTGAAAATTTTGAAAATTGTGGGCACCTCACTTCATCCAGACATACCCATAAATTGTGAAAATTGTGGGCACCTCACTTCATCTACACATATCCATAAATTTTGAAAATTGTGAAAATTGTGAGCACCTCACTTCATCAACACATACCCATAAATTTCGAAAAATGTGGGCACCTCACTTCATCCACACATATCCATAAATTTCTAAAATGATGGAGCAAGAGGACTTTTTTATTCCTGCTGGGCCTGTTCCGTGACAGAGAGTCGTAAAATTGTAAATTATTTTCAGTCATGAATCAATCATCATCACTTTGATGAACACATTGGCAGATTATTCTCCCCTGGTACTCTGCGTTGTCTCCCATTTCTGGAAGCACAGTTGATTGATGTTGTTTATGAGGTCAGCTGACTGCGGAGGCCATTTTTATGAGCTCTGAAAGCATATCAGAATGATGTTACTGACAAAAAGAGAGAAGAAAAGAATTCGAGGCTGAAATTAACAACAACAACAACAACAATAATGAAAATGAAAATAATAATGAAAATAAAAATAACAATGAAAAT
>CM060310.1:19165604-19180604 GCA_030674185.1 Monoplex corrugatus | reverse complement strand
CAGTATCAGGATGAGAGGAGGGTGGGAGGAATCTCACAGAAAAGGATAGGAGGGATTGAGGAATCAGAGAGACTCATGAAGGAAGAGATCGTCTGACAGGCAATCAAACCACTGTTCAAAGTAACACAGCATCAAACAACATCGTACACACTCCGATAGCTTCAAAAAGTAGTAGTCAGACAAGCGGAATTAATTAAAGTATCCCAGAGAGAAAGGATTGTCTAAGAGTTTCTTAACGTTTTACAGAAACAGGCCCCGCAGGAAAGGGTAATGGCCAGCCCTCATTATCTCCCCCATTCCATGTTTCATCCCATTACAGTTCGTTTCCGCCAGGTGGCGCACAAGCTCAGAAATGGAACGTGGGTTTTATTTCTCCGCTTTTAACGTGACTGTTCCCTTTGGGATCTGAAATCCAACCTTTCACCCTCGTCATGGGAGGAGAATATAGATAACACCTAGCTAATAAGACTGGTAAAACTACAATGGGTTTAGCAAGCTGGTGGTGGATTCTTGGGAGGTGATTGTCCGGAGAGTGGCGAGGCATTGGTGTTCCGGGTCCCGCCCGCGCCCTCGTGTTGTTTCTTGTTAACTTTGGCTTGTGGCTTGGTCACTGACTTCAGGGAATCAGGCCTGATGATTGCAGGGAAGGACCTGCTGGCAGCTCGGAAAGGTGACAAACTTGGGATTCCTTTCGATACATGTCAGACCTTGCTGAACAGCCAAATGGGCTGAGTCTGGAGCATCATACCTGGCCAGGCCACTGTCGCGGCCGTTTAAACAACCCCTGTAATTGAAGTAAGACAACGTTGGGAGCTTCTGCTTGCTAACTGTCGAACATATACTATAAGGGGAAAGGAGCTGGCAACTATGCGAGCTGGTGGCAAGGCTGGCTGCCTGTGACAGAGATAAAGACCCGAGTGGGTTGAGAGAGGGGTCTTCCATTCTGTCTTGGCCCGAATGCTGAGCTGGACCTGGTTGGTGCGCGTTGTGTGGCTATGTCCCGGGGTTTGTCATCTCCACACCCTGCCATTCGGTTTGTAAACAAGGTAACTGATGACTGGGTCCGAATGGGTCATGCAACGCATGGACACCCCCCCCCCTCCCTTTGCTTGATGAAATGACTGTCTATGGCGTTGGAAGCTCGGGAGGTGAGTGTTCGGAGAGTGGCGAGGCATTGGTGCTCGGGTCCCCCATCCGCACCCTCGTGGCGTTTCTTGTGAACTCTTGTTAACTTCAACCATTTATGAAACTGAAAGGGGAAAGAAATAGACGGATCAAGACAGAAAATGAACAGTAAAAGTAAAAGGACAACTTGGGATAAGCGTGGAATCAAAGATAAAGAACCAGAAATAATAAGCTTCATGAAAAGGTGGGGGGGAACATGTGTGACTGGCATCTGGAATGGACTGCAAAAAGAAAGGAACAAGGTCGAAACAGATCTCTGCAGATTATGGCGTAGCATTGGTGCTCCGTGTCCCATTCGCACCATCGTAGAGGGTTTTTTTTGTTAACTTTGGTTTGTGATGTGGCTTGGAATGGCGTGGACACTAGCTCAAGAGCGGTGCATAGCATTGGATTCATCCTCTTCTCTTACACAGCGAAGAAAGTTCTGGAAACGAAGCATCTCTCGGAGAAAACCACAAGAGCTCAGTAAGATGGAACCAAAAGTCTCGAATTTCATCCAGAACTGTGCACCTTGAAAAGACTCCTATACAGAAGAAAGAAAGGACGAATGGTTTGAGATAGTGGCAGAGAGCACAGCTCTGTCCCTGGATTGACAGTGTGACGGAGACTTTGATTTTACGTGGCATTTCTGTCCTCAGGCCTTCCAGCTCATTGCTGACCTCAGCTCTTTTGCCCCATGACACTCATGAATTCTGTGTGTGTGTGTGTTTCTCTCTCTGTCTCTCTTTCTCTGTCTCTCTATCTGTCTCTCTGTTTCTCTGTCTCTCTGTCTCTCTCTCTCTCTTTCTCTCTCTCTCTCTCTCTCCGTGTCTCCCTCTGTCTCTCTGCTTCGCTTTCTCTCTCTCTCTCTCGCTCTGCTTCCTCTCTCTCTCCCTCTTTCTGTCTGTCTGTCTCTCTCCTCTCTCTCTCTCCCTTTCTCTCTCTCCCTTTCTCTCTCTCCCTTTCTCTCTCTGTCTCTCTGCTTCTCTCTGTCTCTGTCTCTGTCTCTCCCCCCCCCCAAACACAGACACATATGAGACAGAAAGGTAGTTTTTCGGTCTGTTGTTGAAATCTGTTGTGCACTGTATTGCACTTTTTGTCACAATGAAATTCTCATTATAGAATATATTTTGCTCTTCCCAGATAAAGAGAGAGAGAGAGAGAGACAGACAGACAGACAGATAGATAGACAGACAGACAGACAGACAGAGACAGACAGAGACATAGAGATAGAGAGAGTAAGAGATACACAGACAGACCGACCGATCGACAGACAGACAGAGACAAATACAGATAATGAGAGAGAGAGAGAGAGAGACAGAGACTGACAGACAGACAGACAGACAGACAGAGACAGAGACTGACAGAAAGACAGAGACAGACAGAGTGACAGAGCGACAGAGAGATAGACAAAGAAACAAAGAGAGAAAAAGAGAATATTACCATGACTCACACCATTCCTTTTCCTCCTAAGTGTTTATTTGTGTGTGCTATTAGGCGTGAACAGTTCCGCTAGCGTGTAATCCAGGAACAACTCGTTCATTGCTAAAGATTTTCCTGTGACCAAACAAAAGCAATAAATACAGCCTAGCCTTGCCGAGGAACGTTGTTTGATTTATTGTCTGTCTGTTGTTTGATTTATGGTTTGTCTGAACAGGCAATAAATTGAACAACATTCCTCGGTATTCATCAGGGGATTAACTCTTTGACGACGGGCTACTTCGTTCGAAGTAACAGCTGAGCTCTCACTGAGGACGGGCTACTTCGATCATAGTAACAGACGGTTTAGGGTATATGACTCCCTCTACTTTTGTTATGCTAATGATTTAGCAGTGGCAGTTGCTTCCCTTGTGGAGGGAACTTCCGTTGAACGCTTCAGCTACGTTTTGCTGGTTTCTTTGTCTATAATCGATGGATAAGTTCACTTGCACCCAGTCCTCAGTGATTTCATTGTGGCAGCCCTAGGCCAGCAGGAGAGCTCAGCTGTGGCAAGTGCAGTCACAATAGAGTTAAATATCCAACCAAAAATCAACTAGCCAATCAACCAAGAAATTTACCACACAGCCAACTAAAGCACAGCTGAAATAAGAAATAAATCCAAAACAAGCGTGACAGCCCCCGTTCAAGCAAACAGGAACCAGAAAAACATGAATATAGAATCAGAACGCGTATTTCATACAACCAGACAAGACAAGCGCAAATTTTCAACCAACTGGCCTTTACCAAGCGAAAACGTAAGATCACAAAATAAAACAACACTACAAATACAAAAATTAGGAGAAAAATGCTTCAAGGTCAGTTAGCCAAAAATGTGCGCCTGTCTTGTCTGGTTGTATCAAATACGCGTTCTGATTCTGTGTTCATGTTTTTTCTGTATACGATGGTGTTTTTCTTTTTGTACACTGGTGGTGTCTTGAGTTCAACCTCAGCCCGCAACAAGAAAACTGGCCTGTTCTCTACAATAAAAATTGGCCTGTTCTCTATATAAAAACTGGCCTGTTCTCTACAATAAAAACTGGCCTGTTCTCTATATAAAAACTGGCCTGTTCTCTACAATAAAAACTGGCCTGTTCTCTATATAAAAACTGGCCTGTTCTCTACAATAAAAACTGGCCTGTTCTCTATATAAAAACTGGCCTGTTCTCTACAATAAAAACTGGCCTGTTCTAGCTCTACAATAAAAACTGGCCTGTTCTCTGCCCATCTTAATACTTCCATCATTCTGTTGGTGTCAGCTTAGTGTTTTATAACTTTTTTCCTCTCGCACCAGTCGCCGTGGTGTAGAGGTTAACGCAACGGACTACTGACAGGAAGATTGTGGGTTCGAATCCCCGTCAGTACCTTCTAAAATCATTGTGGGATTTTTCGGCTCTAACCGGCTTCTACCCAGAGTTGGGCATGCTATGGGCTCATTGGGAAGACTGGGACCACACAGTCGAGTCTCAACCACTTCATGGATGCGTCATTGAGGGTGTTGCTCAAATCTTCTGACCAGCACCCCAGGTGTCTGCATCTCTCGGGCCTGGTTGACGCCAGGACATATTATGATAGTAAGCGTAGAGTACAGCCCTTTCACGTAGTTTCAATTCTAGATGAAACTCCATAGCATCATGATTATCATCTTCATCGACATCATTATCATCGCACTGTAGAAAAAACAAGCAAAATTTTTTCCTCTCCTCCCCAGGACCTCAGGACCTGGCCAGCTCATGGGTTTATGGCAAGCTTAAGGATTGTGCCATAATCACCATACACATGGCACCTGTGACGTTAGTGCATGTGGAGTTCGTTCCGAGCGCGGAGATGTCGTCTTGAGAAACAGAAACTGAAACTGTAACAGAGCCTATCCTTTACCTAGCCTCCTCCTCCTCATCATCATCAGGTGCCCTGCCGCGTGGCGTTGGCGACCATGGACTTCCAACTATCTCTATCTCTCGTTGCCCCCAGCATCTCCCCCAGCCTCCTCATCCCCAGCCACTCTGCAAGTCCGTCCAGCATTCTCTCCCTGGGTCTACCTGGTGCTCTCTTTCCCTCCAGCTTTCCCATTGTGACCAGGTGCTCCAAATCCCCCTTCCTCATAAAATGGCCTATAAATGTGGCTTGTCTTTTCCTAATCTTCCTTATGAGTGATCTACTTGTGTCTGCCTCCATCAAGACTGTCTCGTTTGTTTTCTTTGCTGTCCATGGAACTCTCAACATTGTTCTTAGAAACCACATCTCGGCTGCCTCAATCTTGCTCTGGCTTTGCTTGCTGACTGTCCACGCCTCGCATCCGTACAACAGTATTGGTTCTATATAACATTCAAGGACTCTCTTTCTGATGTTAATTGATAGGCATTTGTTGGTAAGAATGCTTGTCGTCTTCTTGAATGCTGTTTTGGCTTGGCCGATTCTGCCAGCTATTTCCGATGTGCTTCTGCCGTCTGATGAAATGACCGTTGCCTACATTTTTTAATTGTCGTGTTATATCAGTCTGTCATTGGAAAAACCGTGGTTACATGTAAATAACATCAGGATTGGTGCATCTTATCTTCAAAGAAAAGAACAGATACATGAAATAAATAAGATAAATTAATAAATATATAGATAATTAAATAATAAAAAAAAAAGTAATAAATAAATAAATAAATAAATAGACAAATAAATATATAAATAATAGACAAATAAATGAATAAATGAATGAACAAATAAATAAATAAATAAATAAATAAATAATAAATAAATAAATAAATAAATAAATAAATAAATGTCTGAATTAAAAGCTTGCAAGCCTGCGATAGAAAGAAGGGGGACAAAAAAAATGGCTACACAGAATCAATCGCGAAGGAAGAAAATCGTTTGATAGGCAATGGCACCATTGTACAAAAAGAAAAGAAAAAACACCACCGTATACACACCATTAGTTTTGAAAAGCGCTAGTCAGATGTGTGTGGCCATAGGGGAAAAAAGTACCACATAAAAGAAAAAAGATTGCCCTGTGCTTCTGGTTCTCTCAGAGAAACAGGTTCTAACAGGGGAAGTAATAGGCAGGCCTAATTATCTCCCCGTCCTGAGTTCCATGCAATTACATTTCATTTCCGCCAGGTGGCGCACAACTAAGAGACGGAACTCGGTCTTTCTTCAGCTGTTTTATTAGAGTTTTTTTTTCTTTTTCTTTTTTTAGTTTTGTATCGTTGATTCCCTTCTGTCTGTCTCTGGAGTTCTCTTAATTTCTTTCTCTTTTGCTGTCTAACACACACACACACACACACACACACACACACACACACACACACACACACACACACACACACACACACACACACACACACACATACACATACACACACACACACACACACACACATACACATACACACACACATACATACACACACACACACACACACACACACAAGAGACAGAAGGGGGGCGAGTGTGTAGTGAGAAGAGAGAGGGAGAAAGAGAGAGAGAGATACAGAGAGTGGTCTTTTACAATTGTTCTCTGTTGTAATGCATTTTTCATCACAATGGAATTCTGGCTAAAAATGTTGTTTTCTGTGCTCAGAGAGAAAGAGAGAGAGACAGACAGACAGAGACGACAGAGACAGAGACAGAGACAGACAGAGACAGTGAGACAGAGAGAGAGAGAGGAGACAGAGACAGACAGACAGACAGACAGACAGACAGAGACACAGAGAGTGACAGAGACAGAGACAACACCTGACAATGACACAGTCCCGTTTATTTTTCTTCTTTCTACAGTACGTGTAGGTGTGATCATCTTTTGCCTTAGATTGTAGTGCCAAACAAAATTCAGACAGGAACAGCTTTAGCTCTGTTATGCCCATAGCTGTTTCAGACAGGCACAGGCTGAGAGCAAATCCGCAAGCTCGCTTCCAGGGACTAACCAACTATCCTACATAACAATCAACAAACCAACTAACCGGGCATACACTAAGGCAAGGCTAACACAGAAATATGATCATAGAAGACAAAGCAGAAATGACAGTGAAAACGACATAGCATTGAAGAAAGAAGAAAAGAGTTCAACCAGCAAAGAATATTTAAAACAAGAAAAAAATTATGAAAGAGAGAAGGAAAAGTAAATGAAGAAAAATTTTAATGGGTATTTACACTATTATTAAGGAAATCAGTGTCATACACCTGCTACTGTCTGAGACAGTTTTTAATGTCAATTTTTCAATTTCAATTTCTCAAGATGACGTCTTAGCGCTCGGAATGAATTCGATATGCACTAACATCACAGGTGCCATGTGACGGAGAAGATTCAGAATGATCACGGCACAAGCCTTGAGCCTCCACATAAACCCACGGCCTGGCCAGGTCCTGAGGTCTTAGCTAGATAGTGCCATAACCCTGGAGTCGTAGGGGAGTGAAATGACAGAGACCTCTCAACTTTTCCCGGGGCCAGCATCACGAGGGCGGCGCCCATCCCCTCTCCCTCACTTCAAATTCATATTCATATTCACATTCTTTTTGTACCAAGACTTCAGAAAGGCAAGAAGGCAAATTGGTCTTCAAGGCGTGGGACCTGGGAAATCAACCTATCTCTCCGATGTACTTTGCCAAGGCAGTCGGGGAATGCCCTACACTTCACGATTTTCTACTGCCGTGGGATCTTTAACGTGCGCAGCCAGAAGGCACACGGGTTCGACTCGTTTTTCATCCCCTTCCGAAGGATTAGGCGTTCAGTTTGATTTTCCAGTCAAACTGAGGAGAAAAGTCGAGGCCTCTACGGGGAGCGAACCCTGGAACCTCGAGTCCAGTTATTAGCAGGCGAACGTCTGAACCATTCTGCCACCCTTTTCCCAACCGTCTGCCACTCTTCTCTTTTAATGTCACTGCTTGCCAAGGGAAGTAAACTCTTCAGTTATGGCTAGGTGTGTTTCATCTACTTGGATTGATGAGGGGTTTGGGATGTTTTGTTTTCATCTGGTTGATCTCTGTCTGGACCTGCTTGTTGTGCGAATATTTTGAGACGGGATTTTTTCCCTTGCGTCTATGGTGAGTTTGGGAGACCAGTGCCAAGTCGTCTGCAGAGTCAAGATCTTTCAGTGTTGAAAAGTGATTCCATCTGATGCCTTTTGGATGGTCCTCAGCGGTTGATCTCAACACCCTTTCTATGGACATGCTGAAGAACAGTACTCACATTGCACATCCTTGTTTTACTCCTGTCTTCACTTCTAAACTGTGTACACTGTTCCTACTGTGCAGTTACTGGATGAAGTTGGTAAAAAAGCTTCTGACGTGGACGACGATCTGCTCTTGGATCCTGAATCCCCGGAGCATACACCATAGACTGTTCCTTTTCTGTTTAGCTGTCTGAAAGTGTACCCCTTCCCCTTATGTACACCGGAACTCAGAAAAACATATATAAGTATGGCTTGATTGTCTTAATATTTCCCTTCTTTCTGTCTTTCTTTTTTTTTTAACAGTGGACAGGCTTTCACACACTAACAAATGTTAGCACAACGAAATCTGCAATCTCTGCTGGAAAATACAATCGAACTGTTGTCAGTCACAATGCCAGTTAAACCAGTTATTTTATCAAACGGCTGATCGATAGAATGATGCTGTAATTGTTCACAGTATCTTGGGTACACTCCATTTTATGCGGGCTGTTTTTGTTTTGTTTTGTTTTGTTTTTGTTTTTGTTTGTTTGTTTTTTTGATAGAGTCAGAGACACAAGAGCTCATACCTCGAGTTTAATCACAAACTGCAACGTTTGAAACTGACCTATTCGCAGCCCATCTTAATGTTTCCATCATTCTGATGGTGTCATCTTAGTGTTTCATAGGTCCACTGGCCTGTTCACTGCTCATCTTAATGTTTCCATCATTCCGGTGCTGTCATCTTAGTGTTTCATAGGTCCACTGGCCTGTTCACTGCTCATCTTAATGTTTCCATCATTCCGGTGCTGTCTGCTTGGTGTTTCATAGGTCCACTGACCTGTTCGCAGCCCATCTTAAATTTTCCATCATTCTGGTGGTGTCAGCTTAGTGTTTCATAGGTCCACTGACCTGTTCGCAGCCCATCTTAATGTTTCCATCATTCTGGTGGTGTCAGCTTAGTGTTTCATAGGTCCACTGACCTGTTCGCAGCCCATCTTAATGTTTCCATCATTCTGGTGGTGTCAGCTTAGTGTTTCATAGGTCCACTGACCTGTTCGCAGCCATCTTAATGTCTCCATCATTCCGGTGGTGTCAGCTTAGTGTTTCATAGGTCCACTGACCTGTTCGCAGCCCATCTTAATGTTTCCATCATTCTGGTGGTGTCAGCTTAGTGTTTCATAGGTCCACTGACCTGTTCGCAGCCCTCTTAATGTTTCCATCATTCGGTGGTGTCAGCTTAGTGTTTCATAGGTCCACTGACCTGTTCGCAGCCCATCTTAATGTTTCCATCATTCTGGTGGTGTCAGCTTAGTGTTTCATAGGTCCACTGACCTGTTCGCAGTCCATCTTAATGTTTCCATCATTCTGGTGTGTCAGCTTAGTGTTTCATAGGTCCACTGACCTGTTCGCAGTCCATCTTAATGTTTCCATCATTCTGGTGGTGTCAGCTAGTGTTTCATAGGTCCACTGACCTGTTCGCAGTCCATCTTAATGTTTCCATCATTCTGGTGGTGTCAGCTAGTGTTTCATAGGTCCACGACCTGTTCGCAGTCCATCTTAATGTTTCCGTCATTCTGGTGGTGTCAGCTAGTGTTTCATAGGTCCACTGACCTGTTCGCACCCATCTTAATGTTTCCATCATTCTGGTGGTGTCAGCTTAGTGTTTCATAGGTCCACTGACCTGTTCGCAGCCCATCTTAATGTTTCCATCATTCTGGTGGTGTCAGCTAGTGTTTCATAGGTCCACTGACCTGTTCGCAGCCCATCTTAATGTTTCCATCATTCTGGTGGTGTCAGCTAGTGTTTCATAGGTCCACTGACCTGTTCGCAGCCCATCTTAATGTTTCCATCATTCCGGTGGTGTCAGCTTAGTGTTTCATAGGTCCACTGACCTGTTCGCAGCCCATCTTAATGTTTCCATCATTCTGGTGGTGTCAGCTAGTGTTTCATAGGTCCACTGACCTGTTCGCAGCCCATCTTAATGTTTCCATCATTCTGGTGGTGTCAGCTAGTGTTTCATAGGTCCACTGACCTGTTCGCAGCCCATCTTAATGTTTCCATCATTCTGGTGGTGTCAGCTTAGTGTTTCATAGGTCCACTGACCTGTTCGCAGCCCATCTTAATGTTTCCATCATTCTGGTGATGTCAGCTTAGTGTTTCATAGGTCCACTGACCTGTTCGCAGCCCATCTTAATGTTTCCATCATTCTGGTGGTGTCTGCTTAGTGTTTCATAGGTCCACTGACCTGTTCGCAGCCCATCTTAATGTTTCCATCATTCTGGTGGTGTCTGCTTAGTGTTTCATAGGTCCACTGACCTGTTCGCATGCCCATCTTAATGTTTCCATCATTCTGGTGGTGTCAGCTAGTGTTTCATAGGTCCACTGGACCTGTTCGCAGCCCATCTTAATGTTTCCATCAATCTGGTGGTGTCAGCTTAGTGTTTCATAGGTCCACTGACCTGTTCGCAGCCCATCTTAATGTTTCCATCATTCTGGTGGTGTCATGCTAGTGTTTCATAGGTCCACTGACCTGTTCGCAGCCCATCTTAATGTTTCCATCATTCTGGTGGTGTCAGCTTAGTGTTTCATAGGTCCACTGACCTGTTCGCAGCCCATCTTAATGTTTCCATCATTCTGGTGGTGTCAGCTTAGTGTTTCATAGGTCCACTGACCTGTTCGCAGCCCATCTTAATGTTTCCATCATTCTGGTGGTGTCAGCTTAGTGTTTCATAGGTCCACTGACCTGTTCGCAGCCCATCTTAATGTTTCCATCATTCTGGTGGTGTCAGCTTAGTGTTTCATAGGTCCACTGACCTGTTCGCAGCCCATCTTAATGTTTCCATCATTCTGGTGGTGTCAGCTTAGTGTTTCATAGGTCCACTGACCTGTTCGCAGCCCATCTTAATGTTTCCATCATTCTGGTGGTGTCAGCTTAGTGTTTCATAGGTCCACTGACCTGTTCGCAGCCCATCTTAATGTTTCCATCATTCTGGTGGTGTCAGCTTAGTGTTTCATAGGTCCACTGACCTGTTCGCAGCCCATCTTAATGTTTCCATCATTCTGGTGGTGTCAGCTTAGTGTTTCATAGGTCCACTGACCTGTTCGCAGCCCATCTTAATGTTTCCATCATTCTGGTGGTGTCAGCTTAGTGTTTCATAGGTCCACTGACCTGTTCGCAGCCCATCTTAATGTTTCCATCATTCTGGTGGTGTCAGCTTAGTGTTTCATAGGTCCACTGACCTGTTCGCAGCCCATCTTAATGTTTCCATCATTCTGGTGGTGTCAGCTTAGTGTTTCATAGGTCCACTGACCTGTTCGCAGCCCATCTTAATGTTTCCATCATTCTGGTGGTGTCAGCTTAGTGTTTCATAGGTCCACTGACCTGTTCGCAGCCCATCTTAATGTTTCCATCATTCTGGTGGTGTCAGCTTAGTGTTTCATAGGTCCACTGACCTGTTCGCAGCCCATCTTAATGTTTCCATCATTCTGGTGGTGTCAGCTTAGTGTTTCATAGGTCCACTGACCTGTTCGCAGCCCATCTTAATGTTTCCATCATTCTGGTGGTGTCAGCTTAGTGTTTCATAGGTCCACTGACCTGTTCGCAGCCCATCTTAATGTTTCCATCATTCTGGTGGTGTCAGCTTAGTGTTTCATAGGTCCACTGACCTGTTCGCAGCCCATCTTAATGTTTCCATCATTCTGGTGGTGTCAGCTTAGTGTTTCATAGGTCCACTGACCTGTTCGCAGCCCATCTTAATGTTTCCATCATTCTGGTGGTGTCAGCTTAGTGTTTCATAGGTCCACTGACCTGTTCGCAGCCCATCTTAATGTTTCCATCATTCTGGTGGTGTCAGCTTAGTGTTTCATAGGTCCACTGACCTGTTCGCAGCCCATCTTAATGTTTCCATCATTCTGGTGGTGTCAGCTTAGTGTTTCATAGGTCCACTGACCTGTTCGCAGCCCATCTTAATGTTTCCATCATTCTGGTGGTGTCAGCTTAGTGTTTCATAGGTCCACTGACCTGTTCGCAGCCCATCTTAATGTTTCCATCATTCTGGTGGTGTCAGCTTAGTGTTTCATAGGTCCACTGACCTGTTCGCAGCCCATCTTAATGTTTCCATCATTCTGGTGGTGTCAGCTTAGTGTTTCATAGGTCCACTGACCTGTTCGCAGCCCATCTTAATGTTTCCATCATTCTGGTGGTGTCAGCTTAGTGTTTCATAGTTTCATAGGTCCACTGACCTGTTCGCACCCATCTTAATGTTTCCATCATTCTGGTGGTGTCAGCTTAGTGTTTCATAGGTCCACTGACCTGTTCGCAGCCCATCTTAATGTTTCCATCATTCTGGTGGTGTCAGCTTAGTGTTTCATAGGTCCACTGACCTGTTCGCAGCCCATCTTAATGTTTCCATCATTCTGGTGGTGTCGCTTAGTGTTTCATAGGTCCACTGACCTGTTCGCAGCCCATCTTAATGTTTCCATCATTCTGGTGGTGTCAGCTTAGTGTTTCATAGGTCCACTGACCTGTTCGCAGCCATCTTAATGTTTCCATCATTCTGGTGGTGTCAGCTTAGTGTTTCATAGGTCCACTGACCTGTTCGCAGCCATCTTAATGTTTCCATCATTCTGGTGGTGTCAGCTTAGTGTTTCATAGGTCCACTGACCTGTTCGCAGTCCATCTTAATGTTTCCATCATTCTGGTGGTGTCAGCTTAGTGTTTCATAGGTCCACTGACCTGTTCGCAGCCCATCTTAATGTTTCCATCATTCTGGTGGTGTCAGCTTAGTGTTTCATAGGTCCACTGACCTGTTCGCAGCCATCTTAATGTTTCCATCATTCTGGTGGTGTCATGCTTAGTGTTTCATAGGTCCACTGACCTGTTCGCAGCCCATCTTAATGTTTCCATCATTCTGGTGGTGTCAGCTTAGTGTTTCATAGGTCCACTGACCTGTTCGCAGCCCATCTTAATGTTTCCATCATTCTGGTGGTGTCAGCTTAGTGTTTCATAGGTCCACTGACCTGTTCACAGCCCATCTTAATGTTTCCATCATTCTGGTGGTGTCAGCTTAGTGTTTCATAGGTCCACTGACCTGTTCACAGCCCATCTTAATGTTTCCATCATTCTGGTGGTGTCAGCTTAGTGTTTCATAGGTCCACTGACCTGTTCACAGCCCATCTTAATGTTTCTATCATTCTGGTGGTGTCAGCTTAGTGTTTCATAGGTCCACTGACCTGTTCACAGCCCATCTTAATGTTTCCATCATTCTGGTGGTGTCAGCTTAGTGTTTCATAGGTCCACTGACCTGTTCGCAGCCATCTTAATGTTTCCATCATTCTGGTGGTGTCAGCTTAGTGTTTTATAGGTCCACTGACCTGTTCACAGCCCATCTTAATGTTTCCATCATTCTGGTGGTGTCAGCTTAGTGTTTCATAGGTCCACTGACCTGTTCACAGCCCATCTTAATGTTTCCATCATTCTGGTGGTGTCAGCTTAGTGTTTCATAGGTCCACTGACCTGTTCACTGCCCATCTTAATGTTTCCATCATTCTGGTGATGTCAGCTTAGTGTTTCATAGGTCCACTGACCTGTTCACTGCCCATCTTAATGTTTCCATCATTCTGGTGATGTCAGCTTAGTGTTTCATAGGTCCACTTTCCTGTTCGCAGCCCATCTTAATGTTTCCATCATTCTGGTGATGTCAGCTTAGTGTTTCATAGGTCCACTGACCTGTTCGCAGTCCATCTTAATGTTTCCATCATTCTGGTGATGTCAGCTTAGTGTTTCATAGGTCCACTGACCTGTTCGCAGTCCATCTTAATGTTTCCATCATTCTGGTGATGTCAGCTTAGTGTTTCATAGGTCCACTGACCTGTTCGCAGTCCATCTTAATGTTTCCATCATTCTGGTGGTGTCAGCTTAGTGTTTCATAGGTCCCCTTCTACCATTCTCGATTTCAAGACCTTGCTATTGCACGTGCCCAAGGAGTCTGCCAGATAATTACTGGCATATTTAGATGGAGTGCATATGGGATTGTCCGAGCACAATGAATCCCTCGTGAATAAACTCCAATTTCTTGTGAGTGTATGCGTGTATGCGTGTATGTGTGTGTGTGTGTGTGTGTGTGTGTGTGTGTGTGTGTGTTGTGTGTGTGTGTGTGTGTGTGTGTGAGAGTGAGAACGCGCGTATGTGTATGTGTGTGTATGCGTGAATACGCACGCGTACCATTGTGTGTGTGTGTGTGTGTGTGTGTGTGTGCGCACGCGCACGCGTGTGTGTGTGTGTGTGTGTGTGTTTGTGTATGTGTGTGTGTGTGTGTGTGTGTAGTGTGTGTGTGTATGTGTGTGTGTGTTTGTACGTGTTCTTGTATATACATACATATATGTATCTATATATATATACCTAAATATGTATATACATGTACATATATATATATATATACATATATATGCATATAATTTATATATGTATATATGTGTGTGTGTGGTGTGTGTGTGTGCGTGCAAGTATCTGTAAGTGTGTGCGTGCGTGTGTGGGGCATGCATGTGTGCATGCGTTTGTGTGTGTGGACTGGAAAGAAGAGGAGAGAGGGGGAGGTGAGGAGGGGGTGTCAGACCTATCTAAAATGGAAGACTTTCATGGAGCGGCACAGTCCACAGTCATTATCTCCTGTGTGAGAAAGCGAGGTACCGAGCACGGGCGTCTGTTCATCCCCTAGTGCTCTATGTTTACTGATGGGTCGACAGGAATCAATAGGAAAAAAAGGGTGGATCAGGATGGGATCAGGAATGAACAGGAAGGAGAGCTGAGGTGTGGGATGGGGGATGGGGTGTAGGGGGTAGAGTGAGTGGAATAAAAGAGAGGGGGGAAAGAGGAAGCGAGAGCAGGGGGGATATTGGAAATGTCCCAATTGACGTCATCTTGAACAGTAGCTAATTTGTTTTTATTGCATGCCTGTCTTTTTCTCTGTCTGTTTGTCTGTCTGTTCCTGTCTGTCTCTGTGTCTTTGTCTGTCTGTCTATCTCTGTCTCTGTCTGTCCGTCCGTCTGTCTGTCTGTCTTCTCTCTCTCTCTCTCTCTATATATATATATATATATATATGTATGTATATATATATATATGGATATACATATGTATATATATATGTATATCTATTTATCTATCTATCTATCTATATATATATCTATTCTCTCTCTCTTATTTTCTCTCTCTCTCTATCTATCT
>CM060310.1:19145604-19160604 GCA_030674185.1 Monoplex corrugatus | reverse complement strand
GAGGGGGTGGGGTGGGGGGGGGGGTTGAGAGTGAGGTTAGGATTTATGCAGAGGAGAAAAGGTGAGTTTTGAGAGCGGACTTGAAGGAGACAAAAGTAGGTTGCTGACGGACTGAGAGAGGAAGTTTGTTCCAGGAGAGTGGACCAGAAACAGAGAAGGCTCGTGGACCATAGGTATTGAGCTTAGTGCGTGGAAAGCAAAAAGTCAGAGGATCGGAGGCAGAGCGGAGGGTACGTGAGGGAACATAGATCTCAAGTAGGCTTGACAGGTAATCGGGGGCTGCTTTATTGAGGCTTTTGTAGCACATGGTGTCTAGTTTGTACTGTATGCGCTTTGATACAGGGAGCCAGTGAAGTTGTGTCAGGAGAGGAGATATGTTGTCAGCTTTTTTCTTTTTGAGCACAAGGCGTACAGCATTGTTTTGAATGCGCTGTAGGTGGTGAATGGTGGAGGCAGGAAGACCAGACAGGAGTGAATTGCAATAGTCAATGCGAGACATTATGAAGGAGAGGACGAGTTTTGCAGTTGTTTCGACAGAGAGATACTTCCTGATCAGGCTTATACGATGGAGATGATAGTAGTAAGATCTGGCAGTTTGAGAAACAAAGTTGTTCATGGAGAGGGTAGAGTCAATGCAGACACCAAGGTTTTTAGCTGAATCAGAAACTGGGACTGATGTGTTACATAATGGGAGAGAAAGAGGAGGCAGCTGAGAAAGTTTCTGACGGGTGCCAATGAGGATAGCTTCTGTCTTGTCGTCATTAAGCTGAAGTCTATTGTGTGTCATCCAGTTCTTAATGTCCGAGTAACACTCAGTGGTGCGAGTCAACAGGCGCTGTATATTATCAGGTGAGTCACTGTCTTGAAGTTGGGTGTCATCAGCATAGAAGTGGTGTTTTATAGAGTGGGAGTTGATGATGGTGGACAGGGGGGAGGTGTAAAGAGTGAAAAGAACAGGGCCAAGGACAGATCCTTGTGGAACACCACAGGTCAGGTATGCAGGTTGAGAGTAAGTGCCATTGATGAGAACAAATCTTATCTAAATCTCGTTGCTACATTTTTTTTATATGTTGGTCAACATTCAATCCAAAAAAAAAGAAGATATAGATAGATATATAGATATATCGATAGATTGATAGATAGATAGATAGATAGATAGATAGATAGATAGATAGATAGATAGGTAGGTAGGTAGGTAGGTAGGCAGACAGATAGATACATGTAGATAGACAGACAGCAGACAGATAGACAGACAGATCGATAGATAGATAATAAGAAACTTCACATCAGGCAAACTCCAACATATTCTGTGCAAGCTTTAATCTTTCGCGACTGAGCAGGAAATGAAAAGAAGAAGAAAAAATGACGAGAAGAAAAGAATCCCACGAGGAAAGGATAGAAAAAGGCTTTTAATAGAGAGTTTGGAGTTTGTTCAAGAAGGGTTCATCGCACTCGATCAATTCCATATGCACTGCACCCAAATCTGCCGGCAACTGTCTGACAGACTCCCTGAGCCATGCACTAAACTGTGTGCAACGGCAACGTCTTGAAATGGGGAGGGGAAGAAAACAGACCTCTGGAACATCCAGCTCACACCGCTAGAATGATGGAAACGTTAAGATGGGCAGCGAACAGGCCAGTTTTTAATGTTACAGGCTACGATTGAACTGGAGATATCAGATCTTGAGTCCACGGTTTTTTCCCCAATCAGCCCCCAATAATTTTTTGATGGGAAGGGAGGTAAGCAATGAGAGAGAGATCAAGAACAAGATCAAAAAGATCAAGATCAAGAACAATAACAAGATCAAGAACAAGATCAAAAACACAGAACAAGATCAAGAACAAGATCTAGAACAAGAACAAGATCAAGAACAAGACCAAGAACAAGAACAAGAAGAAGAAGAACAAGATCAAGAACAAGATCAAGAACAAGATCAAGATCAGAACAAGATCAAGATCAAGATCAAGATCAAGAACAAGATCAAGAACAAGAACAAGATCAAAAACAAGAACAAGATCAAGAACAAGATCAAGAACAAGAACAAGAACACGAACAGAACAAGAACAAGAACAAAAACAAGATCAAGATCAAGAACAAGAACAAGAACAAATCTTATTCACTAGCGTGTGAAAAAGCAATGTGTACACTTGTTTTGTGCACAGCCCTCCGGCCAAACAATGTCTACACTAACATAAATTATGCATGATTCAACATGAATATATCAATAATGCAAACAGTAATTACCATGCATGATTCAACATGAATATCTCAATAATGCAAACAGTAATTATCAGGTCAAAGAAACAGATTTTAAAATTTCAAACGAAATGAATTTTTTCAGTACTGCAAACATTAAACATCAGGTGAAAGAAACAGTTATGCATGATTAAAATGTATCAGTGATCGATCTGTTTGCTAGTTTGCAGAAAAGTTAATTAATACACTACATGTGTTATACACGTCTTCTTCAATACTGTGAAACTAGTACCAGTCGCTGTGGTGTAGTGGTTAGAGCAAGGGACAATTGACTGGAAGGTTGTGGGTTCGAATCCCGTAAGTCCCTTCAAAAATTATTTAGGGATTTTTCGGCTCTAACCGGCTCCTATCCAGAGTTGGGTGTGCTATGGGGTCATTGGGAAGACTGGGACCACACAGTCGAGTCTCATCCTCTTCACGGATGTGTCACTGAGGGTGGTGCTCAAATCTTCCTACCAGCACCGCAGGTGTCTGTATCTCTTGGGCCTGATTGACGCCAGGATATGTTATGATGGTAAGCGTATAGAGTACAACTCTGTCACGCAGTCTCAATCCTAGATGGGGCTCTATAGCATCGTGATTATCATCCTCATCGACATCATCATCACTGCATTGTAAAAATTGTGCCAGCTTCTGTGGCCATTAAGATGGTGTAGAAAATGGGACCAAAAAACCCCAAAAAACTGTGAAACTAAGATATTATTTTTGCATTTTTTTCGGTCAGTGTGTTCCAGAGCATAGCTCCTGAACGCATGGAGTTAAACAGTTTAATTCTTAGGATAGGGACATTTTCTCCTGTTGCGTGTGAGTGAGATTTAAAAAGAAGGAAGTTTTGTTATGCTCTCTGGATCTTTGAAGAGAGAGGGAGGGAGGGAGAGAGAGAGAGAGAGAGGGAGGGAGGGAGGGAAGAGGGAGAGACACAAACACAGACAGAGAGAGACACACAAAGAGACGAGAGAGAAAGAGAGAAGGAGGGAGGGAGGGACAGACATAGACACAGATAGACATAGAGATAGAGACACCGAGAGAGAGAGAGAGAGGGAGGGAGAGGGGGAGACAGGGAGTAGACAGACAGACACAGAGAGACAGACAGACAGACAGACAAACAGACAGACACAGAGAGACAGAGACAGAGAGAGATCGTGAATGGAGAAAATTGTTTGACAGGCAATCACATCATCGTCCAATGGAATAAAAAAAAAAAAAGAAAAAACGTAAAAAACTAAATAAAAGTGCATCACACACGCACCACCAGTTTTGAAAAGCAGCGGCCGGACGATGACAGAGGGGAAAAAGAAAGTACACCAGAGAAAAGATTGCCCAGAGCTTGAAGGCTTTTCAGAGAAACAGGTCCGGCAGGAGAAGTTAATGGGCGGTCCTCATTATCTCCCCTGTCCTGTGTTCCATCCCACTACCCCGCATTTCCGCCAAGCAACGCAGAGACAATTTTCTTGTTGGTTTTTGTTGTCTTGTGTCTCTGTGTGTCCCTGTCTGTATCTCTTCCTCTCTCTGTCTCTTGTCTTTATCTCTGTTTGTCTGCGTATCTGTTTCTCTCTGTCTCTGTATCTCTTTTTTCTCTGTCTCTGTATCTCTGTATCTCTGTTTTTCTCCTGTATTTCTTTTTCTGTCTCTGTCTCTGTCTATATTTCTTTCTCTTTTTGTGTATATCTTTCTCTTTCTGTTTCTGTATTTCATTCTCTCTGTATCTTTTTCTGTGTTTCTGTCTCTCTTTCTCTCTGTCTGTGAGGGAGAGACAGAGACACAGATGGACACAGAGAGACAGAGAAAGAGGGAGAGACAGAGAGAGAAGAGATGAGAGAGACAGAGGAGAGGAGAGGAGGGACAGAGACAGAGACAGAGAGAAGAGGAGGAGAGAGGAGAGAGAGAAAGAGAGAAGAGAGTGAGAGAGTGAGAGAGAGAAAGAGAGAAAGAGAGATACAGAGAGAGAGAGCAAGAGATACAGAGAGATACAGAGAGAGACAGATACAGAGAGAGACAGAGAGAGACAGACAGACGAACAGACAGCAAGACAGAGAGAATCGTGAATGGAGAAAATTGTTTGACAGGCAATCACATCATCGTCCAATATAAAAAAAACCCACACAAACGTAAAAACTAACTACATAAAAGAGCACAACACACGCACCACCAGTTTTGAAAAGCAGCGGTCGGACGATGACAGAGGGGAAAAAGACAGTACACCAGAGAAAAGATTGCCCAGAGCTTGAAGGCTTTTCAGAGAAACAGGTCCGGCAGGAGAAGTTAATGGGTGGTCCTCATTATCTCCCCTGTCCTGTGTTCCATCCCACTACCCCGCATTTCCGCCAAGCAACGCAGAGACAATTTTCTTGTTGGTTTTTGTTGTTTTGTGTCTCTGTGTGTCCCTGTCTGTATCTATTTCTTCCTCTCTCTGTGTCTCTTGTCTTTATCTCTGTTTGTCTGCGTATCTGTTCTGTCTGTCTCTGTATCTCTTTTTCTCTGTCTGTCTTTATATCTCTGTATCTCTGTTTTTCTCCTTCTCTCTCTCTCTCTCTCTTCTCTCTCTCTCTCTCTCTCTGTGTATCTCTTTCTGGTCCTGTATTTATTTTCTCTGTATCTTTTCTGTGTCTCTGTATCTCTTTCTCTTTGTCTGTATTTTTCTCTCTGTCTCTTTCTGTCTATAACTCTTTCTCTTTTTGTCTTTGCCTATATTTTTTTCTCTGTCTGTCTCTTACACAAACACACTCGCGAACAGATACATTCATACACACACGCGCGCGCGCGCACACACACACACACACACACACACACACACACACGTACATACTCACATACACACACACTCACAAACACACACATACATACACGCATGCGGGCATATATGCACGCACACACGCACATACACACACCCCCACTCGTGCGCGTGCACACACAGACATACACACACAGACACACATACATACAGACAGACACACACGTACATACACAGACTCACAGACACAGACACACACACCCAAACACACACACAGGCACATACACACACACGCACACGCACTCGCGTGCCCTCTCCTTAATGGCCCAGCTTAAATGACGCATTTTAAAACTGTTGAGAAATCAATGGAACTGCAAGGGCCGCAGAAAGCAGTTTGGTATGTAATCAAACACACACACGTACACGAGAGAATAGATGACGATGACGATGACGATGATGATAACTGTGATCATGAAGACGAAGAAGAAGAAACAGAAGAAGAAAAAGCAAAAGAAGAAGAAGAAGAAGAAAAAAAAGAAGAAAAAGAAGAAGAAAATGGAGGAGGAGGAGAAGAAGAAAAAGAAAAAGAAGGAGAAGAAGAAGGAGGAAGAAGAGGTGGAGAAGAAAAAGAAGAAAAAAAAAGAAGAAGAGAAGAAGAAGAAGAAGAAGAAGAAGAAGAAAAGAAGAAGAAAGAAGAAGAAGAAGAAGAAGAAGAAGAAAGAAGAAGAAGAAGAAGAAGAAGAAGAAGAAGGAAGAAGAAGATGATGATGATGATGATGATGATGATGATGATGATGATGACGATGACGATGGACGATGACGATGATGATGATGATGATGATGATGATGATGATGAAGAAGAAGAAGTAGTAGTAGTAGAAGTAGTAGTAGGAGGAGGAGGAGGAGGAATAGCAGCGGCAGCAGCAGCAGCAGTAGTAGTACTAATAGTAGTAGTATCAAAAGAAGAAGAAGAAAAACAAGAACAAGAACAAGAACAAGAAGATGATGGTGATGATTATGAAGATGATGATGACGATGACAATGATGATGATGACGACGATGGTGATGACTATGTCGATAATGATTTTAGCACGAAACTTTTTTAACTCATGGTGTAGGATTAGCATAACAGCCAAGTGACATATCTGTTCTGCTATACATACTTGCAGACGAAAGGAGACAGTGCATACGAAGAGAGAGGTAGAGAGAGGAAGAGAGAGGTAGAGAGAGAGAGAGAGAGAGAGGAGAGAGAGAGAGAGAGAGAGAGAGAGAGAGAGAGATGAAGAAACGAAGATAGAAAAAGGGCGAGACAGAGAGAGAAAGAGAGACATGGACAAACGAAGATAGAAAGAGGGCGAAAGAGAGAGAGAGAGAGGGGGGGGGGGAGAGAGAGAGAGAGAGAGAGACAGACAGACAGACAGAGAATGACAGTGACAATGACAATGACAATGACAGTGATATACTGCTATAATAAAACCCAACGAATAAATAAATGAACAAAGAAATAGACCATACAAAACACAAAAATGACGTTTTTCACAAACATTCCACTGCACACAGGAGCAGACTGGCTTCTTCAGTGGGTAAAACAATGACTGCAAAATCTGTTTGTGTCGAGATCTATCCCCAGCATGCAACCTAGTGACCAGTGATGATCTGAACATTCTGATTTATCAGCTTTATGTTTGTTATATCATCTAAATTATCATGCCCTTCTTCCATCAAAAACGTAGCTTTTGCATACACACCTTTGTTTAAATTCGAGCAGTCTTCCAAATTATTTCTGGCAGATCTGGAAAGAACTTTTCCTGGGCCATGAATCCCTTGTCAAAACTCCACTGTGTCATAAACTTTGCTGTACAAAAAACAAACAAAAAAACAAACAAAACAAAACAAACAGTGACAGTGCATAATGTCTTGTCAAGATGCCAATAACGTTTTTCCTTCTGTCTTGAAAGCTTAATCTCTCCAAGGACCAGCTCAATGACCCAGGACTTGGCGAAGCCAGTGACAACCTGTTCTTCATTCTTCTATTCGATATTTTCCTTTTCCACGCGTGTCTCCAGCATTTATGAATAATTGGTAAAACCATAGAAACAATTTCTTTTTATTGAATCTTTATTATGCACTTTTTCTTCACCATTCTTCTGACTTCCCTGATTTTACATATAATCGATGTAACAGGCCTTTCCCATAGATTGGGTCTCTGTCTGTCTGTCTGTTTCTATTCTGTCTCTGTCTGTCTGTCCGTCTGTCTCTTTCTCTTTCTGTCTGCCTCTTTCTCTTTTTCTCTCTCTCTCTCATTCTCTCTCTGTCTCTGTCTGTCTGTCTGTCTGTCTCTCTCTCTCTCAGAAGCAGAATTTTGGGGGTCTTGATAATGCTATACTATGTTGTAAAAAAAGTCATTTTGTTTGCCTTAAGGAACTTCTTCAGAGTGTCAACGAAAACACCAAATGATTATGAATAGGGGGAGACAAACTGATTTGCAATTTATCTCAGTTCTTGTATCAGGTGTATTCGTTATTGATTAAAATGATTACAGATGGAAAAGAGAGTCAAAATGACCAAGACAAGCATATAATATGTTGTTTGATTTGGATACTCGGGGTAAGATGAATTGGGCTTGCAGGATAACTATTCAACCATTTTAAATCAGGATTGGAAATTATTCAGTGCATGAGGGTGTTGGAAATATAAATGCATTTGTTCGTACGTTTCCAATAAGATTGACTGACTACAGAAGGCAACATTGGAATTATCATGTTCGTGAAAGTGACAGGTTTTATTTTTATAGACATTTTTGTACATTGCACTGTACCCCGACATATCTAGCATTGAGAATAAATGGACATTTAAAATACATTACGGAAATGTTATGCTTGGGGTTTCTGAGTTCTTAGGCCATTGTTATTACTGTGCAATATTTGTGGTCCTGGTTGTCTAGGTGCAGAAAAAGGTTGTCAATTATGTCTTTTGTTGTCCTGCTTTCAGGGCTGTCAGAGAGAGAGAGAGAGAGAGGAGAGAGAGGAGGAGAGAGAGAGAGAGAGAGAGAGAGAGAGAGAGGAGAGGAGAGAAGAGAGACAGAGACACAGAGAGAGAGAAAGGAGAGGAGAGAAGAGAGAGAAAGAGAGAGAGGGGGGAGGGAGAGTCTCAGTTAATTCCATCAAAGCATTTTAAAGAACCTTTCCTCGTTCAGACTTTGCTTAGTCATTGCATTTGTTAACTATATTAAACAGCAGCTGTATAAAATCCGGAATGCACATGTCTGTGAGATATTAATGTTGATTATCGTATTGTTCTTTGTAAGCTCGTGGGTTAAATATTTGTGTTTTTATAGTTAGATGATGTATGCTCATTTCACCCCTTCATGACGGACCGTGGTCTTTTTTGATGAATGAATTATCCCCATCTCTTCTTCCCTCCCTGTCTCTTTTCTCTCTCTCTCTTTTTTCTCTTTGTCTTTGTCTCTGTCTTACTGTCTTACTGTCTGTCTGTCTGTCTCTGTCTCTGTCTGTCTGTCTGTCCCTCTCTCTCTCTCGAAGAAGAAGAAGAAGAGAAGAAGAAGAAAAAGAAGAGGAAGAAAACGAAGAAGAAAAAGAAAAAGAAGAAAAAAGACGAAGAAGGAGAACAAACAAACAAACAAATAGCAAACAGACAAACAAACAACAAGAACAAAAAGAAATACACGAACACATAGCCTAGAAATCCTTGCATATGTTTGTTCTACTGAAACTCATCGTATAATTCGGTGAACTCACATCGCGGGTTGGATGCTTCGTTGGATAGGGTCGAAGCTTCAAGATCTGATGTTCCTAGTTTAGTCCAAGCCTGCAAGATTGAAAATTGGCTTGTTCATTAAAATTCAAAACAAGTGTAACTGCCCGCGTTCAAGCAAACAGTAACCAGAAAAAAAAACACGAAAAAAGAATAAGAACGCGTATTAAATACAAGAGAAGACAGGCGCAAATTTTCGGCCAACTGGCCTTTGTCAAGCGTACGATCACAAACACCAATACAAAAATGAGGAGAAAATTTGTTAGTTTGTGATCTTACGCTCGACAGAGGCCAATTGGCCGAAAATTTGCGCCTTTCTTGTCTGGTTGTATTGACCCATTGACTGCTGCACCCTATCCAGCAACTGCAAAAACTTAACCCTTTGACTACCTCACCTTATCCACCAGCTTCCTGTATGATGCTGGTGGATAGGGTGAGGGAGTTAAAGGGTTACTGTCAAGCTTTAATATGCTTCCTTCATTCCCGTGGTGACAGCTTAGTGTTTTATAGGTCCCTTCCGCCCCCCACCCCTTTCTCCATTTCAAGGTTATGCCAGCACAGAGGGTTTTCCAAACGCTCAGGGAGTCTACCGTATAGTTGCTGGCAGATTTGGGTGAAACCCATATGGAACTGCCAGAGAGTGAGGAATCTGTCTTGAACAAACTTCAAACTTAAAACTGATTAGAGAACAGATCTGTATCAGAGATATGTTTACATTATTCTGACCTTTTAAACGTGTCACATTACTAGTATATATGAAAAGCAGATTATGATTACAGCGCCTTTGAGCATTCTGTCTTTATTCCCGCACATACAAACATGTACACACACATACACGCACAAACACATATACACATATGCAAACACGCACGCACGCACACAGACACACACATATACGCACGCACGCACGCACACACACGCACACATACATACAGAGTGAGAGAGAGTGAGTGAGAGAGAGAGAGAGGAGAGAGAGAGAGAGAGAGAGAGAGAGAGAGAGAGAGAGAGAGAGAGAAGCACAATTGTACGTGTTCCCTCAAATATCATCATCATCATCATCGTCATCATCATCATCGTCATCATCATCATTGTCATCATCATCAGTGCATACTGATTTTAAACAAGTGATATTCCAGACAGAAAACTGTCATTATACACACTTCAAAGTCATCAGGGAGAGAGACAGAGGTATAGAAGGGAAGAGAGAGAGAGAGAGAGAGAGGAGAGAGAGAGAGAGAGTGACAGACAGAGAGGCAGAGTGACAGAGAGAGAGACAGACAGACAGACAAACAGAGAGAGAGAGAGAGAGATAGTTTGAAAGAGAGAGGGACAGAGAGAGAGAGGAGAGAGAGAGAGAGAAAGGGAAACAGACGACAGACAGAGGGACAGAGAGACAGAGACAGAGAGAAGGGGTGGGGAGAGATTCATAGAGCGGGCAGTGGATCAGATCGATGTGAATCGATCATTTCCCTATCTTTAAACGAGGAACTGGAAATAAGCAAGCACAGACTTTTTCTCTCGTGTCCCCGTCTTTTCTCATTTTGTGCAGAAAGATTACACCTCAATGGCCGCCTGATTACGTGTTAGGCATGTGACAGTTGTGGACTGGTAGTTGCTCAAGTTCAAATTAACTTTGTATCGATTGGTCCGACACGAAACTGGAAAGTTGAAGCTAGATTTGTCATTGGTTGAATGTGAAACTAAAAAGCTAAAGCCGAAACTTTTATTGATTGATCGAGTCGAATACGAAACTGTTGAGATGAAATTCTGAAAGCTAAGAACGGTAGTTTCGTACGAGCAGCCATCTACGTCTGTTTTTGTTTGTTTTTTCTCGTTACTGGGTATTCACTCGTCCTATCACTGTCTGTCATCCCAATTAATGTTTGTGTTTGTGAGAGGAATAGAGATTTCTAAATATCAGCCTTCTCCTGCAAACATGTACATACGCAATTCATGAGGGAGGGAGAGATTGAAAAATAACTATGATGAAAATGTTGTCGGGCTCGAAATTTTTCTCTTTACTCTTTTGAAGAGAGAAAATCGGGATAAGTGTTTACGGGGATGAATGGATAATGATTTGTTATGTGGTGTGTGTATGTTTGTGTGTGTGTTTGTGTGTGTGTTTGTGTATGTGTGTGTGTGTTTGTGTGTGTGTTTGTGTTTGTGTGTGTGTGTGTGTTTGTGTGTATGTGTGAGTGTGTGGTATGGTATGGTGTGGTGTGGTGTGGTGTGGTGTGTGTGGTGTGGTGTGGTGTGGTGTGGGGGTGTGTGTGTGTGTGGTGTGGTGTGGTGTGTGTGTGTGTGTGTATATGTGTGTGTATGTGTGTGTGTGTATGTGTGTGTGTGTGTGTGTGTGTGTGTGTGTTGTGTGTGTGTTGTGTGTGTGTGTGTGTGTGTGTTCCATGTGATAAATATCATCCTTCTCTTGTGTAGATGTCCATAAGCAATTTACGAAGGAATGATAGAAATATGGTGGTAAAGAAGCATTGTAAAATGCGAAACTTTTCTGTTTAAAATGAGAAAATAGGGATAATTGTTGGGGGAAGTGTGTGTATGCGTGCGTGTGTGTATGTGTGTGTGTGTGTGTGCGCGCGCTCGCGTGTTTGTGTGTATGTATGTATGTAAATGTGTGTGTGTATGTTTGTGTGTGCATGTGTGTGCGCAGCGCACGCGCGCTCGCACGCATATGTGCACGAATTAACAAAACAGATCAACAGAATGGTCTTTGCTGCATATACTCAACAGACACAGTGAGCACGTGAAGTAAAAATGTTCGGTTTGTGTGTGTTGTCTTATTCGTCCGTTTATTCTGAGCCCTGAATTGTGTCTTAACTCTTGATTCCCGCACCCTATCCACCAACTGCAAAACCTTAACCCTTTGACTCCCTCACCTATCCACCAGCTTCCTGCAGGAAGTTGGTGGATAGGGTGAGGGAATCAAAGGGTTAAGTTGTTGCTTTGCTAGCATGGTTGATAATGCATGATGCTGGTGGACAGGGTGCGGGGTCAAAGGGTTGATGGATAGGCGAGTTATGGCCCCTGGAGGAGTAAACTATTAATGGGCAGACTAAACCACACGATAACGTGAAAATGTCTCCATACCAGCAGATTTCTCATCTGTTTATATAATGTAGAGCTTGAGGACATTCTACGTAAACACTGGGCTAACTGAGTCTTGATGTAGACCCTGTTCTTCAAGTAAATGTAATGTGTGTAATTTTGCATAACGTAAATATGCGAACAGAAAACAGACGAGACAGTCTTGAAAAAGGCAAACACTAAAACAGCATTTATGAAGAAGATAAGGAAAAGACAAGCAACATCTATCGGGCAGTTTATGAGGCAAGAGAAATTAGAGCACCTGGTCACAACAGAAAAGCTGGAGGGGAAAAGAGTACCAGGTAGACCCAAGGAGAAAATATTGGACTAACTTGCAGGGAGGCTGAAGACAGAGAGGGTGGAAGATGTGCTTACAGAGACAGGGGATAGATTTGTATGGAGGGCCATGATCGCCAGCGCCATGCATCAGGGCACATGATGATGATGATGAAATATGCGAAAGGTCTGTTTTCATGGTCATAGCGTCAATATATATGATTGGTTATTTGTATGGTTAGATAAATGGTTTATTATTTATTTCCATGTTGACTTCGCAAAAAGTTGACATAATTTCACAGCATCAATGTAACTGTAACTTTAAAGGATTTTATAACGCAGGGATAGTAACATTAAGTCCTAGTGGACTTTTTAAGACCTTGCCAACAGGGAGTCTGCCAGGTAATTGCTGGCAGATTTGGGTGGAGCGCATATGGAATTGTCCAAGTGCAATGAATCCCTCTTGAATAAAGTCCACACTCCAATCTCCTAGTAGATTTGTTTTGCAGTTAATCCTTGCTGTTCTATATTAAAGTATGATAATACGAACGTAAAAACAAGAATCATTATTGAAAACAATACTGCGATGATTAACCAGAAAGCATCAACAGACACACAAATCAAGAATAGAAGAAAGGAAAAAACAAATGTTAAAACAAAGAAAGAAAGTAGGAAGCGGCTGGAAGGTGGATGAGCTCACCCATCATGGCCACAAACTGTTCTGTCACCAATCAATGTGCTTGGGTCGATCCAAAGTGCCCCGACCTGACATGGAGCTGTGTTCCCTCTCAGTCGTTGTTCTATCTCTTTTCTATTTTGTCTCTCGTGTTGGGATTGGGTCGGTTTTTTTTCTATGTTACAGCAGTTCCAAACACAACAGGCATATTTAGAAGAAAAAAACCCCAACAACAACTCACAAGTAAAGAAAAAAGCGCACCTAGCAGATTAAAGAAAACAAACAAACAAACAAAATTTGCCAAACTCGACAGGCAGATTAAAAACAAAAAGAAACACCAGTCTCAAACACGACAGGCAGATTAAAAAGAATAAAGAAACAAACAAACAATAGGCAGAGTAAAAAGAATGACAACCAACCAACCAAACAAACAAGAAAAAAAAACACAACGACCCCAAACCTGACATCCAGATAAAAAAAATCCTAAAAGCAAATACAGAAAGAGACAAAACAAATCTCAAATACAAACAGCAGATGAAAACCAAGAAACACACAAAGAAAGAAAAGACAACATTCTCAGACATGACCAGCACCTTAAAGAGAACAAGCAAATAAACACAAAAGCAAACAAAGAATCCCAAACACGACAGGTAGATTAAAAACAAAAAATTATATAAAGGAAAAAAGTAAGGGCATAACGATTCCAAACATGACAAGCAGATTAAAAAAAAATGTCCAAACAAATAAAGAAAAGGATACACTAATCCCAAATGCAACACGTATATTATGAGATTGAAAAAAAAACATGTTAAAAACAAAGCAAAAGACGCACCAGTCATAAACTCGACAGGCGGATGAAAAAAAACAAACAGGCAAACAAAGAAAGGGACACAGAAATCCCTAAAAACAAAAGGCACGTTAACAAGACAGAACAAACAAACAAAAATACACACCACTTCCAAACATGAAGATTACAAAGAAGAAAGAAAGAAAGAAAGAAAGAAAGATAATCCTACCACATTTCAAAACATGTTACAAAGAAGAAAAAAAGAAAGAAAGAAAGAAAGAAAATTCCACCACAATTCTAAACATGTTACAAAGAGCAAAGAAAAAAAGAAAGAAAGAAAATTCCACCACAATTCTAAACATGTTACAAAGAGCAAAGAAAGAAAGAAAGAAAATTCCACCACAATTCTAAACATGTTACAAAGAGCAAAGAAAGAAAAGAAAGAAAGAAAATTCCACCACAATTCTAAACATGTTACAAAGAGCAAAGAAAGAAAGAAAGAAAGAAAGAAAATTCCACCACAATTCTAAACATGTTACAAAGAGCAAAGAAAGAAAGAAAGAAAGAAAATTCCACCACAATTCTAAACATGTTACAAAGAGCAAAGAAAAAAGAAAGAAAGAAAATTCCACCACAATTCTAAACATGTTACAAAGAGCAAAGAAAGAAAGAAAGAAAATTCCACCACAATTCTAAACATGTTACAAAGAGCAAAGAAAGAAAGAAAGAAAGAAGAAAATTCCACCACAATTCTAAACATGTTACAAAGAGCAAAGAAAGAAAGAAAGAAGAAAGAAAGAAATTCCACCACAATTCTAAACATGTTACAAAGAACAAAGAAAGAAAGAAAAAATCACCACAGTTCTAAAAATATTACAAATAAGAAAGAAAGAAAAAAAGAAAGAAAGAAAACTCCACCACAATCTAAACATGTTACAAAGAACAAAGAAAAAGAAAAAACACCACAGTTCTAAAAAATTACAAAAGAAAGAAAAAAAAAAGAAAGAAAGAAAACTCCACCACAATGCTAAACATGTTACAAAGAACAAAGGAAAAAAAAAGAAGAAATTCCACCATAATTCTAAACTTGAGGCAGATAAAAGAAAACTTAGAAAAAAAAAGGAGACAGAAACAATCCAAACGAGAAATACAAATTAAAAAGACCATATAAATAGCAAAGTAAAAAGACACAACAGTTCTAAATACGACAAGCAGATTAAACCGAAAAACAAAACAAAAAACACCTGCCAGAAAGAGTCCAACCATGATAAGCAGATTAAAAGAACGCACAAACAAACAATGGAAAAGATCTACTAATCCCAAACCCATTACGCAGATTAAGTAAAAGCAAACAAAGAAAAAGGTGCACCAGTCACAAACACGACAGGCAGACGAAAAAA
>CM060310.1:19118104-19128104 GCA_030674185.1 Monoplex corrugatus | reverse complement strand
GAGTGAATTGCAATAGTCAATGCGAGACATTATGAAGGAGAGGACGAGTTTTGCAGTTGTTTCGACAGAGAGATACTTCCTGATCAGGCTTATACGATGGAGATGATAGTAGCAAGATCTGGCAGTTTGAGAAACAAAGTTGTTCATGGAGAGGGTAGAGTCAATGCAGACACCAAGGTTTTTAGCTGAATCAGAAATTGGGACTGATGTGTTACATAATGGGAGAGAAAGAGGAGGTAGCTGGGAAAGTTTCTGGCGGGTGCCAATGAGGATAGCTTCTGTCTTGTCGTCATTAAGCTGAAGTCTATTGTGTATCATCCAGTTCTTAATGTCCGAGTAACACTCAGTGGTGCGAGTCAACAGGCGCTGTATATTATCAGGTGAGTCACTGTCTTGAAGTTGGGTGTCATCAGCATAGAAGTGGTGTTTTATAGAGTGGGAGTTGATGATGTTGGACAGGGGGGAGGTATAAAGAGTGAAAAGAACAGGGCCAAGGACAGATCCTTGTGGAATACCACAGGTCAGGTATGCAGGTTGAGAGTAAGTGCCATTGATGAGAACAGTTTGTTTTCTGTTTGATAAATACGAAGTGAAAAAGGAGAGAGCAATGTCAGAGATGCCAAAAGTATGATGAAGTCTAGAAAGGAGAATACCATGGTCAATTGTATCGAAGGCTGCAGACAGATCAAGGAGTGTGAGGAGAGAGACTTTGCCAGTATCAGTTGCAAGGAGGAGATTGTTGAGAATGTGTAGTAGGGCAGTTTCAGTGCTATGGCACTGGCGGTAGGCTGACTGGAAAGGATTGAGGAGATTGTTGGCAGACAGGTGAGAGTTCAGCTGGTTGAGGACGACCTTTTCAAGGAGTTTTGACAAGAAAGAGAGATTAGAGATAGGCCTGTAATTTTTCAGTTCATTTGGGTCTAAATTGTGTTTCTTGAGGAGAGGGTGAACAATAGCAGACTTGAAAGAATCTGGGACAGTTCCAGTTTGAAAAGAAGTGTTGATGATGGGGCAAATGATGATTATATACATATATGTGTGTGTTTGCTTGTGTGTGTGTGTGTATGTATGTGTCTATATAGATAGATGTTTACCCTAGCAGGAAAATAAATATACACATATATACATATATGTGTGTGTGTGTTTGCTTGTGTACGTGTGTGCGTGTGTTTGCTTGTGTACACACACACACACACACACACACACATACACACACACACACACATATATATATATTTATATATATATATATATACATATATTATATATATATATATATATATTGTGTGTGTGTGTGTGTATTCTGTGTGAGCGTGTGTGTGTGCGCGCGCGCGCGCGCGCACGTGCGAGCGTGTGGTATGTATATGTGTGTATACATACACATAACCACCAACGTGGGCTGTTGTTATAGTAAACATTTCTACGTCTTAAAACCCAAACAGACAACAAGTTTTATATATAGGTCCACGCAGCGTGGCTTGTGTCCACGGCATTGTGCGCTGGGGCAAATGGTACATGCTAATCAGTCCAGTGATTAGCGCTTGTGTGTTTTGATACTACTAAGTTAAACACAGCAAAGGCAGTACTCAGACCCCTCTGTATGTGTAATTAAGTAGCTGTGAGTCTGTGATTGTTGTGTGCGTTGTTAAGGTTCGTCATCCATACAAGTGGTGGGAGTGATGATGGTAGTGGTGATTGTGGTGGAATTTTGGGTTAGTCATTATCATCATCATCATGTGCCCTGCCACGTGGCGTTGGCGATCGTGGCCTTCCACACGAATCTATCCCTTGTCGCTGCTAGTACGTCTCCCACCCTCTCAGTCCCCAGCCACCATGCAATATTGTCTCCATGGGTCTACCTGATGTTCTCTTTCCTTCCAGCTTTCCTATTGTGACCAACTGCTCTAATTTCTCTTGCCTCATAAAATGTCCTCTACGTGTTGCTTGTCTTTTCCTAATCTTTGTTAACGATCTTCTTGTGTCTGCCTCCTTCCAGGCTGTCTCGTTTGTTTTCTTTGCTGTCCATGGAGCTGTCAATATGTTTCTTAGAAACCACATCTCGATGGCCTCAATCTTGTTCTGGCTTGCGTGTTGACTGTCCACGCCTCGCAACCATATAACAGTATCGGTTCTAAATAACATTCAAGAACTTTCTTCCTGGTGTTAATTGATAGGCATTTGTTGGTAAGAACACTTTTCATCTTCTCGAATGCTGTTTTGGCTTGGCCGATTCTGCTGGCTATTTCTGATGTGCATCTGCCGTCTGGTGAGATGACCGTTCCCAGATATTTAAACTTATTAGCCTCTGTTTGCTGTTTGGGTTGGTGGTAGTACTCAAAATTCTAATTCTAAAACTTCCGCATGCCTAGTTACTCAAGGACAGTTATATTAGGTCGAGCTTGATCTGTCTTACATGAGTCCTTACTGCTCTATAATGTAACATAGGCATATGAAAAGAAACGAAAAAGAAGAAGAATAGGAGGAAAAAGAAGAAGAGGAGGAGGAGAAGGAGGAGGAAGAGAAAGAAGACGACGTAGAAGAAGAAGAAGAAGAAGAAGAAGAAAAGAAGAAGAAGAAAGTAAAGACAGCATTAAAAACAAAAAAGAAAAGGTGAAACACTATGACGAAAACAGACGCACCATGATAATAGAATGCCAAAGAAATTATAAAAACGAGTTGTAATACAGCATTGATTTCTATGATGCAGCAATATCTAAAAAGACAGTTTGAGGTCTGGAGCTTATTCAAGAGGGATTAGTCACACTCGGACAATTCCATATGCGCTCGACCTAAATATTCACCAGCACTTATCTGACAGCCTCCTTGAGCCTGCGCATAAAACCTACGCGCTGGTAAGGTCTTAAAATGGGGAGGGAAACAAGGCCCAAGAAATCTGACAACAGGCCCATGAAAAATTGACAATAGACCCATGAAATATGGCAACA
This sequence comes from Monoplex corrugatus, assembly GCA_030674185.1. Classification (NCBI taxonomy): domain Eukaryota; kingdom Metazoa; phylum Mollusca; class Gastropoda; order Littorinimorpha; family Ranellidae; genus Monoplex; species Monoplex corrugatus. Next base: position 19,125,159 of record CM060310.1, on the reverse strand, counting down.
GGCCCATGAAAGATTAACAATAGGCCCATGAAAGACGAACAACAGGCCCATGAAATCTGACAACAGTCCCATGAAAGACGAACAACAGGCCCATGAAAGATGAACAACAGCCCCATGAAATCTGAAAAGAGGCCCATGAAAGGCTAACAACAGTCCCATGAAAGATTGACAACAGGCCCATGAAAGATGAACAACAGCCCCATGAAAGATTGACAACAGGCCCATGAAAGATTGACAACAGGCCCTTGAAAGATTGACAACAGGCCCATGAAAGATGAACAACAGGTCCATGAAAGATTGACAACAGGCCCATGAAAGATGAACAACAGGCCCATGAAAGATTGACAACAGGCCCATGAAAGATGAACACCAGGCCCATGGGCCTGTTCACAACAGGCCCTTGAAAGACTGACATCAAGCCCATGAAAGATGAACAACAGGCCCATGAAAGTGTGACAACAGGCCCATGAAAGTGTGACAACAGGCCCATGAAAGATGAACAACAGGCCAATGAAAGATGACAATAGGCCCATGAAAGATGAACAACGGGCCCATGAAAGATTGAAAACAGGCCCATGAAAGATTGAAAATAGGCCCATGAAAGATGAACAACAGACCCATGAAAGGCTAGCAACGGGCCAATGAAAGATTAACAACAGGCCCATAAAATTGTGACTACATGCCCATGAAAGATGAGCAACAGGCCCATGAAGGATGAACAACAGGCCCATGAAAGATGAACAACAGGTCCATGAAAGTGTGACAACAGGCCCATGAAAGATGAACAACAGGTCCATGAAAGTGTGACAACAGGCCCTTGAAAGACTGACATTAGGCCAATGAAAGACGAACAACAGGCCCATTAAAGATGAACAACTGGCCCTTGAAAGCGTAACAACAGGCCCATGAAAGATGAACGTCAGGTCCATGAAAGATGAACAACAGGTCCATAAAAGATGAACGTCAGGTCCATGAAAGATGAACATCAGGTCCATGAAAGACGAACAACAGGCACATGAAAGATGAACAACAGGCCCTTGAAAGTGTGACAACAGGCCAATGAAAGATGAACAACAGGTCCATGAAAGTGTGACAACAGGCCAATGAAAGATGAACAACAAGCCAATGAAAGATGGACAACAGGCCCATGAAAGACCGACAGCACGAATGATTGTAGCATAAGAAGGGAACGAACAAGCCAGTTTATATGCTGTAGACAGGAACTGACCTGAAGACATGATTTAGAGCTGGAGTCGACGGCTCATCATTATCATGAAAATGAAAACAAAACTAAATAATAATAATAATATGATGCTACCGATTTTGAAGAACAAGGTCTCCCAACAGTGTAAAAATCGCTACTCACAGTTCCGTAGCTTTCGATGGCGTTCTCGCCATCTTCGTCAGCGCTCTAATGCTGTCTGCGTGAATCTCTACTCAGATCTCGCGAACATGGGATGAACCCAGTTCACGAGATCGAATCAGAGAATGGTACACCGGGGGCAGGGTGTAACGGCCCCGGTCCCTGTTGAGCGGGGGGTTGGTGGCTGCGATGTAGATGGCCTCCTTGACTCCTCGCTGGAACCACTTATTTTCTCTGTCCAGGATGTTGACATTGTCCGCACTGAATTGATGTTTTTCGGCGTGTAGGTGAGCTCCTACTGGAGAAGAGTCCCTCTTGTGTTCTGTTAGTCTCTTCTGAAGGGGGCGTTCAGTTTCACCGACATAATGTTGGTTACAGTCCTGGCAGTTTATTCTGTATATAATGCCAGCTTTGTCGAGTTTGCTGGTTTTGTCCTTGGGGGTGACCAGCTGGCTGCGTATGGTGTTGGAAGGTTTGGAATGTACAGCCACCCCCAGTTTTCTGATCTTTCTGGACAGAGCGTCACTCACACCTCCTACGTATGGGATGGTGATGTGTAATAATAATATGATAATAATAATAATAATAATGATAATAATAATAAAGAATATTATCATTAGTAGTAGTAGTAGCAGTAGTAGTAGTATAGTAGTAACAGCAACAGCAGAAGTGGTAGTAGTAGTGGTAGTACTAGTAGCAGTAGCAGCAGCAGCAGCAGCAGTAGTAGTAGTAGCAGTAGCAGTAGTAGTACCAGCAGCAGCAGCAGTAGTAGTACTAGTAGTAGTAGTAGTAGCAGTAGTAGTAGTAGTAGTAGTGTGGTGGTGGTAGTCATGGTGGTGGTAGTAGTAGTAGTAGTAGTAGTAGTAACATTTTTAGTACTTATAAGACACTCAACGGCCTGGTTGACGCCAGTACATGTATATATTACAAGAGTAAACGTAGAGTACAGCCCTGTCACGCAGTCTCAGTCCTAGACGGAACTATACAGGATCACGATCATCATCCTTACCGTCATCATCATCGTTACATTATAAAAACTTTGCCGGCTTCTGTGTCCATAAAGGTAGCGTGGAAAATGAGACAACAGCAAAGTGACCACTGAGGATATCTCCATAAGTGCCATGATCCTAAAAGAATTAAAAAATATAAAATATAATGATGGGCAGCGAAAAGGCCAGTTTTTAATGTTTCGGACCGGGATTGAACACGAGATATCAGAGTTTTAGTCCAAGCAACCTGATCAACAAATGCCTATCAATTTATGTCAGGAAGAGAGACCTTGAATGTAATATAGAACCGATAATGTTTTACGGTTGTGAGGCGTGGACAGTCAACAAGCAAAGCCAGAACAAGATTGAGGCAGCTGAGATGTGGTTTCTAAGAAGAATGTTGAGAGGTCCATGGACAGCAAAGAAAACAAACGAGACAGTCTTGATGGAGGCAGACAAAAGAAGGTCATTCATAAGGAAGATTAGGAAAAGACAGGCAACATTCATAGGCCATTTTATGAGGAAAAGGGAATTAGAGCACCTGGTCACAACAGGAAAGCTGGAGGGAAAGAGAGCACCAGGTAGACCCAGGGAAAAAATGTATGGACGGACCTGCAGAGTGGCTGAGGACAGAAAGGGTGGAAGACGTGCTTGCGACAACAAGGGATAGATACATATGGAGGACCATGATCGCCAACGCCATGCGGCAGGGCACTTGATGATGATTAGTCCATGACTCTGTCAAAAAAAACAAACAAACAAACAAACAAACAAAAACAGTCTGAGCCAGCATTCATACACAACAGTCAACACTAATGATGGGATGTTTCCACAGACAAACCAACAAGCAAACTAAGTCAGTATTGATACCAGGCAATACAGACACCTGCGGTGTTGATCAGGACATTTAACCCTTTGACTCCCGCACCCCATCCACCAACTGCAAAAACGTAAACCTTTGACTCCTGCACCCTATCCACCAACTGCAAAAACAACCCTTTGACTGAAAGGGAATCAACTGATTAAGCATTTGTTTTGCTAGTATGGTTGAAAATGCAGGATACTGGGTGGACATGGCGCGGGAGTCAAAGGATTAAGCAACACCCTCAATGACGCGTGTGTCAAATGGATGAGACTCTACTTGTGTGTTCCCAGTCTTTCCATTGGGTCCATACATAACACACTCAACTGTGGTATAAGAGACGGTTGGTACCTGAAAATCCCGCAGTGATTTTGACAAAGACATGGGATTTGAACCCACGACCTTCCAGTCTTTCAGTATGTCCTGCTACTCACTGCAAGTAAATCAAATAACTGAACACATTGTTTCAGTTTCAGTTTTAACTTCTCAAGATGACGTCTCCGCGCTCAGAATGAATTCCATATGCACTAACGTCACAGGTGCCATGTGATGGAGAAGACCTAGAATGATCACGGCACAATCTTTAACCACGAGTTGGCCAGGTCCTGAGGTCCTACCTAGATAGTTCCATAACCCTGGGGGTCGTAGGGGAGTGAGGTGGCATAAACCTCAACTTTTCCCGCGGCTAGTACCACAAGGGCGGCACCCATCCCCTCTCCCTCGATTCAGATTCATATTCATATTCACTTTTTTTTTTAACCAAGACTTCAGAAAGGCAAGAAGGCTAATTGGTCTTCAAGGGGTGGGGCCTGGGAAATCAACCTCTCTCTCCAACGTTTTATACCAAGGCAGCCGGGCGAACTGAACATATAAAATGTGCCTAGCTTGAGTGCAGACTTTCCTAACCTGACCTTGTAACAGCTTACCCAAGTTGCTATGCAAGAGTGGGTTCTCAGTGCGCAGAGCGGTGGCAATTATTACTACACTGTATATAGAAACAGCGTTCCACGCCGTTTGTTTTCCTTCACATAGGTATTGATACACTGTAGCTTTTTAATAATTCATGCGTTCAGTTCCGCTGGTGGGACATTGAGGACAGAACGACAGTTGGCGGTGAGAGAGGTTGGAAAACAGCCATTGTGCGAAGTACCTGCTGCTTTCAACTTCTTGTGGCTGTGGAGGTGTTTTTAGTTCGTGTCAAATGTGTCCCAGTCAGTCAAGTTGTGGTGTTTTCCTGCTTTGAGGATTCGCAACATTTTCGCCTGTGTAGAAGTTTTAATCGCTCCTGAATTGGTTTGTTTTATAGTATTTTAGTTCGATAGGTGACGTAGATTTCGCTCATGCTACTTTCGCTTTACGGAATGTTATGACTTTCTCCTGTTGGGAAGAAATATGAGGTTTTTTAAAATTAGACTGCTACATGTATGACGGGTGTGTGGAAAGCTAGGTAGGCACAGGAGATCCCAGTCGTGATACGTTTGTTTATACAGATTCTTAAATTTATTCGGCAGTCAGAGTGTGTGAGTGTGTGAGTGTTTGCTATATGATGTCGGCCAGTGTGACGGTGTGTTGGTGCGACCTGTAGGGTACTGGTGGTAGATTCCAGTTGCGCTTTTTTTTTCTTTTTTTTTTTATGAAATGTTAATATTCAGAGGTGTAAAAACGTGTTGATGATTAGTGAAATCGGGAAGAACAAAAACCAGCTGGCCGAAATTTTGCGCCTGTCTTGTTTGTTTGTATCAAATACGCGTTCTGATTCTATTTACGTGTTTTTATTTTCTAGTTCCTGTTTGCTTGAACGCGGGCGGTCACACTTGTGTTGAGATTGTAGACATTCAGTTGACAGAAACTCAGTTACGGGAGTGAAAGTAGAAACTTAAATAAGGACCTCAAATCAGTAAATTCAAAAAAGGACGTGAAAGTAGGAAATTCAAATAAGGACACAAAAGTAGGAAATCGAAACAAGGACGTGAATGTGAAAACTCAAATAAAGACGTGAATGTGGAAACTCAAATAAAGGACGTGAATGTGGAAACTCAAATAAAGACGTGAATGTGAAACTCAAATAAAGACGTGAATGTGAAACTCAAATAAAGGACGTGAATGTGAAAACTCAAATAAAGGACGTGAATGTGGAAACTCAAATAAAGACGTGAATGTGGAAACTCAAATAAAGGACGTGAAAGTGAAACCTCAAATAAAGACGTGAATGTGGAAGCTCAAATAAAGACGTGAATGTGGAAACTCAAATAAAGACGTGAATGTGGAAACTCAAATAAAGGACGAAGTGAAAGTGAAAACCTCAAATAAAGACGTGAATGTGGAAACTCAAATAAAGCCGTGAATGTGGAAACTCAAATAAAGCCCTGAATGTGGAAACTCAAATAAAGCGTGAAAGTGAAACTCAAATAAAGACGTGAATGTGGAAACTCAAATAAAGCCGTGAATGTGGAACTCAAATAAAGACGTGAATGTGGAACTCAAATAAAGACGTGAAAGTGAAAAATCAAAAGACGTGAATGTGGAAACTCAAATAAAGACGTGAAGTGTGAAAACATCAAAGACGTGAATGTGGAAACTCAAATAAAGACGTGAATGTGAAACATAAACTCAACTCAGAGGGTGAAAATCGGGAAACACATGAAACAAAAACGTTTGGAAATCTTACGCAAAACAGTCTGCAGTTCTCATATTCCTTCTTTCCTTCCAACTTGAAAGTGGTGTGGTGTGGTGTGGTGTCAGGAAAAGTGACACACTATAAACATGAATCCCAGGAGCTTTAAGGGTCGGGGATCTCGGATACCTTTCACTTCCTCTCTCAGTTACGATTCCTCCTCTCCCGCTGCAGATATGTACACAAGCAGCTTCAGTGAAAGCACCACTCCCGTGGCTGCATATTTCGTGAGTATACATCTGGATGGATGGATGGATGGATGGATGGATGGATGGATGGATAGATGGATGGATGGATGCTTGGATTAACCCCATGACTCCCGCACCCTGTCCACCAGCATCCTGCATTGCCAACCATGCTAGCAAAGCAAAAACTTAACCCTTTGATTCCCTCACCCTATCCACCAGCTTCCTGTAGGAAACCGGTGGATACGGTAAGGGAATCAAAGGGTTAAGTTTTTGCAGTTGGTGGATAGGGTGCAGGAGTTAAAGGGTTAATTGATGATGGATGAATGGAGGATAGCTTGATAAAGGATGACACGTCAATTTGCTCTATTCCATTTCGCCACATGCCAAAAATGTCATATTCATCTGATCAGTAAACATGTTTGGCTTTTAGTGTCAGTCGGTCTTATCCGTTCGTGTTATTTGGCCACTTATCATTTTCAAGGATATCATAGACTTGGTAAACTTGTCTGCCCGTAGGGTTTATGGGCACACTTTTGGCATATGCCATGATCAACTTCTTATCACGTTGAAGGGTGTGTATGTATGTGTGTGTGTGTGTGTGTGTGCACGTCCGTGCGATGTCCATGCCTGCGTTTGTGCATGCATACATGTGCGCGTGCTTCATGCTGCTGTGTGCGTGCGTGTGTGTATATGTACTTAAGTTTCGACTATGAAAATATATATGATCTTTCAGATAATATGGCTAAATAGAAAATAGCGCATCCAAAAATGGTCAAATGAGAAATAGCGTATCTGGAAATGACCAAAAGAGAAATGGCGTATCTGGAAATGGCCAAATGAAAAATGGCGTATCTGAAAATGGCGAAATGAAAAATGGCATATCTGGAAATGGCCAAATGAAAAATGGCCGGTATCTGGAAATGGCCAAATGAAAAAGGCGTATCTGGAAATGGCCAAATGAAAAATGGCGTATCTAGAA
>CM060310.1:19098104-19110604 GCA_030674185.1 Monoplex corrugatus | reverse complement strand
AAGGATAAGCTTCCTCCTCAGATCTGTATATGACCTGCTCCCCTCGAATGCAAACTTAGTGAAATGGGGGAAAGCAGACGACCCAGCATGTCCGCTCTGTCAGAAGAAACAAACAGTGGAACATGTCCTAAGCTCTTGCAAAGTAGCGCTAGCCCAAGGAAGGTATACATGGAGGCACAACCAAGTTCTGAAAGTGATCACAGATGTGGTTAGCGAAAAAACCATGACCCCAAACGCACCAATTGCTATGACAACGTTCTACAAAGCAGGAGGGAAACAGGTCTGGCCCGAAAGGGCTATGACAACCAGCACATTGCCAAAGGGTCTTCTGGATGGAGCAGTCGACTGGGAGTGTACAGCAGACCTCCCAGAGTGGAGAAATTACCCAGATGTCATCAGCAAGACAGGCATGAGACCAGACATCGCTCTCCACTCTGACTCCTCGAAACAAGTGATTCTGATAGAACTCACTGTGCCATACGAAAGCAGAATGGAAGAAGCACATATCTACAAGACCGAAAAATACGCCGGTCTTGCCAGCACCCTGAAGAAAGCAGGTCTGCGGGTCAAAATCTTCGCCATAGAGGTCGGGGCAAGAGGGTTTGTGGGCACCTCCGCTTATGATCTCATGAAACAACTCGCCATTTCTGGGAAGAAGAGGACTAGAGCCCTTAAAGCGATGGCAGAGGCAGCAGAAAGGAGCTCAAGCTGGATCTGGGCAAGGAGGAACCAAAAAAAGTGAACTTCATAAGGATTAAATTCCCTACAGATGATGTGTGCCCCGTTAGCACATTGGTAAAACCGCGTACGCAGTTCTGAAGCGCAGAATCGCCCAGGTTCGATCCCCGGCGTGGGAAAAAAAAAAAAAAAAAAAAATAGACAACAGCAGAAGGGCATCCAGGAGTCATGACCTGGATGTGGCCCGGCCCCCCGAGAGTGTAAGGAATTCAGGGCCGAAACACTTGTCTAAAGGGGGTTACTTCTCTGAAGACCTTCTGTTGTCTAGCTCTCCCTACAGTTTCTTTCTACTTCTACCTATCTACATGTAATATATGTATAAAGATATATATATATGTATGTATATATATATATATATATATATATATATATATATATATATATATTTATCTCTCTGTATGTATGTGTGTGTGTGTATGTCCGTCTGTGTCTCTGTGTGTGTTTGTGTGACTGTGTGTGTGCGTGCTTGACAGTGAATGCTCGGTACGTCCGCTTGCTTTCGAGCATGTGCGTGTGTTTTGTGTGTTGAGCCATGTCGATTGGCACATCAATTTGCTTTTTGCAGTTTCCCTTACAAAAAGGCAGAATTAATCACACACACCCCCTCTCTCTCTCTCCCCCCTTTTCTCTCTCCTTCTGTCTCCCTTTCTCTCTGTCTCTCTGTCTCTGTCTCTCTCCCTCTCTCCTTCTCTTTATCTCTCCTCTCTATCTCCCTCCCTCTTTTTTTGTTTCTTTTTTCTTCTCCCCCCCCCCCCCCCCCCTCTCTGTCTATGTTGTGTTCTCTCTCATTCTGTTTCTCTGTCTCTCTCCCTTTCTTGTGTTCTCTCTCCCTCTTTCCCTCTCTCTCTCTTTCTCATTCTCTCTCTATATATCTCTGTCTTTCTCTTTCTCTCTCTCTTTCTCTTTCTTTCTCTCTCTCTCTCTCTCTGTGTCTCTGTCTGTCTGTCTGTTTCTCTCTCTCTCTCTCTCTCTCTTTCTCTCTCTCTTACTCTTTCTTTATGTCTCATTCTCTGTCTCCCTGTTTCTCTTTCTCTTCCTCTCCTGTTCTCTCTGTCTGTTTGTAGGTCTATCTGTCTGTCTGTGTGTTTGTCATACACGAACACACATACATACACACACGCGTGCGTACACGCATACTTACACACACAAACACACACACACACACACGCACACACACACACACACATACACACACACACACGTGCACACACACACACTCACACACATACGCGCACTACACACACATATTTTCATTTTTATGAACTCCAAACTACAAACATTATAAACAGGGCTGAATCCTTTCAGATTTCAACCCACTGCCTGGTGAGTGACATTTAAAACATGTTCCAGGTTTCGATCTCTTTCTATCTTTGTTTGCTTTTCATGTTTTGGTGTGTCTTCGGGGGCCAGTGCCATTCCGGCGGAACTAACAATTTCTTCTGTGAAATGAAATGAGATGAGAGAGAGTGAGAGAGAGAGAGAGAGAGAGAGAGAGAGAGAGAGAGAGAGAGAGAGAGAGAGAGAGAGATGAAATGAAATGAGAGAGAGAGAGACAGACAGAAAGATACAAAGACAGAAGACAGAAATGCAGAGAAGATAGAGAGAGACAGACAGACAGAAAGAAAGATAGATGCATAGACAGAGACAGAGAGAGAGAGAGAGAGAGAGAGAGAGAGAGAGGAAGGGAGAGAGAGAGAGAGAGACAGACAGACAGACAGAATGACAGACCGATACAGACACAGAGAGACGGAGGCAAAGACGGGGACTGAGAGAGAGACAGCAGCAGCAGCAGAGAGAGAGAGAAAGAAAGAGAGGGAGATTTAAAGGAAGGAAGGAAATAAAGAACGAACGAATAAACAAATGAATAAACAGAATGAATGAAGGGAGAAAGAATGGAGAAAGAAAGGAAGCATGATTAGGTGGAATCATGGACGAATGAATAAATGAATGAAAGATGGAGGAAAAAACAAAGAGAAGAATAAGAGAAAATAGGAAAGAAAAAGAACTGAAGGAAGGGGGAAAAAAGAAAGGAAGGAAGGAAGGAAGGAAGGAAAGCAAGAACACACACACACACACATGCACGCACGCACGATCGTACTCACACACGCACACACGCATCACACACACACACACACACACACACACACACACCACCCGCACTCACACACACATACACACACACGCGCGCGCATACACACACACACACACACACGCGCGCGCGCGCGCGCGCACGCGCGCACTCACACACACACACACCACACACACACACACACGCACGCACGCACTCTCACACACACACACACACACCACGCACACACGCACACACACACACACTCACACATACACACACGCAGGCGCACACACACTCTCCACTCTCTCTCTCTGTCTTTGTCTGTCTCTGTCTCTCTGTCTTTCTCCTCTCTCTCTCTCTCTCTTTCTCACTCACTCATTCACTCACTCACTCACGCACACGCGCACGTACGCGCGCGCGCGCGCACACACGCACACATACACACATACACACACACACACACACACACACCATGTTTTCAAATGTTTCAACGCAAGAGAATCCTTGCACACAGCACGTAACACTCGGTGTCTGCATTTTAAAACGATTTTTTTTTATCTTAATTTTCGATCTGTGTTCCTGTTTGCTTGGTTTTCGGATTTCAAAAGTATCTGTTTGGAGGTAATGTCGTTCTGGCGTAAATAATACGGTCTTCTGTTACATAAAAGAAAGAAAACAGGCTGGTCAAGCCATTCGAACAATCTCCCTTTTATGTAAAAAAAAAAAAAAAACAGGATGGCCAAGCCGTATAAACATCTTCCGGTTTATAAACAAAAGATTTTAAGAAAAAACTTGAACACAGAAAATTTGGGTTTTGTATTTCTCGAGGTCACGATGACCTTGACAAAGTTTTAGTTAAAATAAAACTGGATAGTTGAAAAGAAGAAAAGAAAGGAGGAGGGTGGAAAAAAGAATAAATGATTGAAAGAATGAAAGAATGAATAATTCAAACAATCAATCAATTAAATCATAGAAGAAAGGAAATGTGGAAGGAGGAAAAGAAAAATGACAAAAATAGATGAAGAAACAAACGAGGGAAGAATGGAAAGAACAAATGAACATATCAACGACTGAGAGACAGAAAGAAACTTTGGAAGAAGACAGAAAAGACAAAATGCCATCTGTCTTTCTCTTTCTGTGTTTCTCTCTGGCTGTGTCTATGTGTCTGTCATTGTTTTGTTTTTTTGTCTGTTTGTGTCTGTCTGTCTGTCTGTCTGTCTGTCTTACTTTCTCTCTGTCTGTCTGTCTGTCTCTTTCTCTCTCTCCCTCCCCTTCACACACACACACACTCTCTCTTTGTTTTTCCCTGTCTGTCTGTGTGTCTGTCTGTCTCTGTTTCTGTGTGTCGGCCTGTTTATTCGTGTGTGTGTGTGTGTGTGTGTGTGTGTGTGTGTGTGTGTGTGTGTGTGTGTGTGTGTGTGTGCCTCTCTCTGATGTACACACACCACATACACGGGCACATATGCCCAGAGAGAGAGAGAGAGACAGAGGGACAGAGAGAGAGAGAGAGAGAGCCACACATCACACAGACACACAGCACACAGACACACACACACACACACACACACACACACACACACACACACTCGCACACACACATACACACACACACGCACACACTACACACACATACGCACACACACTCGCACACACACACACACGCACACACACACACACACAAACACACACACATACACACACACACACACACACACACACACACTACATGTACATACACATACGCACACACACACACAATCACCAGTCTCATATTGCTCACAGAGCCTGATATGGAGATTCACTCGGTCGATTTATTCGGTCATCATAAGCAGCTTAGTTCTTTTTCCAGCTTGTGTAGCCAGAAGGAAACGATACTAAACGAGCTGCATATTATGAACCATCGGCAGAAACTCGACAACAGTCTGACATTTTGCTTGAGGCTTGGCCAAGTTTCTTCTGTGCAGATAGTGGCAGTAAGAAAGCCATTCATATCCTGAAAACTTTAAAGTTTTTGATTAATTTAATTTCATTTAAACTGATTATGCTGTCGTATGTTTTACATCATGATTTTCTCCACCAAAAGTAATCAAAACTTCAACAACAAATTATTTCCCAAAACTCTAGGTAAATGTTATGAGAAAAAAATTACTTCAACCTTTGTTCTTTAAGTCACAAAAGACAAGAAGGCAACTCGATAAATATTTGTTCAGACAAAAAAAAAAAAAAAAAAAAAAAAAAAATTGAAAATAGCAGGTGTAAAATTTAGTACCCGCATTTATGCGAGACTGGCGACTAAGGGGTCTACTAGACTTGCTGTTTGCATTTGTCTTTTTGAGTGAGAGAGAGAAATAGAGAGAGGGAAAGAGTGAGAGAGAGAGGGAGAGAAAAAAAAACAGAGAGAGAGAGAGAGAGGGAGATAGGGGGTGGGGAGAGAGATCGAGTGAAAGAGATAGTGAAAGAGAGAGAGACACAGAGAGAGGGAGTTAAAGAGAACGAGACAGAGAGAGAGGACAAATGAAAGAGAGAGTGAGAGAGAGAGAGACAGACAGAGACAGACAGACAGACAAAGACAGAGACAGAGAGAGTGAAAGTAAAAGAGAGAGACAAAGACAAAGAGACAGACAGATATACACAGATAGACAGACAGACAGACAGACAGAAACAGAGATAGATAAAGAGGAGACCAGTAGCAATGGGAAAGTAGTGGAATGGACCAATGATTGGGAGGTTGTGTGTTTGAATCTCATCATCGCCATATGATTACGAGCGTATGAGTTCTGTTTTCGGGAGATGATAATGGGGTCGGTGATCTGGTGGGGGCTTTGACCAGCTCTCAATCAAGAGTTGAGCGAGCTGTGGGCTTGATGGGAGGATTCGGACCATGCATATAGTCAAGTGTCATCCACTGTAAAAACGAGTCACTGAGCGTGTCGCTCAAACGTTCTGACCTCAACCACAATTTTTTGTTTTTATCTGTTGTGTCGGATTGACGCCAGAAACAGTTTGGAGTCTGTTCGAAAGGGATTCATTGCGCTGGGACAACCCCACACGCGCTCCAGCCAAATTTGCCAGTAAATATCTGGCAGTCTCCCTGAGCCTGCAAGACAATATGTACGCTGGTGAGGTCTTGAATAGCTATGCTTTGTTGTTGGTCGACATTCTGATTTTACTTGAGAAAGACATTAAGTCGAAAATTTGACCCCTCTACAACAAGGTGTTGGCTGTTGTGCACAGTAAGAAAAGGTCTTGAAATGCGGAAAGAGGGGAGCGAGGAGGAGAAAGGACCTATGAGGCGCTAAGCTGACATCACCAGAATGATGGAAACATTAAGATGGGCAGCGAACAGGGCAGTTTTTTTTAATATTGTGGGATGGGATTAAACTCGAAATATCAGATGTTGAGTTCGTGGCTGTGTCAATAAAATGGAGCCAACCTGCTTGTGTGAAGATATATCGTGAAAGGAAAAATAGTTGTGACAATCGTGACTTTAGTCACACAATCTCAATCAAGATTGGAACTTCATGGCATTTTGTCAATGTCATCCTCATTTCGTCAAAGCATTGTGAAATTTTTTTGTTTCAGATTCTGTGGCCTTCATGTCATGAATTCTGGTGTCCTGGTGATTTTATTTTCGTTTTTGTTTGTTTTTGGGAGGCTGCTGTGCCACATGTAAATTCACGTCGTGGTTTTTGATGTGGGTGGGATTCGTCTTCTCTCTCTCCTCTCTCTCTCTCTCTCTCTCTGGCTGTCTCTCTCTCTCTCTGGCTGTCTCCCCTCTCTCTCTCTGCTGGTCCTCTCTCTCTCTGCTCTCTCTCTCTCTCTGGCTGTCTCTCTCTCTCTCTGTGCTGTCTCTCTCTCTCTCTGGCTGTCTCTCTCTCTCTCTCTGGCTGTCTCTCTCTCTCTCTCTTGGCTGTCTCTCTCTCTCTCTGCTGTCTCTCTCTCTCTGGCTGTCTCTCTCCTCTCTGCTGTCTGTCTCTCTCTGGCTGTCTCTCTCTGGCTGTCTTCTCTCTCTTGGCTGCTCTCTCTCTGGCTGTCTCTCTCTCTCTCTTGGCTGTCTCTCTCTCTCTCTCTGGCTGTCTTCTCTCTCTCTGGCTTCTTCTCTCTCTCTGGCTGTCTCTCTCTGGCTGTCTGTCTCTCTCTTCTGGCTGTCTTCTCTCTCTCTGGCTGTCTCTCTCTCTCCTCTGGCTGTCTTCTCTCTCTCTGCTTCTCTCTCTCTCTGGCTGTCTCTCTCTCTCTCTCTGGCTGTCTCTCTCTCTCTCTCTGGCTGTCCTCTCTCTCTCTCTGGCTGTCTCTCTCTCTCTGGCTGTCTCTCTCTCTCTGGCTGTCTCCTCTCTCTCTCTCTCTCTGGCTGTCTCTCTCTCACTTTCTGGCTGTCTCTCTCTCTCTCTGGCTGTCTCTCTCTCTCTGGCTGTCTCTCTCTCTCTTTGGCTGTCTCTCTCTCTCTCTCTGACTGTCTCTCTCTCTCTGGCTGTCTCTCTCTCTCTCTGGCTGTCTCTCTCTCTCTCTCTCTGGCTGTCTCTCTCTCTCTCTCTGGCTGTCTCTCTCTCTCTCTGGCTGTCTCTCTCTCTCTCTGGTTGTCTCTCTCTCTCTCTCTCTGGCTGTCTCTCTCTCCTCTTCTTCTCTCTGGCTGTCTCTCTCTGGCTGTCTCTCTCTCTCTCTCTCTGGCTGTCTCTCTCTCTCTGGCTGTCTCTCTCTCTCTCTCTCTCTGGCTGTCTCTCTCTCTCTCTGGCTGTCTGTCTCTCTCTCTGGCTGTCTGTCTCTCTCTCTCTGGCTGTCTGTCTCTCTCTCTGGCTGTCTCTCTCTCTCTGGCTGTCTCTCTCTCTCTGGCTGTCTCTCTCTCTCTCTGGCTGTCTCTCTCTCTCTCTCTGGCTGTCTCTCTCTCTCTCTGGCTGTCTCTCTCTCTCTGGCTGTCTCTCTCTCTGGCTGTCTCTCTCTCTGGCTGTCTCTCTTTTTCTCTCTCTGGCTGTCTATCTCTCTCTCTGTGGCTCTATCCTCTCTCTCTCTCTCTCTGGCTGTCTATCTCTCTCTCTGTGGCTCTCTCTCTCTCTCTCTGTCTCTCTCTCTCTCTCTGACTGTCTATCTATCTCTCTCTTTCTTTCTTTCTTTCTTTCTCTGTCTCTGTCTCTCTGTCTCTCCCTCTCTGTCTCTGTCTCTCTCTCTGGCTGACTGTCCATCTCTCACTCTCTGTCTTTCGTTCTTTCTTTCTTTCTTTCTCTGTCTCTGTCTCTCCCTCTCTGTCTCTCCCTCTCTCTCTCTTTCTCTTTCTCTCTTTCTTTCTCTCTCTCTCTCTCTCTTTCTCTCTCATTCTCTCTCTGTTTCTTTCTGTTTCTCTCTCTGTTTCTCTCTCTGTTTCTCTGTTTCTCTGTTTCTCTCTCTCTCTCTCTCTCTCTCCTCTTTCTCTCTCTCTCTCTCTCCCTCTTCTCTCTCTCCCTTCTCCCTCGACCACAGTCGTGTTCGTTTCTCTTCTGCAATGGGATGCCTGCAAATGAATTTGGGTTAAAGAAGTACAATGAGTGTGTGTGTGTGTAAGGGTGGAAAATGAGAGAGAGAGAGAGAGAGAGAAAAAGAGAGAGAGAGAGACAGAGAGAAACAGAGAGAGGGAGAGAGACAGAGAGTTCCAGCAGATATGAATAATCGATTATGGCTGTTTGCTTTCCGTTTTTGTCAATTTTCAGCTTTTGGTTGTGATATTCCCAGAGCTGATAATTGAACTATTGGTAACAGATCTGCACACACACGCACACACACACATTCTGACACACACAAACACACACAACACACACACACACACCACACACACACACACACACACACACACACACACACACACACACACACACACACACACACATTCTTTCTGTCTTTCTCTCACATTCTCTCTCTCTCTCTCTCTCTTTTCTTCCTCTCTCTTTTCCCTCTCCCCTCCCCCCTCTCTCTCTCTCATTTTCCCACTCTCTTTCTGTCTGTCTCTCTCTCCTTCTCTCTCCGTCTCTTTCTCCTCTATCTCCATTTCTCTCCTCCTCCCTCCCTCTCTCCCCCCTCTCTCTCCTTCTCAGTCTCTGCTGTGTTGAAAATGAAATGTACTTTAATTTTGTTTTGCCCAGCAACAACTCTTTCGTGACACATTCCATTGATGGCTAATGCCATCAGATTTGCCATGGTGGTGCTTTTAAACAATCGCTCAAAATATGTTAAGAGCCTTGGCAAGTTCTTGAACTTGGCGTTTAAACTAAACGACGAGATGTTGTTTGGAGTTGAAACCTACTTTTGAGGGGAAAATGTTATTATGTATATTTGATAATTTTGTTGCATAATAATTTGACATTATTTCTTTATTCATAGAAATAATTTATGCAAACGACTGTTCGGTCTTTTTTGAACAGCTAATGGTTATACAATTATTACGTTTTAATTCTTTCAGTCTCAGTCCTCTCTCTCTCTCTCTCTCTCTCTCTCCTCTCTCTCTCTCTCTCTCTCTCTCTCCTCTATCTATTATATATATATATATATATATATATATATATATATATATATGGCTGGATCTCTCTCTCTCCTCTCTCTCTTTCTCTCTTTCTTTCTCTCTCTCTTTCTCTCTCTCACTTTCTTTCTTTGGCTCTCTCTCTCAAGTTTAAAAGAACATAGCTATAAAGAATAACTTCTGTCTTTAGGGAAAAACTTCTATCGTCGGAAAATGATCTATCATCATCATCATCATTAGTAGTAGTGGTAGTAGTAATAGTCGTAGTAGTAGTAGTAGTAGTAGTACTGTTATTATCAATATTGTTATAATCGTTATTATCATTATTATTATCACTATTATTATTATTATCAGTATCATCATTATTACTATTATTATCATCATCATCATCATTATTATTACTATTATTATCATTATTATTATTAATAGCATTAATATTCTCGCTCTCTATCTCTGTCTTTCGCCTCCCTCCCTCCCCCCTCTCTATCTCTCTCTGTCTCTTTGTCTCTGTCTCTGTCTGTCTGTCTCTCTCTCACTTTCTTTCTTTCTCTCTCTCTCTCTCCTTATCTCTCTTTCTCTCTCACTTCCTTTCTTTCTTTGTATCTTTCTCAAGTTTGAAAACAAAAAATAGCTATAAGAAATAACTTCCGGCTTTAGGGAACAACTTCAATCGTTGAAAAATAATCGGTCATCATCATCATTAGTAGAAGTAGTAGTAGTAGTAGTAATATTGTAGCACTAGTAGTAGTAGTACTAGTAGTATCAATATTGTTATTATCATTAGTGTTATTATTA
The DNA here is from genome assembly GCA_030674185.1 of Monoplex corrugatus. Classification (NCBI taxonomy): domain Eukaryota; kingdom Metazoa; phylum Mollusca; class Gastropoda; order Littorinimorpha; family Ranellidae; genus Monoplex; species Monoplex corrugatus. Next base: position 19,100,522 of record CM060310.1, on the reverse strand, counting down.
TTATTATCATCATTATTATTATTATCATTATTATATTATTATTATTATTTATAGTATTGTTATCATTATTATTACTATCATTGTTGTCATTGTTATTATTATTATTGTTGTTGTTATTATTATTACTATATTATTATTATTATTATTATTAACATTCTCTCTCAGTATCTCTCTCTTTCGCCTCTCCCCCTCTCTCTGTCTCTGTCTCTGTCTGTCTGTCTTTCTCTCTTTCTCTCTCTCTTTCTCTCTCTCTGTGCCATCCTTCCTTCTCTCTCTCTCTCTCTCCGTCCTCCTAAACAGCAAATTACCGGCTTCACGTTGCTCAGAGAAGCGGATGGGCCTATCACGATTCGCAAGACAGTGGTGCGAAGAAAATGATTTCTGTTTCTGGCCTGTCAGAACGAGAGGAAATGAAACTAAAGGAGCTGTGGATCGGAGGGGAGTGCCAGAGACTCGATAACGGCTATCTTGCCTCCGGCTGTGACGCTCCCTGACACCCCAAAGTGTCTTGTGAAAGTGAGCGTAGAGGACAGTCCTGTCACGCAGTCTCAGTCCGGAATAGAGTGCCATAGTATACTCTGTTTAAAGATTATTATTCAAAAACACCTCTGTGGAAACGAAAAATAAAATACACACGCACGCACGCACGCATACACGCGTGCTGCGCGCACGCGCGCACACGCACACACACACACGCACACACACACACACACACACTCACACACACACACACGCACGCACGCACGCACGCATGCACAAACGCACACACACACACACACGCACGCACGCACGCACGCACGCACACACACACACACGCGCGCGCACCCCACACACACACACACACACACACACACACACACACACACACACACACACACACACAGAGTCCGGAATAGGAAGCCATGGTATCCTCAGTTTAAAGATTATGTTTCAACAGACGTCGTTGGAAACGAAAAATAACACACACACACACACACACACACACACACACACACAACACACACACACACACACACACACACACACACACACACACACACACACACACACACACACACGCATAAGGAACGAATGAACACACACACACACCCCACACACACACAAATACACACACACACATATGCACGCACGCACGCACGCACACGCGCGCGCTCGCACGCACACGCGCACGCACGTACGCATGCATGCACGCACACGCAAACACACACACACACACACCAACTCACTCACTCACTCACACAACACACACACACACTCACTCACTCACTCACACACACACACACACTCACACACACACACACACACACACACACACACACACACACACACACACACACACACGCACGCGCGCACACGCACACACACACACACACCAGCATAAAGTCATCACTGATATATTAATGCTATGTTGATATTGTCCGTCTGTTTGTTTATTTTGTTTCTTTGTACTGTCCTTTGTACTTTTTTCATATGTTTGTATATCTTTCTGTTTCAGCTAGCTTTATCTAAATGTCCTTACCTGCCGTATTTCAATGTATGTACACATTGCAGTGGAAGCTTGGTTATTATATCTGTTGGTTATGTATCGTAAACATTTCAAGATGCTTGTAACTGATTTGTGTGACGTATTTGAAAATGATTAAAGCAAGTTAAACAAAAATATTCCATAGCTCAGCAGTATCAACCCTAATTTTCATCATCATAAATAAAAATGAAATAACAAAATGAAAAGAAAGCAGACTCAGTGCAGTTTCGTGGTTGGTTTGGATTGAACAAAAAAAAAAAAACACAAAAAAAACACGAAAAAACAATAAGAACGCGTATTTAATACAAGACAAGACAAGACAGGCGCAAATTTTCGGCCAACTGGCCTTTTTCAGGCGTAAATCACAAACAAACAAACAAACACCAGATACAAAATTTAGGAGGAAAAGGCTGAAACTTCCCTGCTCCTCCGTCCTGTGTGAAGAAAAGGAATAAACTGACTAAAAAATTCCTTTTCTCACACAGGACGGACGGAGCAGCAGGGAAGTTTCAGCCTTTTCCTCCTAATTTTTGTGTGTGGTGTTTGTTTGTTGTTTTTTTTCTTACGCCTGACAAAGGCCAGTTGGCCTCAAATTTGCGCCTGTCTTGTCTTGTTGTATTGAATACGCGTTCTTATTCTTTTCTTGTGTTTTTTTTTCTGGTTCCTGTTTGTTTGAATGCGGGCAGTCACACTGTGGGGGGTAATGAAACAGGAGCGATGTAAAAGATGCAACAACAAAACAACAACAACAAGAAGAACAATAACATCATCATCACCACCACCAGCAAAACAAAAATTCAGTATAAATGCTTTTTGGTAGTTTGGAGTTTAAAAGCTAGCTTATGAGGGATTTTTTTGAGTTTAGAAGCTAGTTTATGAGGGATTTAGTGGGA
>CM060310.1:19085604-19093104 GCA_030674185.1 Monoplex corrugatus | reverse complement strand
ATGATCCTTTAATTTTTTTTTTCTTTGTCTTTCTTTTTTTTTTCTTTTTCTCGTCCATTACATAAACGGTTCCCTGGTGGATGGTCTTGGAAAGATCATGTGCCCTGGTTACGTGGCTGTACCATTTCTGCTTTAACTCTTCTTCACAGTGGACACCAGGTCTTCACAGAGTCTCATGTGTTGTGTCACACTTGTACATACTTCGTTTGTAATGTGGTCGATGTTCAGACGCGGCGGAAATTTAGGACATTATGCGTGTTGAATATCTGCTGGCAATGACAGACAGAAGTCTGGCTGGTGAGGAGATGGTGTTCCTGTCTTTCAGTCTGATGCTCAGGTTGGGACGAGAAAAATTTTGTTCACGTAAGTTCCAGCCTACCCAACTGTATGTGAGTACTCCTCCGAAAATGGTATATTCGAGTGCACGTTGTAATTGCAGCCTTGTCGTCTTCTGCTGCTTCTTCTTCTTCTTCTTCTTCTTCTTCCTTCTTCTTCTTCTTCTTCTTCTTCTTCTTCTTCTTCTTCTTCTTTTTCTTCTTTTTCTTCTTTTTCTTCTTCTTCTTCTTTTTGTTTTTCTTCTTCCTCTTCCTCTTCTGCTTCTTCTTCTTCTTCTTCTGCTGCTGCTTCTTCTTCATTTTAGCTCCTTCAAGAATTACTATTTGCTGCACAAAAGATCTTTTCACCAGAGTCCTCCAGCTCTGTCGGCTATGTGCCAAAGCCTGAATCTCTACAGATGGTTTCTCTGTCCAGTCTTCATTGTTGTCAACCCTTTTTTTTTTTTTGCTTTGTTTTGTTTTCTCTTCCGTCTCTTGTCCCTTAGCAGTTCCTTGGAGGACTGATTCGGCAAAGCCACTGGATCTTGCTGCATGGCCATACTAAAGCAGTTTCTTTTCTTAAATGATGTGAAGATAATGCAGCAAAGGAGAAGAAATGGGCACCAATTTCATAAATATGCTGGTGTCAAGAAACGTTAAGGTCTCCAACCATCTCACTATCCTACGATCTCAGGGTTATGGGACAACCTTGACATCATATTTTTAAAGACAAGCACACTTTGCAGTGTCTCTATGGCCAGCTGTAGAAAATGAGAGCTTGGAATTTATTCAGAAGGGATTCATAGCACTCAGATTATTCTATAAGCGCTCCACCCAAATGCTGGCAGACTCTGACCCTGCACAAAACCCTATGTGCTGCCAAGTTTTGAAAAGGGAGGGGAAAGGAAGAGGGGCCTCTGACACATTAGGATGACACCACCAGAATGACTGAAATAATAAAATGGGCATCAAATAGACCAGTTTTTGTTTTTTGTTTTGTTGATATAGCAGGCTGAGATTAAACTCAAGATATTAAATCTTGAGTCCATGGCCCTGTAAAAACAATCGACCTGCCAACGGTATTGAAAAAATAAACGTTGGCTTCAGTTCTGTACCTTCATTCTCTTAATATTCCCTCTCTCTTTATTCAACAAACTATACTCCACAAGAGACCATTTTTTTCCAACATCAATAACCCATTCTGAAACTAATATCCGTCCAGCCACTCTCGGTTCTTGTTCCTCAAAGTCTGCAGACGAGCGATTCGTCTGTCACTGGGGGGAGGGGGGTGACGCAGACTTGTTGATCCCCTGAGTGCCATGATCCCTTCAGATCTCCTTCTGGTCATTCCTCAGTCAGTCAGTCTGCTGGACTGGAATAAAAGATTTTCTCTTCTGAACGTTATCTTTGTTGACCAAAAGCTGTCCTTTCAGAGCAGTAGTTTGGATAATGATGTTGCCTTTTGAATATTGTCTTTGTTGACCGAAACCTCTCTTTTCATAGTAGTGGTTTGGATAATAATGATGTCTTCTGAATGTTATCTTTGTTGACCAAAACCTGTCCTTTCAGAGCAGTGGTTTGGGTAATGATGTTGTCTTCTGGATCTGTATGTTATCTTTGTTGACCAAAAGCTGTCCTTTCAGACCAGTGGTCTGGATAATGATGTTGTCTTCAGGATCTGAGTGTTGTCTTTGTTGACCATAAACTGTCCTTTCAGAATGGTGGTCTGGTTGAAAGTTGTTGTCTTCTGGATGTGATCTTTGTTGACCAAAAGTTGTTCTTTCAGACTTGATCCATCAGGTTACTGCTCAAATTATTCTTTGTTTTATTGTTGTTGTTGTTTATGTGTGAACAGCAGGTAAGCTAACGAACAAGCTTTGGTGATTCTGGGGCTGCTTGGTCATGGATAGTCATCTGTAAGGCACAGCCCAGCTCGGCATATGTGTTGGAGCAAGCGGCAATGTCTGGTCTGCCGGTGGAGGACCATCGGTTTGTTGTTATGCTTGTCGTTGTTAAAAGGATGCCATTGTTTAAAGGGGCAGTTGTTATGTCTGTTGTGCAAGGATTCAGCGTGGTTGCACATATTATTGTACATGTTACTAGTGCCTTTACTTATTTGTTTATGTATTTTATTTGTTTATTTATTTTTTATTTATTTTTATTCATTTATCTATTTTTATTTATTTATCTGTTTTTATTTATTTATTTATTTATCTATTTATTTCTCAATTCATTTACGTATTTAATGATCTCGGAAGAACACGATATACCGGAGGAGCTTCGATAAAGGAGACGTTATTTGAATCATGCTGATAGGCAGGTGAGGCCATATGTTTAGTGGGGGTGCTTTCTGTGATGTGCTTATATCAAATGTCAGTGAGATACGTTTGTACATGTTCGCTGATTGTGTTTTCCTTTGTTTTTAGTTAAGATGAGATTATACACATTTACACGTGTCATTACAATATAGCCAAGATTGTTCCAATGATAGACATGTAGAAATATAAGACACAAAACCAACCTGCTAGGGTAAGACACCAAGAACTTGCCAGCTTATGGGGCTTATGCGCAGGCTTAAGGCTTATGCCATGATAATTTTACATTTTCTCCATCACATGGCATCAGTGGTATTAGTGCATATGGAATTTTTACTTAGCCCGCAAGGGATATCTTTAGAATCTGGAACCAGACTGAAATGCAGGCTGTTTTAACTGCAAGCAATGAAGACCAGAGTTCTTGAATGTTATATAGAACCGATAATGTTATACGGTTGTGAGGCGTGGGCAGTCAACACGCAAAGCCAGAACAAGAGTGAGGCAGCCAAGATATAGTATCTAAGAAGAATGTGGAGAGTTCCACGGACAGCAAAGAAAACAAACCAGACAGTCTTGACGGAGTCAGACACAAGAAGATCATTCATAAGAAAGATTAGGAAAAGAAAAGCAACATTTATAGGCCATGTTATGAGGAAAGGGGAAATAGAGCACCTGGTCATAACAGGAAAGCTGGAAGGAAATAAAACACCAGGTAGACCCAGGGAGAAAATATTGGACGGACTAGCAGGGTGGCTGAGAACAGAGATGTTGGAAGATGTGCTTGCGGCGACGAGGGATATATTCATATGGAGGGCCATGATCGCCAACGCCATGCGGCAGGGCACATGATGGTGATTATGAATGAAGACCAGACACCCTTGCCTCTTAATCAAGCCAACTAGCAGTGTCAACCACGCAATGCCCCGTTCATGGCCAAGGCAGTAGAAATAACCGAATGCCATGCCGCTGTCTGTACGTCTAACTTTCCTCGTATGCCCGCTCTCTTTATTTCAGCCAGCAATGCTCCACAAGAGACCGTTTTTAGCATCAATAACCCATTCCGAAACTCAATATCCGGCCAGCCACTCTCGGCTTCCTGTTGATGAGGGCCCAAAAATGGGTTCCCCAACGTCTGTAGGCGAGCGACTCGTCTGTCACTTGCACGGTGTCACAGAGCTGTTGGTCCCCACAGTTGGGAGACCTGGCTGGTGAAAAGGTGAAGCTTCCCACTTTGAGGTCTGACTGGATCGAGTTTGAGTCTAATTCGGGTGGGGATTAGTGGGAGGAATTAGTGTTAAGGATTCTAGTCTGTCCAGCTGTGAATGAGTACCTGACCTTGTTCAAGATTGAGGAAAGTAAAGCAGCGATGGAGAGGAGCTGGGTACCGTACTTATAGCACTAACCCTGAGAAAACCTGACGTCTCTTTGATTAAGAAAACATTGTCTTCATCTAGTTGATAGACAGCTGGGCATTTGGGCATTGACTGGGTGGGTAGGGGGGGGGGGATCTGTCATGTGAGAGTTTAGACAGAGTAGCTAGTTGTGTTGTGATTCAGACATTTGATTATCTATTTATTTACTTTACGTCTATGTTCCTTTTTTGGAGATAAGATACACACATACACATGTCATTTACTTGTAATCAAAATTATTCCAGCGGAAAGCTGATGAAATACCGGTATGAAGTATAGACTAGGTTAAACTAGGTAGGGCCTCAGGACCTGGCCAGCTCATGGGTTTACGTGCAGGCTTAAGGCTTGTGCCATGATCACCATACACATGACACCTGTGACGTTAGTGCTCATGGAATTCTTTCCGAGCGTGGAAACGTCATCTTGAGAAACTGAAACTGGAACTGAAACTGACGTCTCTGCTGCTTCGTTCCCTGCAGCTCCATGGAGAGATGGTCAGTTCTATTGGTAAAGCCATGGACACCAAGATCTGACTATCTCCTGTTCCATCTCAGCCAGCAATATTCAAAACTCGGACTGTTCGCTGTCCATCTAAATGGTTCCATCATTTTTGTGGTTTCACCTTAGCGTTTCATACGTCCCTCTTCTCCCCCTCCCCTTTTCAAGACCTTTCCAGCGCATAAGGTCTTGCCCAAGCTCAGGAGGTCTACTAGATGATTGCAGACAGATTTGGGTGGAGCGCATGTGGAATTGTACGAGTGCAGTGAATCAGCCTTGAATAGACTCTAAACTCCATGTTGATGCAGAACGTTTACTTCGTAAAGTGATATTATGGTTTGTCGTGTCTTTCTTCCTTGATTGGGCATGGCTGCACCCACAGACATCTAAGATATCTATCTAGATGTATGTGGCTGCACCTCAAAGAGTAAGTCGGTTTGTCTGGATTAATGAAGTGCACTTCAAAAGCTCTCCTCTCTCTCTGTCTGTCAAACTCTCTCTGTCTCTCTCTGCCTCTGTCTCTCTGTCTCTCTGTGTCTCTCTCTCTGTGCCTCTCTCTCTCTCTGTCTCTCTCTGTGTCTCTCTGTCTCTGTTTGTCTCTCTGTCCCTGTCTCTCTCTGTCTTTCTGTCTCTGTCTCTGTCTCTGTCTCTGTCTCTGTCTCTCTCTCTCTCTCTCTCTCTCTCTCTCTCTCTCTCTCTCTCTCTCTCTCTTTGTCTATGTCGATATCTCTCTGTCTCTCTGTATCTGTTTGTCTGTCTCTCTCACTCTGTTTGTCTCTCTCTCTCTCATTCTTTCTCTCTCTCTCACTCATTCTCTCTCTTTGTGTCTCTCTGTCTCTATATCTGTCTGTCTGTCTCTCTCTCTGTCTCTCTTTATCACTCTCTGTCTCTTTCTATCTATCTCTGTCTCTGCCTTTCTCTGTCTCTCTCCGTCTCTGTCTGTCTTTGTCTGTCTGTCTCTCTGTCTCTGTCTCTGTCTGTCTTCTCTATTTCTGTCTCTGTCTCTGTCTCTGTCTGTCTGTCTGTCTCTATCTCTGTCTCTGTCTGTCTCTCTCTGTCTCTGTCTCTGTCTCTCTCTCTCAAGGTGACAGCTTTATATTGCCCAGAGAGAAATGCTTGTTCGAGTTTCTCTCTGTGTATGCGTGCGTGCGTACATATGTGTGTATGGGTGAATGGGGGGATGGGTTGATGAGTGGGTGGGTGGGTGTATGACACAACTGTAGCAGTATGATTTTCTCAGCTGTTTCTGCATGTTGTTGTTGTGTTTTTATTGTTGTTGTTGTTGTTGTTCTTCTTTTCTTCTTCTTCTTCTTCTTCTTTTTCTTCTTCTTCTTCCAGAACTGATTTTTCAGACTTTGCCCGTTAGACCAATGCTCGATTTTTTTTTTCATTTCTGACTACTGAGCAAGAGAGAGAGAGAGAGAGAGAGAGAGAGAGAGAGAGAGAGAGAGAGAGAGAGAGAGAGAGAGAGAGAGAGAGAGAGAGAGAGAGACAGACAGACAGACAGACAGGCAGACAGACCGAGAGAGACTGAGACACACACACACACACACACACACACACACACACACACACACACACACACACACACACACACACGGACAGAGAGAGATACACACACACACACACACACACACACACACACACACACACACACACACACACACACACACACACACAGATAGACAGACTGACAGACAAGACAGACAGACAGAGAGAAATTTGAAACGTTTTGGGTGTATTTATTTTTATATTTTCCAACCGTATCGATATCAGCACAACAGGCCAGCTTACATTTCTGCCGTTGCTAATCTGCTTGCATTAAAACAAAAATAGATCGGGTACTGTAAAATACAATTCAACCAAACCAGAGAAGACAAAACACACACACGTACTCACAAAAAAGAGATTAAGTAAGACATTTCACCAGGAATGTGTAAAAATATGTACACACAAAGTATTCAAACACGTGTGCGTGTACGTGTGAATTAGAGAGAGAGAGAAAGAGAGACAGAGAGAGACAGAGACAGAGAGAGACAGAGACAGAGAGAGACAGAGACAGACAAAAAAGCAAACAGAGAAAAACAGAGAGAAGAGACAGACAGACAGACAGAGAGACAGCCAGAAAGACAGAGAGAGAAAGAGAGGAGAGAGAGGGGAGAGAGAGAGAGAGAGAGAAGACAGACAGACAAGAGAGAGGGGAGAGAGAGAGAGAGAGAGAGAGAGAGAGAGAGAGAGAGAGAGAGAGAGAGAGAGAGAAGAGACAGACAAACAGAAAAGCAGACAGAGAGAGGGAGAAAAGGCACAGAGAAACACACGGAGAGTGAGAGAGACAGACAGACAGACAGAGACAGATACAGAGAGACAGACAGACAAACAGACAGAGAAAAAAGCAGAGAGAGAGGAACAGAGAAAGAGAGAAAGAGACAGACAGAGAGAGAGAGAGAGAGGAAGACAAAGGCAGAGAGACACAGAGCGAGAGAGTACTTGTGTCGTGACAAAGAGTCATAAACTTATCCGCTAGATAGATGATACTGTTAATCACCCTGTGGAAATACTCTCGTAAGCTGGCTCATATAAATTTACACAGATAGGCTTACACGCGCGCGCGCGCACACACCACACACGCACACACACACACACACACACACACACACACACACTCAAAACACACACACACACACACACACACACACACTCACACACACACACACACACACACACACACACACACACACACACACACACACACACACCACACACACACAAACAAACAAACAAACAAACAAAACGAACAAGTTCAACGGCTCAGGAAGAGTCAGGCAAACTTTACTGACGAACTGAATTGAAAAAAAGATGTGTGTGTGTGTGTGTGTGTGTGTGTCTGTCTGTCTGTCTGTATGTGTGGTCTGTGTCTGTGTGTGTATGTGCGTGTGTGTACGTGTGTGTGTGTGTATATAT
>CM060310.1:19070604-19080604 GCA_030674185.1 Monoplex corrugatus | reverse complement strand
CATTTAAAGGACTTCTAGAGTGTGATAATTTTGTGGACAAGACATGCTGTTGGTTTTCTGCTAGTCGCCATGTTTGATATGCCATTTAAAGGACTTCTAGAGTGTGATAATTTTTGTGGACATGATATGCTATTAGTTTTCTGCTTGTCGCCATCTTTGATATGCCATCGAAAACACAGCTTCATGTTTCAGAGTGGGGAAAAATAGAAAAAACATCAGTGAGATGCCACAGTTTGACAAAAAAAGAAAAAAGAAAGAAAAACTACGCTGATGGAACGGCACCGGAAGACTGAGACCAAACTGTTTTGTCATAACGTCCATTATTTTTCTCTTTTATTTTTAACTTGAAGGGAAAGTACTTTGGTTTGGCTGGCTTCTCTGGATCAATCATCAGGACACTTTGAAAACTGTTTCACATTTTGTTACCTTCATGACTTGGTTTCGTAGTGGTTTCAATTTTCACTTTATTAATTTTTGCTATATCCGTCCTTGTCGTATACTTTCTAGAGGTCTTTGAGTGGCTTCTATGGGATGGACATTGTCGCGTGGTGGATTCTGCATCTTAGTGGGAATATTTATTCAGTCTCACTCCTTGAAAAGCAAGCATTTTTATCTCTATGGAGTATAATTGGTGGTATCCAAATGTGTTGGGTCGGAACAGCTGTGCATCTCTTAGCTGAGACGTTCTGCAACTTCTGCAGGCTTCCTGTTCGAAACTGTCGTTAAAACTCTGCAGAACAAATCATTATGAGGATACAATTGTATCTGTTGAGTGTGGTTGATTTGTTTTCTACACGAAATGTTAGAAACTTACTATCACCTGACCTCTCTGAAACATCCCCAGTGAACAATTTTGCTCGTTTGTGGGGGGAAAAAAGTTCCCATAGAAGTCACTCAAAGACCTCTAGTAAGTATACAACAAGGACGGATATAGCAAAAATTAATACAGTGAAAACCACTGCACCCATGGCCCAAGAAACATAGAACTGAACTGACCTGGCCAGCTCATGAGTTTATGGGTTTATGTGCAGGCTTAAGGTTGGTGCCATGATCACCATACACATTGGCACCTGTGACGTTAGTGCATATGGAATTCGTTCCGAGCGCGGAAGCGTCATCTAGAGAAACTGAAACTGAAACTGAAACGGACACACAGACAGATGGCGTCCAAGGCACTGTGAAGTGTTTGGACCATAACATACAAGCTTTCTCTTCCTTACAGCACATTTTCCTCTTAGACAAAGGAGAAAAAAAACACTTCCTTTGGCTCCATTGTCCTCATCCATCATCACGCCATTGTTAAAATTGTCTCACATTCTGTGACCTTCATGCTTGGGTCTCAGGGTGGTTTCAAGTGTCTCATTTTTGCCTCGCTGTCTCCGGGCCTGGGGGTGGGGGTGGGGGGTAACTTTGTGTCAAGATGTATGGTTTCGGTGGCTCATGAGGGAGAGGTATGATGGCGATTTTGGCCTTCGGGTGAGATGCTGACTCAGTCTGGCTCTATAACTAAAGCAATCACAGTTGTCAGTAGGCCTGTGGGGCAGACGCTCAGTTTCTGTACCAGGGGTGTATTAGCTTCAGGGTCTTTGTTAACAGTGATTCATGAGGGATGAATACGATGATGTCTGGAAGGTTCTGCGCTTCAGTCTGGCTCCAACATTAAGAAATTATTCTCATCACCAGGGAGTATAGTATGTACTTTCTGAATGTGTGAAACTGCCAGAGCAGCGTGTTTTGTTGGTGGTGATGGGTTTTTGTTGTTGTTGTTGATTTGTCTGTGTTGTTCTGAGTCTTTTGTGGCGTTTACTGTACAAAACTGTACGTTCTACCACAGCAATAGAAACGTAACAGAACTAGTCATGAAGGAAGTAAGAAGAATGGGTGAGAACTGTGGTTGATTGTTTTTTTTTTTCTGCATTGTGACATTAAAACGATTAAATGCGTTTAAAAATTGTGCTTCTGTCGGCTGGTCATCTCTTAAACATCAGCTAATGAACAGTTTTCTACAACGAAACACTGCAGCTAAGAACGTTATTGTTATTTTTGTTTAAAGCCCAGCCGACTGCGTAGAGCCATATCAGGGCTGTAATCGTTTCAAAACATACACTACTTCAACAGGAAAAAAAAAAAAAATTAGATATACATATCAAAGCATTTGTGCACATTATCTAAGGAAATGCCCCTGGTGTTGACCACTTTGTCCAATTTGTCGCACAGGAGATTTAAAAATGTACCTGAATACAAATTCAAACATGACTAAGGACACGAAAACATACAAAAATGGGCCTAACTCACCTAAAATTGCTTCCGCATATCTCGTTTCCCTAGAGCCAAAAATGCTTTTAATACATGGCTCCAATTATCAATTCTAAGAGAAAGTACGCAAGACTTTATCGAACACATACAGTTGAATGGATTAGCAAGGCAGAAATTAATGGTGAGAAATGACAGAAAGCAAAGGAACAAGGCAGAAACAAAGAGAGTGACAGAAAGAAGAAATATCTAGCACAGAATTTCCTGAAGGTGGGGACACTATTTACTCTGAAAGAGCACCCGGGCAACCCATCGTGGGAGAGATAAGACCGTGGTGCTCGAATGTTCACTAAGGTTTGATAGAACAGTGGATTCAAAATCTCACGTCTCAAGTTCAGTCTCACTTTGCAACATAAAAGCTGTCTTGTTTAGAGCCCATCTTAATGCTCCGGTCATTCTAATGCTGTCAGTGTATTATAGGTCCCTCTCGTATTATAGGTCCCTCTCGTATTATACGTCCCTCTCCACTTCCCATTTCAAGACCTTGCCACTGCACAGATTTTTCACAGTCTTGAAAGATTCCGCTGGCAGTTTGGGGTGGGGCTCATATGGAATTGTCTGGATGCCAGGAATTGTTCTTGAACAGACTGCAGACTCTAAAACTCAGCAAGGCAAAGCTCAAGACACATCAAACAGTTTGGCCACAATGCACGGTGTTTGTAGCTCCGTAGCAAAAGGAAATAACTTTGGCTTGGCTGCTTTATCCCCATCCATCATCACAACAGTGCAAAAATGTCCTCACGTCATTCTGTTGCCTTCATTCTCTGGTCTCAGGGTGGCTTTAAGTTTCGCTTTTCCCTCACCATTTCCGTGCCTGGGATAAATTTATGTCGAGGTCTTTAGAGTTTGTGTTCATAAAGGAGGGATGCAGTGACAATTGTGACCTTCAGAAGGAAAGTTGGCTCAGCCTATCTATGGCTTTTGTAATCAATCCTTTGACTCCCTTAGCCTGTCCACCAGTATCCTACATTGTCAACCATGCTAGTTAAAGAAAAACAACTCAACCCTTTGACTCCCTCACCCTATCCACCAGCTTCCTGCAAGAAGCTGGTGGATAGGATGAGAGAGTCAAAGGGTAAGTTTTTTGCAGTTGGTGGACAGGGTGCAAGAGTGAAAGAGTTAATGTTGTCAGTACTCGCATATGGCTAGTAGCTCTACGGCTAGAGTGTATTGGGTCAAAACAGCTACACATTCCTTAGCTATGATGTTCTGCAACTTATTGCAGCAGTTTCATTATTTCCTGTATGAAATGCTGCAGAACGAACAAATGTGACCAAATCAATGGTGACTGAGACTCTGATATACACTTCTTCTTCTTCTTCTTCTTCTCGTTCGGCATCACACTTGGAGTTTTGTCTCGAGGAAGAAATAGATCGTCATCTGTAGCACGTCCACAGACCTGTACAGCTTCTCCCACAGCTTGTTCATATGCTGGTTCCAAGTGTTCATATCGGTTGTCTTACTTGCATGTGGTACCATGGTTTGTTAGAAGGCACCTTCGCTTGTTCATGTGATGGTTCCAAGTGTCATATTGGATGTTTTTCTTGCACAATACCATGGTTGGTTACAAGGCACTGTCGTTTGTTCATGTGCTGGTTCAAAGTGCCATATTTGATGTTTTTCTTGCACAGTATCATAGTTTGTTAGAAGTCACCTTCGCTTGTTCATGTGATGGTTCCAAGTGCCATATTTGATGTTTTTCTTGCATGGTACCATGGTTTGTGAGAAGGCACTCTCGTTTGTTCATGTGGTGGTTCAAAGTGCCATATTTGATGATTTTCTTGCAAGGTACCATGGTTTACTAGAAGGCACCTTTAGGCCTGGCACCCTCTGACTTCAGCTCTCGAACTTATTTTGTACCCCACCCTTAAGCTCATGACCAGAAGATCTACTCTGTGAGAACAGGGGACTGAGTCTATTCAGGCAATGATAACCCGCCCACTGGCTCCATCGGTGGACATGGTTGGTCATTTTTAGGTGTAGTATCGTCAAGTGCCGTAGTCCCATCCTGTCCTGATGATAACCATCGTCAGCTGGTCCAGAAGTACTTCTCAGTTCATTTTCAGCCTAGTAACGCAAAAATGACCAAACGCATTTTCCCCTGTTTTGTTTCGTCTTTTTTTCGCCCATGTATAAAAGGTTCTTTTCTTTTAGGTTTGTTTGGTCACCAAATTACGAATTACATGTTCTGATGGAAAGTCGTCAACAACAACAACAGCAACAACAACGACAACAACAACAACAACAGTAATAATCGATATTGATAGTATTATTAACATGAATTTCGAAGATACATTTTTCATAATAACTGTGCACAATTTCTATTAATAAGTAATTTTTTTTTTAATATTGTTTGGTTTTTATTTTCCCCCCGAGTCTTTCACCGAATAGACAATTTTGTTTCGTGGCAAGCAAAAAGAAAAAGAAAAGAAAAAAGAATGCCGTTGCAAGATACAATCTGCTGCAATGGCACGATAAGATTGTGCCTAAGACGTGGCGAGGTGTTTCGATGACAGGAAATCAGTTCGGCTTGCCTCCCTTATCTTCATCCATCATCACAGATTGTGCCCAAGATGTGGCGAATTGTTCCCATCAGAGGAAATCACCATGGCTTGCCTCCCTTATCCCCCATCCGTCATCAGAGAACTGTGCACGTTGCCTCACATTCCGTTGTTTCCATGCTGTGGTTTCAGAGCGGCTTCAGCTATCGTTTTTCCTCACTATCTCCTCCTGCCTAAAGAAAATATGTCAAGGTCTTCGTTGTCATTGGTACTTTAGGGAGAGCGATACAGTGGTGGATTTGGCACCTTTGCTGAAAAGCACTCTACGCTTTCTGGGTAACACTCGCTAAAGAGAATAAGTCCTTTACTCTCTTAGCACTCACTCACTCGTTCTGGCACTCTGGCACGGTCATTATGGCCATCGTTTGAATGGGAAGGAGGGTGAGTATATAGATAATGTTCTAATGGTGTTGGATCGCGATGGCAGTGCATTTCTAGGTAGTGTTCTGTGTGCCTTTAGCACCATTTGTGTTATAGAAACTATTGGTCCTGTGGCAGCAATGGAAACGCTGTTAGGACATTCTTGGAGGAGGCTACAGGTGTGAAAGGTGACTGTAATTGTTGATGTCTGCACGTGACAAATATGAGAACGCCCATACACACGTATAAGGTTATGCGTGTGTGTGTATGTGTGTTTTGTTGCTGTTGTCGTTGTTGTTGTTGTTGTTGTGCTGCTGCTTCTGCTGCTGTTGATGTTGCTGTTGTTGAGATTGCTGTTGTTGTTGTTGTTGTTGTAATCATCGTCTTGTTGTTGTTCCTGCTGCTGCTTCTGGTGCTGCTGTTGTTATTGTTGATGTTGTCGTGGTTGCTGTTGTTGTTGTTGTTGCCGTCGTCGTCGTCTTTTTCTTGTTGTTGTTGTTGTTGGGTTAGTTTTGGTTTGGTTTGTTTCTTTTTGTTTTTGTTTGTTTGTTTGTTTGTTTGATTTGTTGAGTCTTTTTCCTGCTGAACACCATCCATGAAATGTTCTAACCACTACCACAACCACCACCCACCCCACTCACTCCCGTCCAGTGATGAATTTCGTTTCAAGCACAAAACAAAAACAAATAAAAAAGCAAAATCTGCACTAGAACACTGTAGCTAAAAAGAAAAGAAAAATAACTACATCCCCAGTGGCCCAGTGATGTGGACCCCCAAGACGCTGCAAGCTGTTTTGGACACAACACACTTGTTTTGTGGCTTGCAGCCAAAAGGAAATAACTTGTCTTGGCTCTTTTATCCCCCATCCATCATGGCAGCATTTTGAAAGTTGCCTCACATTTTGTGTAGTTGTCTTTATGGCCTGGTCTCAGGGTGGTATTGATTTTTTTTTTTGCCTCCCCCTTGTCATTTTCGTTCCTGGAGGATATTTACTTCACGATCTTTGTTGTTTGTAGCTTTCGAGGAAGAAGAGTGGTAGCGTTTATGATGGACTCTGCATCTTAAGTGGGAACATAACTCACAGAGTCTGGCTTTCTTAGTTAAGCAACTGTTGTCTTCAGTAGAAGGATAGTGGGTTTTGTTCAAATGATACAAGTCAGAGCTGCTGTGAGTGTCGTAGCTAGAGTGTTCTGCAGCTTTTCCAGCGTTTTTACCACACAAAATGATAGGGTCTACTTCATCAATTCAAAGCTGCTGAAAAAGTCATCAAGAAGACACGACCAGTGGAAATGCTTCGTTGTTTTTCCTTATTGTAATGATGTTAAGATTCGTGACTCAAGACTGAAGATTTTTATTTATCTTCTTGAAGTATTGTGTATGTTTTTTTTGGGGGGTGCGTCTGAGCTCGCCTGTACACTTCCCAATATCATGCATCATCCGTCTTTTTTTTGTGTGTGTTTTTAATACTGTGTTTAAGAGCAGTTTCCTGCATTCCATGCTGTAAAACTGGGTTGAGGCGAAACGATCATGCACGTGCGAAATTTGTTTCCTGTTGGGACCCTTCTCTGACATTTCCCTCAAAGGAGTATTCCATGTTGCAGGTGATAAAAAAACAACAAAAAACAAAAAACCAGAAAGGAGACACAGGTCTCCAACACTGCCACCGTTAAGAAACGCGCTGTTAATTAAGTTGATGCAGTAAGATTGATCCCTAGACGCTGCGAATTGTTCCGGCCACAACACGGAAGTCTGTAGATTACATGCATGTTTGTAGCTCGCATGCATGTTTGTAGCTCGCATGCACGTTTGTAGCTCGCATGCATGTTTGTAGCTCGCATGCATGTTATATGTAGTCTGCATGCAAGTTTGTAGCTTGCATGCACGTTTGTAGCTCACATGCATGTTTCGAGCTCGCATGCATGTTATATGTAGTCTGCATGCATGTTTGTAGCTCGCATGCATGTTATATGTAGTCTGCTTGCATATTTGTAGCTTTCATGCCTGTTTGTAGCTTGCATGCATGTTTGTAGCTCGCATGCACGTTTGTAGCTTGCATGCATGTTTGTAGCTCGCATGCACGTTTGTAGCTTGCATGCATGTTTGTAGCTCGCATGCATGTTATATGTAGTCTGCATGCAAGTTTGTAGCTTGCAGCCACAAGAACTAATTACGCTTGGTTGCCTTATCCTCATCCATCATTGCAGCATTGTGTGTAAATGTGTGGCATTTATTATATAAAACCGTATGGTCTACCGCAGGAAATGGAAACACTCATCCGGTCTAGTTCTTTCATCATCAAATTGTCATCATTAAGGAGTAAGGCATGTAACATTCTCTGAATGTGATGGATCAACAGTTTCAGGACTGTTGTGCCCTCCTAATTTGTGGCATTTATCACAGGAAACCATAAGGTCTGCTGTATCATACAAAATCCTACAGTCCCATCATCATCATCATGTGCCCTGCCGCATGGCCTTGGCGATCATGGCCCTCCATATGCGTCTATCCCTTGTTGCTGTGAGTACATCTTGCACCCTCTCTGTTCTCAGCCACCCTGCAAGTCCGTCCAATATATTTTCTCCCTGGGTCTACTTGGTGTTCTCTTTCCCTCCAGCGTTCCTGTTGTGACCAGGTGCTCTAATGCCCCTTTCCTCATAAAATGGCCTGTAAGTGTGTACAGTATAATGCAGCAAAATAAACTCACACAGAATAAGCCCTCAAAAAGAGTGCAAGTGTGCAAGTCTGGTCGGTGACCTGACTCTTTTCTTCACCCTGGAGTCAAGATCTGATATCTCGAGTTTAGTTCCAGCCTGCAAGGTAAAGTCTGGCCTGTTCACTGCCCATGTTGATGTTTCTGTCTGTCTGGTTAGTGTCAGCTTCTTGTTTCATAGATCCCTTCATCCTTTTCTTCACTGTTTCAAAACTTTGCTAGCGTTTACGGTTTTGCGCAGGCTCAAGGAGTCTGCCAGATAATTGCCAGCAGATCTGGAGGGAGCGCGTATGGAATTCTCTGAATGCGATGATTTCATGATGAACAAATTTCAAACAATATATGTATGTGCGATATTTGTGCGTGTGTGTAATTTTGTTTGTTTTGCTTTTTGTTTTATTTTGTTTGGCTTGGGTTTGTTGTTTGGTTTTTGGTTCTGTTCTGTTCTGTTCTGTTCTGTTCTGTTTTGTTTTGTTTTGTTCTGTTCTGTTTTGTTTTGTTTTGTTTTCTTCTGTCTTACAGCCATCCTTGAAATTTTGCTAGCGGGTTGTTTCGTTTTTGTAGTGCAAGAAAAAATAGCATCCAACATAAAGCCACAGCCACGGATGCACTGCAAGAAGCATCATAGTCAGATTGAGCCTGTGAGACCGCTAACTGTTGTGGCCACACCACACACAACGCAACAAACGCTTTCTTCCTGACAGCCAGAGGCAATCACTTGGCTGGGCTCACGTGTCCTCATCCATCATTACAGCACTGGGAATATTGCCCTCACATTCTGCTGTCTTCATCCCCTTGGTCTCAGGTTGACTTTTAAAAGTTTCACTTTCTCTTCGCCAATTTCCATGTCTGGGGTAAATTCACTTCAGTGTCATTGGTTTTTTTGAGGTTTACGGGGAGCTGTCGTTGAAAAGCCAGAACAAGATTGAGGCAGCCGAGATGTGGTTTCTAAGAAGAATGTTTAGAGTTCCATGGACAGCAAAGAAAACAAACGAGACAGTCTTGATGGAGGCAGACACAAGTAGATCACTCATAAGGAAGATTAGGAAAAGACAGGCAACATTTATAGGCCATTTTATGAGGAAAGGGGATTTGGAGCACCTGGTCACAACGGGAAAGCTGGAGGGAAAGAGAGCACCAGGTAGACCCAGGGAGAAAATGCTGGACGGACTTGCAGAGTGGCTAGGGACGAGGAGGGTGGGGGAGATGCTAGGGGCAACGAGAGATAGAGACAGATGGAAGTCCATGATCGCCAACGCCATGCGGCAGGGCACCTGATGATGATGTCGTTGAATGGATGTGGTGGCAGAGAGCACATCAGGGGACAACACTCACTGGCCTAACTGCGTACTTGGGCAGATATCGTCGCCATTACGAAGCATTGTAGGTAGTGTTTAGAATGCAGCATCAGTCACTGGTCATCTATGTACACAAGTAACTATTGCAAGGCATTGTGGAACAGCTGTGTGTACCGAGCACAAACAAACACCCGTCGTTGCTCTGATCTACCCGCTAAATAGTCTGCTGTTGAAGTAACAGTTATTGTTACTGTTATTTTTGTTTAAAGTCCAGCCGTCTGCGTAGAGCCATATCAGGGCTATAACCTGTTTCAAAACATACACAATACTTCAATAGGATTATTGTTATTTGTTAAAATCCCAGCCAACTGCGTAGAGGCATATACCGGGGCTATAACCGTTTCAAAACATAAAAGGAAAAGAACATAAAGAACACATATCAATGCATTCGCGCACATAATCTAAGGAGATGTCCCTGGCGTTGACCACTCCGTCCAATTCATCACACAGGGGATTTAAACAACATACCTGAATACAAATTTAAATATAACTAAGGACACTGAAACATATGTAAACACGGGCCTAAATTACCTAAAATTGCTTCTGCATATCCTCATTTCCCTAGCGCCAAAAGTGCACTTAATACATGGACCCAGTTATCAATCCTAAGAGAAAGTACATGCGACTTTATGGAACACATACAGGTGAATGGACCAACAAGACAGAAAATGATAGGAAGAAATAACAGAAAGCGAAAG
>CM060310.1:19058104-19063104 GCA_030674185.1 Monoplex corrugatus | reverse complement strand
TGAGAAGCTTTAAGCTCTATGATGCGGGTTTTTTTTTTTTTTTTTTTTTTTTTTTTTTATAACAGTTTGAAGATTCTCTGCCAGAACGTTGTATCTGTCTTCTTTGTTCCTTTTGTGATAATTCATCCTGGCAGGTAACCTTCGAATATTGTTCATATTTTTACGCCATCTATGAGTAAACTGTATCGGAACCAAGCCAAACAGAAAGAGTGTGTCTTCACAGTAGATATAACGTTCAAAGAAAACGAGAAGCGCGCAAGGCACGAGCGATCTCCAATTCCACAGTTAACACCAACCCACGTTTGCCCACGTTTAAAAATCTTTCTTTGTATGTAAATTGTGATGTATGATATGCGAACAGTTTATAATTTGTGAGGTAATTTTGATTGTCAAGGTGTTAATGCTGTAATACTGAAGTTATGTTTTTCCTGTATATGGATTAGAAATTTTCTGTTTATATCTTCATTCAAAATACATGTATTGATTAATTTTATGTACACTATTGCATGCATAAACACACACACGCATGCAAACATAGCACACGCACACACTCTCACAAACACACACGCGCACAGCAAACGCACACGCACACACACGTACGCAAGCACACACACGCAGCAATATATAAACACAGTATGCCTCTTTATTCATATGAAAAATCTGTTAATCTTTCTTCATTACATAAGTCAGTGTTTAAATTTTATTATTCTGTGGTTTATGTGTCTTCTTACTTGTATAGCTTTAATGTTTGTTATCTTATTGTGTATGTAATTGTGAACATTTTTTATCACCTTTTGCCTTTCTTGCGAAATGTAAAGCGCTGGTGAGCATGTTTTTATATGGAATATGCGCTATACAAATAAACATTATTATTATTATTATTATTACGTGTGGGCGAGCCTTCCTGGCCCGGAATGGCCTCACCAGCAACCTCCGGACCCACAATCGCCAATCCCCCAGTTAAAATTGAAGTCCTGGACTTCTTTGGCAACGAAGGACGAACAACAATGTTCAAATATTGCAAGCACATTTTCCAGTGTTCTTGAAGGTTTTGTTTACCCTCTGTGCCTCAAATGATTGAAAACATGACTCCAGTGCCTTCTCTTGTGTGTGCGTTGAAAAGGAAAGGAAATGAGGATGGACGTTCTGATGTACGCTTCTGTCATTCTATTCTGTCATTCATGTCGTCGTCGTCGTCGTCGCCATCATCATCATCATCATCATAGTCGTCATCGTAGTATTCTCATCGTCGTCGTCGTAGCTGTCATCATCATTGTTGTCGTTGTCACTGCAATCTTTCATGTCGTCGTCGTGTCATCGTCATCGTCATCGTCATCATCATCATCATCATCATCATCATCATCATCATTGTTCTGATTATTATTGTTGTTATTACTATTATTATCGTCATTATTAATCCGTTTTGTTGTTATCATCATCATCTATTATCATTATTATTAGAAGAGGAAAGGTTGCTATGGTACAGTATGAAATGAACTGAGACAGATAGATAACTTACTTACCGATACCAGTTGATGTGCGTAGCATAAGACCAAAAGCTAGACCAGAAAACGAGTGCATAGAAAATATTCTGTCACGAAACAGTTCATGAATAAATTGATGTTACAGACAGTACTTTAATCACGAAGTGAGGGGGAGCAGAAGAAGAAGATTAAGAAGAAACTATAATAAAAATGTTTGATCTCATTCCAAATTCCATATGGCTGTATCTTCCAGATATGACAGTGACATGACTATGGTTTGACATGACAAGTCAGTGACAGCAGCACACTATGGTGTGACATGACAAATCAGTGACAGCAGTATACTATGGTGTGACATGACAAGTCAGTGACAACAGTATATTATAGTGTGACATTACAAGTCAGTGACAGCAGTATACTATGGTTTAAATCAATGAAGCAGTATACTATGGTGTGACATGACAAGTCAGTGACAGCAGTATACTATGGTGTGACATGACAAGTCAGTGACAGCAGCATACTATGGTGTGACATGACAGATCAGTGACAGCAGTATACTATGGTGTGACATGACAAATCAGTGACAGCAGCATACTATGGTGTGACATGACAAGTCAGTGACAGCAGTATACTTTGGTGTGACATGACAAATCAGTGACAGCAGTATACTATGGTGTGACATGACAAGTCAGTGACAGCAGTATACTATGGTGTGACATGACAAATCAGTGACAGCAGTATACTATGGTGTGACATGACAAGTCAGTGACAGCAGTATACTATGGTGTGACGTGACAAGTCAGTGACAGCAGTATACTATGGTGTGACATGACAAGTCAGTGATAGCAGCATACTATGGTGTGACATGACAAATCAGTGACAGCAGTATACTATGGTGTGACATGACAAATAAGTGACAGCAGCATACTATGGTGTGACATGAGAAATCAGTGACAGCAGTATACTATGGTGTGACATGACAAATCAGTGACAGCAGTATACTATGGTGTGACATGACAAATCAGTGACAGCAGCATACTATGGTGTGACATGACAAATCAGTGACAGCAGTATACTATGGTGTGACATGACAAATCAGTGACAGCAGCATACTATGGTGTGACATGACAAATCAGTGACAGCAGTAATCTATGGTGTGACGTGACAAATAAGTCACAGCAGCATACTATGGTGTGACATTACAAATCAGTGACAGCAGTATAATATGGTGTGACATGACAAGTCAGTGACAGCAGTATACTATGATGTGACATGACAAGTCAGTGACAGCAGCATGCTATGATGTGACATGACAAGTCAGTGACAGCAGTATACTATGGTGTGACGTGACAAGTCAGTAACAGCAGTATACTATGGTGTGACATGACAAATCAGTGACAGCAGTATACTATAGTGTGACATGACAAGTCAGTGACAGCAGTATAATATGGTGTGACATGACAAGTCAGTGACAGCAGCATACTATGGTGTGACATGACAAATCAGTGACAGCAGTATACTATGGTTTGACGTGACAAGTCCGTGACAGCAGTATACTATGGTGTGACATGACAAATCAGTGACAGCAGCATACTATGGTGTGACGTGACAAGTCAGTGACAGCAGTATACTATTGTGTGACATGACAAATAAGTGACAGCAGCATACTATGGTGCGACGTGACAAGTCAGTGACAGCAGTATACTATGGTGTGACATGACAAATCAGTGACAGCAGCATACTATAGTGTGACATGACAAGTCTGTGACTGCAGTATAATATGGTGTGGCATGACAAGCCAGTGACAGCAGTGTACTATGGTGTGACATGACAAGTCAGTGACAGCAGTATACTATGGTGTGACATGACATGTCAGTGACAGCAGCATACTATGGTGTGACATGACAAGTCAGTGACAGCAGTATACGTTTGTGTGACATAACAAGTCAGTGACAGCAGTATACTATTGTGTGGCATGACAAGTCAGTGACAGTAGTATACTATGGTATGACATGACAAGTCAGTGACAGTAGTATACTATGGTGTGACATAACAAGTCAGTGACAGTAGTATACTATGGTGTGACGTGACAAGGCAGTGACAGCAGTATACTATGGTGTGACGTGACAAGGCAGTGATAGTAGTATACTATGGTATGACATTACAAATCAGTGACAGTAGTATACTATGGTGTGACATGACAAGTCAGTGACAGCAGTATACTATGGTGTGACATGACAAATCAGTGACAGTAGTATACTATGGTGTGACATGACAAATCAGTGACAGCAGTATAATATGGTGTGACAAGACAAATCAGTGACAGTAGTATACTATGGTGTGACGTGACAAGGCAGTGACAGCAGTATACTATGGTGTGACATGACAAGTCAGTGATAACAGCATTCTATGGTGTGACATGACAAGTCAGTGACAGCAGTATACTATGGTGTGACGTGACAAGGCAGTGACAGCAGTATACTATGGTGTGACATGACAAGTCAGTGAGAGCAGTATACTATGGTGTGACATGACAAATCAGTGACATAGTATAATATGGTGTGTGACATGACAAGTCAGTGACAGTAGTATAATATGGTGTGATATGACAAATCAGTGACAGCAGTATACTATGGTGTGACATGACAAGCCAGTGACAGCAGTGTACAATGGTGTGACATGACAAGGCAGTGACAGTGTACTATGGTGTGACATGAGATTCAGTGACAGCAGTATACTATGGTGTGACATGAGATGTCAGTCACAGCAGCATAATATGGTGTGACATGACATGTCAGGGACAGCAGTATACTATGGTGTGACATGACATGTCAGTGACAGCAGTATACTATAGTGTGACATGACAAGCCAGTGACAGCAGTATACTATGGTGTGACATGACATGTCAGTGACAGCAGTATACTATGGTGTGACATCAGATGTCAGTGACAGCAGCATACTATGGTGTGACATGACATGTCAGTGACAGCAGTATACTATGATGTGACATGAGATGTCAGTGACAGCAGCATTCTATGGTGTGACATGACATGTCAGTGACAGCAGTATACTATGGTGTGACATGACATGTCAGTGACAGCAGTATACTATAGAGTGACATGACATGTCAGTGACAGCAGTAATACTATGGTGTGACATGAGATGTCAGTGACAGCAGCATACTATGGTGTGACATGACATGTCAGGGACAGCAGTATACTATGGTGTGACATGACATGTCAGTGAGAGCAGTATACTATGGTGTGACATGAGATGTCAGTGACAGCAGCATACTATGGTGTGACATGACATGTCAGTGACAGCAGTATACTATGGTGTGACATGAGATGTCAGTGACAGCAGTATAATATGGTGTGACATGAGATGTCAGTGACAGCAGCATTCTATGATGTGACATGAGATATCAGTGACAGCAGTATACTATTGTGTGACATGAGATATCAGTGACAGCAGCATTCTATGATGTGACATGAGATATCAGTGACAGCAGTATAC
>CM060310.1:19045604-19055604 GCA_030674185.1 Monoplex corrugatus | reverse complement strand
ATAACTATGGACATATACAGAAACTGGCCTAAATCACCTAAAATTGCTTCAGCATATCTCATTTCCCCAGAGCCAAAAATGCACTTAATACATGGACTCAATTATCAATCCTAAGAGAAGGTACATAAGACGTTATCCAACACATACAGATGAATGTACCAAGATAGAAAATGATAGGAAGAAATGACACAAAGCAAAGGAAGATGAAAGAAACAAAGAGAGTGACAGAAAAGAGAAAATGTCTAGCACAGAATTTCCAGAAGCGGGGGGGGGGGGGGGGGGGGGGGGGGGGGGGGGGGATACTGTTTATACTGAAAGAGTTCCTGGCATCCCCACGGGGTAATATTGATTCGGAGAGACTCCAATAAGCTAGCGGAGAAAATTCAGACAACCAGCTTTTCGCGTTATGTAAAATATGGCATCAATATTGTATTGATATTGATTTTAGGGGGGAGGAAATCAAACGAGCCATGAGGAAAATGAAACAGGCAGTCTTTTGCGTGATAAACACAATGGTAGCTGTGTCAGTATTAGTACTGTTGGTTTATTAACCCTTTGACTCCCGCACCCTGTCCACCAGCATCCTGCATGGTCAACCATGCTGGCAAAGCAAAAACAACCCTTTGACACCCTCATCCTGTCCACCAGCTTCTTGGTTAGGGAGCCAAAGGGTTAATTTTTTTGCAGTTGTGGATAGGATGCGAGAGTCAAAGGGTTAAAGAAAACCAAAAAAAGCGATGGAACAATTCAATCAGCTTTTTGTGCGTTACACAGGATGGTGACAGTAAAGTGAATAAGGCAGGTTTAACCCTTTGACTCCTGTACCCTGTCCTGTAGCATAGTGCATTGTTTAACCCTTTGATTCCTGTACCCTGTCCTCTAACATTCTGCATTGCTTAACCCTTTGACTCCTACACCCTGTCCTCTAGCATCGTGCATTGTTTAACCCTTTGTCTCCTGTACCCTGTCCTCTAGCACCGTGCATTGCTTAACCCTTTGACTCCTGTACCCTGTCCTCTAGCATCGTGCATTGCTTAACCCTTTGGCTTCTACACCCTGTCCTCTAGCATCGTGCATTGTTTAACCCTTTGACTGCTGCACCCTGTCCTCTAACATCGTGCATTGTTTAACCCTTTGACTCCCGCACCCTGTCCTCTAGCATCGTGCATTGTTTAACCCTTTGTCTCCTGTACCCTGTCCTCTAGCATCGTGCATTGTTTAACCCTTTGGCTTCTGCATCCTGTCCTCTAGCACCGTGCATTGCTTAACCCTTTGGCTTCTACACCCTGTCCTCTAACATCGTGCATTGCTTAACCCTTTGGCTTCTGCACCCTGTCCTCTAGCATCGTGCATTGCTTAACCCTTTGGCTTCTGCACCCTGTCCTCTAGCATCGTGCATTGCTTAACCCTTTGGCTTCTACACCCTGTCCTCTAAAACCGTGCATTGCTTAACCCTTTGGCTTCTGCACCCTGTCCTCTAGCATCGTGCATTGCTTAACCCTTTGGCTTCTGCACCCTGTCCTCTAACACCGTGCATTGCTTAACCTTTTGGCTTCTACACCCTGTCCTCTAACACCGTGCATTGCTTAACCCTTTGGCTTCTGCACTCTGTCCTCTAGCATCGTGCATTACTTAACCCTTTGACTCCTACACCCTATCCTCTAGCTTGGTGCATTACCACTTATGCTAGCAAAGCAACAAGCTTAATTATTAACCCTTCGATTGCTGGTGGATAGGGTGAGGGAACCAAAGGGTTAAGTTTTTGCTGTTGTTGGATAGTGTGCAGGAGTCAAAAGGTTAAAACATTTCAATACTCAAGCAAAGCGACTGTAGGCTGGAAGAAAGCCTGTCAGCCTCTCCCATTCAAGTCTGAACTCGCTACAAGCAAGTACCGCAGTAGATTGAAAGAGGCCCGTTGGTGGTAGGCCTGTGGAATAACGAACCGACTGGTTACGTTGTCACAATGAACGGCAACCACGTAACTAAGGGGTAAGCTACAGGCTGAACGTGGTAAGCTGTAAGCTATAGGCTGAACGTGGTAAACTACAACTACAAGCAGTAGGCTGAAAGTGGTAAGCTGTAAGCTATAGGCTGAAGGTGGTAAGCTACAACTACAAGCTGTAGGCTGAAAGTGGTAAGCTGTAAGCTATAGGCTGAAGGTGGTAAGCTACAACTACAAGCTGTAGGCTGAAAGTGGTAAGGTGTAAGCTATAGGCTGAAGGTGGTATGCTACAACTACAAGCTGTAGGCTGAAAGTGGCAAGCTGTAAGCTATAGGCTGAAGGTGGTATGCTACAACTACAAGCTGTAGGCTGAAAGTGGTAAGCTGTAAGCTATAGGCTGAACGTGGTAAACTACAACTACAAGCTGTAGGCTGAAAGTGGTAAGCTGTAAGCTATAGGCTGAAGGTGGTAAGCTACAACTACAAGCTGTAGGCTGAAAGTGGTAAGGTGTAAGCTATAGGCTGAAGGTGGTATGCTACAACTACAAGCTGTAGGCTGAAAGTGGCAAGCTGTAAGCTATAGGCTGAAGGTGGTAAGCTACAACTACAAGCTGTAGGCTGAAAGTGGTAAGCTGTAAGCTATAGGCTGAAAGTGGTAAACTATAAGCTATAGGCTGAAAGTGGTAAGCTACAAGCTACAGGCTTAAAGTGGTAAGCTGTAAGCTATAGCTGAAAGAAAGGGGTAAGCTGTAGGCTGAAAGTGGTAAACTATAGGCTGAAAGTGGTAAGCTATAAGCTATAGGCTGAAAGTGGTAAGCTACAAGCTATAGGCTTAAAGTGGTAAGCTATAAGCTATAGGCTTAAAGGGGTAAGCTATAAGCTATAGGCTTAAAGGGGTAAGCTATAAGCTATAGGCTTAAAGTGGTAAGCTATAAGCTATAGGCTTAAAGGGGTAAGCTATAACCTATAGGCTTAAAGGGGTAAGCTGTAGGCTGAAAATAGTAAACTCTAAGCTGTAGGCTGTAAGTAGTAAACTATAAGCTATAGGCTGAAAGTGTAAGCTATAAGCTATAGGCTGTAAGTGTAAGCTATAGGCTGAAAGTGTAAGCTATAAGCTATAGGCTGAAAGTGTAAGCTATAAGCTATAGGCTGTAAGTGTAAGCTATAGGCTGAAAGTGTAAGCTATAAGCTATAGGCTGAAAGTGTAAGCTATAGCTATAGGCTGTAAGTGTAAGCTATAGGCTGAAAGTGTAAGCTATAAGCTATAGGCTGTAAGTGTAAGCTATAGGCTGAAAGTGTAAGCTATAAGCTATAGGCTGAAAGTGTAAGCTATAAGCTATAGGCTGTAAGTGTAAGCTATAGGCTGAAAGTGTAAGCTATAAGCTATAGGCTGAAAGTGTAAGCTATAAGCTATAGGCTGTAAGTGTAAGCTATAGGCTGAAAGTGTAAGCTATAAGCTATAGGCTGAAAGTGTAAGCTATAAGCTATAGGCTGTAAGTAGTAAGCTATAGGCTGAAAGTGTAAGCTATAAGCTATAGGCTGAAAGTGTAAGCTATAAGCTATAGGCTGTAAGTGGTAAGCTAAGCTAAGCTTAGTAAGCTATAGGCTGAAAGTGTAAGCTATAAGCTATAGGCTGTAAGGGTAAGCTATAAGCTATAGGCTGTAAGTGGTAAGCTATAAGCTATAGGCTGTAAGTGGTAAGCTATAAGCTATAGGCTGTAAAGGGTAAGCTATAAGCTATAGGCTGTAAGTGTAAGCTATAAGCTATAGGCTGTAATGTAAGCTATAAGCTATAGGCTGTAAGTGGTAAGCTATAAGCTATAGGCTGTAAAGTGTAAGCTATAAGCTATAGGCTGTAAGTGTAAGCTATAAGCTATAGGCTGTAAGTGGTAAGCTATAAGCTATAGGCTGTAAGTGTAAGCTATAAGCTATAGGCTGAAAGTGTAAGCTATAAGCTATAGGCTGTAAAGTGGTAAACTATAAGCTATAGGCTGTAAGTGGTAAGCTATAAGCTATAGCTGTAAGTGTAAGCTATAAGCTATAGGCTGAAAGTGGTAACTATAAGCTATAGGCTGAAAGTGGTAAGCTTAGCTATAGGCTGTAAGTGGTAAGCTAACAAGCTACAGGCTGTAAGTGGTAAGCTATAAGCTATAGGCTGTAAGTGTAAAGCTATTAAGCTATATAGGCTGAAGTGGTAAGCTATAAGCTATAGGCTGTAAGTGGTAAACTATAAGCTATGGCTGTTAAGTGTAGCTATAAAGCTAATAGGCTGAAAGTATAAGCTATAAGCTATAGGCTGTAAGTGGTAAGTATAGTAAGCTAAGTGGTACTTAGTTAGTGGTGAGCTATAAGCTATAGGCTGAAAGTGGTAAGCTATAAGCTATGGCTGTAAAGTGGTAAGCAGGCTGAAAGTGTAATAAAGCTATAGGCTGAAAGTGGTAAGCTATAAGCTATAGGCTGTAAGTGGTAAAGCTATAGCTATAGCTGTAAAGTGGAGTAAAGCTTAGGCTGAAGTGTACTTAGGTGAGGTAAGCTATAGGCTAGTAAAGTGGTAAGCTATAGCTAGAAGTGGTAAGCTAAAGGGCATAGTAAAGTGGTAAGCTTAGCATAGGCTGTAAAGTGGTAAGCTATAGGACTGTAAGTGGTAAGCTATAGGCTGAAAGTGGTAAGCTTAGGCTAGATAAGTGGTAAGCTATAGGCTGAAGTGGTAAGCTAGTAGGCTGAAAGTATAGCTTGGCTGATGTAAGCTATAGACTGTAAGTGGTAAGCTGTAGGCTGAAGTGGTAACTATAGCTGTAGTGGTAAGCTTAAGCTAAATGATGGTAAGCTAAGTAGGCTGAAAAGTGGTAAGCTTAGTAGGCTGTAAAGTGGTAAGCTATAGGCTGAAAGTGGTAAGCTATAGTAGGCTGAAAGTGGTGAAGGCTAAGTAGGCTGAAAGTGGTAAGCTGAAGGCTGAAGTGGTAAGCTATGGCTGAAAGTGGTAAGCTGTAGGCTGAAAGTGGTAAGCTATAGGCTGAAAGTGGTAAGCTGTAGGCTGAAAGTGGTAAGCTAGTAGGCTGAAAGTGGTAAGCTATAGGCTGAAAGTGTAACTAGCATAGCTTAGGCTGAAAGTGGTAAGCTATAGGCTGAAAGTGTAACATAGGCTAAAGTAAGCTATAGGCTGAAAGTGGTAAGCTATAGGCTGAAAGTGGTAAGCTGTAGGCTGAAAGTGGTAAGCTAGTAGGGCTGAAAGTGGTAAGCTATGGGCTGAAAGTGGTAAGCTATAGGCTAAAAGCTATAGGCTGAAAGTGGTAAGCTATAGGCTGAAAGTGGTAAGCTATGGCTGAAAGTGGTAAGCTATAGGCTGAAAGTGGTAAGCTATGGCTGAAAGTGGTAAGCTATAGGCTGAAAGTGGTAAGCTATAGGCTGAAAGTGGTAAAGCTAATAGGCTAAAAAAGCTATTAAGGGCTGAAAGTATGGTAAGCTATAGGCTGAAAGTGGTAAGCTATAGGGCTGAAAGTGGTAAGCTATAGGCTGAAAGTGGTAAGCTATGGCTGAAAGTGGTAAGCATAGGCTAAAGCTATGGCTGAAAGTGGTAAGCTATAGGCTGAAAGTGGTAAGCTATGGGCTGAAAGTGGTAAGCTGAAAGTGTAAAGCTATGGGCTGAAAGTGGTAAGCTATAGGCTGAAAGTGGTAAGAGGCTAAAGCTATGGCTGAAAGTGGTAAGCTATAGGCTGAAAGTGGTAAGCTATAGGGCTGAAGTTGAAGTGGTGGTAAGCTAGCTAAGTGCTATAGCGAAAGTGGTAAGCTATGGCTGAAAGTGGTAAGCTATAGGCTAAACAAGTATGGTAAGCTATAGGCTGAAAGTGGTAAGCTATGGGCTGAAAGTGGTAAGCTATAGGCTGAAAGTGGTAAGCTATGGGCTGAAAGTGGTAAGCTATAGGCTAAAGAAGCTATAGGCTGAAAGTGGTAAAGCTATATGGCTGAAAGTGGTAAGTGGCTGAAGTGGTAAGCTGTAAAAGTGGTAAGTGTAAGCTATAGGTAAGTAGCTATAGGTGAAAGTGGTAAGCTATGGGCTGAAAGTGG
Organism: Monoplex corrugatus; assembly: GCA_030674185.1. NCBI lineage: Eukaryota > Metazoa > Mollusca > Gastropoda > Littorinimorpha > Ranellidae > Monoplex > Monoplex corrugatus. The sequence continues at coordinate 19,049,598 of CM060310.1, read as the reverse complement.
TAAGCTATAGGCTGAAATGTAAGCTAGGCTGAAAGTGGTAAGCTAGTAAAGTATGCTGAAAGTGGTAAGCTATGGCTGAAAGTGGTAAGCTATGCTAAAGGTAGCTATAGCAAAGCTATAGGCTGAAAGTGGTAAGCTATAGGCTGAAAGTGGTAAGCTGTAGGCTGAAAGTGGTAAGCTGTAGGCTGAAAGTGGTAAGCTATAGGCTAAAAGCTATAGGCTGAAAGTGGTAAGCTATAGGCTGAAAGTGGTAAGCTATAGGCTGAAAGTGGTAAGCTATGGGCTGAAAGTGGTAAGCTATAGGCTAAAAGCTATAGGCTGAAAGTGGTAAGCTATAGGCTGAAAGTGGTAAGCTGTAGGCTGAAAGTGGTAAGCTGTAGGCTGAAAGTGGTAAGCTGTAGGCTGAAAGTGGTAAGCTATAGGCTAAAAGCTATAGGCTGAAAGTGGTAAGCTATAGGCTGAAAGTGGTAAGCTATAGGCTGAAAGTGGTAAGCTATGGGCTGAAAGTGGTAAGCTATAGGCTAAAAGCTATAGGCTGAAAGTGGTAAGCTATAGGCTGAAAGTGGTAAGCTGTAGGCTGAAAGTGGTAAGCTGTAGGCTGAAAGTGGTAAGCTGTAGGCTGAAAGTGGTAAGCTATAGGCTAAAAGCTATAGGCTGAAAGTGGTAAGCTATAGGCTGAAAGTGGTAAGCTGTAGGCTGAAAGTGGTAAGCTATAGGCTAAAAGCTATAGGCTGAAAGTGGTAAGCTATAGGCTGAAAGTGGTAAGCTGTAGGCTGAAAGTGGTAAGCTAAAGGCTGAAAGTGGTAAGCTATAGGCTAAAAGCTATAGGCTGAAAGTGGTAAGCTATAGGCTGAAAGTGGTAAGCTGTAGGCTGAAAGTGGTAAGCTATAAACTAAAGGCTGTAAAGTGATACACTATAAGCTATAGGTTGTAAAAGTGATTACCTGTAAGCAACAGGCTGTAAAGGGCTAAGCTATAAGCTAATAGACCGTAAAGTTGCAGCAGAAGGGGGAAATTGGGGATCGTGGGGGCGGTCAGGAGGAAAGGGCGGAGGGAAGGAGGGGAAGAGGGAGGGGCCCAGATCCAGCGTGCGCTGCGCTGTGCACGGCAGAGAGAAAGCGGAGTGCAGCGAAGTTGGTGCCAGAAGTGGGCGGCGGTTGGAGCCAGGCGATGCCAGCAGTGCCCCAAGTTGCTCCTTCTCGGTTCGTAGTAGTCACCGGGCGATTAGCACAACTATTATTGTTACAGAGACTGTGATTAGACCGAGCTGTCCCGTTGAGTGTGCGCGTTGTGTACAGCCTTTCCGTGTATGCATTCTAGACAACTCGCCAGTGCATGCATTGTGTACAGTCTATCAGTGTCTGTATTTTGTACAGTCTATCAGTGAGTGCATTTTGTACAGTCTACTAATGAATGCATTTTGTACAGTCTACCAGTGTATGTATTGTTTACAATCTTGCAGTGTATACATTCTGTACAATCTACCAGTGTGTATATATTGTACAGTCTACCAGTGTATTTTGTACAATCTACCAGTATGATTTTTGTACAATCTACCAGTATATACATTCTGTACAATCTGCCAGTGTGTATATTTTGTACAGTCTATCAGTGAATGTACAATCTACCAGTGTATGTATTTTGTACAATCTACTAATGTATGCACTTTGTACAATCTACCAGTGTATACATTCTGTACAATCTACTAGTGTATGCATTTTGTACAACCCACCAGTGTATGCAGTTCTGTATAAGCCATCAGTGGATGCATTCTATATGGCCCAGCAACGTACCCGTGTGTTTTGTGGACTTAGCTCTATGATTTGTATAACCGTCCATGATCCAGTTACATCTTCGAGATTTGTTTGAAAATAATCGAACTTGCTGCAGGCCGAAGCACAGTGAGAGCAAAGGCAGTAGCAGTTACAGTACAGACGGACTATCGATTACATAGATTGATTTTTTTACATTCGTCATACCGTTGAGTGTGGAAATTGCACTTTTGTTCAAAGGAGATTCAGTCGCACTCGGGACATTTCCATATGCGCTCCAACCAAACCCTCCAGCAATGATCTGGCCGGCAGACTGTCTGAGCCTGTGCGATATCTTATGCGCTGGAAAGGCTTAAAGTGTGTGTGGGGGTGGGGGGGGGGAGTGACACTGAAACGTTAAGCTGACACCATCAGAATGCTGGAAACGTTAAACTAGGCAGCGAACAGGCTACTTTTTAAATATTTCGGGCTGGAATTGAACTCGAACTATTAAATCTTCGAGTCCATAGCTCTGTCGTGGGAACCATTGCGGCTGCTTTACAGTCCCTCAGGCGATGTTAGTGGTAGAGGTTTGTTGGCCACAAGAGACGGAACTTTTTTTTAAAAATAACAAAAAAGAACAATAACAACAACCAAAAAGAAAAAGAAACAAGTAGGGATTTACAGTTTGTTGACATCGTGAAATCTTTGTGAAGCAGCCATTCTGGCTTAGCGTGTTTTTTGTTGTTGTTGTTTTTTTCATTTTCTCTCCCACCACAACCAATTAAGTAACAAGTAAGACGGCTCACGCTTAGTGACACAGACCGTACTTAATTTAAGAAAGTAGGCTATCTGTTTACAAGTCTAAATTGAAAGAGCTCTCACACTTTACGACACGAGCCCCGTATAAAGTAGGCTTGTCTATTTATAAAGTCTGTGTGATACGTACGAAGCTTGTAGGAGTCAATCTCAGGGCAAGTGAAAAAAAAAAAAAAAAAAAGAAAGAAAGAAAAAAAAGAAAGGGGTGGGTGGGGGGTGGGCGGAGAGGGAAGCAAAGCCAGGTTTCGCCTATGCGAGGATAACACAGCCACTTCAGAGCGCAGGTAGGAATGAATAGTCAGTAGTTACAAGTGCTGTGTTGTTTCACGGTTAGCAGCTGTGCCCAGGACCAACCCAGCCACAAAGCACTTACAGCCTAGACCTACATATATATGTATACTACGTTTTTGTACTCAGCGTACTGACGACTACTGAGCCTGTACCGTATACACACACACACATAACAGCGGGCCTCTCTGTACAGTTTTGTTAACCCGACCTCTGCGTGTGACAGCCTCGCGTGAACCCAACGGACACACCAGGAGGGAATTGTTGACGTACTTTCGGACTGTAGCTGGTGGTCAGTGTTGTGAATGCAGTGTCCTCGAGGACTGGAAACGAGCGTGCATTTACTAAAACGGTTTTCGTTCGTCACCTTGTTTGTTCATCTGCCAAGGATTTGTGGATTTGTGAATGAATGAAACGGGACATGGCCTTAATGGTTAGTTGTTTTGCTTGGTTTTTTTGTTGTTGTTGTTTTTTTTTTCCTAAAGGGAGTACGATGTTTAAAAGTAACGTATGAAAGAAACAGATTTCTATAAAGATTGTTTTTACTCCTCTGGGGGTTCGGTATGTGGAATGAAGCAGAAAAACTTTATCGATCAGGTTTTCCGAGGAAGTGTGTTTGTTTTTGTTTTGTTTGTTTGTATTTTTGTTTGTCATCTTTTATTAGATTTTGGGTTATTTTGTTTTATTTTTCCTGCTTTGTTTTAGTTTTTATTTCATTTTAATTTATTTCATTTCATTTGTTTTATTTTGTGTTATTTTATTTTTGTTTTATTTTATTTTGTTTTATTTTGTTTTATTTATTTCATTTTATTTTATCAGATTTTATTTTATCTTATTTTATCTTTTGTTTTGTTTTATTTCACTTTATTTTATTTTATTTTATTTTATTTTTTCACAAGATGCATGTATCATTTGCCACTGAAAACTGATCGTCTTGCTGGTTAATGTTGTGTAACCCTACTCTTTCCAAGGGGATGATATCATAATTTATGAATGACACTGAGCGCCGTGTGTGAATCACCTAATGGACACCAGAACCCTTGTGGGCAGCATCGCCTTGTCTCGCGGAGTGATTAATTAATCAATTAAAGCAGTGAGTCTGCTGGTGCCAGGGAAGAGGCGCTGGAATGCCGTGT
>CM060310.1:19030604-19033104 GCA_030674185.1 Monoplex corrugatus | reverse complement strand
ATAACATATATAATATATTAATAACAACAATATGTGAGAGAGAAATGTTGAGATAAATTGTTTCTGATAAAATATATACATATTAATCACAATGATGAATGAGAGAGAAGGCTGTGATGATGGTTATTTGAGACTGTCTGGGCAAGATGTGTGTGTATGTGTGTGTGTGTGTGTGTGTGTGTGTGTGTGTGTGTTGTGTGTATGTGTGTGTGTGTATGTGTGTGTGTGTGTATGTGTGTGTATGTGTGTGTGTGTGTGTGTATGTGTGTGTGTGTATGGTGGGGAAGGGGGACGTGCGTGTCTTTGCCTTTACGCGTGTTTGTGTGTATATATATATGTGTACCTGTGCCTTTGTGTCTGTGTATGCGAGCGTGTGTCTGTCTACCTGTGTGTGTATGTTTGTGTGTTCTTCCCGTCCCTATATGTGTGTGTTATATGTCTGTGTGTGTATATCTCTGTCTCTCTGTCTCTGTCTTGTCTCTGTGTGTCTCTCTCTGTCTCTCTGTCTCTCTGTCTCTGTCTCTCCGTCTCTCTCTCTCTGTCTGTATCTCTCTGTCTCTGTCTCTGTCCTGTCTTTGTCTCTGTCTTTCTTTGTCTCTCCTGTCTTGTTTGTCTTGTCTGTCTGTCTGTCTGTCTTTCTCTCTCTCTCTCTCTCTCCCCCTCATTTTATGTGTGTGTGCGAGTGCGTGTGTGTAATTGTTGTGTGTGTGTGTGTGTGTGTGTGTGTGTGTGTGTGTGTGTGTGGTGTTGTGTGTAGTGTTGTGTGTATGTGTGGTGTGTGTGTGTGTGTGTGTGTGTGTGTGTGTGTGTGTGTGGTGGTGTGTGTTGTGTGAAAGCAGATTACTTTCTCAAAGCGTTTTCTAATCATATATGATCGACAAGGTTCTGAGTCAACAGGCGGTCTCTTGAATACAAGGTTGTTTATTATATAAAACGCCACTTTTAACACAAAACACAACACACAACACACACACACACACACACACACACACACACACACAACACACACACACACACACACACACACACATACCAACACACACACACACACACACACACAAACACACACACACAAACACACATACACATACACACACCACATACACACACACCACACACACACTACACACACACACAACACACTACACACACCACATACACACACCACAACACACACACAAACACACGACACATACACAACAGCAACCACACACTACACCACACACACATCCACGCACGCACCACACACACGTACACACACACAAACACACACATACACACACAACACAACACACACGCACATCGCACACACACCACCACACACACACGCACGCACGCACACACATCACAACACAAACAACAAAACAACGACACATACACAACAGCACATACGAGAGCACGACGGGACAGCACGACAGCACACACACACAAAAACAGACAGAAACAGACATAAAGACAGGACAGACAGAGACGAGTAGAACAGACAGATGGAGAGAGAGAACAAACAGAGTGAAGAAAGGAAACGATACAACAGCAACAACAAACAGACGACAGACGAGAGACACAAACAGAAATAATCGCATGGCCTAATGCAACTTAAACTTCCCTGAGTTTTCTTGAAACTCGCTCCCATCCTGACGTGATCTGGTTCTGTCCCGACAGACGGCCTTTCAGATGGAGCCAAGATTGCACATTTACTACAGGAGGGTTTTTTTGTTTGTTTGTTTAACTTAGTTTTTATTCATTTTCAAACTCATAACATTTACAAACATGTTGAAATGAGATCGCCTGTGCAAAACGTGCCCGCCGCAGAGCAGAGCGCCGCTGGCGCAAATCCAAACTCACTGTACATAGGCAACTTTTCCAAGCCTCTAAAACAAAAGTATCCACCCTCATTGCATCTGCAAAAACAAGCTATTTCCAAACCAAAATCTGAATGCCTCTTCTTCAAAAGAACTCTTTACAACCATGAATCATCTCCTTGGCACACGAAAAGACTTACCTCTCCCAACAAAACACACAAATGAAGAACTCCCATCTGTATTCTCCAAGTATTTCACCACCAAAATACAAACTCTTCGTGACAGGCTTGACAGGACACCCTGTCAACCATGCCCACCTGACCCTTCCTTCTCTGGCACACCTCTTACTACTTTTACCCCTGTCTCACAAGAAGAAATTCTCAACACAATCAGATCCATGTCGTTCAAAACCTGCGAACTGGATCCTCTTCCAGGTTCTCTCTACTCTGACTGTCTCCCTACGCTCCTCCCATTCATCACTGACATCATCAACACTTCTCTCCAAACTGGAACTGTCCCAGATTCTTTCAAGTCTGCTATTGTTCACCCTCTCCTCAAGAAACACAATTTAGACCCAAATGAACTGAAAAATTACCGACCTATCTCTAATCTCTCTTTCTTGTCAAAACTGCTTGAAAAAGTTGTCCTCAACCAACTGAACTCTCACCTGTCTGCCAACAATCTCCTCAATCCTTTCC
>CM060310.1:19003104-19010604 GCA_030674185.1 Monoplex corrugatus | reverse complement strand
GAACAATCTTTTTTTTTTTCTTTCTTGTCACAGCGTGCGATTAATATTTTTTTCTCTCTCATGCACTCGAGTTTATTTCCAACCGGAGTGTCTTTACGATTTCACTGACTTTGAGATTTACAAAATGCGGATTTTCTCTCCAATCATTTTTGCATAAAAAAGAGGAGATCGTTGATATTGCTTGAATCATCTTTTTGGTGTAAAAAAAAAAAAGGAGATTTATTTTTAGGATGCCTACTGTGACCATCTTAGGGGTTTATTTTTCTTATGTTTCTGTTAAAGGAAATTTAATAATTGCATTCACCCTGTTTTTATACGTCTTATTATTTTCTTTCTCGATCATCTGTTTGTTTTTCTCTCTCTCTCTCTCTCTCTCTCTTCTCTCCTCTCTCTCTCTCTCTCTATATATATATATATATATATATATAATATATATATATATATATATATATATATACATATACATATATATATGTCTGTCTCTTTTTCTGTCTCTCTGTCTCTGTCTCTCTCCCTGTCTCTATCAATCTCTGTCTTTCTGTCTATCTGTCTGTCTCTATGTCTGTCTCTCTCTTTCTCTCTCTCTCTCTTTCTCGCTGTGTGTGTGTGTGTGTGTGTGTGTGTGTGTGTGTGTGTGTGTGTGTGTGTGTGTGTGTGTGTGTGTGATGTGTGTGTGTGTGTGTGTGTGTCTGTGTGTGTGCGCGCGCACGTACGTACTTGCGTGTGTGTGTGTGCTGTGGACAGCAATATATTAAAAAAAACCCATAAAGAAAAACAGTACAAAGAACGGTAACTACCTTACTTCATAACTGCCCTCTACAAGTTTATGTCCACAGTATGGGAAGCGCAGATTGTCACAAGAGACACAACGATTATCGTCTTTATGGGCAACTGCATGAAGGCACCCTTTGATAAAACAGAGTGGATACTTGTAATAGTTCATCAGCGAGGTCGGCGTGACAGAAACTGTGAGAGGATGCTAATAATCCTCTTCCTTCACATAGCTTTGCACTTAGAAATAATTGATTGTGGTGAATGTACATAGGGAGGGAGAGGGAGTGGAAGACAGAAAAAAAACAAAAAACCCCGATGGATTGACGATATTGCCGGAAGGACAGACAAACCGTTCGCAGTGACCCAGGCTTTGTCTCACAGCCGACAGAGCTGGAAGAATCTGGTGGTGAGTAGTTCTTAAGTGCGGGCCCTAATGACTCTTCACGGAAATGGAGAGGGAGAAAAAAAGAGTAGGAGGAGAAGAACAAGGAGGAGGATGAAGAGAAGAGGGAAAAGGAGTAGGAGGAGTAGGAGGAGAAGAACAAGGAGGAGAAAGAAGAGAAGAGGGAAAAGGAGGAGGAAGAGGTGGAAAAGAAGAAGTAGATGAGGAGGAGGAGGGGAAGTAGAGGAGGAGGAGAAGTAGAGGAGGAGAAGTAGAGGAGGAGAAGTAGATTAAGAGGAGAAGTAGATTAAGAGGAGGAAGAGAAGTAGATTAAGAGGAGGAGGAGAAGTAGAGAAGGAGGAGAAGTAGAGAAGGAGAAGTAGAGGAGGAAGAGAAGTAGAGGAGGAGGAGTAGTAGAGGAGGAGGAGAAGTAGAGGAGGAGAAGTAGAGGGGAGAAGTAGAGGAGGAGAAGTAGAGGAGGAGGAAAAGAAGTAGAGGAGGAGGAGAAGTAGAGGAGGAGGAGGAGGAGAAGTAGAGAGGAGGAGAAGTAGAGGAGGAGAAGTAGAGAGAAATGGAGGAGGAGAAGTAGAGGAGGAGGAGGAGGAGAAGTAGATGAAGAGGAGGAGGAGAAGTAGAGGAGAAGGAGAAGTAGAGGAGGAGAAGGAGAAGTAGAGGAGAAGGAGAAGTAGAGGAGGAGGAGAAGTAGAGGAGGAGAAGGAGGAGGAGGAGGAGGGAGAAGGATATTTTAAGAAATCAAACTAAAATCATATCCTTTTCATGGCTGAATATGCAACAATTGTGCCTCATATTCAGTACACTGCATTTCGTAACCATACCACATGGGTACATACATTCACATAATTCCAGCAATTGTCATGGCAACTGTGAACCGTGTAATTATGTTCAGCAGAACAGGAGCTATTCACACCTCAGTAGTGGTGGTATTCCAGTACTGCCAGTGTCAAACCATAATCGTCTTGTTTTTGTCTGTCACTAGCAGAACACTCAGAAATTCTCCCACGAGCAGTTCCATCTCGTTTTCCTAAATAGTCTGTGACAACCGATGTTCCTTCAACGTCAGTCTCTGGATTAGCTGCTAATTGGTTTCAGGAAAATCTGGGCTCACAGAGGAGGCAGAGTGGAAAATAAAGACAGACGTAAGGAGATCGAGAGAGAGAGGGGGGTGCAAAAGGAGAGACAGAGACAGACAGAGAGACAGACAGACAGAAAGACAGACAGACAGACAAAGACATAGAGAGGTAGTAGTAGAAAGAAGGAAACGGTTTTGTTTGTTTGTTTGTTTGTTTTGTTTGTTTGTTGTTTTGCTGTGGCTGGTTGGGAAAGGCTGGAAGGCTCTGTGTGATGAGGCTATGATATATATAGATAGAGAGAAGAGAGATACATAGAAAGATAGATAATTGATTAACAGACAGACAGACAGATAGAAAGAGTAGATATATAGTTCGATAGACAGACAGACAGATAGATAGATAGATAGATAGATAGGTAGATATAGATAGATAGATAGATAGACAGATAGATAGACAGTTAGATAGACAGACATACAGACAGATAGATAGAATGATAGATAGATAGATAGAATAGATAGATAGATAGATACATAGATAGATAGATAAATAGATAGATAGATAGATAGATAGATAGATAGATAGATATCATCGTGTGCCTTGCTGCTTGGCGTTGGTGATCATGGCCCTCCATATGAATTTATCTTTTTTCGCTGCACGTACATTTGCCACCCTCTCTGTCTTCATCTACTCCGCAAGTCCCTCCCACATTTTCTCCCTGGGTCTATCTCGTGCTGTTTCTTCCTCCAGCTTTCCTGTTGTGACTAGGTGCTCTAATTTTTCTTGCCTCATAAAATGACATAGATGTTGCTTGTCTTTTCCTAATCTTCTTCATTGAGCTTCGTACTGAGTTTGCCTCTTTCAAGACTGTCTCGTTTGTTTTCTTTGCTGCCCATGGAAGTCTTAACATTCCTCTCAGAAACCACATTTCAGCCGCCTCGATCTTGTTCTGACTTTGCGTGTTGACTCTGTGTGTGTGTGTGTGTGTGTGTGTGTGTGTGTGTGTGTGTGTGTGTGTGTGTGTGTGTGTGTGTGCTTGGTGTGTGTGTGTGTGTGTGTGTGTGTGTGTTTCTTTTGTCATTGATGCAATAGCTACGTGTTGATTTTACTCACTCACACACACACACACACGCACGCACGCACGCATACACACGCATACACACACGCACGCTCGCGCGCGTGCGCACACACACACACAAACACATACACATACAAACACACACACAAAGAAAAAGTGTATGTGTGCGTGTATATTTGTCTTTGTATATATATATATATATATATATATATATATATATATATATATATATATATATATATTATATATATATATACACATATATATATATGTATATATGTATGTATGTGTGTGTGTGTGTATGTATTGTGTGTGTGTGTATGTGTTGTGCGTGTGTGTGTATGTGTTGTGTGTGTGTATGTGTGTGTGTTGTGTGTGTATGTATGTATGTATGTGTGTGTGTGTATGTGTGTGTGTGTGTTTGTGTGTGCGTGTGTGTATGTGTGTGTGTGTGTGTGTGTGTGTGTGTGTGTGTGTGTGTGTGTGTGTGTGTGTGTGTGTCTTTCTGTGCATATGCTCGCATGTATGTTATCCTACCGCATATATGTGTGAAAGCATGTGTCTATGTCGCCTACGCACTTGTAATTAAAGAAGAAAATCATACATATATATATAAAAAAAAAAAAAAGACCAGATGGAAGACTCAGTAGGAAGACGAAAGACATGGCATGACGCTATCGATTCCTTGTAAACACCCAGGGCCATGCTGTGTGTGAGATAAATCACCATCACCCTGGGACAGTGAAATGTCAGCTAACCTTCCATGCTAGGGCTCTGAGCACTGAGCAGTCCACTGGGATTTTACCGCTAATCATAACTAAATTATCCTGGGGAGGACACTGTTGCACAGGGGATCTGAATTCCAGCTTGTTTCAGTTTCAGTTTCAGTATCAGTTTCTCAAGATGACATCTCCACGCTCGGAATGAATTCCATATGCACTAACGTCACAAGTGAAAATAGCACCAAAACGCACGTAGTGTATATTACAGGCAACGAAAGGAAAAGAAGAAGGTAAACGAAGCATTCTTACCAACAAATGCCTATCAATTATCATCAGGAAGAGAGTTCTTGAATGTTATATAAAACCGATACTGTTGTACGGATGTGAGGCGTGGACAGTCAGCAAGCAATGCCAGAACAAGATTGAGGCAGTCGAGATGTGGTTTCTAAGAAGGATGTTGAGAGTTCCATGGACAGCAAAGGAAACAAACGAGACAGTCTGGATGGAGGCAGACACAAGTAGATCACTCGTAAGGAAGATTAGGAAAAGACAGGCAACATTTATAGGCCATTTTATGAGGAAGGGGGATTTGGAGCACCTGGTCACAACGGGAAAACTGGAGGGAAAGAGAGCACCAGGTAGACCCAGAGAGAAAATGCTAGACGGACTTGCGGAGTGGCTGAAGACGAGGAGGGTGGAGGAGATGCTTGGGGCAACAAGAGATAGAGACAGATGGAAGTCCATGATCGCCAACGCCATGTGGCAGGGCACCTGATGATGATGAAACGAAGCATTAAGAACAAACAAGGAATGTTGGGGACGGGGTGGGGGTGGGAGGGAGACATGTCAACTAACCGTTATGATGAAAATAGATGAACGATGATGACACATGTAACGTCAAAGAAATAGTGAAAAATGAATTACAACGTAATTAAATATCGGCTTTCTTGTGTCAATCGATCAAGTGCATTATGGATACACACGCACACACACACACACACACACACACACACACACACACACACACACACACACACACACACACACACACACACACACACACACACACATCATAATACATACATATGTACATACCTACATATATACATACATACATACATACATACATACATACATACATACATCCAACTATCTACGCATTCATCCATCCATACATCCATCCATCCTTCCATCCATGCATACATCCATATATCCATCCACCTATCCATCCATCCATCATATATCCATCCTCCATCCATCCATCCATCCATCCATACATACATACATACATACACACATTTACATACATACATACATACATATATACATACATACATACACACATACATACATACATTCACACATATACATACATAGATACATACATAGATACATGCATACATACATACACACATATACATACATACATACACACATACATACATACACACATACACACACACATACATACATACATACATACATACATACATACATACATACATACATACATACATACATACATACATACATACATACATACATACACACAATGCGCGAGATCCATGTCCAACTTTTATATTGTGTAACCCACACGCTTATATACGTGTGTGAATCTATATTTACGATAAAAGTGTTTACCCACATGCAAGCGATGCTTTCACCAGCAAGTAACAAAAGTTAACTATGTGTGTTCAGCCTTGGGGGTGGGCCGCATTCATAGCCACATGTAAGAAATATTTTTATCAACAAATTAACAAAAGTGTGTTGAGCCATGGCTTATGCCGCATTGGGGTAGGCCACATTCATACCCACATGCAAGCAATGCTTTTACCAACAAACTAACAAATGTGTGTTGAGCGTTAGGGTAGACTACATGTATAGCCACTTGCTAGCAGTGTTTTTACCAACAGACTAACTAAAGTGTGTTCTGCCTTGGTGAAGGCCGCATTCATACCCACATGTAAGAAATACTTTTACCAACAAACAAACTTGTGTCGAGCTTTGAGGTAGGCAGCTTTCATATCCACAATTACGCAATGTTTTTGTTTTTTACCAACAAACTAACAAAAGCGTGTTGAGCCTTGGGATAGACTACATTCATAGCCGCATGCATGCAATGCTTTTACCAACTAAATAACAAACGTGTGTTGAGCCTTGTGATAGGCTGCATTCATAGCCACATGTAAGTAATGTTTTTATCCAAAACAACAACAACAACAAGAAATATGTGTAGAGCCTTGTGATAGGCCGCATTCATAGCCACATGTAAGTAATGTTTTTATCCAAAACAACAACAACAACAACAAATATGTGTAGAGCCTTGGGGTAGGCCGCATTCATAGCCACATGTAAGTAATGTTTTTATCCAAAACAACAACAACAACAAATATGTGTAGAGCCTTGGGGTAGGCTGCATTCATAGCCACATGTAAGTAATGTTTTTATCCAAAACAACAACAATAACAAATATGTGTAGAGCCTTGGGATAGGCCGCATTCATAGCCACATGCAAGCAATGCTTTTACCAACAAAGTAACACACATGTGTTGAGCTTTGGGGTAGACTGCATCCATACCTAAATATAAGCAATGCTTTTACCAACAAACTAACAAAAGTACTTACATGCATTTAAGCCTAGACGTACGAGGTTCTTATCCACACGTCAGCAAGGCTTTTTACCAGCAAGTAAGAAAAAGTAAAAAAACTATGTTTACTGAGCCTCTGGGTGTGTTCGATTGTGAGCAAAGCCTTTTTAATGATAAGTGTCAAACCATGGTTGACCTGGCCATTCCTGGCCCCAATGTATACTGTGAAATTTTGCTGAGAGGGTTCTCATGTCTCAAGTGGACCGTACAGACTAACTTGATATTACTGTTATTCTCAGGTTTCGTCGACCACTGACCGTATTTGTTGAAGAGTTTGGTTTTAGGTGGGGAGGGGGGAAGGAGGGTGCGGATGATTGAAAGGGGTGGTTGAAGTGGGAAGAAGTGGAACGGACAGAGAGAGAGACAGAGAGAGAGAGAGAGAGAGAGATTGTTTCAGTGTATGCATACGTGTTTCTGCGCGCGTGTGTGTATGTGTGTGTGTGTGTGTGTGTGTGTGTGTGTGTGTGTGTGTGTGTGTGTGTATGTGTGTGTGTATGTGTGTGAGAGAGAGAGAGGGGGGGGGACAGAGACAGAGGCCAAGACAGAGAGATACATACGTGAGTATAATTATGTTTTGTGCCTTGTGCATGTGTGTGTTTGTGAGTGATGTGCATATAGAGGCTAGATAGACAGACAGACAGACAGATAGATAGACAGACAGATAGATAGACAGACAGATAGATAGATAGACAGACAGACAGACAGACAGATAGATAGACAGATAGATAGATAGGCAGGTAGGTAGGTAGATAGATTGATTGATTGATAGGATAGATAGATAGACAGACAGACAGACAGATAGATAGAT
>CM060310.1:18995604-18998104 GCA_030674185.1 Monoplex corrugatus | reverse complement strand
CGTGGCAGAAATTACGGTTATTAGAATAGATCGTAGAAAAGATACCGTGGCAGAAATTACGGTTATTAGAATAGATCATAGAAAAGATACCGTGGCAGAAATTACGGTTATTAGAATAGATCGTAGAAAAGATACCGTTGCAGAAATTACGGTTATTAGAATAGATCATAGAAAAGATACCGTGGTAGAACTTACGGTTATCAGAATAGATCCTGCAGAGACTGTTTAGCAGATATTGAGGTTATTTCAATAGATCATAGCAATGACTAATATGGCAGAAACAGTGACAGAAATTACGGTTAAAAAAAATCATAATGAAGACTGATATGCCAGAAATTACGGTTATATAATAGATCATAGCCAAGACTACCGTGTTAGGAATTACGGTTATTATGATAGATCATAGCAAAGACTTACCGTGGCAGAAACTACGGTCACTGGAACAGATCAAAGCAAAGATACCGCACTGATTTCTGTGGCAGAAATTACAGTCATTACAATAGATCATTGCAAAGACTACCGTGGTAGAAATTACGGTTATTACAACTGATCATAGCTAAAACCTGGTATGGCAGAAATTACCGTTATTATAATTGATCCTATCAAAGACTGTTTTGGTAGATATTGCGGTTATTTCAAATAGATCATAATAAAGGTTGGCGTGGCGAAAATTAAGTTATTTATAATAGATCATGAGAGTATGGCCTGCGCTGTGTGTTAGTGAATAAAGAGATGAGAGTATGGCCTGCTCTGTGCGGTAGTGAATAAAGAGGTGAGACTATGGCTTGCTTATTGCGGTAGCAAATAAAGAGGTGAGGGCGTGGCTTGCTCTGTGCGGTAGTGAATAAAGAGGTGAGACGATGGCTTGCTTATTACGGTAGCAAATAAAGAGGTGAGGGCGTGGCTTGCTCTGTGCGGTAGTGAATAAAGAGGTGAGACGATGGCTTGCTTATTACGGTAGCGAATAAAGAGGTGAGAGTATGGCTTGTACTGTGCGGTAGTGAATAAAGATGTGAGAGTATGGCTTGTACTGTGCGGTAGTGAATAAAGAGGTGAGAGTATGGCTTGTACTGTGCGGTAGTGAATAAAGAGATGAGAGTATGGCTTGTACTGTGCGGTAGTGAATAAAGAGGTGAGGGCATGGCTTGGCTTGTACTGTGCGGTAGTGAATAAAGATGTGAGAGTATGGCTTGTACTGTGCGGTAGTGAATAAAGAGGTGAGAGTATGGCTTGTACTGTGCGGTAGTGAATAAAGAGATGAGAGTATGGCTTGTACTGTGCGGTAGTGAATAAAGAGGTGAGAGTATGGCTTGTACTGTGCGGTAGTGAATAAAGAGGTGAGAGTATGGCTTGTGCTGTGCGGTAGTGAATAAAGAGGTGAGAGTATGGCTTGTACCGTGCGGTAGTGAATAAAGAGGTGACTGGCTTCCTCTGTGTGGTAATTGGTACAGGTGAGAGTATGGCTTGTGCTGTGCGGTAGTGAATAAAGAGGTGAGAGTATGGCTTGTACTGTGCGGTAGTAAATAAAGAGGTGACTGGCTTCCTCTGTGTGGTAATTGGTACAGGTGAGAGTATGACTTGCTCATCGTGGTAGTGAATAAAGAGGTGACTGGCTTCCTCTGTGTGGTAATTGGTACAGGTGAGAGTATGGCTTGCTCATCGCGATAGTGAATAAAGAAGTGAGAGTATGGCTGGCACTTTATGATCAACAGCACAGGTGAATCTGTAGTTTCTGTTCGACTGAAGAATAGAAATCTGTCCTGGAATAACAGCGACAATTCACCAGCTTTTACGGTGGTGACAACGGAGAGGACCGAACTGTCTGCGATAAACAGCGATAAACGTTTATGGAGGTCGTGACAGCAGTTAGTGGCAGGCAGGCACCAGCTCGTTTATGGAGTTCGTGACAGTCGTTAGTGGCAGGCAGGCACCAGCTGGTGATGATGATAATAACGGTTAGAGGATACAGGTCGTGATGATGATGTCAATGGCTGTGTCGTCGTCTGATAACTGCAAATAAAATGCCCACCAGTCGCTGTTTCGCCTGTAATTATTATACTTTCCCCTGTGGGGATGCCGGGGCTCTTTCAGCATAAATAGTATACCCACCTTCTGGAAATTCTGTGCTAGAAATTTCCTCTTTTCTGTCACTCTCTTTGTTTCTGCCTTGTTCCTTTGCTTTCTGTCATTTCTTCCTATCATTTTCTGCCTTGCTGGTCCATTCACCTGTACGTGTTCGGTCAAGTTTTATGTACTTTTTCTTAGGATTGATAATTGGGTACATGTATTAAGCGCAGTTTTGGCTCTAGAAGGTGAGATATGCGGAAGCAATTGTAGGTAATTTATGCCCGTTTTAATGTATGTTTTGGTGTCCTTACGTATGTTTAAATTTGTAGTCAGGTGTGATTTTTAAATCCCCTGTGCGATAAATTGGACGGAATGGTCAACGCCAGGGGCATTGTCTTAGCTTATGTGCGCTAATACACTGATATGTGTACTT
>CM060310.1:18983104-18988104 GCA_030674185.1 Monoplex corrugatus | reverse complement strand
ATATCTTGCATTGAGTGTGGCCATTGTTTTTTTTGTTTTTTTTTCCATTTCTTCATTAATTTACAAAATGTATTGTTAGTGGTACGATCGTGAAAGTGCACGAATTACGCTGATAATAGACGCAGGTGTCCCGTCTTGTGTGTGTGTGTGTGTGTGTGTGTGTGTGTGTGTGTGTGTGTGTGTGTGTGTGTGTGTTTCTTTGTTTGTTTCTTTGTTTCTTTGTTTCTTTGTTTGTGTGTGTGTGTGTGTGTGTTGTGTTTTTTTCCCCGCATGCGTGCGTGCGTGTATGCGTTCTGGCGTGTGTGTATGTACATATATATAAATGTGTGTGTGTGTGTGTGTGTGTGTGTGGTGTGTGTGTGTGTGTGTGTGTGTATGTGTGTGTGAGTGTGGATGTGTGGTGGTATGTATGTACGTGCGTGCTGTGGGTGCGTGCTTGTGTGTACGTGCATGCGTGTATGCGGGTTTGCGTGTGGTGTGTGTAGTGTGTTGTGTGTGTGTGTGTGTGTGTGTGTGTGTGTGTATGTGTGTGTGTGTGTGTGTGTGTTTTGCGTGTGGTGTGTGTGTGTGAGTGTTTGTGTGTGTGCTTGCGTGTGGTGGTGGTGGTGGTGAAGGTGTGTGTGTGTGTGTGTGTGCGCGCGCGCGTGCGGGGGGGGGGGGCTATACAGACAACGTGAGGGAGAGCTGGATACTTGTCCACATATCTGTATACACTTCACCCTTCCACTCATCAATCAATCAGTCAATCACATCTGTAAACACCCTGTGGAAAAACCATTATGAAAAGGGAGAAAGAAAGACAGAGAGAGGGTGAGAGAGAGACAGACAGACAGACAGACACATACAGAAAGACAGACAGAGAGACAAGAGACAGACAGACAAAACAGAGACACACAGAGATAGAGACAGAGAAAGAGAGAGAGAAAAGCAGACTGAGACAGAAAGACGGAGATACAGACAGACAGGCAAACAGAGACAGAGATGTAAATAGAGACAGATAGAGACAGAGAGGAAGACAGACAGACAGAGACATAGACCGAAAGACAAAGAGAGACAGAGACAGCTACACACAGAGAGTCAGAGACAGAGATAGAGAAACGAAGCGACAGAGAAAACACACGGCAAAGCCCTGATAATAGATCGCTATTACGCAGGCAGTCAAGTGAGTGAACGATACAGTCAACTCTACGAAAGTCGTTTCATGGAGACAGAGATACACAGAGCCAGAGAGAGAGAGAGAGAGAGAGAGACAGACAGACAGACAGACAGACAGACAGACAAAGACAGAGAGACAGAGAGACAGAGAGAGACATAGTTGGAGAGAGACAGAGACAGAAAGACAGACAGAAAAACAGAACGACAGAGGGAACACAGGGCAATGCCCTGGTAGTAGATTGTTATTATGTAGGCAGTCAAAGCTAGGTAGAAATCATACACGCAAGAGAGCCGTTTCCGTCTCATGTGTCGCACGATGGCGGCCAGGAGCAGCTAAGCCTGTCTAATTACGGCTGGGATCGGCACGATAATCCCCCTTGCCTTTGAAACCTTGATCATGGCAGTGACTCCATGGCTGGCTGGCTTGACCAAGGGAGATCAGTCAGGTAAATAATTGATATTCATAATTCAGATGCACTGCCAGGGCATTGGCCTGTGTTGTTGCCAAAGCGTTTGACTGTGGGCCCTTGCACCTGTTACAGCTGTTTTGGGGATTATGGTCAGGTGAATTAAATATGGACACATGTTCTCTCATGATTTATTCAGGATAGTGCTAGTGTCTGGAGTTTTGAGAGGAATGCAGAACATGTGAACTCCCGTTGGGTTGCCGGGGGCTCTTTCAGTATAAATAGTATCCCCACCTTCTGGAAATTCTGTGCTAGAAATTTCCTCTTTTCTGTCACTCTCTTTGTTTCTGCCTTGCTTTCCGTCATTTCTACTTATTTTCTGCCTTAATGGTCCATTCACCTGTATTTTTTCGATAAAGTCTTACGTACTTTTTCTTTGGGTTGATAATTGGGTACATGTATTAAGTGCATTTTTGACTCTAAGGAGGTGAGATATGCGTAGGCGGTTTTAGGTAATTTATGCCTGTTTTTATATATGTTTTGGTGTCCTTATGTATGCTTATATTTGTATTCAGGTGTGTTTTTTAAATCTCCCCTGTGCGATAAATCGGACGGAATGGTCCTACGTCGGGGGCATGTCCTTGGATTGTGTGCGTGAATGCATTGATATATGTACTTAATTTTCTTTTCTTTTTTTTTTTTTTCCTGTTGAAGTTTTGTGTTTTGAAGCGGTTATAGCCCTGATATGGCTCTGCGCAGTCGGCTGGGCTTTAAACAACAATAAAAGAAAGAAAAGACCATGTGAAAAAGAAAATCACGTGACCGCGACTCACACACATCAGACGGTGCCAAACATATAGAACATTAAAAAAGATGAAGTTTGAAAATACTTTTTTTTTTTCAGGATCAATGCACTCGTACTCACCTATTTGTTTTTCTTCTTTATTTATTTTTTTTTGGGGGGGGGAGGGGGAGGGGGCTCTTTTTCTTTTCTCCATTTTCATTTTCTATGCCACCTTAATGACCAAAGAAGCTGCACAATTTTTGAATTTTTGCAAAGCGATGATGATGATGATGATGATGATGATGATGATGATGATGATGCTAAGCTTATAAGGAGTTTCAGCTAGGATTGAGCCTGCGTGACGAGGCTGTACTCTACTCTTTCTGTCACCATATATCCTGGCATCAATCAGGGCCGAGAGATACAGACACCTGCAGTGTTGGCCACAAGATTTGAGCAACATTCTCAGCGACGCATCCGTGAAGTGGATGAGACTCGAGTATGTGGTCCCAGTCTTCCCGATGAGCCCATGGCATTTTCATTTCTGGGTAGGAGCCGGTTGGAGCCTAAAAATCCCACAGTGATTTTTGAAGAGACTGATGGGGATTCGAACCCGCCAATCTACCAGTCGATAGTCCGTTGCGCTGACCACTACACCAGGGCACCTGATGATGATCATCATCATCAGGTGCCTTGCCGCATGGCGTTGGCGATCATGGACTTCCATGTGTCTCTATTTCTTGTTGCCTCAAGCATCTCTTCCACCCTCCCTGTCCCCAGCCACTCCGCAAGTCCGTCTAGCATTTTCTCCATGGATCTACCTGGTGCTCTCTTTCCCTCCAGCTTTCCCATTGTGACCAGGTGCTCCAAATCCCCTTTCCTCATAAAATGGCCTATAAATGTTGCCTGTCTTTTCCTAATCTTCCTTATGAGCGATCTACTTGTGTCTGCCTCCATCAAGACTGTCTCGTTTGTTTTCTTTGTTGTCCATGGAACTCTCAACATCCTTTTTAGAAACCACATCTCGGCTGCCTCAATCTTGTTCTGGCTTTGCTTGTTGACTGCCCTCGCCTCGCAACCGTACAACAATATTGGTTCTACATAACATTCAAGGACTCTCTTCCTGATGTTGATTGATAGGCATTTGTTGGTAAGAATGCTTGTCATCTTCTTGAATGCTGTTTTGGCTTGGCCGATTCTGCTAGCTATTTCTGATGTGCATCTGATGATATGATCTGAAAACACTTTGTTATATAGGGATGGTAGAGTTGGGTCTTGGTGGACCTGTATACAGCTGATCCTTGCTATGCTACACGTGCAGTGTCTCACCTGTCTCACCTGTCTCACCTGTCTCACTGTCACACCTGTCAATCTGTCTCACCTGTCAGCTTCACCGGGATCAGTATTGGCCGCTGCACTCTGTGACACCGCCACTCTCCTCCAAACGGCTGTCTTGATTTTTTGGGGACAACTTCTTGAATATTTAGGCCACTGATGTCGGCTAAGTTCTCGATGTATGAGATTGGAAGTCTGCCTTTCTTCCTTTTTGCCTCTGTTTTTTTTTTTTTTTTTTTTTTTTTCCCTCTTGAAAACTGGTTGCTATAAGGTCAGTGTTCTTTGTAGGTACAAAAAATAAAACTCATCCTAAGGAGGTTTTCATGAGTGAACGAAACATAGGCAACCCTATAGAAGTCGTTTCATAAAGAAAAAGAAAAGTGATAAAGACGAAATGGTCCAAATCTAAAGATAAAACTTATTGCAAATACGAAATGGATACTTGAAAGGAAAAAAAAACTGTTGTACTAGTAATTTATTTCAGATGTGAAACATTGTGATTTTACAACTTGCATAAAATCTTTAGTTACTTCAGGACAGACGTCACAGTAAATACAAATCATCGCACTGAAAAAAATAAAAAATAGTACTCTTAACTTACGTGACAGTCTTGGAAGTTCGATGCCTGCGTTGGGTTTTGACATCTGAGAAATATCTCAGAACGTCACACAGAGAATATGATAGGATATGTTCCTTTATTTACGAGGGTAATAGATAAACACTTGCGTGCTTTTCTTTGTTCATAGATAGATAGATAGATAGATAGATAGGTAGGTAGACAGACAGACAGACAGACAGACAGACGACAGACAGATTGATAGATTGATAGATAGATGATAGATAGATAGACAGACAGACAGACAGAAAGACAGAAAGATAGATAGATAGACTGACAGACAGACAGACAGAGACAGATAGATAGATAGATAGATAGATAGATAGATAGATATACACCCACATAGCCGTCGGTCATATATAACTAAACTACAGACAAAAAAAAACAAAACAAAAAAAACACAGAGGTTCAGATTCAGATTCAGATTTAGACTGCGATGGTTTATTCAATAAAGCCCATGGGCCCTCGTCAAATAGAGTATTTTAACGTAAAAAAAATATGATAATGACCAAGAGAAGAAACTGGAATATTGAAATGGTACATGAACTCCTGAAGGGAGGGAGGGAGAGAGGGAAAGAGAGAGTCAAACTTCAAAACACTTCATTGCTCAAGGGTATTAGCAGGCAGAGAGAGTGAGAGAGAGCGAGAGAGAGACACACAGAGAGACAGAGAGAAACAGAGAGAGAAAAAGACAGAGAGAGAA
>CM060310.1:18968104-18975604 GCA_030674185.1 Monoplex corrugatus | reverse complement strand
GGGAGGGAGGGAATACGGATACGGATTAGAAATAAATGAATGTATAAATTTAGGCTTCGTCCACATTGAAAACACCGCTTCTCGTCCGATCACTGAAGTTAAACAACGTCGGGTCCGCTTAGTATTTGGATGGGTGACCAGCCTGGGAACACCGGGTGCTGTTGGCACCAAACATTTTTAACCCTTTGACTCCGCACCCTGTCCACAGCATTCTGCATTCTCAACCATGCAAGGAAAGCAAAAACTTAACCTTATTGTGTCCCTCGCCATATCCACCGTATTCCTGCAAGAAGGCGGTGGATAAGGGAGGGAATCAAAGGGTTAAGTTTTTGCAGCTGGTGGATAGCGTGCGGGAGGCGAAGGGTTAAACACGAATGGTTGGTTCTTTAGGTCTAAGGTGAGGATACAAATTTGGATATCCCGAATTCCATCTCGGGCCAAAACATAACAAACTGACCTGTTCTCTGCACATCTCAATGCTCCAAGTCCAATCATTCTGGTAGTGTCGGCTTTGTGTTTTCACAGGTTTCTTCACTCCTCAACTCTCACCCACACTATTGCTTATTTCAAGACCTTGTCAGGGCATAGTGTTTTGAGCAGGCTCGAGGCGTTTGCCATATAAGTGCTGGTAGATTTGGGTGGAGCGCATATGGTATTGCCAAGAGTGTGATGAATCCTTCTTGAACAAACTCCACGTTCCTTCTTGTGCCCAGTCACAAGGGAAGATAAGCGTGGAAGGGGGGTGGGGGTGGGGAGAGATAGGAGTAGGGATGCCTTGGGTTGGGTTGAGGTTTGAGGACATGACACCCAACTCATGGGGGATACATCAGTCGCCGCGGTGCAGTGGTTACTGCAATGGACTACTGACTGAAATGTCGTGGGTTCGAATCCACATCAGTTGTGTCAAAATCGTTTTTGGATATTCAGCCCCAGCAGGCTCTCACCCAGAGTTTACAGTGTTATGGGCTGACTGGGAAGACTGTGACCACACAATCGAGTCTCATTCACTTCACGTACGTGTTTTTGAGTGTGTTTCTCAAATCTCCTGACCAAGTCAGCCGGTATCTGTATCTCTCGGGCCTGTTTGACCCCAGGATACATTATGACGTAGAGGACAGCCTTGCCACGTAGTCTCAAGCCCACATGGAACTCCATAGCA
This sequence comes from Monoplex corrugatus, assembly GCA_030674185.1. Classification (NCBI taxonomy): domain Eukaryota; kingdom Metazoa; phylum Mollusca; class Gastropoda; order Littorinimorpha; family Ranellidae; genus Monoplex; species Monoplex corrugatus. Next base: position 18,974,445 of record CM060310.1, on the reverse strand, counting down.
TCATGATTATCACTCTCATCGTCATCATCATCATGGCATTATAACATCTATCACAGCTTCTGCCGATATGAAAGTGGCATATAAAGTAGGACCGAAAAAGAAGAAAAGGAAAAACAAAACAAAAAAGGTGAGCACACAAGAAACTGCTAAATGCGGTTATCTTTTAGAAAATTATTGCCTGAAACGACAATCAAAACTGACGCACAGAAATAACAGTAAAATGCATGATCAAAATAGAATTTTAGATCTGGGGGAACATAAACCCGAGGAACATAGATCTTGGAGAATATAGGCAGGAATCTTTTATTTAATGTCTGTTCACAACAGTGATTTTAGACAAAAAGAGGTGGGGGGGAGTGGGAGTTTGAAGGTAAGGAGGGAAACAATTACACATGATAATTTAGAACAATGAAATAACGTGTCAAATAACAACATACAATAATTGAATAACATTTCATAACAATCTGCAAACAGGGGATCTGAGAATTAGCTGCTTAATCGGAAAAACATTGTTCAGGTTTTTGTGAGCCAAGAACGTGTCGTTTTTGTGGTCATACAGTTGAGAGAAAACATTGGCTCTGAAAAATTCTCTTTTCACTTTCAAAACTGACGATTTGAGATGTGCAACTCTGCTTATCACTACCTTTGAACGTGGAAGTTTTACAATGATATCTGTAGTGCAACTCACAATATGATCACTGCATAAGCTGACGTCTTTCGTTTGTACAATTATTGACACCAAGATGGAGCACAACTGTGTAATATCGTCATCCGCACTAAATTCTGCCACAGCTCTGCTACAGTCTTCAATACAGACGGTCTTTCGACTGGAAGCAGCAAAACCATATGAGCGGCCTAGTCTTATACAGTCTAGATCTATATCATCAAAAACAGAGTCATGCAGAATTATCACATGGGGAAGTTGTGATGAATTAATGACGGTTTCGGTGAGATCGTGGGTGCTTCTATGCAAGAATTTGCTTTTAGTATCAGTTATCCAGATTTCGTTGGTTTTTGTGGCAGGAGTATTTCTTCTGCGAGATCTTTGATGTGTTGGGAGTACTGTTCTGCGCTTTTGCTATGTCTTTTTCTATAGAAGTATTATGACGTCATTCGAAGCTGGAATATTACGTGTTAAATTGATAGGCCGATTAGGTTTTACGTCACTGCCTGACTGATGTTTAAAGAGTAGCCTAGTGTCGTTGTCAAGTGTGATCCCACGAACCAGAAAAATCACGAAGAAAAGAACCAGAACGAGTACAAAACAGGCGCAAATTTTCGGCCAATTGGCCTTTGTCTTGCGTAGACGCAAGATCACAAATGAAGAAACAACAAAGACAAAAATTAGGTAAAATGGACTGAAACTTGAAATGGACTGAAACTTCCCTGTTGCTTCGTCGAGTGGGAGAAACAGACTAAAGTGACACCATTTTAGTAATCTCAGCCGAATATGATTGTTGCTATTTTTACGGACAGCATCGGCGTAAGTTATTTTTGGTGTTGTTGATGGTGTGGAGGAAGGGGGTAGTTATGGTGTTGTCTGTCTGTGCACTGTTGTCAGTGGATGTTGTCTGTGTACGCCCCTCATAGCTCACCTTTAGATTGGATGCTGTCCACTGTGTGCATCAGCTGGGAAATTTGTTTCTGTCGTATCCTCTCGGAGTCTTGAACAGATGCAAGCAACGCCAGAACATTGGCATTTAGACCTATTTAATTCATGCACAGACCAGGTCGTACTGTTATGTTCTGGCTCTTTGTTCTGACTATCTGGAAGGGATGTAACTTAGGTAGGTGGTATGTGGTTTCTAAGAAGAATGTTGAGAGTTCCATGGACAGCAAAGAAAACAAACGAGACAGTCTTGATAGAGTCAGACACAAGTAGATCACTCATAAGGAAGATTAGGAAAAGACAGGCAACATTTATAGGCCATTTTATGAGGAAGGAGGATTTGGAGCACTTGATCACAACGGGAAAGCTGGAGGGAAAGAGAGCACCGGGAAGACCCTGGGAGAAAATGCTGGACGGACTTGCAGAGTGGCTGGGGACGAGGAGGGTGGGGAAGATACTAGGGGCAACGAGAGATAGAGACAGATGGAAGTCCATGATCGCCAACGCCATGCGGCAGGGCACCTGATGATGATGATGAGGTGGCATGAACTATTTGGTGGGCTGGTCTAATCCTAGATCGGTTCACAACTCCTGTAGATCGATAAACGTTATTGTTTACATCATCATCATCATCGTCATCATCATCATCATGTGCCCTGCTGCGAGGCGTTGGCGATAATGGCCCGCCACACGAATCTATCCCTTGTCGCTGCAAGCACATCTCCCACTTTCTCTGTTGATATCAGTCTGCCGTATCAAGGGAACGCCGTCACTAATAGATAAAACCAAAATACGTCACATGAACGGCGATTGATCGTCACTGGATCTGGAACTAGATCAACGTTGTTCTTCTCGATCACTGAACGCTTGGATATCTAATTTATTAGTTTTCTTCCAGAAGTTTGTTGTTCAGATTCGTTCGAGCACACACCTGGCACGTGCATTTCCTTGTTGTCTGAATAAAAACACAGAACTGGTAAGCAAGGAGTTCTGTGCATGACCAGTGGATACGTCTAGGACAGTTGCTGCATTTCAGTGAACGGCAGTTTCTTACTTGTTCTCAACAACACTGAAAACCATTGAGGTGGGCTTTCCGCGTGGTCATTCGCTGATGATTTTTGGTTAATTACCACAGACAAGCGACATTTATAGGACATTTTATGACCAGGCAAGAGAAATTAGAGCACCTAGTCACAAAAGGAAAGCTGGAGGGGGAAAGAGCACCAGGTGGATCCATGGAAAAAATATTGGACGGATTTGCAGTGTGGCTGAGGACAGAGAAGGTGTGAAATGTACTTGCAGTGACAAGGGATAGATGATTCCTATAGAGGGCCATGATCGCCAACGCGATACAGCAAGGCACATGATAATGATATCACAGTTCCTTTTTTTTTTCTTTTTTTTTCCTGCCACCCCCCACCCCCCCCCCCCCTCAACACACACACAAACACACACAAATCAGAGCTGTTTAAGTGCCCTGAATGAGTCATAATTATTATCTTTGTCTGAGGACACGATCTTTTGTCTGGTACCGTCGCCATCTTGACTGGGCCGCACGGGAGAATACAGACAGACATGCCATTGCATGCTGCAGTCGCTTGTACGGTTTTTGGAGACCATTCTCATTAAAGCAGACCTGTTACGCTACATGTAGTAGGGAAAATTGTGTTAGATTCAGTGGCTCAGTATAGCTGCTCTGCATGCGCCCAGGACGACTTTAGTTTCATTTTATGACCCATTCCCATGTCAATGGTACGTTCACATTGAGGTCTTTGGTATCGGCAGACGTATCTGGCCTGTTACGCTAAAGGGACTAGTTCACTAGTAAAGTTAGACTCTATCCCTAGCGGGAATTACTCTTTGTTTCTATATGTCTCTGTCTCTCTCTTACACACACACACACACACACACACACACACACACACACACACACACACACACACACACACACACACACACACACACGCTCTTTCTCTTCACTCTCTCTTTTTGTTTCTCTCTTACACACACACACACACACTCTTTCTCTTCACTCTCTCTTTCTCCCTCTCTCTCTCTCTCTCTCTCTCTCTCTCTCTCTCTCTCTCTCTGGTTCTCTCTCTCTGTCTCTCTCTCTGTCTCTCTCTCTCTGTCTCTCCCTCTTTCTGTCTCTCTCGCATTTCTCTGTCTCTGTCTCTCTTTATCTCTCTGTATCTTTCTCTCTCTATTTGTCTCTCTCTCTCTCTTTCTTTTCTCTCTCTCTCTCTCTCTCTCTGTGTGTCTATGTCTCTGTTTCTGCCTCTGTTTTCCTCTGTCTCTATCTGTCTGTCTCTGTTTCTGTCTGTCTGTATCTCTGTGTCTCTGTCTGTCTGTCTGTGTCTCTGTCTGTCTGTCTGTCTCTCTCTCTGTCTGTCCGTCTGTCTGTCTGTCTGTCTGTCTCTCTCTCTCTCTCTCTCTCTCTCTCTCTCTCTGGTTTCACACGTTAAATACTAGGCTGTATATGAACCATATTATAAGATTAAAACGTCCTGACAACAGTGTTTTTGGTTGGTTGGTTGGTTGGTTGGTTGGTTGGTTGGTTGGTTGGTTGGTTGGTTGGTTGATTGGTTGGCTGGCCGGCTGGCTGGTTCGTTGGTTAATAGGGTGGTTGGTTGGTTAGCATTGGATGAATTCTGTAGCTCTGCAGACTTTGAGATTGACAGTTGTTGTTTGTTTGTGTGTTGCAGGATGCCTTTGTCCCCATACTGGATGCAACAAATTTGACCGAGCTGAGAGAAGCTGTCCACAACTATTTGAAGGAGTCTCTTCCAAGAGTGGTAAGTCTGGACAGTCTTGTGTTGAAAAATTATGTTATTTAGACACAGTGCCTGATCTTTTGTATTGCTGATTAGTGAATAGAGAAATCATTTTCTTTGTCGTATTGTGTGTTTATCTGTATTTGACTCTGTCATTCTGCCTGTCTTTCTCTTTCACCCTCCTCCCTTTATCCTGTCTGTTTCTCTTTCTCTCCGTCTCTGTCTCTGTCTTTCTCTCTGTCTCTCCCTCTTTCTTTTTCTCTCTCTCTGTCTGTCTGTCTGTCTGTCTGTTTGTCTCTCTCTCTCTGTCTCTCTCTCTCTCTCTCTCTCCCTCTTTCTCTCTCTCTCTCTTTCTCACTGTATCTCTCTCCCTCTCTGTCTCTCTCTTTCTCTCTCTGACTCTCTCTTATCCTCTCACCTCTCTTTCTCTCTCTCTCTTTCTCTCTCTCTCTCTCTCATCCTCTCACACACACACACCCCCCTTTTTTCTCTCTCTCTCCCCCTATATCTCTCCCCCTGTCTCACTCTGAACGTTTATCTTAAGCACGATATCTGATCTTATGTCTTGCTGATTAGTGAATGGAGAAATCTTTCTCTGTGTCGTATCGTGCGTTTATCTGTATTTGGCTCTGTCATTCTGTCTGTCTTTCTCTTTCACCCTCCCCTTTATCCTCTCTGTTTCTCTTTCTCTCTGTCTCTGTCTCTTTCTTTTTCTCTCTCTTTCTCTCCCTCTTTCTCTCTCTCTTTCTCACTCTCTCTCTCCCCCCCTCTCTGTCTCTCTCTTTCTCTCTCTGTGTCTCTTATCATCTCACTCTCTCTCTCTCTCTCATCCTCTCACCCCTTCCTCTCTTTCTGTCTCTCCCTCCCTCCTTCTCTCTCTCTATCTCTCTCTCTCTCTCTCTCTTTCTGTCTGTCTCTCTGTCTCTGTCTCTATCTCTCTCTCTCTCTCTGTCTCTGTCTCTCTGCCTCTCTCTCTCTCTGTCTCTCTCTGTCTCTGTCTCTCTCTCTCTCTCTCTCTCTCTCTCTCTCTCTCTTTGAACGTTATCTTAGGTATAATACCTGGTCTTATGTCTTGCTGACTAGTGAATGGAGAGATCTTTCTCTGTGTCATATCGTGTGTTTATCTGTATTTGGCTCTGTCATTCTGCCTATCTTTCTCTGAAGGTTGGATACGCAATCCTGTTACTTTATGTTTCAGACCTTGAGCAGGCAATTTTTGTGTAGAATCATTCTGTGGATACGTGGATAGTTCAGGTCTCGTAGGAGTACAGGTTCAGCAGGACGCTCAAAATTACTGCTCTGTGTACAGCAATCTTCGTAGTGAGTCTGATGCCAGGGTCTTGTCACAGTCTCTTGGTCAGCACCTTCCAAAGGCAGAGCTAGCCTTGTATATGGGCTGCGCTTCCTCAACATCAAGAGATCCATTGCTGTTGTTTGTGCTAGCCCGAGTAACAGAATTTGTCTACAGTCTTCATCTTCTGATTTTCTGGTTGTTAATGGCAACAGGAGGTAGTGAAGCTCCTGAAGCCTGAGAGGATGTTGGCTGAAATATGGTGTGGTAGATGATGCTTTCTGGAGTATTCCACTTAGGACGTAAGCTTCACAGTTTGAATGAAAAAACTCACTTGTAGTTTTAGTTTCAAGACTGAATTTCTATGCTTGGAAATCACCATCATCATTATCATGTGCCTTGCCACATGGTGTTGGCGATCATGGCCTTCCATCTGTTTCTATCTCTCGTTGCCTCAAGCACTCTTCCACCCTCCTTGTCTTCAGCCACTCTGCAAGTCCGTTTAATATCTTCTTTCTGGATCTACCTGGTGCTCTCTTTCCCTCCAGCTTTCCCGTTGTGACCAGGTGCTCCATTCCCCTTTCCTCATAAAACGGCTGAAATGTGCTGTTTTCCTAATCTTCCTTATAATATCTACTTGTGTCTGCCTCCATCAAGACTGTCTCGT
>CM060310.1:18953104-18963104 GCA_030674185.1 Monoplex corrugatus | reverse complement strand
TTACCCACTTCACCACCATGCTGTTCCCCCCATGGGGATGCCAGGGTTCTTTCACTTAAACAATATCCCCACCATCTGGAAATTCTGTGCTAGAAATTTCCTCTTTTCTGTCACTCTTTTGTTTCTGCCTTGTTCCTTTGCTTTGTGTCATTTCTTTCTATCATTTTCTTGCCTTGCTGGTCCATTCACCTGTTGTGTTCGATAAAGGTCTTACGTACTTTCTCTCAGGATTGATAATTGGGTACGTATTAAGTCATTTTTGGCTCTAGGAGGTAAGATAGCTGAAGCAATTTCAGGTAATATATGCCTGTTTTTATATATGTTTTCGTGTCCTTAGGTATGTTTAAATTTGTATTCAGGTGTGTGGTTTTTTAAATCCCCTGTGGGATAAACTGGACGGAGTGGTCAACGCCAGGGCATGTCCTTAGATTTGTGCGCGAATGCATTGATATGTGTACTTCAATTTTCTATCCTTTTTTTTTTTCCTGTTGAAGTTTTGTATGTTTTGAAGCGGTTATAGCCCTGATATGGCTCTACGCAGTCGGCTGGGCTTTAAACAACAATAACAAAAACATAACAAAACACTGTGCTGGTCAGCAAAGATTTGACATGAACGCTCTGTGCATGGTGGTCACGTCACTTTTTCATTTCTGTCCGTTACAGGCGTGTATCAAGTCTGATGTGTTGCCCAAAGACGAGGAGCAATGTCTTGGTGTTCTGGCCAAACAGGTAACATAAGGAGTCTGCTGGTAACGTTTGTTGCATCCTTTTTTATGATTCTCCTTGGTTTTTAGTCTGTAAATCGGTAGTTATGGTTCTATACAAATCACCTTTGTTTTGATTGAATCGTAGTGTTTTCTTTGAATGAATAGTCACAGTTATCTATAATTCGGCATTGTTTTGAAGGACAGTTACGTACAATTCAGCACTGATTTGAATTGATAGTTATAGTTGAATAATAATGATGATAATGATAGATAATAATGACGATAATGCTACTAGTAATTATGATGATGATGATGATGGTGGTGATGGTGGTGATGATGATGATGATGATGATGATGATGATGGGTAGTACTACTAATAGTAATTATGATAATAACAAATATAAAAAAAACATAACAATAATAATATATAATGATGATAATGAAATCACAACAATAATGATAATCATGATGATGATGATGATGATGATGATGATGATGATGATGGCTCCTCGTTCAGAACCTCATCTCGTACAAGTCCTAATCGTTACACAAAGCATAAATGCCAAGATGGACATAGACACAGCACACACATGTCAGCCTCTACCGTTGTGCTCAAAATGGACGAGTCTGATTGCATCTTCGTGTCGGACTGGTCAGTTGTTTTGCTGGAGCCGTGTACTCAAGATCTGATATCTCGAGTTCAATCCCCCAGCCCGCCACATTAAAAAAAAAAACTGGCCAGTTCGCTGCCAATCTTAACATTTCCATCATTCTGATGGTGTCAGCGTAACGTTTCATGATCCTTCTTCCCCCACTCCCCACCCCCACCCATCCCCATTCAAGACCTTGCCAACAATGAAAGTTTTGTGCAGGCTTCAGGGAGTCTGCCAGATAATTGCTGGCAGTTTTGGGTGGAGCGTGTATGGAATTGTCTGAGTGGGAAGAATCCTTGTTGAACAAACTCCAGACTTTTATTTCTTAGGGAAAAAGAGTTCCAGTCCTTTTCTCCTAATTTTTGTATTTGTTGCTTGTTTGTTCATTTGTGGTTAAGCTTGAAAGGCTTGCGAAAATTTGTGCCTGTCTTGTCTGGTTGTATTAACTGCGCGTTCTGGGTTTTTTTTGTTGGTTTTTTTTTTGCGTTTTTTTTCCATGGTTCCTGTTTGCTTGAACACGGGCAGTCACACTTGTTTTGAATATGTTATTTCTTAATGTTGTAGGTTGCTATGGCATATTTGGCCGTCCGCCAAAACCGGGCCAACGATGCCTCAGACAGTTCTCGGTTGGAGTCGTTGATTCATCTGTGTGGTAAGTTTTTGATCTCTGAGAATATATTATAGGCCTGTTCGTTTCCTTTGATTAACAGAATGGAGAAAGTCCCTACCCATCTCAAAGCTACTCGCCCCCCCCCCCCTTACTCCACCCCCCTTTTTTTTTCCATCGTTTAAAAGTGAGTGCGTGTATATTTGTGTTGAGAAAGAATCTCACCCCTCTACACCATCACCCCACACACACACACACACACACACACACACACACACACACCTTAAGTTTTTTTTAAATTTGTTTTTAAACTGTCTGTGTGTATGGTTGTTTGGATGTGTATGTATATGTGTGCGTGTTGTGTGTGTGTGCGTGTTTCTCTATGCTTCTCTCTCTCTCTCTCTCTCTCCTCTCTCTCTCTCTCTCCTCTCTCTCTCTTTCTCTCTCTCACTCACTCACACTCTCTCTGTCTGTCTTTCTTTCTCTCTCTGTTATGTATGTGTGTGTGTGTGTGGTGTATATGTGTGCGTGTGTATGTGCTTCTCTCTGCCCCCCCTCTCTCTCTCTTTCTCTCTCTCTCTCTCATTCCTTTCTCTCTCTCTCATTCCTTTCTCTCTCTCATTCCTCTCTCTCTCTCTCTCTCCGTCTTTCTCTCTCTCTCTGTGGTGTTTGTGTGTGTGAGCGCGCGCGTGCGTGTGCGTGCATGTGATGAATTCACAGTGGAATAATCGGAAAGCATTTGACATATAAGTTCTGTTGTCTCAACATTCAGTTGCTTTTGCAGTTTTGTTTCTTGTTGTTATTGTTGTTGTTGTTGATGTTGTTGTTATTGTTGTTGTTGATGATGTTGTTGTTTTTGTTGTTGTTGTGTTGTTGTTTTTGTTGTTGTTGTGTTGTTTTTGTTGTTGTTGTTGCTGCTGCTGCTGTTGTTGTTGTTGCTGCTGCTGTTGCTGCTGCTGCTGCTGTTGTTGTTGTTGTTGCTGTTGATGATGATGATGATGATGATGGTGATGATGATGATGATCTTGTTGTTATTGTTGTTGATAATAATATTGTTGCTGTTGTTTGTATTTCTTCTCCGAGTGCCACAGAACGTGTGGACTAAGCAGCTGCTGGCACTTTTGCTTTTGCTGTTGTTTATGTCTGTGTTTTGTTGTTGTTGTTGTTGTTTTGTTGTTGTTGTTTTTGTATTCTCTTAGTGCCACAGAACTTGTTGATGAAGCTCAAGGGGAGGGGAGGGGATGTTAAGAAAGTTGGCCTTTGCACATAATTGAAGGTTCTTTGACTTGTAAACATCTGCGTTGATTAAACATAAAACGAACTCCCCAGGTAGGGGAAATCCCGGGTAGATTCACATGTTATGTAACGTGGTTTTCATTTAAAGTACAGGCATCAGCGTACATTTATAACTAACGCTCTCTTTGTCTGTCTGTCTGTCTGTCTTTCTGTCTGTTTCTCTGTCTTTCTTTCTCTTCTCTCTCTCTCTCTCTCCTCTCTCTCTCTCTCTCTCTCTCTCTCCTCTCTCTGTGTCTGTCTCTGTCTCTCTCTCTCTCTTTTTTTCCTTCTCTCTGTCTCTCTATGTCTCTCTGTCTCTGTCTCTCTGTATTTGTCTGTCTGTCTGTCTGTCTCTCTTTCTCTCTCTCTCTTTCTCTCTCTCTCTCCTCTCTTTTCTATGGCTCTGTCTCTCACTCTCTCTGTCTTTCTGTCTCTCTGCCTCCCTCTCTCTCTTTCTTTCCCTATGGTTCTCTCTCCCTCTCTTTGTCTTTCTGTCTCCTCCCCTCTCTCTCTCTCCCCTCTCTCTCTCCCCCCTCTCTCTCTCCCCTCTCTCTCTCCCTCTCTGTCTCTTCTTTCTGTCTCTGTCTTCTCTCTCTCCCTGTCTCTCTCCTCTCTGTCTCTTTGCCTCTTCTTTCACTCTGTCTCTTATTTGGTGTTTTTTTTCTCTTTTAGTTTACGCACAGGCACGCGCGCGCGTGCGCGCACACCACCACACACACACCACACACCGCGCGCGCGCGCGCTCATTTTAAACTTGCAACTTTTTTGTTTTCCAGGGGAATTACATGACCAAGATGCAGCCACTCTGGAGCTGAAAGTGATTCGTTATGTAAGTTAGATGTTCCTTGCTTGATGTTGTGTTGTGTGTGTGTGTGTGTGTGTGTGTGTGTGTGTGTGTGTGTGTGTGTGTGTGTGTGTGTGTGTGTGTGTGTTGTGTGTTGTGTGTGTGCGTGCGTGCTGTGTGCGTGCGAGCGTGCAGAAACTTAACCCTTTGACTCCCTCACTCTATCCACTGGTTCTTGCTGGAAACTGGCGGATAGGGTGGGGGAAGTCAGAGGGTTAAGATTTTTGCTTTGCTGGTATGGTTGACAGCGCAGGTTGCTGGTGGACAGGGTGAGGGAGTCAAAGGGTTAAGATGAGTAGCGATCGGGCCAGTTGTTAACCCTTTGACTCCCACACCTTATCCACCAAGTGCAAAAACTTAACCCTTTGACTCCTTCACCCTGTCCACCAGCTTTTTTGCAGAAAGCTAGTGGATAGGGTGAAGGAGTCAAAGGGTTAAATTTCTGCTTTGCTAGCCTGGTTGACAATGCAGGATGCTGCTAGACAGGGTGCGGGAGTCAAAGTTAATATTGCGCGCTGGGATTGACGGGCTCAGTCATGAATGATTTTTTTTAATTTTTTTTATATTTTTATCTAGCTCCGGGAACAGACCTGTTCAGAGAGTGGCTTCCTCTTGCTGGTCGTGCCAGAGACGCTAGAACTGATCTCACAGGTAAGTCTGTGTGTTGCTCTGTGGGTTTGCATGTTTCTGTCTTTTGGTTATATGAAATTCCTGGAATCTGCTGTTCACTAGTTGAAGACACCTATAGTGCATCAACCTGTTATTTTCTGGAATAGGTATTTCAACCTAAATGTAATATCTTGAGCAGGCATATCAGGTTAAATTCAATTTCTGACAACAGGTGCAGCAAGCTAAATTCAATTTCTGACAACAGGTTCAACAAGCTAAATTCAATTTCTGACAACAGGTACAGCAAGCTAAATTCAATTTCTGACAACAGGTACAGCAAGCTAAATTCAATTTCTGACAACAGGTACAGCAACCTAAATGTGCTTTCTGAAAACAGGTGCAGCAACCTAAATGTATTATCTAAAAACAGATGCATCAATCTAAATGCAGTGTCTGGTGTTTGTGTGTGTGTGTGTGGGGGGGGGGGGTATCTATGTGTATGTGTGTGTATTTGTGTGCGTGTGTCTGGGGGAGTCTGTGTATGTGTGTGTGTGTGTGTGTGTGTGTGTGTGTGTGTGTGTGTGTGTGTGTGTGTGTGTGTGTGTGTTGTCTGCGAGTGTGTGTATGTCTGTGAGTGTGTTTGTGTGTCTGCGAGTGTGTATGTGTGTCTGCGAGTGTGTGTGTGTCTGCGAGTGTGTGTGTGTGTGCCGTTCATATATGAACAATACACCTATTTGTATGTTTGGATTGTCATGTATGATATCTCTTTAGTATGTGTTCTATGAATATGCAGGTTGATATTGTATTATTTTCTTGTCTAAACTTGAAATGACAAAAATGCTGTGTCAGAAACGGATGCATGCGTGTGTGCACGCACGCGCACACACAATCTTTGGAATCTGCTGTTTACTAATTTTGATATGATTTTTAACATCGAAAATTTTCAAGATGGATCTTATACAGGATTTGAATTTTTTTTTAATTTGTAAAATACTTACTTATATAATTTTTGAAGCAATGACAGTTTTTGGTCTGTATGGCCGGTAGTGGTTGGCGGGTCTATTACACAACACGAATTGAATGGAACATTAATTGTCCAATCTATTGCCATATACAACGTGGATAAAATGAGGAAAAGCAAGCAATAAATTAATAACATTGAAATTGTAACCAGTATAAACGTGTGTATGTGTTTGGTTTGTTTGAGAGTTTTAAAGTTTTTTTTTAAACGTATAATCATTGTTTACAAATGTGTGTTTCAGGTCGTTGGTAACACAATATTGCCTGAGGAAAAACGTTTTCCAGTAAGTTATGTGGCGCTCTCTTTGTCTCTGTCTCTGTCTCTGTCTCTGTCTCTGTCTCTGTCCCTGTCTCTGTCTCTGTCTCTGTCTCTGTCCTGTCTGTCTGTCTGTCTCTCTCTCTTTCTCTCTCTCTCTCTCTCTCTTGCAACTCACTCTTCCCCACCTCTCTCTCTCTCTCTCTCTCTCTCTCTCTCTCTCTCTCTCTCTCTCTCTCTCTCTCTCTCTCTCTCGTTGTTCCTATTTCTTGGATCACACATCACAAAACGAGGCTGTACTTCCTAATGATAGTAATTTAACACAGAAAACTCGTTTGAACTTTAATATTTATACGTTCAGCTCACATCCTGGAAACAAGAAATGTTGCATTTTAACCAAAAAATTTTAATGATTTAACACATAAAAAAATATGCTTGACTTGCTGTAGGCTATTTTTTTTTTAAAGAGAAGCATCAAGTTTCAGAGCAAGAACAGATGCTCGAGTTTCAAGAGAAAGGTTTAACCCCTTGACTCCTGCACTCTGTCCACCAGCGTCATGTATTATCAACCATGCTCTGCAAAGCAAAAACTTAACTCTTTGACTCCCTTGATAGGGTGAGGGAGCCAAAGGGTTAATTTTTTGTAGTTGGTGGATAGGGTGCGGGAGTCAAAGTGTTAATGTTTTGCCCTGGATTCCGATCACGACAGACAGTAAAGTGTATGACACGAGAGGCTACTTTGAATTATGTGAAGAGCACCTAGTCAAACCAGTTACCATATGAGGGAGTAAAGGTGGAAGGATGGTTCAGACGTTCACTTGCCAGTAACTAAACTCGAGGTTCTAGGGTTCGATTCCCGTTGAGGCCTCGACTTTTCTCCTCAGTTTAACCGGAAAATCGAACTCAACGTCTAGTCCTTCGTAAGCGGACGAAAATCCAGTCGAACCTGTGTGCCTTTCTGGCCTGTGCACGCTAAAAGATCCCACGGCAGTTGGAAATCGTGGAGAGCAGGGCAATCGCCTGCTGCCCTGGCATGAACTATTGAGGAGACGGGTTCATTTCTTAGGTCTCTTCACTTGAAGGTCAATTAGCCTTCTTTCCTTTCTGAAACCTTGATAAAAAAGAAAGGTTGCGCTAGACCGTGTGTGTTTGTTTGTTTGTGTGTGTGTGTGTGTGTGTGTGTGTGTGTGTGTGTGTGTGTGTGTGTGTGTGTGTATGTGTGTGTGTGTGTGTATGTGTGTGTGCGTGCGTGCGTGTGTGTGTGTGTCTGTGTGTGTGTGTGTGGTGTGTGTGTGTGTGTGTGTGTGTGTGTGTGTAGATAAGACAAAGACAGAATGACAACTTGAGTCAAAAAGTCACATGCCTGACAGGCTGAGTGTATCCGAGCTCAGCATCCTCTGTGTGTGTATGTGTGTGTGTGTGTGTGTGTGTGTGTGTGTGTGTGTGTGTGTGTATGTGTGTGTATGTGTGTGTGCGCGCGCGCGTGTTGTGTGTGTATGTGTGTGTGTGTGTGTGTGTGTGTGTGTGTGTGTGTGTGTGTGTGTGTGTGTGTTTTACGTGTATGTGTCTGAGTGTGTCAGTATCTGTGTCAGTATCTGTGTCTGTGTGTGCATGTCTGTAAATTCTTCTCTAGCTTCTATCAAGCCTTGAAAATATTGGACATGAAGCAGTTAATTGTAATCTTTATCATTACAATGTTGGTGTGGTGTGTGTTTCAGGGGTTGTGGAGCTGTTTTGCACAAGCGTTGGAGACAAAGAGACCCATGTTTCTGGATCAGATACCCCAGGTGAGTGTTGCCACTGTTTGACAACGTGTAATACCTGGTGTGTGTGGCCTTGTGGGTTCGAATCCGGATAAGACAAGGTTCCTTGATCCCCTTTCACCAGACCTTTAGCGATGGTCTGGATGCTACCCTTGCGGATGAGAAAATGAAATCTCGTGTGCAGTATTGCATTTAACACACGTTAAAGATGCCAAGGCGACAAAAGAAGTGTCTGTGGCGGATTTTTTTTACATCTACATTCAAAGGTAAACAAAAGTATGTACATGAAGAGAAAAGGAAGAAAAAAGTGTGGCGCCGTGCTCTGGTGACGTGGATTTTCCGGGAAGAGAGGTTGGCATTTCTTGAGAAGAAAAAATTAGTTCTGACAAAGTAAATTTGATTCCAATCCAGTCCAATTCAATATCATATTCTGTTTTAAAATATGTCGTCTGTGCAACACAACTGTTTGGACTTTGAGCTGTTGTGTGATGCGGCATAAAACCTTAATATTTTGCATATTGAACATAAAATCCGCAAACAATATGTCAAACTATGCAGGAACAGGATAACATTTGAGTTTCAACTCATTAGCTTCAGCTTGGTAAATAATCAGATCTAATAAATCAAAGAAGCAGTTTTTAGACAAATAAATCATCAGTTATTTCATGCAATTGTTTATGATGAGAAGGTAAGCTTGTGTGTTTCAATGATAACGAACTACTGTCCTCATATTTCAAAAAATGCCCATTGTCTGCGTGCTTCGGGACCATCTCCGAATATACACCCACACCAGACCTCTCCGTTGTGCTTCTGATACTAGTTGTCTACATATTCCTAGATACAAAGGTACCACAGTCAGTCGTCACTCTTTTTCTGTGTCTGGTCCACACAACTGGAACAATCTTTCCCCGTCTATTCGAGAGTCATAAACAGTCTTCCTTGAAGTCTAGCTTGAAGACATACTTTTTTGCCCAGTAGTGATTTCTCCCTTCTACGGTGTTCATAAATAACAGCAAACGGCACAACCTTGAGACAGGTTGACAATTTTAAATACCTGGGAACGATCATTTCACCAGACGGCAGCTGCACATCAGAAATAGGCAACAGAATCGGCCAAGCCAAAACAACATTCAAGAAGATGGAAAGCATTCTTACCAACAAATGCCTATCAGTTAACACCAGGAAGAGAGTTCTGGAATGCTATATAGAACCAATACTGTTGTACGGTTGCGAGGCGTGGACAGTTAACAAGCAAAGCCAGAGCAAGATTGAGGCAGCCGAGATGTGGTTTCTAAGAAGGATGTTGAGAGTTCCATGGACAGCAAAGAAAACAAACGAGACAGTCTTGATGGAGGCAGACACAAGTATATCATTCATAAGGAAGATTAGGAAAAGGCAGGCAACATTCATAGGCCATTTTATGAGGAAGGGGAATTGGAACACCTGGTCACAACGGGAAAGGAAAGAGAGCACGGGGTAGACCCAGGGAGAAGATACTAGACGGACTTGCAGAGTGGCTGAAGACAGGGATGATGGAAGAGATGCTTGAGGCAACAAGAGATAGAGACAGATGGAAGTCCATAATCGCCAACGCCGTGCGGCAAGGCACCTGATGATGACGACAGTGTTCATTCTTTTGCCCCACTACCCTCCTCCTGTCCTCCTGGTTATGGGATGCGCTGCTGAAGGCGACCTGTGTCATCCTCGTGACTAAATTCCAAAGTGAACTGGCGAACGATAACATGAAGAAGACATCGCTTGTCTAATTGAAATGCATGTCACTATTATCATCAAGACTGTCTAGATTATAGAGTTTTATAATTATAATTATGTTCGGGTGGGTTCTTTTTTTTTTCATATGAACGATAAGATAAAGAAGAAATCGCTTGTTTAGCAGAAATGTGTGTTACTATTATCATCAGGTCTGTCTAAATTATATAGAGTTTTATGATTATGATTGTGTTCGGGTGTTGTTGTTTTTTTTTCCCGGTGAACGATAAGATGAAGAAGAAATCGCTTGTTTTTAACCGAAATGCGTGTGACTGTTATCATCACTTCACTTCACTTCACTTCATTTCACTTCATTTCATTTCACTTCATTTCACTTCACTTCATTTCATTTCACTTCATTTCACTTCACTTCATTTCACTTCATTTCACTTCACTTCATTTCACTTCACTTCATTTCACTTCATTTCACTTCACGTCATTTCACTTCACTTCACTTCATTTCACTTCATTTCACTTCACTTCACTTCATTTCACT
>CM060310.1:18933104-18945604 GCA_030674185.1 Monoplex corrugatus | reverse complement strand
TATTTTTGTATGAAATGGGAGATTTTTAGAGTGGTTTGACCATCTCGTTTGTTTGTTTCTTTGTTTCAATTTAGTTGGTTGATTGGTTCGTTGGTTGGTTAGTTGGTTGGTTGGTTTACTAAAAGTATAAAACACAGCATAATGTACATACAAATACACCCACAAGCCAATACACACAGACACACGTACACGCACACATACATACACACCTACACACACACACAGACGCATGCACACACATACATACACAAACACACATACCCCCCACCACACACACACATACACACACGCGCGCGCGCGCGCGCGCGGCATAAGATAGCAATAATATGTGCATTTCGTGTGAAGTATTGCTGACTTTGACTTTTTCTATTAATCTATTAACTTTTTTTTATTAGAATCTAATCTGTAATATGCTTTGAAAAAAAATGTTACAAATTAGACCTAAACACATTGTTACCATTAGTGTTTAGCAGATATCAATCGTGCTTTTCTTCTGTTCATTAGGTTTAAAGGCAGACATAAAGTCATTCCATTTGATGTCCAGAGTTTTAGTAGGCATCTATTGTCAAAGGTGTCCACTTTCTTCTCCTTGATAATCTGAATCAAGATGTCAGGTTTGGCTGCTTTACAGCAGTGCTGACATCACGTTTGAATTTTTTATGTTCAGGTCCAGAAGGAAATCAGACTGCCCAAGACACAGGGTATCGCTGGACATGTGGCGACTACAGGTAAAAGAGGGCGAGAGTTTCTGTGTGGTTTTAAATCTAGATTAGAAAGACTGCTTGGATGTATAGAACGGATCTGTATGTAAAGGCATCAGAGAAAGGACGTTGATTAGTTGGTTTAGCATGACCGTGTTTTGTGGAAATTTCTGGTTAAAGTCTTTCGTCGTCTCGTGATGTTTCTTTAACCCTTCGATTCCCAACCCCTATGCACCAAATGCAAAAGCTTAACCCTTTGACTCCCTCATCCTATCTACCAGCTTCCTGCAGGAAGCTTGCGGATAGAGTAGAGAAATCGAAAGGTTAAATTGTTTGCTTTGCTAGCATGGTTGACAATGTAGGATACTGGTGGACAGGTTGCGGGAGTCAAAGGGTTAAGATGATTGTATGACTTCTCTTTGGAAATCAGTCATTAGATAGCTGATAAGTCCTTGTACGCTGGCTTTGTTGGTTTTGTTCGTTTGTTTTTGTTTTGTTTTGTTTTGTTTTTGATTTTTTTTTCGTTTTGTAAGTTTGGCTTCTTTTAAGCTTATTTTACCGTACACTCGATACAAACGTATTCGGCGATGCCTCTGAACGTGGTCTGCGAGGAGTGAAATTGCTGATTCTTGAAAGACATGTCAAATGAATGTATACTCTTGCACTGGCAAGACAGTGAATGTGCTGTATGTGGTGCCACAGCCATGTCAACATGTCCAACATGGAAAGTGGAAAGTGCACGATAAGACTGGAGATCAGAAGGTTTGGTTTTCCCCTTACACGTACTCTCAGGTTCAGGTTCATATTGCTTTTAGCCTAGCTTCAGGTTCAAATTGCTTATAACCCAGCTTCAGGATCATTTTGCTTATTCCCAGGTTCAGGTTCATATTGCTTATAGCCCAGCTTCAGGTTCATATTGCATATAGCCCAGCTTCAGGTTCAAATTGCATATAGCCCAGCTTCAGGTTCAAATTGCATATAGCCCAGGTTCAGGTTCATATTGCATATAGCCCAGCTTCAGGTTCAAATTGCATATAGCCCAGCTTCAGGTTCAAATTGCATATAGCCCAGCTTCAGGTTCAAATTGCATATAGCCCAGGTTCAGGTTCATATTGCATATAGCCCAGGTTCAGGTTCAAATTGCATATAGCCCAGCTTCAGGTTCAAATTGCATATAGCCCAGGTTCAGGTTCAAATTGCATATAGCCCAGCTTCAGGTTCATATTGCATAGCCCAGGTTCAGGTTCATATTGCTTATAGCCCAGCTTCAGGTTCAAATTGCATATAGCCCAGCTTCAGGTTCAAATTGCATATAGCCCAGGTTCAGGTTCATATTGCATATAGCCCAGGTTCAGGTTCAAATTGCATATAGCCCAGCTTCAGGTTCAAATTGCATATAGCCCAGGTTCAGGTTCAAATTGCATATAGCCCAGCTTCAGGTTCATATTGCATATAGCCCAGCTTCAGGTTCATATTGCTTATAGCCCAGCTTCAGGTTCAAATTGCATATAGCCCAGCTTCAGGTTCATATTGCATATAGCCCAGGTTCAGGTTCAAATTGCATATAGCCCAGGTTCAGGTTCAAATTGCATATAGCCCAGCTTCAGGTTCATATTGCATATAGCCCAGGTTCAGGTTCATATTGCATATAGCCCAGCTTCAGGTTCAAATTGCATATAGCCCAGCTTCAGGTTCAAATTGCTTATAGCCCAGCTTCAGGTTCAAATTGCATATAGCCCAGCTTCAGGTTCAAATTGCATATAGCCCAGCTTCAGGTTCAAATTGCATATAGCCCAGCTTCAGGTTCAAATTGCATATAGCCCAGCTTCAGGTTCAAATTGCATATAGCCCAGCTTCAGGTTCATATTGCATATAGCCCAGGTTCAGGTTCAAATTGCATATAGCCCAGCTTCAGGTTCATAATGCATAGCCCAGGTTCAGGTTATATTGCTTATAACCCAGGTTCAGGTTCATATTGCTTAAAGACCAGGTTCAGGTTTATATTGCTTATAGCTCAGGCTTAGATTCATATTGCTTATAGCCCAGCTTCAGGTTCATATCGCTTATAGCCCAGCCGACTACTTGTCAGTGCTAACGCCACGTTATTACACGCATATTGCTGGCTCACCTTATCTGACAAAGCATGAAGAAAACTCCTTTCAACTCACTGTTTTTTGAGACAAAGTTTTAAGACTTAAAGCCTGGGTTTTAAGCAGTATGAACGTGAACTTGAGTGTGCGTGTAAGCTGATGACCAAACCTAATCTCCAGTCTTATCTTGCACTTTCCGTGCTGGACATTTTGACATGGCTGTGGCACCACATACATCACATTTAAAACATTATACTGAGAAGTTATATCTAGTATTTTCTTGTTGCTTCTTTGTGCCAGACAGCTTTCGATTATCAGCGATGTCTGTTTTGGGGATTTTCTTTTCAGGAACGTTGCTAAACATTAAAGATGCTTATTCACATCCGCTGTTCTACAGAGGGATTGATGACTCCACTGGTTTCAGAACAAGGTAAATCTCCATTGTGCGATACATGTAGTTTTCAACAAATTACAACAATTTTTAAGTTTGTCACTCTGTGTAGGATTTTTGACAGATATGCTAGAGGGAAAGCTAGGGGGAACGAGAACATCAGGTAGACCCGGGGAGAAGATATTGGACGGACTTTCAGGGTGGCTGAGGACAGAGAGGGTGGAAGATGTACTTGCAGCGACAAGGGATAGATTGGTGTGAAGGGCCGTGATCGCCAACGCAGGGCACATGATGATGATGATGATGATGATGATAGATTTACAACGGAAAGCGACCATTGTTCCAGGCTGATATTTAGCACGCAGAATCTGTATATAAATATATAGCATAGCACTGATAGCAAGACGGTGGTTATTTGATAATATTTCTGACAACCTGTATCAGTGTATTCCCGAAAACAAGACTGTGATTATCTGATCTTGTTTTTTTTTCAAAATCTATATAGCATAACACATACAGCAAGACGGTGATTATCTGATCTTGTTTCTGACAATCTATATAGCATAGTACTTTGGCAAGACGGTGATTATCTGATCTTGTTTCTGACAATCTATATAGAACAGTACTTACAGCAAGATGGTGATTATCTGATCTTGTTTCTGACAATCTATATAGCATAGTACTTATGGCAAGACGATGATTATTTTTTTTATGTTTCTGACAATCTATATAGCATAGTACTTACAGCAAGACAGTGATTATCTGATCTTGTTTCTGACAATCTATATAGCATAGTACTTACAGCAAGACGGTGATTATCTGATCTTGTTTCTGACAATCTATATAGCATAGTACTTACAGCAAGACGGTGATTATCTGATCTTGTTTCTGACAATCTATATAGCATAGTACTTACAGCAAGACGGTGATTATCTGATCTTGTTTCTGACAATCTATATAGCATAGTACTTACAGCAAGACAGTGATTATCTGATCTTGTTTCTGACAATCTATATAGCATAGTACTTACAGCAAGACGGTGATTATCTGATCTTGTTTCTGACAATCTATATAGCATAGTACTTACAGCAAGACGGTGATTATCTGATCTTGTTTCTGACAATCTATATAGCATAGTACTTACAGCAAGACGGTGATTATCTGATCTTGTTTCTGACAATCTATATAGCATAGTACTTACAGCAAGACGGTGATTATCTGATCTTGTTTCTGACAATCTATATAGCATAGTACTTACAGCAAGACGGTGATTATCTGATCTTGTTTCTGACAATCTATATAGCATAGTACTTATGGCAAGACGATGATTATCTGATCTTGTTTCTGACAATCTATATAGCACAGTACTTACAGCAAGACGGTGATTATCTGATCTTGTTTCTGACATTCTATATAGCATAGCACTTACAGCAAGATGGTGATTATCTGATCTTGTTTCTGACAATTTATATAGCATAGTACTTACAGCAAGACAGTGATTATCTGATCTTGTTTCTGACAATCTATATAGCATAGTACTTACAGCAAGACGGTGATTATCTGATCTTGTTTCTGACAATCTATATAGCATAGTACTTACAGCAAGACGGTGATTATCTGATCTTGTTTCTGACAATATATAGCATAGTACTTACAGCAAGACGGTGATTATCTGATCTTGTTTCTGACAATCTATATAGCATAGTACTTACAGCAAGACGATGATTATCTGATCTTGTTTCTCAAAATCTATTTAGCATGCTGCATAGTACTTACAGCAAGACGATGACTATTTGATCTTAATGTGTGCGTGATTAGGATATTTGAAGAGAAGAAAAAAAACGTATGTGCCAGAGGATGGTGAGGTGGAGGTGAGCTGCTTAACTAACTTTTCTCTGTGTGCGATAAATGTCGCTGTTGCAAACATATTCGGGGGAAAAAATCAGTTTATCACTGTCTGTCGAACGTCAGATACATGTGCATGTTTTCGACAGATCAACTGACTTAACGAAATCCAAAATAAGTGTGATTGCCCGCGTTCAAGCAAACAGGAACCAGAAAAAACACGAAACAAACACTAGATACAAAAAAAATTGAGAAAAAGACTGAAACTTCCCTGCTGCTGTCTTCAATGTGAGAAAAGGAACAAACTGAAGACAGCAGCAGGGAAGTTTCAGTCTTTTTCTCAAATTTTTTGTATCTAGTGTTTGTTTGTTTGTAATCTTACGCTTGACAAAGGCCAGTTGGCCGAAAATTTGGGCCTGTCTTGTTTTGTTATATTAGATACGCGTTCATATTCTTCTTTCGTGTTTTTTCTGGTTACTGACTTTACTACAACAGACATTGCAACCATTGCTCCAGACTGACATGTAGCGGACACATTGTTCATTGTGTAGCACTGATACCAACGTGGTGATTGTTTGATCTTGTTTTTTCAACATGTACATAACGTATCACTGATACCAACGTGGTGATTATTTGATCTTGTTTTTCAACATCTACATAACGTATCACTGATACCAACGTGGTGATTGTTTGATCTTGTTTTTTCAACATGTACATAACGTATCACTGATACCAACGTGGTGATTATTTGATCTTGTTTTTCAACATCTACATAACGTATCACTGATAGCAACGTGGTGATTATTTGATCTTGTTTTTCAACATCTACATAACGTATCACTGAATGTTTATATTTGATCGTGCATTGTCCATATTTCATCGTGCATTGTTCATATTTGACTGTGCATTGTTTATGTTTTATCGTGGATTGTTTATATTTGATCGTGCATTGTTTATATTTGATCGTGCATTGTTTATATATGACCGTGCATTGTTTATATTTCATCGGGCATTGTTTATATTCGATCGTGCATTGTTTATTTTGATCGTGCATTGTTTATATTTGACCGTGCATTGTTTATATTTGACCGTGCATTGTTTACATATGACCGTGCATTGTTTATATTTGATCGTGCATTGTTTATTTTGATCGTGCATTGTTTATATTTGATCGTGCATTGTTTATTTTGATCGTGCATTGTTTATATTTGACCGTGCATTGTTTACATATGACCGTGCATTGTTTATATTTGATCGTGCATTGTTTATATTTGACCGTGCATTGTTTATATTTGATCGTGCATTGTTTATATTTGACCGTGCATTGTTTACATATGACCGTGCATTGTTTATATTTGATCGTGCATTGTTTATATTTGACCGTGCATTGTATATATTTGACCGTGCATTGTTTATATTTGACCGTGCATTGTATATATTTGATTGTGCATTGTTTATAGTTTATCGTGCATTCTTTATATTTGATCGTGCATTGTTTATATTTTATCGTACATTGTTTATATTTGACCGTGCATTGTATATATTTGATTGTGCATTGTTTATAGTTTATCGTGCATTCTTTATATTTGATCGTGCATTGTTTATATTTGACCGTGCATTAAAGGCAATGTTAATGTTCAATCAGAACTTGCATTTTGTGAATTTATCTTTCCAGGAACATCCTGTGCTTTCCAATCAAAGATGAGGAAGGTAAGTTGATTTAATGAAAAAAAAATCTGTTCTTATGCGTCGTCTTGAGAGTTCCATGGACAGCAAAGAAAACAAACGAGACAGTCTTGATGGAGGCAGACACAAGAAGATCACTGATAAAGAAGATTAGGAAAAGACAAGCAGCATTATAGAATATTTTGTGAGGAAGGGGGAATTAGAGCACCTGGTCACAACAGGAAAGCTGGAGGGAAAGAGAACACCAGGTAGACCTGGGGAGAAAATATGGGACGGACTTGCAGGGTGCCTGAGGACAGAGACGGTGGAAGATGTACTTGTAGCGACAAGGGATAGATTCGCATGGAGGGCCATGATCGCCAACGCCATGTGCCAAGGTACATGATGATGATAATGATGATGCATCGTACATTCATACTTTTTACTGTGAATTATCTTATCTGTTAAAGTGAGTCTGAACGAAGCTGGAGGTAATGCTTAATATCTACAACAGCGTTTCTTGACTGGATTAGTAAAACCATCTCAAAGTACAGAAACTCGTGTATCTAAACACATACACTCGCGCGCGCGCGCGCACACACACACGCACACACACACACACACACACACACACACACACACACACACACACACATCCACATGTGCACACGTTCACACCATCATCATGATAAACCATTTATTTTCAGGATAATTTAATACAAAAGTTGTATTGATATATAAAACACATGCACACACACACACACGCGCGCGCGCGCGCACATGTGCACACGTTTACACCGTCATCATAATAAAAAATAACATTTATTGTCAGGTTAATATAAAAGTTGTATTGATATATAAAACAACACACACACACACACACACACACACACACACACACACACACACACACACACACACACACACACACATACACACACACACACAACACACACATACACACACACACATACACACACACACACACACACACACACACACACACACACACACACACACACACACACACTTACATGGCATAATACATCTACAAAACGTACATTTGGGGTGAAGAAACAATTTTGCCATGAACGATTATTGTAAAATTTGACTCTTTCTCTTATTTTCTGAAAAAAAAATCTAAACTTTTTGTAATCTGCTTTAAAAAAAAAACTAAGAAAAAAGATGAGAACTAAACCCAAGATTTGCCTTGATACGATAGGCTCGTAGATACATGATAACTTGGACTTTGCATTCTACAGGGGTGGTTCTGGGCGTGGCCCAGTTATGCAACAAAAAGACAGGGACCTACTTCACGACGTTTGATGAAGACATTGCTTCCGCCTTTGCCGTCTACTGCTGTATCAGTATCAGTCACGTAAGCCTTTTTTTTTTTTTTTACTAATAAGATTTAGTTATTAAGAGATTAAAAGAAATTAACTTACGTATGAAGTATTGACAATTAAAAGAAATTATCTTAAGTATGAAATGTTGACAACTGTGTGTCTTTCCAATCCAGTTTCTACAGAGAATTTGCGTTAACGCAAAATCTGAATGTGTATTTGACAAGTTCATAAGATATTGCGTTGTGATGATACGAGATTCAGATTGTATGTTTCATTTCTAAAAGCGAATATCTGTTTTTCAATGTAATATCCTGATATAGCTTCCAACATTTCATTTTCTTACAAGGTGGAGGTAGAAGAAAGTTTCGAAAATCAAAACTATGAGTCTGTATGCTCAGCTGATGAAAGTATTGATAGAAATCATGTTTCGATATTTATTATGCTTCTCTGTTTATACATTTGTATATTGTGATATATTACTGTAATGGTCCGTACAGTTTACTGTTTATGTACAATTTACTATTATTATATCAAATATTCAATGTTATATCACCCTAAAAAATCCCTCCAGAAATGTGACATTGATGAAGAACAATGGGAGATCATGGCCACAAACAGGTCTGAATGGAGGCAAGCTATCCGAAGGGAACAGAAGCTTATGCAAATGAAAGACGAAGCAGCCAAGTGGAAAAGCGTGCAGCAATAAAGGCCAGAACCAACTCTGCAGAGCGTTCCATTGAGTGCCTAATATGCAGCTGCCTGTGTGCATCAAACTTTGGCCTGAGATCCCACATGAGGATACACAAATAAAGTGCTAGGATGCACTTTATCGACCACGATAGTCGACCATATATGTTAGATTGTGTCCCCTTTTGGAAGGGCCCGTGGCTGAGCTGAATAAATTCCTTTTCCATTTCCTTTAAAAACATTTGGAAAATCAAAACCTGTAAATATGGCGATTGAAAGCTGTTCTTTTTTGCAGCAAAAAATGTGACTAACAAGTGTCAAGGAACCCTTGTATTTTGTTATTGTCTTGTCTACTTGTATAAGAGCCTGGTGACCTAATGATATGTAAATTTGTACCCTAATCTTGTTGCTGTTGTTTTCAGTCATTGATGTACAAAAAGGTGATTGATATTCACTATATGTACTTGTACCCTAATCTTGTTGCGGTTGTTTTCAGTCATTGATGTACAAAAAGGTGATTGATATTCACTATATGTACTTGTATCCTAATCTTGTTGCTGTTGTTTTCAGTCGTTGATGTACAAAAAGGTGATTGATATTCACTATATGTACTTGTATCCTAATCTTGTTGCTGTTGTTTTCAGTCGTTGATGTACAAAAAGGTGATTGATATTCAGCACTGATATTCAGTACATGAACATGTACCCTAATCTTGTTGCGGTTGTTTTCAGTCATTGATGTACAAAAAGGTGATTGATATTCAGCACTGATATTCAGTACATGAACATGTACCCTAATCTTGTTGCGGTTGTTTTCAGTCATTGATGTACAAAAAGGTGATTGATATTCAGCACTGATATTCAGTACATGAACATGTACCCTAATCTTGTTGCGGTTGTTTTCAGTCATTGATGTACAAAAAGGTGATTGATATTCAGCACTGATATTCAGTACATGAACATGTACCCTAATCTTGTTGCGGTTGTTTTCAGTCATTGATGTACAAAAAGGTGATTGATATTCAGCACTGATATTCAGTACATGAACATGTACCCTAATCTTGTTGCGGTTGTTTTCAGTCATTGATGTACAAAAAGGTGATTGATATTCAGCACTGATATTCAGTACATGAACATGTACCCTAATCTTGTTGCGGTTGTTTTCAGTCATTGATGTACAAAAAGGTGATTGATATTCAGTACATGAACATGTACCCTAATCTTGTTGCGGTTGTTTTCAGTCATTGATGTACAAAAAGGTGATTGATATTCAGCACTGATATTCAGTACATGAACATGTACCCTAATCTTGTTGCGGTTGTTTTCAGTCATTGATGTACAAAAAGGTGATTGATATTCAGCACTGATATTCAGTACATGAACATGTACCCTAATCTTGTTGCGGTTGTTTTCAGTCATTGATGTACAAAAAGGTGATTGATATTCAGCACTGATATTCAGTACATGAACATGTACCCTAATCTTGTTGCGGTTGTTTTCAGTCATTGATGTACAAAAAGGTGATTGATATTCAGCACTGATATTCAGTACATGAACATGTACCCTAATCTTGTTGCGGTTGTTTTCAGTCATTGATGTACAAAAAGGTGATTGATATTCAGCACTGATATTCAGTACATGAACATGTACCCTAATCTTGTTGCGGTTGTTTTCAGTCGTTGATGTACAAAAAGGTGATTGACATTCAGTACCGAAACAGTCTGGCCAATGAAGTCATGATGTTCCACATGAAGGTAATCCCCAGAGCCGAACAGCGATCCTCACTTCAGCGATGTGCCGACCTTTTGTACCAGTGTAGCATGACTATACACCCTGCCAGTAGATGTAGAACATACAGCGTTTGGTGAAGCACTCTGTGCACTGTCTTTCTTGTGGGGATTTTGGTTGGTGTCCTTGTTTGCTTTCTTTCTTCATGGTCCTCCGGCAACGTGTACAGGTTTGTGAATTATTATTTATAGTTCCTCTGGCAGCAATGTACAGGTTTGTGAATTATTTTTTTGTTGGTGGTTTTCATCTTTTGTTGCTGTTTCAGTTGACGATCCTCCTTTACTCTTTGCTTCTCTTCCCTGCCATGTTCAAGTTCTTATTTCGATTTTATGTTCAGTTTTTGTTGCTTTTGTTATCTCCATCATCCCACTTTGACTGATAGTCTGCTTAACAATAGACGGCAGCGTCATTGACGAATAATGTCTACCAACTGCTCATATTCAGCCACATCGAATTAGAAAAGAAACCAAAAAATGTCTACACTGATGAAAAGACAATGTCCACCAACTGCCTATATTCAGCTACATGACTGAATACTGAAACAAAGAAACTGTCTCCATCGATGAAATTACATCAAAAATGTCCAGATCCATGAAAGGACATTTGATTTTCTTATAGAATATTTTATGAAAGCTTAAAGAAAACTTATCAAAGCATGAACATAGAATCAGAACGCGTATGTAATACAACCAGACAATACGGGCGCTTTACAAAGACGAGTTGGTGCAATTTTCCGCCTGTCTTGTCCTGGTTGTGTTAAATACGCATTCTAATTTCTATGTTCATGTCTTTCTGGTTCCTGTTCGTTTGAACGCGGGCGGTGGCACTTGTTTTTGATGATCAAAGCATGTCGTATCCATTGATCTGTAGAGAATAGTCAGGTGGCTTGCTTGGAGATAGCAAAACTTGTTTTTTGTCAAGCTGTGTGGTCACTGCTTGTTCTGCCCTTTGTGTGACTTGTTACCAGACTTTTGGTTTGAGTTTTTATCATGCGCTTGTTGGCTGTGTGGTTTTTCCAGTGTCTGATTTACAAGAAGCTGCAGGAAACCCAGCAACGACATAAGTTAGCGAATGAACTCATGATGTTTCACATGCAGGTCAGTGGTAGTAGATAAGGCCTTAGTTCATCATCCCCCAGCCACCCCAACCAGCATACACCCATTCCCTTGGTTCATCATCCACAGCCACCCCAACCAACATACACCCATTCCCTTGGTTCATCATCCACAGCCACCCCAACCAGCATACACCCATTCCCTTGGTTCATCATCCACAGCCACCCAACCAGCATACACCCATTCCCTTAGTTCATCATCCCCAGCCACTCCAACCAGCATACACCCATTCCCTTACTTCATCATCCCCAGCCACTCCAACCAGCATACACCCATTCCCTTGGTTCATCATCCCCAGCCACTCCAACCAGCATACACCCATTCCCTTGGTTCATCATCCCAGCCACTCCAACCAGCATACACCCATTCCCTTGGTTCATCATCCACAGCCACTCCAACCAGCATACACCCATTCCCTTGGTTCATCATCCCCAGCCACTCCAACCAGCATATACCCATTCCCTTAATTCATCATCCACAGCCACTCCAACCAGCATACACCCATTCCCTTAATTCGTCATCCCAGGCCACCCCAACCAACATACACCCATTCCCTTGGTTCATCATCCACAGCCACTTCAACCAGCATACACCCATTCCCTTGGTTCATCATCCACAGCCACTCCAACCAGCATACACCCATTCCCTTGGTTCATCATCCACAGCCACCCCAACCAATATACACCCATTCCCTTGGTTCATCATCCACACCCACCACAACCAACATTCACCCATACCCTTTGTTCATCATCCACAGCCACCACAACCAACATACACCCATACCCTTTGTTCATCATCCACAGCCACCACAACCAACATACACCCATTCCCTTTGTTCATCATCCCCAGCCACCACAACCAACATACACCCAT
>CM060310.1:18898104-18923104 GCA_030674185.1 Monoplex corrugatus | reverse complement strand
AGACATGAAATAAGACAGGCGCAAATGTTAGGCCAATGGTCTTGGTCAAAACATGAAATAAGACAGGTGCAAATGTTAGGCCAATGGTCTTGGTCAAAACATGAAATAAGACAGGTGCAAATGTTAGGCCAATGGTCTTGGTCAAGACATGAAATAAGACAGGTGCAAATGTTAGGCCAATGTCTTGGTCAAAACATGAAATAAGACAGGTGCAAATGTTAGGCCAATGGTCTTGGTCAAAACATGAAATAAGACAGGTGCAAATGTTAGGCCAATGGTCTTGGTCAAAACATGAAATAAGACAGGCGCAAATGTTAGGCCAATGGTCTTGGTCAAGACATGAAATAAGACAGGCGCAAATGTTAGGCCAATGGTCTTGGTCAAGACATGAAATAAGACAGGCGCAAATGTTAGGCCAATGGTCTTGGTCAAAACATGAAATAAGACAGGCGCAAATGTTAGGCCAATGGTCTTGGTCAAGACATGAAATAAGACAGGCGCAAATGTTAGGCCAATGGTCTTGGTCAAGACATGAAATAAGACAGGCGCAAATGTTAGGCCAATGGTCTTGGTCAAGACATGAAATAAGACAGGCGCAAATGTTAGGCCAATGGTCTTGGTCAAGACATGAAATAAGACAGGCGCAAATGTTAGGCCAATGGTCTTGGTCAAGACATGAAATAAGACAGGCGCAAATGTTAGGCCAATGGTCTTGGTCAAGACATGAAATAAGACAGGCGCAAATGTTAGGCCAATGGTCTTGGTCAAGACATGAAATAAGACAGGCGCAAATGTTAGGCCAATGGTCTTGGTCAAGACATGAAATAAGACAGGCGCAAATGTTAGGCCAATGGTCTTGGTCAAGACATGAAATAAGACAGGCGCAAATGTTAGGCCAATGGTCTTGGTCAAGACATGAAATAAGACAGGCGCAAATGTTAGGTCAATGGTCTTGGTCAAGACATGAAATAAGACAGGCGCAAATGTTAGGCCAATGGTCTTGGTCAAGACATGAAATAAGACAGGCGCAAATGTTAGGCCAATGGTCTTGGTCAAAACATGAAATAAGACAGGCGCAAATGTTAGGCCAATGGTCTTGGTCAAGACATGAAATAAGACAGGCGCAAATGTTAGGCCAATGGTCTTGGTCAAAACATGAAATAAGACAGGCGCAAATGTTAGGCCAATGGTCTTGGTCAAAACATGAAATAAGACAGGTGCAAATGTTAGGCCAATGGTCTTGGTCAAGCGTCTGTTTTCCAAGCACAAACATTTAATGTGATAATGACGATTTATTACACAGTTGTAGTCTAGAGATATACAAACGTACACATTATCACCACTGACTAAACACAAACATTTAATGTGATAATGATGATTTATTACACAGTTGTAGTCTAGAGATATACAAACGTACACATTATCTTTACTTGCTGAATATATACATTTCATGTAACGATAAATAGTATACACCATTGATGGTAAATCCATTACTCCACAGTCTCCACCCATGAGCATATGCACATATACATCATCATCGTCATCATGGCGTTGGCGATCATGGCCCTCCATATGTATCTATCCTTGTTGCCACACGCACATCTTCCACCCTACTTCTGTCCTCAGCCACTCAGCAAGTCCGTCCAACATTGTCTCCCTGGGTCACCCTGGAACCTGGTGTTTAGTTATTGGCAGGCGAACGTCTGAACCATTCTGCCACTTTTCTCCACATATACATGTAATAAACATATAGCCTGATGGTGTAGTTCGGTGTTATGTGGACGATAAAAGAGAGTTGAGCAGTGTGTTGAACTGGAAATGTTCTGTTCCAGAGACACCACCTGGCACAGAGTATGTGTATCCTGAACACAGAGGGCAGCAACATCTTTGAGAACCTCACCAGCAAGGTATAGACGTCTTTTCTTTCTTTTCACCTGAAAGGTGACGCAAATTATAAGTCTGTTATTATTGACATGAAAGAAAATAAATCGTGTGTAATATTGCAGGATTTTTTTCTATAAAGTAATTGTAATAGTGAAAGATACAGAAGAAATTATCATTCCGAGAAAATGTGTAATACTGCAGTTTTGCTCTTTTAAGTAATTGCAACAGTGGAAGATAAAGGAAGAAATTATATTATCATTTGAGAAAACATGTATTACTGATGTTTTGCATCATAAGGTAATAGTAACAGCAAAGATAAGGGAGGAAATTATCATTTCTGAACAAATTGTAATTCTGAAGTTTTATATTATAAGGTAATTGTTAACACTGATTTCTGAGAAATTGGTTGGATTTGTACGGTCAAAACGCCAGACATGATGCTCAGACACAGCCTGTTTTGCTTTTCCAGCTAGATCTCACATGTCCTCAAAGAGATCCCAAGCTTGTTTACATTAATGGTTAGACGTTAAAACACATATCATACCTGTTGTTGATCCATGGTGTGTGTGTGTGTGGTGTGTGTGTGTGTGTGTGTGTGTGTTATGTGTGCATGTGTGTGTGTGTGTGTATGTCTGTGTGTATGTGTATGTCTGTTGTGTATGTGTGTGTATGTATGTGTGTGGGTGTTTGTGTGTGTGGGTGTGTGTACGTATGTGTGTGCGTGTACGTATGTATGTGTGCGTGCTGTGTACGTGTGTGTATGTCTGTGTGTTTGTGTATGTGTGTGTGTGTGTGCCAGGAGTATCAGCAAGTCCTGGATCTGATGAAGGACATCATCCTGGCCACCGATGTTGCCCATCACCTACGCATATTTGACAATTTACAGGCCATGGCTCAAGGTAACTTGTCCTCCTGTACACGCTCATGCACTGAGCCAATGTCTTGCCCGATTTCTGCCAGGCTTGTGTTGTCACTTTCTGTTACATGTTGTAGGTTCATAAAAAAATGGCAAAACTTCGGCAAGGTTTTTTTGTTTGTTGTTGTTGTTGTTTTGTGTTGTTGTTTTTTTTTGGGGGGGGGGTTCAGTTGTTTTTGTTTTTGTTTTTTTTTTTTTTGTTTTTTGGGGGAGGTTGTTTTTTTGGTTTTGTTTTTGTTTTGTTTGTTTTGTTTTGGGTTTTGTTGTTTTTTGTTGTTGTTTTGTTTGTTGTTGTTTGGTTTTTTTTGTGTGTTTTTTTAATATCTTCATCCTTGTTTGATAGGTTCGTTTGTTAGTTTGTTTATGCGCTTCTATCCTTCTTTCTGTCTGTCTTTCTTTGCCAGTTTGGTTGCTTGTTTGTAGAACGGTAGTGAGAGAAGCTTATAACTCAGTGGCTGGTTATGTTTTCATAAGGTCCCCTTTTTTATTCCTTAAGATGAGATACAAAAATGCACATGTCATACAATGTAGCCAAGACTGTTTCCAATGACAGACTGTTACAAATACTTGTATAAGATACAAAATCCACAGGCTAGGTAGGACCTCAGGATCTGGCCAGCTCACGGGGTTATGTACAGGCTTAAGGCTTGTGCCATGATAATTTTGGATCCCCTCCATCACATGGCATCAGTGCCTCAGTACATACGGAATTTAGTCCCAGCGCGGAGACGTCATCTTGAAAAATTGAAGCTGAAACTCTTTGTGCTGTTTTGTTGTGTGTTGTGTTGTGTTGTGTTGTGTTGTGTTGTGTTGTGTTGTGTGTTGTTGTGTTGTGTTGTGTTGTGTTGTTGATGTATATGTGAATTACGTTTGCAATATAGTCTTTTGTTAAAAATAAATTAAATATGATTTGATGCTCAGCAGTAAATTACTCATGTTCCTGGTTCCGTTTGCTGCATGTATTTCTAAACTGCTTCAATGTCTTTTTTAACATATTTGTGCAGTTTCTCTTGCAAAGTCCTAATGATTCCGACATTGTTTTATGTGAGGTAATAAAGACTATTCATTTACTGTAGCGTCTATGTCATCATCATCATGTGCCCGCCGCATGGCGTTGGCGATCATGGCCCTAGCCCTCCATATGAATCTATCCTTGTCGCTGCAAGTACATCCCCACCCTGTCTGTCTTCATCCACTGTCCAAGTCCGTCCAATATTTTCTCCCTGGGTCTACCGGTGCTCTTTTTTCCCTCCAGTTTCCTGTTGTGACTAGGTGCTCTAATTTCTCTTGCCTCATAAAATGTCCTATAAATGTTGCTTGTCTTTTCCTAATCTTCTTGGCTAATGTTCTTTGTCTGTGTGTGTATGTGTGTGTGTGGTGTGTGTGTGTGTGTGTGTGTGTGTGTGTGTGTGTGTGTGTGTGTGTGTGTGTGTGTGTGCTTCCATTTTTATTCATTTTCAGATGGCTACAGCAAAAGTGACCCGAAGTGTCGCAACCTGTTGCTGTGTCTCCTGATGACAGCATCAGATCTGTCAACCAGACCAGTCTGAACACACAAAGCACATCGGCAGTCAACTAATACTTAATGGTTAACGTTCACTAGAAACAGAGAAAGCACATCAAATTGGTTGATTTACTAGAATTTTTAAGAACAGAAAGTACGGTCAAGATAGTTTAACCTCTGAGAGCCAAAGTAGTATAAAAGGTCTGATGTTTGAATGTAGTCGAATGTGTGTTGTGCTGTGTGTGGGTGTGTGTGTGTTGTTGTGTTTGCAGAAGTTGTTGTCTGTGTGGTGGGTGTCTGTGTGTTTGTGTGTGTGTGTGTGTCTTGTGTGTAGTGTGTGTGTCTGTAGAGTGTGTGTGTCTGTGTGTGTGTGTGTGTGTGTGTGTGTGTGTGTGTGTGTGTGTGTGTGTGTGCGTGTGTATATGTTGTGTGTGTTTGTTCGCATTGATCATGTCTTCATTGAGTGAATAGACAATGTGTGTGTGTGTCTGTGGTGTGTGTGTGCGTGCGTGCGTGTGTGTGTGTTTGTGTATTCGTTCGTTCTTTGATTTAACGTCTTTTCTCTATGAGTGATATTAGACGAAGTGTTGTTGTGTGGGGGGGGGGGCTTTGTATAAAATGATTCTGAATGGGCGTTTGACAAAGGGTATTGAAATTGTGAAATGAAAATTCTATATTTTGTGCGAGTTTGAATACTCGTGGAGGTTCTCCAAGACACACCAGGCTATCTGATATTGAATTTTGAACTTGAAACTGAGGGATTCAATGGACTTGGAATGTTCCATATGATTTCCATCCAAATCTGCCAGTCACTGCACTGGGACAGGTTTATATGGACTACACAGTAGGTATCGTGCGGTTGAAGGTCTGCATTGTCCTTGATAATGATTTATGTCTTGTAAAGTGTCTTGTGTCCAGTGCGTTATCTGGCATTCGTGTTAAGCATGCCAGAAAATGTGAAACTGTATGGCATATATTGGTGGGATTTCAGCACAAAGTGCAGATGCCTGTGTCAGATAAAGACAGAATTATTGGACCCCTCTTTCCACAATGCAGGTGCTGATTTCATCATCATCTAGTGCCCTGTCACATGGCGTTGGCGATCATGGCCCACCATATGTATCTATCCCTTGTTGCCGCCAGCACATCTTCCACCCTCTCTGTCCTTGTCACTCACAATCCCTCAGTATTTTTTCCCTGGGTCTACCTGGTGCTCTCTTTCCCTCCAGCTTTCCTGTTGTCACCAGGTGCTCCAATTCCCCTTTCCTCATAAAATGGCCTATACATGTTGCCTGTCTTTTCCTAATCTTCTTATCAATGATCTTCTTGTGTCTGCCTCCATCAAGACTGTCTCTTTTTTTCTTTGCAGGTGCTGATCTACCAGGAGTTTTTCTCACAAGGCGACCTGGAGAAAGCTCTTGGAGAGAGTCCCCTGGAGATGATGGACAGGGAACGAGCGTGTGTCCCTGACCTTCAGATTTCTTTCCTCGACAACATTGCCATCCCAGTCTACGCGTAAGTTGTTGTTTCATTTCTTTCTTTTTTTTTCATTTTGTACCCAAAATATTTTATCTTCTTATGAACGTGATTATTCCTGGTTTTTGTCATTATTTCAGTTACCTACAACATATTTAAAAGAAGCTAGGTCAGGAAGATAACAGGATTTATTTGTTCGTTCTTTAGCGATTATAAAATTCACTAACCGTTTTTGCTACAAGCGTAGTCCCCGTCGTACCTTCACCAGAACCCTGTTGACCAGACTATGTCTGTTTCCACCCCCCCCCCCCCACCCCTCACTGTGAGGTTATAGGGTTGGACTGCTGAAGGCTAAAGAGAAGCAAACTCAGACCCAGAATCTCTGAACGAAGTGTTCTTTGCAGGCGAACAAAACTTAGCACACGAAGAAGAAGAAAGATTACACTAACACACAACCAACCTGAACACCGCTTGTGAGAACTACGGCATGAAGATCAAGACCAGCAAAACCGAGGCAATGAATACCAGCAACCGGAACATCAACAGTAATATTATAAAACTCACACAAGTGAGTGCATTCAAATATATCAGCAGCATTTTCACAGAAGATGAAAGAGTCAACAGGGAGATTGACATCAGACTCAAGAAAGCAAACCGTGTCAGGTATCAACTTGCAACAGCCCCCCAGTATCTCCACTGAATCAGAAGCCAAGTTCATCGGTTCCATTTTCATCACACTTTGACATTCCAGTGCCAGACCTTCATCCTGACCAAGCTCGTAGAGCGCAAAATTACCATCTATGAGATGTGTTGTTTGAGAGGAGCTGTCAACAAGACCAGATTGTTATTGTTGCTGTTATTTTGTTTTAAGCCCAGCCGACTGCATAGAGCCATATCAGGGCTATAACCGTTTCAAAACATACACCATACTTCAACGGGAAAAAAAGGTAAAGAAGATTAAGTAGCCTACACATGTCGATGAATTCGCGCACATAATCTAAGGTGTTGTCCCTGGCGGTGACCACTCCGTCCTATTTATCGCACAGGGGATTTAAAAAACATACCCGAATACAAATTAAAACATGAATAAGGACACAAAACAATATATAGAAACGGGCCTAAATTACTTAAAATTGCTTCCGCATATCTCACTTCCCTAGAGCCAAAAATGCACTTAATACATGTACCCTGTTATCACTCCTACGAGAATGTAGTTAAGACTTTATCGAATACATACAGGTGAATGGACCAGCAAAACAGAAAATGATAGGAAGAAATGACAGAAAGCGAAGGAGGAAGAAAGAAACAAAGAGAGTGACAGAAAAGAGGAAATTTCTAGCACACAATTTCCAGAAGATGGGGATACTTCTCTTTCCCTCCAGCTTTCCTGTTGTGAATAGGTGCTCTCCTCTTTCTTCATAAAATGGCCTATAAATGTTGCTTCCCCCTCAATTTTAAATCTTGCAAATATGTAGGGTTTTGCGCAGGCTCAGTTCATCTGCCAGACAATCGCTGGCAGATCTAGGTGGAGGGCATATGGAACTGTCTGGATGCGACGAATCCCTCTTGAACAAATCCACAAACATAGATGTGTGTTAAGATATTAACTTATCTGTTTAGTCCTGATATGGCACTACGCAGTCGGCTGGTCTTTAAAAATAAAAAAAATAACAATAACTTATATGTACCGTATATCTGAATCAAGATGAAGCCTGACTCACTCAGTAAACAAAATTGGATTTTTTGTTTCTTTTCCAGGGTGTTGGCAGAGATTTTCCCCGCCGCCAAGACAGTGGCCGACTGCGTCACGACCAACCGCAAGCACTGGGAGCGCAAAGCCCAGTTCCTGAGGGTGCACAACAGCTCTGAACGAAGCCTGAGCGTGCAGGAAATCATCGCCCTGGGGGAAGCAGAGGACAACGAGGTGGTGCAGACTGAGAACAGAATGGACACAAACCAGCAGAACGGGCGGTGAGAGGAACATCTCCATCTTTCCTGAAAGCTCGTCATGCAGTCAGAGCGAGTTGGTGATTCTGACATGTGCCTGGTTGTCACATCTCCTTGGGATGAGGTGTGTGTGTATGTGTATGTGTGTGGACACGGATGGCACGTTCTTCAACCGATCACGGACACAGCCAAGTTCTTGGCTGTTCTTTCTCCCTCGTGGCTGGAACCTGTTTTTTTAGCCAGGTCCGGCCCAGCCACTTAACCATTCTCTCGTGGTCCGGTGGCTGGGATGGACCTGGCTGGTACGCATTGTGTAGCTGTGTCCCAGGATGGATTTGTCATCTCCCCACCTTGCCATTCGGTGTATAAACGAGGTAATTTGATGACTGGGTCCGAATGGGTCAGGCAGCGATGGACTGTCGTCTCCCTCAACATTGCTCGGCTGAGGCTTGGCGTGTGGCGTCGTGAGAGCTCGGGAGTTGATTGGTTGACCGATGGTGAGGCATTATTGCTCTGGGCCTCACCCAGTACCCAGTTTGTTGATAATTGTTGTCAGACAATGACAAAGATGCTAATGACAACTGTGTAGTTTTCAGTTTGTGAACCTTACTTACCCGTACGGCATGATGAAGCAAAAACTGTTTAGCATGAATGATATTGACTTTTCATGGACAGTTGATACGGTCAACAATCACTCCAAGATGAATGTTGATTCGTTTACCATGCATTGATGGCAACAGTTGATGAATGTTATAATCAGCATACCATAATATGGCCGTTTGGTGTTTCGGCTGTTGCCAGTGGTGAAAAACTCGTTACTTAGCAATGTTCCAGACAGGAATGTGTATTTGTGTTTGTGTTTGTATTCATTTGCATGTATCTCTTTTTTGTCACAATGGATATACCATGTGAAATTCGAACTGTTCTCTTTGGGGAGAGTACGTTGCCTCTGTGCACCGCCATTCTTTCCCCCTTTTTTTGTATTCTTGTATCTGTTTATCTATGGAAGTGAAGTTTTCTGCCCTTGCCAAGGATAGCTCTTTCGTTGCCATGGGATCTTTATCGTGCGCTGAGTTCCGTGCTGCTCACGATTTTCTGTTTACCTCGTGAAAACGAATTTTTCTACAAATATTTTGTCAGGAACAAGTCGTTTGCGGTCATGGAATCTTTAACGTGCCGCCTCTCTGGATCTCGGTTTATCGTCTCCTCCGAAAAGTGTTGTGGTAACATAAATTATAGTTACAATATTTATATGGTGCAAAATCTTGACAGAAATCAAATCTAAGCGCTGAACATACACTTACGCACTGCATGCACACACACGCACACACACACACACACTCACACACACACACAAAACAACACACACACAACACACACACACACACAATGGCTATAAATGGGGAAAAAGAAGAAAAGCAATGGAAAATTATAGAGAACATATTATATACAAATATATATTACAATGTGATTCCACACCGAGTGGAGACAAGCTGCAGAGGGGTTGAGTGAGGTCAGGATTTTATGCAGAGGAGAAAAGGTGAGTTTTGAGAGCGGACTTGGAGACAAAAGTAGGTTGCTGACGGACTGAGAGAGGAAGTTTGTTCCAGGAGAGTGGACCAGAAACAGAGAAGGCACGTGGCCATAGTATTGAGCTTAGTGCGTGGAAAGCGAAAAGTCAGAGGATCGTGCAGATTCGAAGGGCATACGAGGAGTCAATCTGTCAAAAAACATTTTGCGGTTGAAGTTAGATGTTCACTAAATGTGGGTCTAAGTCAAAGTGGCTATCGGCGTTCAAGCCAGTAGGAACCAGAACTGCTCAAGAAATAGAATCAGAAAAGCGTGTTTGATAAAACAAGACAAGAGACAAGACTAAACAAGACACACGCTAAATTTTCAGCCAACTGGCCTCTGTTGAAAGCGTATATATCCACCAGACGGAGGTCGCTAAATTTTCGGCCAACTGGCCTTTGTAAAAAGCGTATATCCACCAGACGGGAGGTCGCTAAATTTTCGGCCAATTGGCCTTTGTAAAAGCGTATACCCAGCAGACGGGAGGTACCCAGCGAGAATCAAACCCAGACCGGCTGGTTAAAAGTTTGACGTCTTAGTCACTTGCTTATTGCGCCTGTCAGTTTTTAATGTGAACTGAGGGGGTTTTTTCATCAAGCAACTTTCACAGATGTTTCTGTGGTATTTCGTTTTCTTCAGTTTGCTCACTCTGCTAATAAAAATGTGATTTAGATGACAAAGTTTTATTGCAAATGATCACATGATAAAATTATTCTCATTTATTGTCATTGGGTGACCGAGGACAGACAGAGTGGAAGATGTACTTGCAGCGATAAGGGATGGATTCGTATGGCGGGTCATGATCGCCAACGCCACGCGGCAGGGCACATGATGATGATGATGATGATGATGATGATGATGATGATGATGATGATGATGATGATGTCATTGAACAGACTGTTGCATATCACTGTGATAGCCCTTTTAAGATGTCATGAATGGCTTTTTATGTGTCTGTTTTGTTTTGTTGTTCGCCACATCAAAGATGGAACTGATTTGTTTTGTTTGCTCATATTGACAAAGGTAAAGTGAAGAAATTTCAGGACTTTTTTTTAAAATGAATTTGAAATGGTTGTTCATATCGTTCACGTTCTTTTTTATGTGAGTGGTTGCCCAAAATTGTCTGATGTATTGGGGGGGGGGTTGGGTTTGTTTGTTTGTTTTTGTGGGTTTTTTGTTTGTTTTTGTTGTTGTTGTTGTTTTTAACGTTGTTATTCTTTCACAAGCTGGGTGTCCAGGGTTGTTGGAGGTATTATGTTTTTGCGTATTTTCTTTTTTCTTTAACGTTCTTGTTCTTTCACATGACGGCTAACCAAGACTGTTTTTTATGATTAAGTGTTCATGATGGATATCCAAGACTGTTTATGATGAAGTGTTCTTGATAAGATATCCAAGACTGTTTATGATTGTTTTATGCAGACACTTTAATGTATCCTACCAAAAAAAAAAACATTTTAGTCTGCTTCTGTACTGTGCACATGGCTGTACAAACTGTGCCTTGTCTATGCAGGTAGATGAATTAGAAAGTAGGTGCCGTGTTCATTGCGAATGACTGGATGGAAGATTGACTGGAACATTAGACACTGTTTAAGTGATCGTTTTCTTTGACTCTTGTTTCTTACTATGTCTTCCTGTCGTGTTCTTTCTTATCACTTCTTGTATCGGCCTGCCATTTCAATTACTACAAACCTGTTTTCAAAAAATTTGTTTTCTCTTTGAAATGTTGAATGCTGACTTTTTCTTTTTTTTTTTTATTTATTTTTTTTTTTTACAGAATGTCACATGTTATTCATTGTTATTGCTTGTTCAGTTTGTTGGAATCTGTACCTCACTTTGCATATGCAAATAGTGCCAGTTTTAAGGAATTTATGCCACCTTTTATCTGACATTTAACACTTGCTCATTCATTACACATCCAACCTCTACATAATGCTTGATTCACTGCCGGTTTTAATCTACATTAAACCTACTGCCACATGCATCTCTGGCTAAGCACAGAT
Source organism: Monoplex corrugatus (assembly GCA_030674185.1). Classification (NCBI taxonomy): domain Eukaryota; kingdom Metazoa; phylum Mollusca; class Gastropoda; order Littorinimorpha; family Ranellidae; genus Monoplex; species Monoplex corrugatus. Next base: position 18,911,805 of record CM060310.1, on the reverse strand, counting down.
CCCAATCACATATACAGCAATTAGTAAATAGAGATGTTGTTTGGGGTGCAAGAAAATGCATATTTTCTGTGCTGTACTTATGGCAAAGATTTAAATAAAGTATCGCAAAAAAAAAAGTCACAAACACTTTGGGACATTGTCTGACTCTGTGCAGCATTTTTGGAATGTTAGTTTGGGGCAGTTTGTTTCTGCAAGAGTTACTTGGTAAGGTAATAAAACGATTTTGTTTGAAACGAAAACTCTGGTTTGTTATTTGTTTATAACACAGCTATTAGTCTGTGCACCTATCGTGAGTGTATGAACAAATATGTGAATTTTAGTTTTGATGACTTTGAGCGTGACCCTATATCCGAGAAATGTTTCAAATGCATTTTCGAGGCTAGTTGACCATCTTGAATCTTACTTGTCAATTTTTTGTTCAAAAACACTGAGAAATATTTGAATATATTTCTTCTATCGTATTCTTATTTGTTTGACTGGAAAAGCTTTTTTGTTTTTTGTTTGTTTGTTTGTTTGTTCGTTTGTTCGTTCGTTTGTTTGTTTGTTCGTGTGTTTGTTTGTTTGTTTATCTTTGATAATTGTATTTGTGCTTTGTACATTATAAAAGAATAACGTCAGTGTGACAGCACATGTCAAGATATTTGCGCTAACTTTTAACCCTTTTCTGTGCTGATTTTGTTGTTATTAAGGAGGTTTTGTTGTTGTTGTTGTTTGTTGTTGTTGTTTTCACTTTTTTTAAAATAGTATGGAATTTTTGTGCCTCCTACTTTGAAATGCAAATTTGTTTTAGTCTGTTCAGGAATTAAGTGCTCCTTGTCAAAGCAATAAGAAAAACGTTATATGTCGTATGTTTTGTTTGTATTCCTTTCCGTTCTCTCATGATCATTTTCTGCTGTCTCTGTTTCAGCTGGTTTTGTGGATTTTGCAAGAGAAGTTTTCAATTACAGTATCGAGTATAATTCATGACGATATGTATACAACGTATAACTGATAATTGTTTAAAATGTTTTTGAGTTAGTTTTTCTGGAAAAAAAACTGTCACAAACAGGAATCGGCAGTATATAACTGAATGTGGTTAAAGTGGGGGTTTTTATGGAATATTTCTGCCACTAATGTTATGAAAAAGAAATTCTTAGTGTAGATTTATAGACGAAATATGTAAATCTGAACGATACCAAAATAATGACATGCAGATTTACAAGTCCATTATCTGATCCAGTTGCTTCATAACAGTTTATTGACGTTACTTTTCAAACGTTGTATGCAAGTTTTCTGTATTCAGTCCTTGCTCCTTTGGTTTTGTGTCTCTTTCTGTGAAAAGGAGCGTATATTATTCATTGAAAATTGTAAACAAAAACCAAGCATTTTCAATAATAATAAATTTGACCAATTTTGATCGATTTTGGACCATCAAGAAAATAAATTGCTCAAGTATAAATCTTTGTTTTTTCAGTTCTAGGCTTTCAGTTGATACAGTATTTGCTTGTAAGCTTGTTTACCTTTTTTTTGCGTACAGTATTTGCTAGTAAGTTTGTGTACATTGTTTTATGCATTTTTACACAAATGTTATGCGTAGAGGTTGGAAACACATTTTGTGTAAGAGCTATTCATGGAATTATGACCATTCCAATTGTGCTTCACCGTAATAGGCGTCTTGCTAGCAGTCATTGGCAGTTTTCTTCACCTTGTGCACACGAGACAGTCTTGATGGAGGCAGACTCAAGTAAATCATTCATAAGGAAGATTAGGAAAAGACATGCAACATTTATAGGCCATTTTATGAGGAAGGGGGATTTGGAGCACCTGGTCACGACAGGAAAGCTGGAGGGAAAGAGAGCACCAGGTAGACCCAGGGAGAAAATGCTAGACGGACTTGCGGAGTGGCTGAAGACGACGAGGGTGGAGGAGATGCTTGGGGCAACAAGAGATAGAGACAGATGGAAGTCCATGATTGCCAACGCCATGCGGCAGGGCACATGATGATGATGATGATGGGTAAAAGATATATGCTGGAAAGGTTAGAAGTACAAGGATAGGGTGGAACATGTAAACTATATCATACACTATACTGACATTACCAGAATGATTTGCACGTTTAGAAGGGCAGCGAAAAAGTCTTTTTTTAACATTGTGATCAAGGAATGAATGAAAATACCACAGTGCGAGTCCATTGCTACATCAACTGAGCCAACAAGCCTGATGAAAATTTCCGAGGTAAAATAGCCATTAGCCAAGAGAACAGAGTTTTCAATTCTGATTTCGACTTCTTCGTTCCATGCTGTCAGTTTCATTTCTGAGTTGAACATTTTCCATGTTCAAGTTTTACTATATTCATGTTTAAGTTTTACTTTGTTTATTTATTTGTTCTACTGGCAAGCTATAAGTTCGTGTTAACATTCGCGCATTATGTATTTTGTTTGGGACATAAAACAATTTGCTAGAGTGGCCTCGCAATTTCAGTTAGTCTTTTGCACTTAACAGGTTAAAGTCTTAAGTGTCTTCCAAGTAGTTTGTACTTGCAAACCTCAACAGCAATACTTTCCAGGCTTTGACATTTTTTTTTTTTTTTCGTTTTCAATGTTCCACGTTTTCCAGTGATGAAGAATCAAACTGTTGAACCAGCGTGGTTTAGGCTGCTGGCCATAGAAACTCACGCTCACGTCTCACGCCTCATGCTTCACGCCTCGCGCATGAATAGAAAAATGAACAGATGAGGTCTCTCTTGCACGCGGCCATACAACTCCACTCACGCTTCACGCTTCATGGTTCACGGTTCACGCGTGAGCGGAGAAGTGGGACTGTCCACTTTTTTCGATGCGTGAAGTTGAAGTTCCTGGTTACCATTGGCCATTTCAATTCTCCTCACATGCAGGATAGATGACTACAAAGAAAAATTGATCGAGTTGGTCTGGGCAAGGCCCCTCCTCTGGAATCCTGACTACAAGGACAAAGATAAAAAAAAATAAAAATAAAAACGCACAAGTTTGGGAAGACTTGGCGAAGATTCTGAACGAACCCAAAGTTAAGGAGATGATGGAATGTACGGTGGAATTCTCCCCGTGATTCTATAAGGAATAAATGTTCTCGTCACCATATGCTTTGTCTCTTTCGCTTCCTCCTCCTGAGCAAGAGCAAAATCAGGAGGTCTTCTTCGTCGGAAGAATCCATCTTCGGAATAAGAAATAAACCACGAATATTGTCTCTGATCAACTGAGCAAACAGCACTGTATTCTGGCACCGTCAGCACAAAACAGACGCGTGAGCAGTGAGGCGTGAGCTCCTGTGGCCCAGTGCATGAAATGTGAGGCGTGAAGCATGATGCGTGAGACGTGAGGCATGAGTTTCTATGGCCCAGCAGCCTTAGGAACAGCTGACATTTTTAACCTTTTGGTACTGAGCAGTGAAGGGAATGAATGAAAGTACTGTATCGGTCATATGAATAAGTATGTGTGAATATGAGATCAGAATCAAAGTTTGTGTGATGCAATGTAATGTGATATTATCTATGTAATTGTTGGACAATCTTTTGTTGTTATCTTGGGATCAATTTCCTAATACATTGCAGTTATTGATTGTATTACAGTTCTTTGGGATGCTTTCCATTTGTATCATCAGTTACTTTGAGGATGCTTTCCATTTGTATTATCATGTTATCTTTGGGGATGCTTTCCATTTGTATCATCATGTTATCTTTGGGATAGCTTTCCATTTGTATCATCATGTTATCTTTGGGGATAGCTTTCCATTTGTATCATCATGTTATCTTTGGGGATAGCTTTCCATTTGTATCATCATGTTATCTTTGGGGATAGCTTTCCATTTGTATCATCATGTTATCTTTGGGGATAGCTTTCCATTTGTATCATCATGTTATCTTTGGGGATAGCTTTCCATTTGTATCATCATGTTATCTTTGGGGATAGCTTTCCATTTGTATCATCATGTTATCTTTGGGGATAGCTTTCCATTTGTATCATCATGTTATCTTTGGGGATAGCTTTCCATTTGTATTGTCTGTTATCTTTGGGGATTGCTTTCCATTGTATTATCATGTTATCTTGGGGATAGCTTTCCATTTGTATTGTCGTGTTATCTTTGGGGATAGCTTTCCATTTGTATTATCATGTTAACTGTGGGATAGCTTTCCATTTGTATTGTCGTGTTATCTTTGGGATAGCTTTCCATTTGTATCATCATGTTATCTTTGGGGATGTTTTCCATTTGTATTGTCGTGTTATCTTTGGGGATTGCTTTCCATTTGTATTCATGTTATCTTTGGGGATTGTTTTCCATTTGTATTATGTTATCTTTGGGGATTGCTTTCCATTTGTATTATGTTATCTTTGGGGATTGTTTTCCATTTGTATTATGTTATCTTTGGGGATAGCTTTCCATTTGTATTATTATGTTATCTTTAGGGTTGTTTCCATTTGTATTGTATGTTATCTTTGGGATAGCTTTCCATTTGTATTATTATGTTATCTTTGGAATTGCTTTCCATTTGTATTATGTTATCTTTGGGATAGCTTTCCATTTGTATTATATGTTATCTTTAGGGATAGCTTTCCATTTGTATTATCATGTTATCTTTGGGGATTGCTTTCCATTTGTATTATCATGTTATCTTTGGGGATTGTTTTCCATTTGTATTATCAGTTATCTTTGGGATTGCTTTCCATTTGTATTATGTTATCTTTGGGGATAGCTTTCCATTTGTATTAATGTTATCTTTGGGGATAGCTTTCATTTGTATATCATGTTATCTTTGGGGATTGCTTTCCATTTGTATTATCATGTTATCTCTGGGATTGATTTCCATTGTTATTGTTATCTTGGGATGTTTCTTTTTGTTTTTTGATAACTTACCATTGTAATTTCATTCGTTCTTGCTGCTAGAAAAATGATTGTATTTTACGTGGTGTATTTACTTTCCATTGTAGCTAAGAAATTGGTCAGCATGGCAATGGCCTATGCCGTCAGTTTTACAGCTTTGAATCTGGGCATTGAATTTGTGTTGGGAAATTTGTTTTTGTTGTTTTTTTCACATTTTTATGCAAAATGCAGCAGAAACATTCTTACACTTGCTTACTGTTTGTTGTGTGGTAATTTTATTTTGCTCTCTCTGTCTCTGTGTGTCACTGTTTTGTTGTTGGTTATGTTTTTTTGCTCTCTCTGTCTCTGTGTGTCACTGTTTGTGTGTGGTAATGTTATTTTGCTCTCTCTGTCTCTGTGTGTCACTGTTTGTGTGTGGTAATGTTATTTTGCTCTCTCTGTCTTTGTGTGTCTCTCTCTCTGTATCTCTGTCTCTCTCTCTCTCTCTCTCTCTCTCTCTCTCTCTCTCTCTCTCTGTGGTAATGTTATTTTGCTCTCTCTGTCTCTTCTCTGTCTGTCTGTCTGTCTCTCTCTCTCTCTCTGTTTCACACACACACACACACACACACACACACACACACATACACACACACACACACACACACACACACACATACACACACATACACACGCACACACGTGTGCTTACTCGCTCACTCTGTTTCTGTCACTAGTCTAATACATTACGATACCTGTTTGAACAAATATTTACATTTACAATGAAATCTAAAGTAAAAGCAAATTACAGTACTTTATAATTGAATCAATTTAAAAGGGAAAAAAAAGACGTGAATTGCATAGGATATCAGCTGCCGTGTTTATTTCAGTATACCTTTTTCCCTAGCGAACTTTTTGTGGAATGTTTTGTTAGTAAGGGAGCGTCAGTCAAAGGGAAACAACTTTTCTATATCAGAAATCTCTGTGCAAACTTGGGCCTATTTACTGTTCGTGGATTGGACGAACTTTATGACCCGTTATGAGGTCCCAAGCAAACAAATCACTTGGTATTCTTTCAAGGGAAAACAGAGGCAAAAAGGAAGAAAGGCAGACCTCCAGTCTCATACATCGAGAACATAACCAACATCAGTGGCCTGAATGTTCAAGAAATTGACTGCCTAGCGTTGTTGTTGTTGTCGTTGTTGTTGCTGTTGGTGGTGTTGGTGTTGCTGTTGTTGTTGTTTTCATGTTGTATGAATCCATACAATGATACAACAAGCAAATAACATCAAGCAACAACCACAACTTTGTAGTTTTGAGATTTGTGTCTTTTCTTTCTTTCTTTGTTTCTTACCTTCTTTTTTCTATCTTTCTATCTATCTATCTTTCTTTCTTTCTTATTTTTGTTATCTTTCTTTTTCTTTCTTTCCCTTATTTCTTATCTGTTTGTTTGTTTCTTTCTTGCCTTCTTTTTTTCTATCTTTCTATCTATCTATCTTTCTATCTATCTATCTTTCTATCTATCTATCTTTCTTTCTTTTCTTTCTTCCTTTCCTTTCTTTCTTTCGTATCTATCTTGCATTGTTTTCTTTCTTTTCTTTCTTTCTTTCTTTATTTCTTTTCCTTTCTTTCCTATCTTTGTTTCTTTTCTTTCTTACTTTCTTTATTATCTGTCTTTCTTTCCTATCTTTGTTTCTTTTCTTTCTTACTTTCTTTATTATCTGTCTTTCTTTCCTATCTTTTTTCTTTTCTTTCTTACTTTCTTTCTTTCTTTGCCTTTCTTTCTTATTTTTTTTCTTTTCTTTCTTTCTTTCTTTCTTTCTTTCTTCTTTCTTTATTATCTGTCTTTCTTTCTTATCTTTGTTTCTTTTCTTTCTTACTTTCTTTTCTTTCTTTGCCTTTCTTTCTTATCGTTTTTCTTCTTTCTTTCATGTCATTCATTTTTTCTTTCTTTCTTCTTTCTTTTATTTATTCTCATCTTTATCATGGCTGCTTCTTTGTCTGTTTGGTTGGATTTTATTCGCCAGCCTAAATTTACATCATGTACAAAACTGGCCTGAACCAATTTCATAAATCCCAAATGCTGTTTGGAACTGGATCGCTGCTCTCATGATTGCTGGTTTTTTCTTTTATACCAAACTTTCATCATATGTGCAAAACAAGGTCCTCGGATGATGACAACTTAACAGCAACAAAACTTTAGTTTAGTGGATGTATTCCTGTGATGGTTGTTCTAGAACTGTTCAGTATTCTGAGATACACTCAGCACTGAGACTTTACATGGGCACGTTGTTCCTCTGACATGAATTGTTTATACTTCAAACTGTCTGTTCAATTTAATTCAATTCAGTAAACATTTGTTGTCTTATTGACAAATATCTGTTATGTTTAATTCGATTCAATAAACATTTTCTGTCATGTTAACAGCTGTCTGTTCAATTTAATTCAATCAATAAACATTTGTTATCATATTAACAACTATCCTGCTTTCTTCAATTGTTAGTTCAATTCCATAATAAAATTTGTTTCATATTAACAACTACTGTTCAATTCCATAATACTTGTTCATATTAACCTCGTAATTCAATAATACATTTGCTGTTCTAATATTAAACAAAACATATCTGTTCAATTTAATTCAGTTTAGTGAACATGTGTTTTCATATTAATTTAACAGCTATCTCTCTTCAATCTGGTTCAGTTCAATAAACATTTGTTGTCATATCTGTTCAATTTGATTATATTCAATAATATTAATTGTCATATTAACTAGTGCTGTACTAACAGACAAAATTGCTATTATTGAAATCTGTGATGTAAGATGAAATGTCTTTTACATGAAATGTGAAATCAAACGGTTTCTGTTTCACATGATGAAAATATGATTTGTAAGCTTTTGTTGTTTGTTGTCGTTGTAGAGGGATGGTTTGTTTGTTTGTTTGTTTGTTGTTTGTTGTTTGTTTGTTTGTTTGTTTGTTTGTTTGTTTTAACTAAAATGAACATTAACTATTCAAGAGCACTTGAAAAAAAAAAACATTCGGTGTTCCACTGATATTTTATGCACGGTTGCGAAGTATCAATGATTATCGTTATTGCCATGATAATGATATGATGTGACGATATGACTGTCAAGTATATATTATGCCTGCATACACCATGCAAAGGGACCAACATTGTCAGATTGGAGCGATGTCTTTTCCATTTCTCCCATTTGAAAACGGGAGGACGGAAGATTTTTTTTAATATTTTACGGTGGGTTTTTTGGTGTGTGTGGTGTTGTGTGTGTGGTGGTGCTGTGTCTGTGTGGTTGTTGGGGCGTGTGTTTGTGTGTGTTTGTGTGTGTGTGTTTGTGTGTTGTGTGTGTGTGGTTCTTCTCCTCACTCTCTTTCTCTCTTTTTTTCTCTTTCTCTCTCTCTCTTTCTCTCTCTTCTCTGTCTCTCTCACTCTCTCTCTCTCTCTGTGTCTCTCTCTCTCTCTCTCTCTCTGTGTCTCTCTCTCTCTCTCTCTCTCTGTCTGTCTGTCTCTCTCTCTCCTCTCTCTCTCTCTCTCTCTCTCTCTCTCTCCTCTCTCTCTGATCTCTTATCTACAGTACGGTGCAACACTGATATCAATCAGTCATCTTTTCATCGTTAAACAGTATAGATGTTTTTTGCGTTCTTAACAATAAAGTATATTTTCCTTTCATTGGAATTCACCACTTGACTCTTTGTCATCAAAAACCGTTTGGGAATATGTTCTACTTAACTTGTTAACTATTCACTGATGTTGTGGCACTGAACTTTTTTTTTTTTTTTTCTTTTTTTTTTTTTTTTTTCAAGTGTTTGGGAACATGTGTTAGTCTTTTACCATATTGCCATTACTGTTGTTGTACTGCACTCAAATCACTCAAAACACCATGTATTCACTTTTCAATGTTTCTCACGCTCTATTGCAGAGGATGGGTTTTTTCTTTACCCAAACTTACTTCAAAAGTGTACAGTTCATGTAGATATGAATGCAGGTGACTGAGGAATCAGATTTTGGTTTCATGGATGATAAGATATTCTCTGTATGAATCTGAAAAGAAGTGTGAAATGTTTTAATGAACATTGGTGTTGGGTGGTAATCCAAAATCATAGTGAGAAAGAGAGAGAGAGTGTGGTGTGTGTGTGTGTGTACGTGTGTGTGTGTGTGTTGTGTTGTGTGTGTGTGTGTGTGTGTGTGTGTGTGTGTGTGTGTGTGTGTGTGTGGTGTGTGTGTGAAATGAAGTATATTTTCTAGCGCTATGATATAAACACGTAGACTAGCTAACATATCTGCCATTACTAATTTACTTATGTTGAAACAACAGAAATATATATTGCAAAAGAATTAATAATCAAACGAATTAGACCTTCCCCAAAAAAGTACTGTGTGCGTGTGTGTGTGTGTGTGTGTGTGTGTGTGTGTGTGTGTGTGTGTGTGTGTGTGTGTGTGTGTGTTTTGTTGTATATATATATATATATATATATATATATATATATGTTTATATTTTGTGTGGTAGTGTTGTGTCGTTTTGTGTGTCTGTGTGTGTGTGTATACAGTTAAGGAGTTTCCTGTTAATCGTTCGAATTTCACAATTTCAGCTGCTTTGATTTGCATTACCTTTACTAATTCAATTATCTTCAACGTAGGATGAATTGCGTTTATGAATCTTGTGTTTTCTAACACACACAGAATAAATGACTTGTCTTGAACAGCACGCTGAATATATGATCTTTGGGTTCTGTATAATGGCTAATGAAACTTGTATTCGTTTTAACACTGTTATCACGTATTGTGTGTAATTTTGTTTTATAATAACACTGTATCATTCTTATCAATAAAGTATTACGATACTGGTGCAATATATACTCCTTTTTTTTTTTGTATGCTCTCATGTTTCTGTATGTATATATTAGTTTTATTCGCTTTAATATGCACCATTTTAACCCTTTGACTCCAGCACCCTATCCACCAACTGCAAAAACTTAACCCTTTGACTCCCTCATCCTAGGATGAGGGAATCAAGGGTTAAGTTTTTGTTTGGCTAGCATGGTTGACAATGCAGGATGCTGGTAGACAAGGTGCGGGAGTCAAAGGGTTAAGTTTCAAATGTGTACAGCCGTTTTAGATATTAAAGAATTGAGAGGCTTGTATAGATAATGACATAAATTCGTGTATCCTACATCATGAGAAGAACAATGAAAAAAAAAGAAAAAAAAAGGAATGCTAGGATTCACGTAGTGGTTAATGCTAAAGACTTAAATATTGTAGTGTGTTTGTTGATTATAGAATGCTTTGAACGCGGAAAGGTCCGTGTCTATATGATTGGTGGATTTTTGATTTGTGTTTGTTTTATGTTTGTTTGGTTTTTTTTTTTTTTTTTTTTTGTTTTTTTTTTTTTTTTTGGGGGGGGGGTTTACTCTGTATTGTACAAACAGTGTGTCACGAGGACTGTTACACATATGTCATGAACCTGTGAGCGTGGCTCAAATCACAGGAACCAGACAGAGAGCAGGTATAATATGTGAGATGCATTTAACTAACTACATTCAAATACATTGTTGTTGTTTGTTTGTTTTTAATTACATGGGGGCAAGAGCTTTTAATATCTTCGTTTTAATCTGAAACTTTGCTTTGTATAATCAAAGTCGATTTGTAGCTATGTAATTTTTCAGGCATAATGATGTTCATAGTGATGTACATATCTGTGAGGGTTAGTCGTTTTGACTTTTTGTACAGATGTTTGCGAGTGTAGATAGATGGTAGATTCCGCTAATTTTGACCTTTTGTAAAGTGTGTTGCAAGCAACAGACTCCTCTCTGTTGTTGAATGTTGGCATTTGTAGAGAAGTTGCACGTTTTTTTTGGCTTCGGCAATATATGGAATCCACACGTAACTGTATCGCCGATAGTTATGAAAAACTTGTTGTTGAATTATATGGAATCCGTAAAAGATGAATGACAATTATGTTCACTGTTAATCGTTATCGTGTATCGTTCTGTGTGGCATGAGGGCAGTTCTGTGTTGTATTGATTGTCAATGAATGAACTGATATTGACTGCAGTATATCAAGCGAATGCACATTATGTAATCAAACGTAGTTTATTCTCACTTGTTCTGTAATAAAATGTATTGTAGTCTCATTTGTTTAAAAAAAAAAAGACAGGGGCATGTTATTCAGATTAAGCTGCTATGTATGTCTGTGGACAAGAAGAAATGTATATTAGCAATGGCTTTTCAATTCTTAATGGACAACCCCCTACTGATTATTTCATCCTTAGGTCAGTTGTTAGGTAGTCTCGATAATGCAGTTTGAATGGGCGTAGTTATTCCTGTTTTCTTCTTCTTCCGTGGTCACACGCACTCTTCAATGTAGTTTGGAGTTTGTTCAAGAGGGATTCATAGTACTCGGACATGTCCATATGTGCTCCACCAAAATCTGCTAGATATTATCTGGCAGACTCCCTAAGCCTGCGCAAAACCCCCCAAGGTCTTGAAATGGGGATAGGGATGTGGGGGGAGGTTGGGAGAAGGGACCTATGAAAATCTAAGCTGATACCATCAGAATGACGGAAATACAAAAATGGGCAGCGAACACCCAAGCTTTTTTTTCTTCTTTTTTTTTTTTTCAAAGTTGCGGACTGGGATTGAACTCAAGATATCAGATCTAAAGTCCACGGCTCTATCAAAAACAAAAAACAAAACAAACAAAAAAAAAAAACAAAAAAGAGAAGAAAAAAGGAGAAGGAAAGAAACAATCAACCCGCACTCCTCAGGAAGATGAATTAATATTTTATATGATATATCTGGGACATACATTTATAGGACATTTTATGAGGAAAGGGGAATTTGAGCACCTGGTCACAAGGGGAAAGCTGGAGGAAAGAGAACACCAGGTAGACCCAGGGAGAAAATATTGGACGGACTTGCATGGTGGCTGAGGACAGAGAGGGTGGAAGATGTACTTGCAGCGACAAGGGATAGATTCGCGTGGAGGGCCATGATCGCCAAACGCCATGCAGCAGGGCACATTGATGGTGATGATGATGGTGATGATATCTGGGACAAAAGAAAATACAAATATATGTTCTTCTTCTTCTCTTTTGTCTTTTTCTTTCATAACAGCCAAGACTCCTACCCTGAGTGAATTTCATGTTTTTAAAGTTTTGTCTGTAAACACATTTTAACCATATTTTCAACTCTGTTGAGATGCCAGAACTAGAGCTGCATGTCTAGGCTAATTTTTGCTGGGTTTAAACTTCAGCTTTCAATAGTTGAAAATGAAAACAAACGGAAAAAAAGAAAAACATATTATGAAGCCAAAGATAAATAAGCTGTCAAGGATTTTTGTGCTGTTTTGGGATTTCTCTGGTCTGTGTGTGTGGGTTTATGCCTGTCTTTCGTTGGTGTAGAAATATGAATCATTGTCCACAGCCTTGTTTATGCAAAATGGGAAATCACACTGCAAGATAGGAAAAATCATAGTATGGCTTTTCTCTCTTGTTTTGTTATTGGTTCCTGTTTGTTGTTTTGTTGTTGTTGTTGCTGCTGTTGTTATTGTTGTTAAAATCGGTTAATTGTCATTATGTATTTTCATCATAGGGACCTGTCTCACGTCGGAAAACAGGAAGCTTTGTTTGTTTGTTTGTTTGTTTGTTTGTTTGTTTGTCTGTCTGTTTGGGAATTTTGATAATTACTGCTTGATTATATGTTATGTAGCTGTTAGTTTTGTTCTTGAATCACTTACACAATCATTTCTGAACGCTCGAGCCGAGTAAACACACCACACATGCATTTTCTTATTGTTATTGATTCTGTTGTCTGTGTGTGTGTGTGTGGTGTGTGTGTGTGTGTGTGTGTGTGGTGTGTTGAGTGTGCGTGTGTGTAAGTGTGTGTGTTTGTGTGTGTTTGAGTGTGCGTGTGTGTAAGGTGTGTGTGTGTGTGTGTGTGTATATGTATTTGTGTTTTTGTATTTGTGTGTGTGTGTGTGTGTGTACGTGTGTGTACTGTGTGTGTGTGTGTGTGTGTGTGTGTGTGTGTGTGTGGTTGTGTGTGGTGTGTGTGTGTGATTGAGGACAGAGAGGGTGGGAGATGTACTTGCAGCGACAAGGGATAGTTTCGTGTGGAGGGCCATGATCGCCAACGCCATGTGGCAGGGCACATCATGATGATGATTTTTTATTCATAAATATATGTATGTATGCATGTATGTATGTATATATATATACATGTATATACACATATATATGTATATATATGTATGTATGTATGTATACATATGTATGTGTATGTATACATATATATGATGTATATATATATGTATATATATATAGATATATATATGTATATATATATATATTATGTGTGTGTATGTATATGTATCTCTCTCCCTCTCCCCCCACCTCTCTTTCTCTCTCTCTCTTTCTCTCTCTCTTATTGCTTGTGTTCTATACAAACACATTAAAAAGAAGATATAGAGACAGCTAACAAACAAATCAGACAACCAAATATACAAGCAACAAATGCTGGCAGATTGTATCAAAAGACATTCAATGTCAATACATCAGCCATTTGTGAAATTTTTCATGTCACGCAGCAGCTAAAGCATGGAAGAATCTATAGAAAAAATATACAAGAGACACCATTCCTATGTCCAACGGTTCAGTAAATAACCTCAAATACACACAACCTGTATCAACAACAAAGAAAGTCATGATGAATATTTCGGACGAGATGGTTTGTCGCTACGCCATCATCATCATCATCATGTGCCCTGCTGCATGGCGTTGGTGATCATGGCCCTCCATACGAATCTATCCCCTGTCGCTGCAAGTACATCTCCCACCTTCTCTGTCCTCATTAATAAAGAAGATAAGGAAAAGACAAGCA
>CM060310.1:18888104-18893104 GCA_030674185.1 Monoplex corrugatus | reverse complement strand
TGGTTGGTTGGTTGGTTGGTTGGTTGGTTGGTTAGATGGATGGATGGATAGTTGGATGGTTGGTCTGTCGGTCGGTCGGTCGGTCGGTCGTTTGGTCGGTCGGTCGGTTGGTTGCTTGGTTGCTTGCTTCCTTGCTTGCTTACTTGCTTGCTTGGTGACTTGGTTGGTTGTGAAAGGTGTAACAATTCCATGTCTCCAGTCAGCCATATCTTGTGTCGTTCCACTTTACAGTGGTGACATCGTCACGACCTAGATACGGGCCGGCCTCCTCAGAGTGTCAGGAGTTAAGGGCCGAAACACTTGCTGAACAAAGGGGGCTCTCCTCTGATGACCATCTGCTGTCTGGCTCTCCCTTGAGTTTCGTACTGCTTGTGACGTTCCACTAAATTTACGGTGGTGACATGGCTTTAGTACGTGTTCAGCCATCTGGTTATCTTGACCACAAAGGTGATGGCGTGGATTTGAACTTGCGGGTCAAGCCAGGTGTTGAGCCGGTTGTAGCATATGCAAAACCTCATCAGGACCTCTGGCTGATGTTGTCTGGACAGAAGGTGGTAGTCGTCCCCCTTTCTCTTTCTCTTTCTGGCATAAGGAATGGTTTGATGGCACTCTTCATCTCGCTGTCGCTGACGCTGTTGTCTGCTTGGTCTTCCTGGGCTCCTCTATTTGCTAGTTTATCTGCGGTCTGGTTTCCCAGGTATTCCACAATAAGAGGGGATCCACTGGAGAACCGGTTTTGTCGTTGTTGTTGTTGTTGTTGTTGTTGTTGTTGTTTCTGTTGCTGTTGTTGTTGTTTTGGTTTTGAATTTGGTTTTGGTTTTGGTTCTTCCAATGGCTCCTGGGTAGCATGATCAGAGTGAAAGGGTTAAGTTTTTGCTTTGCTGACATGAATAATAATGTATGAAGCTGTTGGATAGTCTGAGGGAGTCAAAGGGTTAACATTTTGCCTTATTCTCCTGGCTGATGATGCAGGAAGCTGGTGGACAGTGTGAGGGAGTCAAAGGATTAACTTTTTACCTTATTCTTATGGCTGACAATGCAGGGAGCAAACGATATCGTGAAGGAGTGAAAGGGTTAAATCTGACCTTGCTTTCATGACTGACAATGCAGGAAGCTAGTGGAAGTCTAAGGGAGTGAAAGGGTTAAGGTCTTGCCCTGCTATCACGACTGATGATAATGCAGAAAGCTGCTGGACAGTCAGAGGAAGTCAAAGAATTAAGGTCTTGCCTGACTTTCAGGACTGACAGTGCAGGAAGCTGTTGGACAGTATGAGGGAGGAAAAGGGTTAAAATCTTGCCTTACTCTCCGGACTGACAATACATGAAGCTGGTGGATAGTGTGAGGAAGTAAAAGAGTTAATTTTTAGCCTTACTTTCATGGCTGATGATGCAGGAAGCAAGAGGATATTGTGAAGGAGTGAAAGGGTTACATTTTGCCCTACTTTCAGGACTGACAGTGCAGGAAGCTAGTGGACAGTATGAGAGAGTCAAAGGGTTAAGTTCTTGCCTTACTTTCACGACTGATAATGCAGGAAGCTGGTGGACAGTCAGAGGAAGTCAAAGGGTTAAGGTGTTGCCTTATTTTCACGACTGACAATTCAGGAAGCTAGAGGACAGTATGAAGGAAGGAAAGGGTTAAGGTCTTGCCTCGCTATCACGACTGATAATGCAGGAAGATGGTGGACAGTCAGAGGAAGTCAAAGGGTTAGGTGTTGCCTTACTTTCATGACTGACAATGCAGGAAGCTAGAGGACAGTATGAAGGAGTCAAAGGGTTAAGGACTTGCTTGACTTTCATGGCTGATGATGCAGGAAGCAAGAGGATATTGTAAAGGAGTGAAAGGGTTAAATTTTGCCCTACTTTCAGGACTGACAGTGCAGGAAGCTAGTGGACAGTATGAGAGAGTCAAAGGGTTAAGTTCTTGCCTTGCTATTATGACTGATAATGCAGGAAGATGGTGGACAGTCAGAGGAAGTCAAAGGGTTAAGGTCTTGCGTGACTTTCACGATTGACAATGCAGGAAGTTGGTGGACAGTATGAAGACGTAAAAGGGTAAAGGTCTTGCCTTGCTGTCCCAGCTGATAATAATGCATGAAGGTGGTAGATAAAGGGGGTGGGGGAGTCAGAAGGCTCAGAGGTAGTTAGGGTGGATCCTCCTTGTTTAAGTCGATTAATCCCTGGCGGTGCCCTCAATCACCTTCGTTCGTGTCCTGTTGATAATCTACAACGAACCCCAGCTTGTGTCATTGGCTGTAGCGGTAATCCTTTTGTGTACCCTGGTACCCGTGGTGCCGTGGTTAGCGCTGTGTATTAATGACTGGGAAGCCATGAGTTCAAATCCTTCAGTCCTGTCAGAATCATTGTAGGGAATTTTTGGCCCCAACTGGTTCGTATTCAGAGTTGGGCGTACTATGGAAATGAAACTGCACGGTCGATTCTCATCAATATCATAGATGTTTCACTGAGGGTGTTGCTCAAATAACGTAACACCGCAGGTGTCTGTATTTCTCGGGTCTCGTTGACCATGACTAACATGTGAAACTTTACATGGATAAAAAATTCTATCATTCAGATGATATTACACAGCTTAAGTAAACTAAATTTTTTGTGTTTTTGGTTTTGGTGTTTTTTGTTTTGTTTTTTGTTTTTTTTTTTTTAACTGATTTCATTCGATTTTTTCCTGCCCATTGTCTGCATCAAACAACCAAGTAAATCAAACAGACTCAGAAAATGTCCAACATTTCAAATATCTAGGTTTGTAAAAGCAAATGACGGCTCCTGCACCAAAGATGGGAAAACAAGAATTGGCATGGCAAAACAAAACAAAAATGGTCCAGTTAAGAAAGACAGAGGGCTTCCCAAAGATTTAAAACTAAGATTCCCGAAAATTTTTATTTGGCCTGTTTCAATGTGTGATTGCGAAGCCTGGAATCTAAGAAAAGACGAAGATAATGATATCAGTGCAGCAGAAATGTGGCTCTGTAGACGACTTCTTAGAGTCAAATGGATAATAATTACAATATTTATATAGCGCAAATCTTGATAAATCAAATCTAAGCGCTGAAGCAGACACACACGCACGCAGCACGCACGCCACACACGCACACACACACACACACACACACACCACGCATGCTATAAATGGGAAAGAATAAAAGCAATAAAAGCAGAATAAAAGCAGGGAAATTATAGAGAGCATAGCATATACAAATATATTAACCATGTGATTCCCTCGAGCGAGACAGGCTGCAGGGGGAGGGGGTTGAGTGAGGTTAGGATTTTATGCAGAGGAGAAAAGGGGTTTGAGAGCGACTTGAAGGAGACAAAAGTAGGTGCTGACGGACTGAGAAAAGGAAGTTTGTTCCAGAGAGTGGACCAGAAACAGAGAGGCTCGTGGACCATAGGTATTTGACTTAGTGCTGGAAAGTGAAAGTCAAGGATCGGAGCAAGCGGAGGGTACGTGAGGAACATAGATCTCAAGTAGCTTGACAGGTAATCGGGGCTGCGTTTTTGAGCTTTTGTAGCACATGGTGTCTAGTTTGTATTGTATGCGCTTTGATACAGGGAGCCAGTGAATTTGTGCCAGGAGAGAGATATGTGGTCAGCTTTTTTCTTTGAGTACAAGGCGTACAGCATTGTTTTGAATGCGCGTAGGATGTGAATGTGAGGCAGGAAGACCAACAGAGTGAATTGCAATAGTCATGCGAGACATTATGAAGGAGAGAACGAGTTTTGCGTTGTTTCGACAAGAGATACTTCCTGATCAGCCTTATAGGGATGGAGATGATAGTACAGGATCTGGCAGTTTGAGAACAAAGTTGTTCATGGAGAGGGTAGAGTCATGCAGACACCAAGGTTTTTATCTGAATCAGAATTGGGACTGATGTTTCATAATGGAGGAAGAGGAGGCAGCTGAGAAGTTTCTGACGGGTGCCAATGCGGATAGCTTCTGTCTTGTCGTCATTAGCTGAAGTTTATTGTGTGTCATCCAGTTCTTAATCCGAGTAACACTCAGTGGTGCGAGTCAACAGCGCTGTATATTATCAGGTGAGTCATGTCTTGAAGTTGGGTGTCATCAGCAAGAAGGGTGTTATAGAATGGAGTTGATGATGGTGGACAGGGGAGTTGTAAAGATTTGAAAAGAACGGCAAGGACTGATCCTTGTGGAACACCACAGGTCAGGTATGCAGGTTGAAGTAGTGCCATTGATGAGAACAGTTTGTTTCTGTTTTCTACAACGACCAAACAGAAGCACAGAAAACAGAAAAGCATGACGGTGCTGTCATGATGACAATGGGTATGATAGTGACGATGATGTAGAGTTCTGCATCGGAGTGAGATGCGTGACTATTCTGTACTCTACGCTTACTTTCATAATATCATCCTGGTGTTAACCAGGCCTGAGAGATACGCACACCTGCCACGTTGATCAGGAAATTTGATCGAAAGCCTCAATAACACATCCGCAAAGTGAACGAGACTCGACTGTGTGGCTCCAGTCTTCAAAACGAGTTCATAGCACACTCAACTCTAATCAGAAGCCGGTTAGAGCCGGGAAAAAAGATAACAAGCCTTTAGACTGATAGGGGATCAACTCCAAGACCTTTCATCAGTAGTTTGATTTTGTTTTTGTTGTTGTTGTTGTTGTTGTTGTGTGTTGTTGTTGTTGTTGTTGTTTTCCTGCCAGATATAAAATTACAAAGAAAAAAGATCATCTAAGAGAAAAAAACGTTCTTGTTGGATAAGTTTCAATCGATTATTCTGAAGTTTTGAATTTCATTCGATAAAGCAGACTGGGTGCAGCGCATATGGAATTTTCAGAGTGCGATGACTCCACGTTGAACAAACAAGACATAAACACAGGCTATAGAAAAAGTGCAGTAGGTATGAGGGTGACCGCCTGTTTAAATATGGGTGTCAACACGAACACTCCCCGAGATAACCTCTCTGTGCCACTGTTGACTGGTGAATCCTGGAAACCGTCAACGACATGATAATGCT
>CM060310.1:18880604-18883104 GCA_030674185.1 Monoplex corrugatus | reverse complement strand
ATGATGATGATGATGATGATGATGATGATGATGATGATGTGTAAGCTGTAGTTTTGATTGGTGTTGGGGGTTCGAATCTTCTAGAGCGTATAGTGGGGATTTTTTTTTTTTTTTTTTTGGGGGGGGGGGGGGGTTGTTGTTGTTGTTGTTTTTTGGTTATTGTTTTGTTTTGTTTTGTTTGTTTGTTTGTTTTGTGGGTTTTTTGTTTTTGTTTTTGTTTTTTGTTTTCGGTTTGTTTGTTCTTTAGTGGGTTGGTTGGCTATTTTTAAGGTAGATTTTTTTCACGCATTCGTTCGTCGATCGTTTGTTCGTTCGTTTGTATATCCACATCTCCATAGCTTCCAGCTTGTCATCTGATTCCTTCAGCGATGTCCACGTTTCACAACAATACAACAAGATGGAGTGGACAGACAAAAGTGTTTACTACAGACGTCTTGGTGCGCACAGGCCATCTGGAGTTTATTGCTACATTCTTTAGTGATCCAAAAACTGCTTTAGCTTTTGCTCGCTGGATCTTTATCGTAGTGATATCTCTGGCATCTGAGGTGATCGTACTTCCAAGTTTATTTTAAAAAGGCCCCCTGTTTCTGCTCTTACAGTATGAACAATGTCAGAGGAGCCCGTCACGCTCCGAACCTCCATTTTCTGTTCCAAGGGGGACTAACCACGTCTGCACACACTCAGTACAGTATTGCTTATCTCCCTTAGCACGCACACCCCACTGTTGTAGACTGGGTTGGTCCAAAGGATCCCCCCCTTCCGAACCCCCATTCCCCGCAATTTGCTTCTGTCAGCTTTAAGCCTTATGCAATCATGTGGATATAATGGATATAATGTAAACCACGTTCCTATTATTTTGAATTTGGGAGGATTCTAAATAAGCGTGGAATATAGACCGTATTAATTTAAAACGTTTGTCACTTCCTTGACAAACAGCTGACGGATTCTGTTTAGTTTTGATTTGGTTAGGTTTGGTTTGGTTTGGTTTGGTTTGGTTTCGTTTTCGGTTATATTTCAGTTTGTTTCTATGCTTGCTTGTTGTTTTTTTGTTGTTGTTTGTTTGTTTGTTTGTTTGTTTTTTCTTGAGGGGGGGGGGGGGGAGGTGTATATTACCGTGAAACTTTTTCAAAATCTATTGATTAGTTTATTTCAGATCTATTAACTATTTTTCAATATGTGCTTGTTAAATGATTTTTTGTCTCCACTGTTTATGACTTGAAAGTCATCAGCAAACTGAGAAATGTTATCATTGGGAACAACTGTTAAAAGACTTTCTATTCGATACACCTTTCTGGACATTTGAATTTCCTCCCCTTCCTCTTTATTGTCCCCCTTTAATCATTACACAGTTGGTTGCTCTGTCCAATGTGTCAGAACTGAACAATGATTTGCGATGTTGTGTGCAATCTGATTCTTGCGGATTTTGTAACCTTATGCTAATGCCTGTAAATACGTTTGTGCATTATTTGGACCAAAAAAAAAACGAAACAACAAAAAAGAAAAAAATAGAAGAAGAAAAGAAACCTTTTACTTTGAGGGGAAGAAATGTTTGTTGTCCATTATTATTTATATGAGGCATGTTTCGAATTTCCGTTGTTGTTTATCTGCCTGTATGTTTGTTTATGACGTTGTTATTTCGGATATAATCTTTGAATTTATTGTTTGTTTGCTTGTTTGTTTATTCGTTTGTTTGTTTATTTATTCATTTCTTATTCATTTATTCGTTTATTTGTTTGTTTGTTTGTTATGTTTGTTTGTTTTCGTTCGTTTGTTTCTTTGTTTGTTTGTTTGTTTGTTTTTGTGATGTATTCATTTATTTATTTATTTGTTTATTCATTTATTCACTTTTTTCTTTGTCTTTCTTTCTCTGCTTAGCTAATTCTTGTGGACCTTTTTTGCTTTGTTTTGTTTGTTTGTTTTGTTTTGTTTGCTTTGTTTTGTTTGTTTTTTTGTTTGCTTTTTTGTTGTTTGTTTGTTTGGGTTGTTTGTTTGTTTGTTTGTTCGTTTGTTTGTTTGTTTGTAATTTGTATATTTATTTATGTAATTATTTATTTACTTTTTCTTTATCTTTCTTTCTCTGTTTAGCTAATTCTGGTGGATAATTTTTGCTTTTGTTTGTCTGTTTTGTTTGCTCGTTTGCTTGCTTGCTTGCTTGCTTGCTTGCTTGCTTGTTTTTTCTTTCTTTCTTTCTTTCTTTGTGATGTTTTCCTTAAAACCGAGTCCTGGATGTCTGTTTGGAATCCTGGAAGTTGCATGTTCATTTATTTGTTACTATGTTTGTTTGTTGTAGATGATCTTTTTCAAATTGTTTGCATTTCATGATGACAACGTTGTGTACTCATACTTGTGAAGACGAAATCGAATTAAAACTCGAAAGATGAAGATTGCAGGCATGTGTGGTCTCCTTCGTTCATTCGTTCGTTCATTTTTTCGTTCATTCGTTCATTCATTTATTTGTTCGTTCTTCCTTCCTTCGTTCTTTCGTTTGTTCATTCCTTTC
>CM060310.1:18873104-18878104 GCA_030674185.1 Monoplex corrugatus | reverse complement strand
CCAAGGACACTAAAACATATATGAAACGAGCCTAAACTACCTAAAATTGCTTCCGCATATCTCATTTCCCAGAGCCAAAACTGTACTCAATCATCATCATCATCATCAGTCCCGTAGTCAGGTTGACCGTTGGGGCACCACTGAAGATTTTGCAACCAACTTCCTCCACTCCTCACGGTCCTCAGCTTTCCGCAGAATGATATTCCATTCAAGGCCAGTCCACTCTCTGATATTGTCTTCCCATCTTTTTCTCTGTCTGCCTCTTCGTCTCCCTCCCTGAACTGTTCCCTGCAAGACGGTCTTGGCCAGTCCAGATGATCGTGTGACGTGCCCGTACCACCTCAGTTTGCGTCTTTTCACTGAGGTCAGGAGGTCTTCATACGGCCCGATGGCGTTTTCGATTCGGGTTGTCACTTCCTTATTGGTTATATGATCTTTGTACGAGATACCAAGGAGTTTGCGGAAGCATCTCATCTCCACTGCCTGTATCCTTCTTTCAATGTCTGCTGTTGGTCCACATCTCGCATGCATACAAAAATATTGACATGACCAGGGAACGCATCAGTCTGATCTTGGAGCCGATTGCGATATTCTTGTCGTTCCAGATGACTTTTAGCTTGGTCATTGCAGCTGTGGTCTGGGCAATCCTGGAAAGTACTTCGGGCTTTGATCCTTCATCTGATACTATAGCTCCCAGATATTTAAATCTATGGACGGTCTCAAGTTTCTTGTTGTCTATGGTAATGTCAGTGCTGATGCCATTGGTATTATTTGTCATCAACTGGGTTTTCTCTGCACTGATCTGCATGCCATATGCTGTGGAGGCCTCATCAAGATGTTTTATCAAGCTGACTAGCTCTTGCTCTTGCCCAGCTAGTCCGTCAATGTCGTCGGCAAAACGCAAGTTTGTGATTGTTCTACCTCCGATGCTGACTGTTCCCTCGTGGTCTTCAAGTGCGTCAGCCATTATTCTCTCTAAGAAGATGTTAAAGAGAGTGGGGGAGAGCAGGCATCCTTGGCGTACTCCAACTGTGGTTCGGAACCATTCTCCTATGTTGTTGTCATGGTAGACTGCACTGGTCACCTTTTCGTAGAGGCATTCTATGGTTCTGATCAGGTTGGCATTGATGTTGTACAGCCTCATGGTTGCCCACAAGGCTGCGTGCCAAACTCTGTCGAATGCCTTCTTGAAGTCCACGAAGACGTGGTAAAGGCCTTGCTGGTGTTGCAGGTATTTCTCACAGAGCAATCTGAGGTTGAAAATTTGCTCTGTGGTACTTCTTCCTGGTCTGAAACCTGCCTGCTCTTCATTTATTATCTCCTCAGCTTGTGGCTTCAGTCTACTCAGAAGGATTTTTAGCATGACCTTACTTGGATGGCTGATCAGGCTGATGGTACGGTAGTTTTGGCATAGTTGTAGATTGCCTTTCTTCGGGAGAGTGATGATCAGGGACTGGGTCCAAGGTGTTGGCCGCTCACCTGTCCGCCAGATCTTATTGCAGATGATGAGTAACATATCTATCATGGCCTCTCCTCCTGCCTGGACCAGTTCTGAGGGAATGTTGTCCACTCCTGCCGACTTGCCTTTCTTCAATGATTTTACTGCAGCTTCAACTTCTTCTCGCACGATGGGGTAGCTGTCGTTGTTGGTTGGTGGAGGAACGTCTAGCACCTTGGGATCTCCTGTTGTTGTGTGTGTGTATAATTCGGAGCAGTACTCTGTCCACCTCTGCAGAATCTCTTGATCTTCTGTGAGACATTTCCCTGCTTTGTTCTATATGGTAGTGGTTCTGCCTTGTTTTGAGCTTGCTAGTCCTTTCACAAGCTGGTAGGCTTTCTTGCTGTTATTTTTCTGCAGGTTTGCTTCGATATCTTGGCATTGTTCTTCAATCCATGTTTCCTTTGCTTTCCTCATGCCTTCTTTAACTTGTTGGTTGGCTTTTCTGTATAGTTTAGCACCTTCATCCGTACTCTTCTTTTGCTTTAGTTCTCTGCGTTTGTCGCTCAGCTTTAGTACTTCTTCCGTGACCCAGGGCATCTTTGTTGGTCGGTGTTTTCCAAGGATGTCGTTGGCTGCTTCGGTCACGGCAGTGTTGAATTTGTTGATCAGAGTGTCTACTTCGGTGTCCACATTGTCAAGGACGAGGAGAGGAGCAAACTTCCCTCCTATCGTTGCTTGGAAGTTTTCAACTATGTTGGGGTCTTTGAGCTTCTCAAGATTGAACTTAATTCTTATGTTGCCCTGTTTCTTCATCCTCTGGAGGCGGAGTTTGAAGGTCATCATTACAAGCTCATGATCGCTTCCAATGTCGGCCCCTGGAAAGCTCCTGGTCTTTGCGATGTTAACACTTGACTGGAAGCGTCTTTTAACCATGATGTAGTCGATCTGACTGTGGTATTTTTCTCCTGGGCTGTGCCATGTCCAGCGTCTAGATGGTTTGTGTGGACCGAACGTGTTCACCACCTTCAGGTCGTTGTAACTGGCGAATTCTAGGAGCCTCAAACCTCTTTCGTTGGTCTCAGGGTTGCAATATTGGCCACATATCCCTTTCCAGTTATTGTGTTCATCCTCTCCAATCTTCGCATTCCAGTCGCCCTGCACTATAATGATGTCTTTCTTTGGCGTCTGATCTACGATTTCCTGCAGTTGATCATAGAAATCTTCGACAGCCTCGTCATTGTAGTCAGTTGTTGGGGCATAAGCTTGGATGACGGTGATGATAAAAGGTGAAGCCTTAAGCCGAATAGTAATGAGTCTGCTAGAGACTGGTCGGCATCCCATGATGGCATTCACAGTGTCTTTGTGAATGAGGAATCCAACTCCATGTTCATGTTTGTCTTCACTGCCACTGAAGTAGAGTTTGTGGCCTTCTGGGGTAGACGTTTCTCCGAGGTTTTTCCATCGTATCTCACAGAGCCCAAGGACGTTCCATCTGTATCTCTTCATTCCCTGTGTTAGTTCTGCAACTTTTCCTGCTGCTCTCAACGATCTCACATTCCAGGTGCCGATAGTAACATTTTTTCTTGTACGTAGGGATTTTGGTCCACCAGTCACATACTTTTCACCTCCGCCCTGATGGCCAGCGACGGAAGGCGCGGTCCTTGTTCCGGGCGACGACCGGGCCGGTATGGATTGAGTTGCGGTTGTAATCTTCATTTAGTGTGTTTTGGGCAATGTCGCATGGCGGAGCCTATCCCTCTCCATGCCAATACAGGTACTCAATACAGGTACTCAATTATCAATCCTAAGAGAAAGTACGTAAACAAGGCAGAAAATGATAGAAACAAAAGACAGAAAGCAAAGGAACAAAGCAGAAAGAAAGAGAGCTACAGAAAAGAGGAAATTTCTAGCACAGAATTTCCTGAAGGTGGGGGGATACCATTTATACTGAAAAAGCCCCCGGCATCCCCACGGGGGGAAATCACACAGCTAATACTCTTTACTGTACAATCTCTAAACAACAAGCAAAGCCAGAACAAGATTGAGGCAGCCGAGATGTGGCTTATAAGAAGAATGTTGAGAGTTCCGTAGACAGCAAAGAAAACAAACGAGAAAGTCTTGATGGAGGCAGACACAAGAAGATCATTCATAAGGAAGATTAGGAAAAGACAGGCAACATTTATAGGCCATTTTATGAGGAAAGGGGAATTGGAGCACCTGGTCACAACGGGAAAGCTGGAGGGAAAGAGAGCATCAGGTAGACCCAGGGAAAAAATATTGGACGGACTTGCAGGGTGGCTGAGGACAGACGAGGTGGAAGATGTACTTGCGGCGACAAGGGATAGATGCATATGGAGGACCATGATCACCAACACCATGTGGCAGGGCACCTGATGATAATGATGATGGTGATGATGTACAATCTCAAAAGACATTCTTTTTTCTCCCGGCAGTGAACGGACCTGTATGGATCGTTCTCCAAGACTTTTGCAGAAGACGGCCAGTTTGTGTGTACCAAGAGCAAGGTCAGGGCTCATCCTGCTTTCTAGAATCTCAACGAGCCTGGAGATAGCGGTGGGGAGGTGGACTGTGTCGCCATCCATTAGTCTGGTTGGCAAGACGCTGACTGCGAGGACAATCATTATCACTTCATCTGCGAGAGAGAGTGAAAAAGTTTGTTTTTTGTTTTTTTGTTTGTTTGTGTGTGTGTGGTTTTGTTGTTGTTGTTGTTGTTGTTTTTGTTTTTTGTTTTTTTGTTTGTTTTTTGTTGTTGTTGTTGTTGTTGGGTTTTTTGTTTGTTTATTTGTTTTCTTGAGTGTGAATGAGTTGTGTGCGTGTGTGTGCGCGTGCGTGTGTGTGTGTGTGTGTGTGTGTGTGTGTATGTGTGTGTGCGCGTGTGTCTGTGTGTCTGTGTGTGTGTATGTGTGTGTCTGTTGTGTGCTGTGTGTGTTGTGTGTTGTGTGTGTGGTGTGGTGTGTGTGTGCGTGTGTGCGTGAGTGTCTGTGTGTGCGTGCGTGTGTGTGCGTATGTGTGTATGTGTGTGTGTGTGTGTGTGCGTGTGTTTGTATCTGTGTGTGTATGTGTGTGTATGTGTGTATGTGTGTATGTGTGTGTATATGTATGTGTATGTGTGTATGTGTGTGTGCATGTGTGTGTGTGCGTGTGTCTGTGTGTCTGTGTGTGTGTATGTGTGTGTCTGTTGTGTGCTGTGTGTGTTGTGTGCTGTGTGTGTGGTGTGGTGTGTGTGCGTATGTGTGTATGTGTGTGTGTGTCTGCGTGTGTTTGTGTCTGTGTGTGTATGTGTGTGTATGTGTGTATGTGTGTATGTGTGTATGTGTGTGTATATGTGTGTGTATGTGTGTGTGCATGTGTGTGTGCGCGTGCGTGTGTGTCTCTGTGTGTTTTGTGTGTGTGTGTGTGTGTGTGTGTACGCGCGCGCGCGCGCGCGTGTGTGTGTGTTCCCGTCTGTGTCTGTCTGTCTGTCTGTTTGTCTGTGTCTGTGTCTGTGTCTGTGTTTGTGTGTGTGTGGTGTGTGTGTGTGTGTGTGTGTGTGTGTCTG
>CM060310.1:18858104-18868104 GCA_030674185.1 Monoplex corrugatus | reverse complement strand
TATGTCTTGTGTCATAACGGTGAGTGTTGTCGTAGTGGACATTGATGTCACCTAGAATGATGAGATTTCCAGGTAAGAGGCAGTAGTAATCAAGAAGATGGTCAAAGTCAAGAGAAACATGGATGTGGTGAGCTTGTTGGCAGAGCTAGGTGGAGGTCGATAGACACAGGAGAAGGTGATGGGGTGAGGGGTGGATTGGAAGGATACTTCAACGTGCTCGAAAGAAGGATGGGAGAAAGGCAGAGACTGCGAGAAAGATAGGCTACACTACATACATACACGAAAACACACACGAGAAACACCACCACCCACCCTCACCCCCGACATAGTCTGCTGATTCATCTGTCATCTGTCTACGTTCATCGATCGTTCATTCATCATCCGTTCGCCTTCCACTCATCTATGTGATTTGAGTCAAATCTGAAATCGTCACAGAGACAGCGAGCGTCACCCTTCGTGGATTTATATTATGGTGTTTCCTCCTCATGAGGGGTTGATACACGTGTGAAGCAGTGGACGGAAGCAGTTGAAGAAATTTTCGTCGTTCATCATCATCATCACCAGGTGCCCTGCCGCATGGCGTTGGCGACCATGGACTTCCAACCATCTCTATCTCTCGTTGCCCCCAGCATCTCCCCCACCCTCCTCATCCCCAGCCACTCTGCAAGTCCGTCCAGCATTCTCTCCCAAGGTCTATCTGGTGCTCTCTTTCCCTCCAGCTTTCCCGTTGTGACCAGGTGCTCCAAATCCCCTTTCCTCATAAAATGGCCTATAAATGTTGCTTGTCTTTCCCTAATCTTCCCTATGAGTGATCTACTTGTGTCTGCCTCCATCAAGACTGTCTCGTTTGTTTTCTTTGCTGTCCATGGAACTCTCAACATTCTTCTGAGAAACCACATCTCGGCTGCCTCGATCCTGCTCTGGCTTTGCTTGCTGACTGTCCACGCCTCGCATCCGTACAACAGTATTGGTTCTATATGATATTCAAGGACTCTCTTTCTGATGTTAATTGATAGGCATTTGTTGGTAAGAATGTTTGTCATCTTCTTGAATGCTGTTTTGGCTTGGCCGATTCTGCCAGCTATTTCCGATGTGCATCTGCCGTCTGATGAAATGACCGTTCCCACGTATTTGAACTTATTAACCTGTGTCAAGGTTGTGCTGTTTGCTGTTATTTTGCATGAGGGGATTTCATGTTTTTTACTGATCACCATGACTTCAGTCTTCCTGCTGTTTAGTTCCAACCCCTTACTTCTGCTTTTTTATTTCTAGTATATTCACAAGGTTTTTGTAGGTCCCTTTCATTTTCTGCAATTAGCACGGTGTCGTTAGCGTCTTTATTCATTGCCTACATTGATCTTGTTTGGGGGTTTTTTTCCCAAGAGCTTCTTGGGGCTGTTTTCCTTGAGGATTTGAAATGTGTAATGCCATGTCGTTTTCTTGGTGCCACCTCGGGTGGTGCTATATTTATTTATATTTGTGATATGTATGTATGGTGCGTCATGTTGTATTGTTTGCGATTGAATAAAATTCGTTGTGAATGTATTCGTTCAAAGTTTTCCTTATTCAGTTAGCGGAAGAGGGTGTTAGAGCTGGTAGGTCTGTTTCTGTCTTTCCACTCTAGATCAAGCCTTAGCGAGCTTGACACCCCCCCACCCCACAACACAAACACACACACACACACACAAACACACACCGACCCCCTACCACGTGCACGCGCGCGCACAAACACACACACACTCACACGCACACACACACACATACACACACACACACGAATACATACAACACACACACACAACACACAAACACACACCGACCCCCTACCACGCGCACACACACACACACACACACACACACACACACACACACACCACACACACACACACACACAAACACACACCGATCCCCTACCACGCACACACACACACACACACACACACACACACACACACACACACACACACACACACACACACACACACACAAGAGAGACCATGACGATTTATTTCCAAAAACCACGTTTGTTTTTTTTTGCTTTCTTTCATTACCTGCGGCTTTAAGAAAAACATTCAACCATAAAATCTCACACAAAAAAATAAAAAATAAAAAAAATAAAAAAAAGACAAGAAAGAAAAGAAAAAGCGAGAATGGGTGACGCATACATAGGTCTGTAGATGTCCTCTGAAAGGCCTGTCTATTTCCACATACACCCATGTCATCATCCAGCCTTTTGACGAAAAGACTTAAAATAGCAATTGAAAAGTGGTCCGACCTCAATAGGGGACAGTTTTAACTGCCGTGCTTTTGAAAATCTGTGGGTGTGTTTTCCATTTATAAAGTTGTTTATGTTTGTGTGAATCATGGCAGTACGTGCGCGCACGCATGCAAACACTGGACCAAAGTCTCTCTCTGTCTCTGTCTGTCTGTTTCTCTTTCTCTCTGTCTGTGTGTCTCGAAGAGAGAGAGGGGAGAGAGAGAGAGATAGAGAGAGAGAGAGATATACATATATATATATAAAACAAACAATATGTACACATATATCTATCTAACTAGCTAACTATCTATCTCTTTCCTTTCCCTCTGTCTGTCCGCAAGTCTGTTTGTCTTTCGCTTAGATTTGTTTACACAGACACACGCGCGTGAGCTCACAAACACACACACACACATACATACACACACACGCACACGCACACACACATATGCACACACACACACACACGCTCACACGCAAACACGCAAGCTCAAGTAGGCATACATTTGCATAATAACATGCACACAGACACGATCTCTAAATGAAAATTCGCAATGTCATTATCACTCACAGAGGGGCGAGTCTGTTCGTTTGTTTGTTTCTTCTTCTTTCTTTCTTTCTTTCTTTCTTTCTTCTTCTTTCTTCTTTCTTTCTTCTTTCTTCTTTCTTTCTTTCTTTCTTCTTCTTTTCTTTCTTTCTTTCTTTCCTTTTCTTTCTTTCTTTCTTTCTTTCTTTCTTCTTCTTCTTTCTTTCTTTCTTTCTTTCTTCTTTCTTTCTTTCTTTCCTTTCTTTCTTTCTTTTCTTTCTTTCTTTCTTTCTTCTTTCCTTTCTTTCTTTCTTCTTCTTTCTTTTCTTTCTTTCTTTCTTTCTTTCTTTCTTTTCTCTTTCTTTTTCTTTCCTTCTTTTTCTTTCTTCTTTCTTTTCTTTCTTTCTTTCTTCCTTCTTTCTTCTTTCTTTCTTTCTTTCCTTCTTTCTTTTCCTTTCTTCTTTCTTCTTTCTTTCTTTCTTTCTTTCTTTCTTTCTTTCTCTTCTTTCCTTCTTTCTTTCTTTCTTTCTTTCTTCTTTCTTCTTTCTTCTTTCTTTCTTTCTTTCTTTCTTCTTTTCTTTTCTTTCTTTCTTTCTTTCTTTCTTTCTTCTTTCTTTCTTTCTTCTTTCTTTTTCTTTCTTTCTTTCTTTCTTTCTTTCTTCTTCTTCTTTCTTTCTTTCTTCTTTCTTTCTTTCTTTCTTCTTTCTTTCTTTCTTTCTTTCTTTCTCTTTCTTTCTTTCTTCTCTTCTTCTTTCTTTCCTTCTTTCTTTCTTTCTCTTCTTTCTTTCTTCTTCTTTTTCTTCTTTCTTTCTTTCTTTCTTTCTTCTTTCTTTCTTTCTTTCTTTTTCTTTCTTCTTTCTTTCTTTCTTTCTTTCATTTCTTTCTTCTTTCTTTCTTTCTTTCTTCTTCATTTCTTTCTTTCTTTCATTCTTTCTTTCTTCTTTCTTTCTTTCTTTCTTTCTTTCTTCTTTCATTCTTTCTTTCTTTTCTTTTCTTTCTTCTTCTTCTCTTCTTTCTTCTTCTTTCTTTCTTTCTTTCTTTCTTCTTTCTTTCTTTCTTCTTCTTTCTCTTTTTTCTTTCTTTCTTCGTTTCTTTGTTTTCTTTCTTCTTTCTTTGCCTGCTTGCTTGTTTTTTTTTTTGTTTTGTTTGTGTTTTGTGTGTTTGTTTGTTTCCTCTTGCTTTTTGTTTTGTTTGTTTGTTGTTGTTTTGTTTGTTTGTTTTGTTTTGTTTGGTTTGTTGTTGTTTTGTTGTTTGTCTCTTGCTTGTTTGTTTTGTTTGTGTTTTGTTTGTTTGTTTGTGTGTTTTTTGTCTTGTTGTTTTTTGTTTGTTTGTTTGTTTTTGCTTTTGTTTGTTGTTTGTTGTTTGTTTGCTTTGTTTGTTGTTGTTTGTTTGTTCTTGTTGTTGTTTTTTTTACAGAACCGTGGAGCCAAGACGTGATATCTTGAGTTCTGGAAGAGCGGTTCAGATGCCAGGACACAGGACTTGGCGAAAAATCTTATCTTTTCACTCCACCACCAGAATGACCATTTGAAAGGTAACCATGCTCGAACACACACACATGCATACATACATTACATACGTACATGCGTACATGCGTACATGCATACATGCATACATACGTACATTATACATTATACATGCATATGTACATACGTACGTACGTACATACATACATACTCATGAGCATACATATACACATACATGCATACATACATACATATATACATACATACATACATTATAATACATACATACATACATACATATAATACATAATACAATACATACATACAACACATACATACATACATACATACATACATACATACATAACATACATACATACATACATACATACATACGATACATACGAGGGTGAGTCAAAAAGTAATGCCTTTTTATTTATATCAGACGAACTTTTTGATAAAATTACCCGAAATGTTGCTCAGTTACAAATGATTATAACTGTTACGGACTGAAATATTTTGTTTGGTATTTTTCCGGTTCATAGACTCGTGAGGAACATTCAAAATGGCTGCCCCCATAGAGCTGCGTCAAAAACAAAGAGCAGTGATTGAATTCCTAGTTGCTGAAGGGGAAACCCCTGTGAACATTCACAGACGATTACAGAATGTGTATAAGGAGAATACTTTAGATTATAGCAATGTTCACAGATGGGTCTGTCGTCTGAATGATGAAAAGGTGGGAACTGCGAGCGTAGCCGATAAACCTCGTTCTGGCCGTCCGTCCACTTCTGTGAATCCTGCCAATAAAGCAAAAGCAGATGCTCTGATTAGAGAAGATAGGCGCATAACTCTTGAGGAGTTGGCAGAAAACCTTGAAGTGAGCCATGAAAGTGCTTATAACATTGTTGAATCACTTTGATTTTCAAAAGTATGTGCCCTTTGGGTACCGAGAGAGCTGACTACCGAACGCAAGACTGACAGAGTCAGCGCCTGCACTGAACTTCTTGAAGAAAGTCAAAGAGACAACACCTTCTTTGGAAGGCTCATTACCGGTGATGAAACATGGATTCACCATTATGAACCGGAAACAAAGAGGCAGTCAATGGAATGGCGCCACCCTACGTCACCAAAACTGAAAAAGTTCAAGACGGAAAAGTCAGCCGGAAAAATCATGGCGACTGTCTTTTGGGATGCTCAAGGTGTCATTCTGGTTGATTTCTTGCCAAGAGGAGAAACAATAAACTCTGAGGCATACATTAAGACCCTGACGAGGCTCAAAGCAAGAATCCGACGACTGAGACCCAACTTGCAAATCAATAATGTCCTCCTTCTGCATGATAATGCTCGACCACACACAAGCATCAGGACAAGGGAGACAATCGCCTCGTTCGGGGGGACAACTTTATCGCATCCTGCATACTCACCAGACTTAGCGCCTTCAGACTATCATCTCTTCGGCCCCATGAAAGAGGGTTTGAGAGGCAAACAATATGCCAGTGACGAGGAAGTGAAAACTCCAGTGAAGACGTGGCTCCAAGCACAGTCAACAGAATTTTAGAGGCAGGGATACATACCCTCATTCGAAGGTGGAACATTGCTATTGAGAGAAACGGTGACTATGTTGAGAAGTAGGGATGTGATCCCCAGAGGACCAGCTTCATTTTGATGTATGATACATGTTCCTGTGTCGGTAATTGTTCCTGTACTAAAGAAAAAGGCATTACTTTTTGACTCACCCTCGTACATACACGCATACATTGCTCGAACACACACACATGCATGCATACATACGCACATGCATACATACATACATACATACACACATACATACATACATACATGCATGTATGCATGCATACATACATACATACATACATACATACATACATACATACATACATACATACACACATACATACATACATACATACATGCATGTATACATACATACATACATACATACATACATACATACATACATACATACATACATACATACATACATACACACACACTCAAACACGCACACACACACACACACACTCCTTCTCTATCACACACCCGACACCCCTTATTTTTTGCTATTTTTATTTATTTTGTGTGTGTCTAAAATCACTCTAGTGAATAGACATTAAATCAAAGACCACCACACACACACACACACACACACACACACACACACACACACACACACACACACACACACACACACACACACACACACACACACACACACACATACACACACACACACACACACACACATACACAGATATAGTCGAATTATCAATATAGAATGAAAAAATAAAACAGACAGACTGACAAACTGACAGGCAGACACACAAGCTGGCAGACACGCAACCCGACCGACACGTAGAGAGGTAACCCAGTGGATAGGAAAGAAACCAGAAATCTGAAGTTCGAATCCTGGTTGAACAGGGATTCTCTCCACCCACCCACCCCTCCACCCATGTCGTTCCCCTCACTTCCATTCCCGTCCACAAGATCGTGAATGGTGGACCGTGTGGCCAGGGATGGTTGTCCTGGATGGAGTGAGTGTCCTGGGTGGAGTGGGTGTTCTGGGTGGATTGGGTGTCCTGGGTGGATTGGGTGTTCTGGGTGAATTGGGTGTTCTGGGTGAATTGGGCGTTCTGGGTGAATTGGGTGTTCTGGGTGGATTAGGTTCCTGGGTAGATTGGGTGTTCTGGGTGAATTGGGTGTTCTGGGTGAATTGGGCGTTCTGGGTGAATTGGGTGTTCTGGTGAATTGGGTGTCCTGGGTGAATTGGGTGTTCTGGGTGAATTGGGTGTTCTGGGTGAATTGGGTGTTCTGGGTGAATTGGGTGTCCTGGGTGGATTAAGGTGTCCTGGGTGGATTAGGTTCCTGGGTAGATTGGGTGTCCTGGGTGGATTGGTTCCTGGATGGATTGGGTATCCTGGGTGGATTGGGTGTCCTGAGTGGAGTGGGTGCCCTGGATGATTGGGTGTCCTGGGTGGATTGGGTGTCCTGGGTGGATTGGGTGTCCTGGGTGATTGGGTGTCCTGGGTAGATTGGTGTCATGGGTAGATTGGGTTTCCTGGGTGGATTGGGTGTCTTGGGTGATTTGGGTGTCTTGGTAGATTGGGTTTCCTGGGTGGATTGGGTGTCTTGGGTGGATTGGGTGTTCTGGTGGATTGGGTGTTCTGGGTGGATTGGGTGTTCTGGGTGGATTGAGTGGCTGGAGTAGATTGGGTGTCCTGGGTGGATTTGGTGGATTAGGTGTCCTGTGTGGATTGGATGTCCTGGGTGGATTGGATGTCCTGGGTGGATTGGGTGTTCTGCGTGGATTAGGTTCCTGGGTGGGTTAGATTCCTGGGTAGATTGGGTGTTCTGGGTGGATTCGGTGTTCTGGATAGATTGGTTGTCCAAGGCGGATTGGGTGTTCTGGGTGGCCTGGGTAGATTGGGTGTTCTGGGTCGATTGGTGTTCTAGGTGGATTAGGTATCCTGGGTGATTGGGTGGCTGGGTGGATTGGGTGTCTTGGATGGATATGGTGGCTGTGGTGGATTATGCTTCCTCGGTGGATTTTAGTAGCTTAGGTGGATTAGATGTTCTGAGTGAATTGAGAAGTCTAAAGGAATTGAGTGACTGGGGTGGATTGTGTGGCCAGGGTGAATTGGGTGTCTTGGGTGGATTTGGTGTCCTGGGTGGATTGAGTTGCTGGGGTAGATTGGGTGTTCTGGGTGGATTATGTGTTATGGGTGGATTGGGTGTCCTGGGTGGATTGGGTGTTCTGGATGGATTGGTGTCCTGGGTGGATTAGGCGTCCTGGGTGACTGGGTGGATTGGGTGTCTTGGATGGATATGGTGGCTGTGGTGGATCATGCATCCTGGGGGGATTTTGGTAGCTTATGTGGATGTTGAGAGTTCCATGGACAGCAAAGAAAACAAACCAGACAGTCTTGATGGAGGCAGACACAACTAGATCATTCATAAGGAAGACTAAGAAAAGACAGGCAACATTTATAGGCCATTTTATGAGGAGCACCTGGTCACAACGGGAAAGCTGGAGGGAAAGACAGCACCAGGTAGACCCAGGGAGAAAATGCTGGACGGACTTGCAGAGTGGCTGGGGACGAGGAGGGTGGAGGAGATGCTAGGGGCAACGAGAGATTGAGACAGATGAAGTCCATGATCGCCAACACCATACGGCAAGGCACCTGATGATGAGGTGGTGGATTAGGTGTTCTGAGTGACTTGAGAAGCTTAAATGGATTGAGTGACGGAGATGGATTGTGTGGCAAGGCTAATTGGGTTTCTTGGATGGATTTGGTGGCTGGAGTGGATTATGTGTCCTGGTGGATCGAGTGGCTGGGGTGGACTGGGTGACTAGAATGGATTAGGTGGTATTCTGGGTGGGTTGGGTGGCTGGGGCAAATCATGTCTCCTGGGTGGATCAAGTGCCTAGGGTGGATGAGGTTCCTGGGTGGATCGGGTGGCCTAAGAAAACTGGGTGGCTGGAGTGGATTAGGTGTCCTAGTTAGATTAAGTTGCCAGGGTGTTTGATTAGAATATTGTTTTATGTGATCTCCCACCACGAAATCAGTCTTAACTAGCATTTTGGGCATTTTGAGATATACACATCACTGGAAAGTGTACATTCTGCTGATTATTTTGGTACTTGAATAAAGCTTGTACTCAAAAAAAATGTAGAAGTTATGTATGTTTAAAGTCATTAAGTTGTATGACGGCCATTTTGAGAAAACGGCCACTAAAGTTTTTGTGTGCTCTCCTACACATTTTTCTTAAATTTCTTTATTTGGTGGCTTTGACCCAGTTTGTTTTTTTAATTTTCGCTATCATTATCTGAAAGGTGCACCAAACAGCTTTCCATCAGTATATTACATGTGCGGGTACTGTACAGGTTACTGTTCATAATAAGAGACAAAAATAGGTAATTTTGGTAGGAAATTGCGTTCTTTCTGCCGCGGTCAGTGCATTAAAATACCAATTTAAATTGATTAATAATATTTTTTCAAGAAAAAAATTTCTGAGGGATAGATTATAGCCTACAGAAATCAATTTTGAGAAAAAGTCAAAACACCCTCAGTCACCTTTTCAGCTCCTAGTGCTGTTCGACTGACTGCGAGTTAAAACTGGTTTCGTGGTGGGAGGTCACTTATATGTTTTTTTAGGCTATAGGTGTTTTATTCTTTTTTTATGTGAATAAAAATTTGTCTTATTTGTATAAATCAAGTAATTTCTGGTGACACATATTCTTTTGTTTTTGTTTTTGTTTTTGTTTGTTTGTTGTTGTCTTCTGTATGTTTATGTTGTCAGATGTCAAAAACGTTCCTCTTATGTGTATGAATTGAAATTATTATTATTATTGTTTTTTGTTTCGTTTTGTCACTACATTGTTTGTTGATGTCTATTCACTGTTAAAAATGAATAATAAAAAAAAAAGAAGGTGAAAAAAAAAAGTGGCCAGGGTGGCATGTCTTTCGGGTAAGAGGAGACGCTGAGATTGTGTGTCAATGCAGCAAGTATTGTGCACATGTCAAAACACTCTTGACAAGAAAGGAGCTGGCCCTTGAAATGATAGAAACCCATTTTCTCTGTCTCTCTCTCTCTCTCTGTCTCTTCTCTCTCTGTCTCTCTGTCTCTCTGTCTCTTCTCTGTCTCTCTCTGTCTCTCCTCTCTCTCTCTCTCTCTCTCTCTCTCTCTCTCTCTCTCTCTCTTCTCTCTCTTCTCTTCTCTGTCTCTGTCCTCTCT
>CM060310.1:18848104-18855604 GCA_030674185.1 Monoplex corrugatus | reverse complement strand
TCTCTTATATTTCTATCGCACAATGACTTAAGCAGCATGTGCCACAGCTTGGACTGTGGGTGCATCCACATGGTTTTTCAGGTTGTCGCTTCTGCTGGTCACCTCATGGTGAGTGTACAGTGCCAGCAACATCAATGCCTGGCTTTCAAGGACCTTTGGCCAAGCGGAGAAGTACATTCCTACACGAGGCTTGAAGTCTCCAAGAATGAGCCTATTCTTGTGGTCAATTGCTGAAGTGATATAATTCAGCTCTTCATAACGGTCGTCTTTGACATTATCAGGGTTTTTGTAAACAAACTTTTTTTGTTTCTATCTTTTTGCTTCACAACAAACGGACATCAAACACACAACGTGGCAACGAAAAATGACCCAAAAAAATGTATACGCATATGAAAAGACATTCTTGATATATGAACTCCATATTGCATATAGAATATCATCATCATCATCAGGTGCCCTGCTGCATGGCATTGGTGACCATGGACTTCCAACCATCTCTATCTCTCGTTGCTCCTAGCATCTGCCCCACCCTCCTCATCCCCAGCCACTCTGCAAGTCCGTCCAGCGTTCTCTCCCTGGGTCTATCTGGTGCTCTCTTTCCCTCCAGCTTTCCCGTTGTGACCAGGTGCTCCAAACCCCCCTTCCTCATAAAATGGCCTATAAATGTTTCTTGTCTTTTCCTAATCTTCCTTATGAGTGATCTACTTGTGTCTGCCTCCATCAAGACTGTCTCGTTTGTTTTCTTTGCTGTCCATGGAACTCTCAACATTCTTCTGAGAAACCACATCTCGGCTGCCTCAATCTTGCTCTGGCTTTGCTTGCTGACTGTCCACGCCTCGCATTCGTACAACAGTATTGGTTCTATATAACATTCAAGGACTCTCTTTCTGATGTTAATTGATAGGCATTTGTTGGTAAGAATGCTTGTCATCTTCTTGAATGCTGTTTTGGCTTGGCCCATTCTACCGGCTATTTCCGATGTGCATCTGCCGTCTGATGAAATGACCGTTCCCAGGTATTTGAACTTATTAACCTGTGTCAAGGTTGTGCCATTTGCTGTTATTTTGCATGAGGGGATTTCATGGTTTTTTTACTGATCACCATGACTTCAGTCTTCCTGCTGTTTAGTTCCAACCCCTTACAGAATATACGTAATAATATTCAATACGTTGGAAGTTTAAAAATGAACATCAAGATCTAAGCACTACATCATCAGGATTTGTCATCGTTGTAGCGTTAGCACTGATGACTGCAGCGAACTAGTGTTTTTCTCTGACTAAGGTTTTTTTCTCCAGGGACTCCGGTTTCCCTTCAGCCCCTTGGCCGTTGTTGGTTTAGGATATTTTTCGTCGTATTCCAAGGTAGGACCGGATTCGTTACACTAGGCACGATCCATTTACATTAGCCATACCTCTTGATTATATATTTTACCATTCTGTCGATCATATGCTTATGTTTTCTCTTATGCATTATTTAATAATATGATCCTTTACATTCCAAACACTACTCTTAGCTGATGCGTCATAGTTTTGATTTAAGCCCTGGACCCTCTTCAGGATAAAACAATATTCATATGGCATGACCACTTTTCAAATTGCAGAATTCACCTCACTTCCGCTCTGACATCATATTTACTCAAAAACACATTATGTCATTTTAGTCAGGTTTTTTTTTTCTCACACTGGACAGAGCAGCAGGGAATTTTCAATCTTTTTCTCCTAACTTTTGTATCAGGTGTTTGTTTGTTTGTAATCTTACACTTGACAAAGGCCGGTTGGCCAAAACTTAGCGCCTGTCTTGTCTTGTTGTATTAAATATGCATTCTTTTTCTTTTTTCGTGCTTTTTTTGGAACTAGTCTTTTATGGGCCAAATGTGCAGGGTCACCAAGCGGTCATTGATACCACGGAGTAAGCTGTCCAGCGTCTTTGAGAGCGTGGTGCATACAGCGAATCCAACACCAGATGACATAACTCTTGAGAGTCACGTACGCTCGTAAGAATTATCTCCCATATTGCAGACCTTCTCAAAACCATCACAGTTTGCACTACCCATTCAGCTAGCATAGAAGCAGATACAAAGCACAAAAACCGTAAGCTCAGAACACTCCTCTTACGGTTTTTGTGCTTTGTATCTGTTCTATGCTAGCTGAATGGGTAGCGCAAACTGTGATGGTTTTGAGAAGTTCTGCAATATGGGAGATATTTCTTACGTGACTCTCAAGAGTTATGTCCTTTGATTTAATATCATAAAATATCTCCCTGTTTCCCTCTTATTTCTTTGGCAACACCAGAGGGGTTTGGGCATCTTTGTTTTTTTTTCCAATGCAATTGTCAGTGTACCCTCCTTCACCTTTCTGGAGCTGGATTTCGCTTGGTTCAGGTTACCCCCCCCCCCCCCCCGTGGGAAAGCCGGGTGCTTTTTCAGTACAAGTAGTATCCCCACCTTCTGGAAATTCTGTGCTAATAATTTGTTTTCAGTCACTCTCTTTGTTTATTTCTTCCTCCTTTGCTTTCTGTC
The DNA here is from genome assembly GCA_030674185.1 of Monoplex corrugatus. Lineage (NCBI taxonomy): Eukaryota > Metazoa > Mollusca > Gastropoda > Littorinimorpha > Ranellidae > Monoplex > Monoplex corrugatus. Next base: position 18,853,086 of record CM060310.1, on the reverse strand, counting down.
ATTTCTTCCTATCATTTTCTGCCTTGTTGGTCCATTCATCTGTGTCTATTCGATAAAGCCTAACATACTGTTTCTTAGGATTGATAATTGGGTTCATGTATTAAGTGCATTTTTTGGCTTGAGGGAGGTGAGACATGCAGAAGGAATTTAAGGTAATTTTTTGTTTTGAAGCGATCATAGCCCTGAAATGGTTTTACGCAGTTGGCTGGGCTTTAAACAGCAATAACAATAGGTTCATATTGCTTATAGTTCAGCCGACTACTAGAACCATACCAGGACTAACACCACGTTAAAACCGACACCCAACTTTATGTTTAGATTCAGGTTCAGGTTCGTATTGCTCATAGCCCAGCGACTACTAGAACTACATCAGGGCTAACACCACGTTAAAAACGACACCAAAGTTCAGCGTCAGATCAGTTTCATATTGCTTATAGTCCAGCCGACTGCTCTAACCACATCAGGGCTAACACCACGTTAAAAACGACGCTCAAGTTTAAGTAAAAAGACAACAGTTAAAAAAACAGGTTCACGACTATCTTTTTCAAGTCTAAAATGCATTTCGAAAATCTTTCCTATATGTGAAATCATGTTAAACGAAACGCACTGCACTGATCTCTTCTAAAAATTTGAAAATTGCATCCAGAGGAACATCTCTGAAGAGGTTCTTTAAGGAGTCCGTCATATTGTGCTTATATCCCACATCGTGCAAATCAAAGCATTGAATAAGAAGATGTCTGATGCTCAGCGGACTCCTTTCATGGTATACACCACGGTGTTTCTTCGGTTTTTTTTTTAAATATAGGAATAAGTGTAGGATGTGTGACCCGTGTGTAACCTACGTAACACTATCTCTTTCCCACAGTTTCCAGGAGCAGATGGAGAATCTCTTCACGGTTGGAGCTTATTTGGAAACGTTTGTTGTCTGTCTGCTTATTCCAATCCTCCTGCCAAAGATCTCTCTCACATGACTGTTTATTCTGGGTTTCAGATTTTGTACGTCTGAATTCACTCACGTTCTGTTTCTAGGCTAGGTAGGACCTCAGGACCTGGCCAGCTTATGGGTTTATGTGCAGGCTTAAGGCTTGTGCCAAGATCACCATACACATGGCACCTGTGACGTTAGTGCATATGGAATTCATTCCAAGCGCGAAGACGTCATCTTGAGAAACTGAAGCTGAGACTGGAACTGAAATTCAGCAGTGTTGATCTTACGAGCATAATTATAATGATCTAACAATTTGTCAGTCAAGGCTTGTGAGTCGATCTGGTCTCTCATTTTCGTCCAGTAGGGTTTGGACATTCCATGCACCTAACGTTGCGGATGGTTTCCTTCTTTTGCTTGTTTGTTTGTTTGTTTGTTTGTTTGTTTGTTTGTTGTTTTCCAACACAGGAAGGGACGGCAAGGCAGACACGGCTATCTGCCAAAAAATTAAGTACGTATGATACAGATTTTGTTTAGGGTTTCTTTTATCGTATCTTGTTGCGACGGTTGTGTGTGTGTGTGTGTGTGTGTGTGTGTGTGTGTGTGTGTGTGTGTGTGTGTTGTGTGTGTGTGTGTGTGTGTGTGTGTGTGTGTGCACGCGCATGTGTGTGCGTATAAACGGGTTTGTATGACAGACATACTGAACAAAACGGGAGACAACAAGCAAACATTAAGCGAGCAAGACAATACCACACACACACATATACACACACACACATATACACACACACACATATACACACACACACGCAAACACACTCACACACACACACACACACTCAAACACACACACATACATACACATACACACACACGCAAACATACCCACACACACACACGCAAACACACACACACATACACACACACATACACACAGATACACACGCAAACACACTCACTCACACACACACACACATACACACACACACACACACACACACACACACACACACAAAGAGAGAGACAGAGAGGAGACAGACACAGAAAGACAGACAGAGACAGACAGAGAGAGAGGCAGACAGAGACACAGAGAGAGACACAGACAGACAGACAGACAGACCGAGAGAAATCTCGCACCAAAATATCAAGACCAACAGTTCGCATCATTCATTTATATTTCTTGTAGCTGAAAGCCAATCAGGGCATATGCTGTCTATGCTATTAAAACAACAATGACAAGGTCACAAACGTCTGCGAACGGCAATAGCAACATCAAAATCACAAACTCAAATCAATCGCTCTTCATGCTAATTCAAACCCTCGACAATTTCGGAGTTGGTCCCTGTTCAATCAAACACAACGTTAATTTCTTTTTACGAAAACAAATCTTTCATACTAATCAGAGACGAAGGATTAAGTCTAATTTTCGGATGAGGTCTTGAACATACTTCTCGGTGTCTAATCTCGATTCATATTACGTTTTGCCATGCAATCCTCAGAAGAAAGACCCCTCCCCCCCACCCCTAAACTTGCTTTTTTTCTAATGACGAACGCATTCGTTCGTTCTCAAATAAAAATGAAAACCACTTTGCCATCACGACTTCTCTTGTACGTATATTTTCTGGAAACGTGTGTTGGAAATTTGAGAAAGTCAACTTTTCATACAGTTTTTTTTTTAAACTAGTAATCGAAAGCAACGTTTACTAGAACTAACTTGAGGTCTCGAGTATCTCCATGTAAATTCTCAATCCACAGTTTTATTTCCTTGAAAGCTACGTACTCTTGTTCCAAAATCATCACAGCAATATTATCAGAAATGTGTTCAACCCAACTTTTCATACAGTTTTTTAAATAATTATCAAAAGCTACGTTGCTTCTTGTTCCAAAAATCACCACAGCAACTTATCAAAATATGTTTCCAGACCAATTTTCAGTTTTTAAAAAAACTAATTATCGACACTACGTTGCTTTTTGTTCCAAAATCATCACAACAATAAGCAAACTTATCACAAGTGTTTCCAGAACATGATGAATCCTACGTGTCTGTTTATTATTTGTTTGTTTGTTTGTTTGTTATTTGGGGTTGAACGTCCGCACCCACATAAACAATATGGCAGACGTGTTGCTGTGCCATCACCGAAAACATGATAGTAAATATAACCAAAGTAATCTATCTCGAACAAATCCGTCTTAAAGGCAACTCAAACTCGCACAGAAACACTCACACATATACATCATCCACAATTTGAACACTGAATCTGACTCTCATAACCAAGTCAAATAACAGCAATTCCGAGCCACAGTGAACTGTGGGATTTTCACAGTAATGTTATCCACTCTGTTCCTCGTTTCATAATATGAGATCCCTCCAATCAGACCAAGTCGCCTAAACACACACGCACACACTATGCACGCCAGAGGAACACACACACATCGCCACACACATGTACATAAAGGCACGTGCGAACGTACAAAAAATGCAACGCATCCTATAAATAGACTGAACGGTAAAGTAAACATGCGGAAAAAAAACAACAAACCAAATAAACAGAAACGGGACCTCCATAAACATGAGCAAAAACGCCAGAATCATATTCCATACAAGGACTGAACTATCCTCTGTAAAACCCACAACGACAATCATGACCCATTACGGACAGCTTAATGCACTGTCTTGTGGACAAAAAGAAAAAAAGAAAAAACAAAACAAAACAAAAACCGGGGATGGTGGGTGGGGGGGGGGGAATTATCATGCGAACGTGACTCTTCCAACCAATCAACGGTCCCACATGACGACATACCACAACGGTCTGCAACTTATATGGCAATAATGTAAGTGTTTTGCTAACAAAGCATTCTCCCGTCCTACGAAAATCTACCACCAAGCGCTCGTTTTCATACAAATCTCCCCATTATATTGACACCTCTGACATCCATAGCATTGTGATGATTATCGAGCAGGAGTATCTGCTTTTTGTGCGTGTGTGTGTGTGTGCCACCCTCTGCTAATGCGTGACTTGACAATGACCCGGTTTAACGTTATTACGCATTCAATTGTTTTGTCCTGATTGACAGAAAACTAAAGCAGATAAAAGAAACAAAGAAATGCATAAATAAATGCATTAATGAATGAATGAATGAATAAACAAATAAATAAATAAAATGATGAAAATATAATTTTAGGTGTGATTTATACTTTCAAATGTTGATGATTAAATCTGAATAAAGGCAAAACACGTATTGTTCTGTACTGTTTATGCACAAAGGTACCTGTGCACTTTTTTTTTAAGGAGAGGCGGAGCGTTGATTTGCGTTTACAACTGCATCTTTCTATTCATTTCGACAATAAAATCTGAACAATTGACAGTGGGACGTATCACGTTGCGGATGTCATGTAATATTTTTATTTTGTTTTTAAAAGACAAACCAAACACACTTATATGCAAGCACAACTTGCAAAAAAATGCTTTACGCAATGATACCATTAAACCGATAAAAACCAAACACATTTAATATGGACGCAAACTTGAAAAAAAAAATTAACCCTTTGACTCCCGCACCCCGTCCACTAGCATCATGCATTGTCAACCATGCTAGCAAACCAAAACCTTAACCCTTTGACTCTGTCACCCTATGCAACAGCTTCCTGCAACGTAACCCTTTGATTTCCTCACCCTATCCACCAGCTTCCTGAGGAGAAGCTGGTGGGTAGGGTGAGGGAATCGTAAGGTTAATTTTTTAGTGTTGGTAGATAGGGTGCGGAAGTCAAAGAGTTAAGTGGTCATTTGATAGAAATGATGACAATTTGAACAGTATCACCAATTTATTTTAAAAATGTGAAAAATCATGCGATATATTACACCTCCCACAGCACCTTTTAGGGTTTGTGAAACTTTCTTTCCCACAAAACGCCAGTAATAAATTAAATCTGTGACATTTCACATTAACACACATTCAAAAGTCATTGCCAAGAGCCATCTCACAAAACACACACACACACACACACACACACACACACACACGCACGCACGCACGCACGCACGCACGCACCACACAC
>CM060310.1:18828104-18840604 GCA_030674185.1 Monoplex corrugatus | reverse complement strand
GGGAGACCTCCACGATCATGCCGCTGGTGTACTTCACCGTGTCCGGCTCCAGCTCGGGAAGCTGTCGCTCCAGTGAATGCTTAACGTGTCGTTCCGCCAGCTGAAAGGACCGCCCGGCCGGTTCTGCGTCATCCCCGACTTGTAGTCTGGCTGCCAGGTGGGGTGGCAGTTATGGTTGAGGCACTTCACCTGCACGTCGAATACGTTTATTGGTGAATAACTGTTGTTTTTGTTTAAAGCTTAGCCGAATGCGTAGAGCCATGCAATAATATTCTTGCTCCATTTTTACACGTATACGGGAAAGAGAAGCATTATGTGCGATACAAATTTACACATGGGTTTATGTATGCAGTAAGATTACGTTGAATGTATCGCTTGGACATACATTTTATTAGGCTAAATATGATGTACTGTGTGTTTTGTCAACTGATTGAGAAATATTGAATAAACAAATTAAAAAAAAGTGGGGGGGGGGGTTGAGGGAACAGGTCTGGTTGGTGTAGAACCAGAGGTCCTGTTACTGTTGTTATTGTTGTTTAAAGCCCAGCCGACTGCGTAGAGTCATATCAGGACTATAACCGCTTCAAAACATACAAAACTTCAACAGGAAAAAAATAAGAAAGGAAAATTAAGTACACGTATCAACGCATTCGCGCATACAGTCTAGGGACATACCCCGGCGTTGACCATTCCGTCCAATCTATCGCACAGGGGATTTAAAAAACACACCTAAATACAAATATAAGCGCACCTAAGGACACCAAAACATATATAAAAACAGGCATAAATTACCTAAAATTGCCTCCGCATATCTCACCCTCCCCTCCCCCGAGCCAAAAATGCACTTAATACATGTAGCCAATTATCAATCCTAAGAAAAAGTACGTAAGACTTTATCGAGCACATACAGGTGAGTGGACCAGTAAGGCAGAAAATGATGAAAGGAATGACAAAAAGCAAAGGAACAAGGCAGAAACAAAGAGAGTGACAGAAAATAGGAAATGTCTAGCACAGAATTTCCAGAAGGTGGGGATACTACTTATACTGAAAGATCCCCCGGCATCCTCACCGGGGGGGGGGGGGGGGGGACCATAGCTCCTGTCTACCAGTCTGACTGCGAGAGTTCGATCCCGACTTCCAAAAAACTTTTGTGTGATCAGCCCGTAGTCCAACCACCTATGTATGATGGGATACGCAACCCCTTCAGGGTCAGAGAAGATAAAGCAACGAGGGAGAAGAGACGGACATCATTCGCATAATGCTAGTCCCTCGGAAGATCTCTACCGACCTCACTTTCTTCAACCTCAGGTTTATGAGACAATCTTTACTCCTTTCTTTTCTAATCAAACAAGAGACACAATTCACCTGCAGATGCCGATCCAGAAACAGGATCTCGGGGTGGGTCTCCACGATTTTGTAGGCCATGAAGTGGTCGTTGAACCAGTACTGGTTGTGGCGGTACTTGTGCAACACGCCTCTCAGCTTCAGCAAGTAAGGGGCGTTCTTCTTGGCCATCAGCACCGCGTGGTTGACGGAGTCGGGCCAGCTTCCATACAGATGCCAGTCCGGCGACGCCACGGCCGAGTAGCCGAAATGATGATCTGGTATCCTCTGTGTCCATAGCACCTGTTTTCAAGGGGGAAACAATTTTTTTTCCCTTTAATCTGTCTTGTCTATAGTAGTGTCTTGGAAATTTTGGGGTCCACAGCATCTGTTTGTTTTGAATAAAAGATTTCTCGTTTTTTTTTTTCTTTTTTAATTCTTTGGTCAGATGAACAAATAGTGGAAAATGGTGGATCTCTCTTTCTCTCTCTCTCTCTCTCTCTCTCTCTCTCTCTCTCTCTCTCTCTCTCTCTCTCCCTCCTCTCCTCTCTCTCTCTCTCTCTCTCTCTCTCTCTCTCTCACTCTCACCCTCTCTCTCTCTCTCTCTCTCTCTCTCTCTCTCCGAAATGGTGGTCTGGAATCTTCTGTGTCCACAGCGCCTGTTTTTGAGGGGAAAATTTTTTTCCTTCAATTTGTCTTGTCTATAATAGTGACTTGGAAATTTTGGGGTCCACAGCATCTGTTTGTTGGAATAAAGGACAATTTCGTTTTTTTTTTTAATTCTTTGGTCAGATGAACAAATAGAGGAAAAGGGTGGATCTCTCTCTCTCTCTCTTCTCTCTCTCTCTCTCTCTCTCTCTCTCCCTCTCTCTCTCTCCCTCTCTCTCTCTCACCTCCTCTATTTCTCCCCTCCCCTCCTCGCTATCTTTCAGTCTGTCTGTGTGTATGTTTGTCTCTCAGTCTCTTTGCCTGTCTGTTGACCTCCCTTCTGTCGCCGTTTCCATTTGCTTGCCTGGTGTCTGTCTCTTCCCCCCCCCCCCCCCCCTGTTTTATCTATTTTTCCATCTGCCGTCTGCCTGTCTGTTGATCTCTCTCTCTCTCTCTCTCTCTCTCTCTCTCTCTCTCTCTCTCTCTCTCTCTCTCTCTCTCTCTCTCTCTCTCTCTCTCTCTCCCCTGTCTGTCTGGTTTTCAATCTGCCTGTCAGTCTTTTTCTTTCTCACTCTTTTTGTCTTTCAATCTGCCTGTTTGTCTGTCGGTCTCTCTCTTCCCGATCCTCTATGTGTGTGTGTGTGTGTGTGTATGGTGTGTGTGTGTGTGTCTGTGTGCGTGTGTGTGTGTGTTTACATGTTTGTGTGTGTGCAGTCGTGCGTGTGCCCGTGTGTGTATGTGCGTGTGTTCATGTGTTTGTGTGTGTGTGTGTGTGTGTGTGTGTGTGTGTGTGTGTGTGTGTGTGGCATGTGTGTGCACGTGTGTGTGTGTGTGTTTGTTTGTGTAGGAATGTATGTTGTGATGTAGTGTGTGTATGCGTGTATGCTTGTATATATGTGCGTGTGTGTGTGTGTGTGTGTATATAAACAAACAAAACGTTTTCAATAAAACGCCACACATTAGATCGCCACTCCACCCATCACCCTTCCCCATCCCCCCATCCCATCCTCACCCTCTCCCCCCCATACCCACCCACCCAAACTTCACGTCTGTCACTATAGCGGCCCCCACCTTATCGTCGCAGTAGACACCTCCGTACTTGAGGAGGATGGAGAGCCTCATGATGCCCACGGCCAGCTGAGGGGTGAGGACGGCCCGGTCGTACAGGGTCTCCGGGTACTCGCGGTGCACGTACACAAAGCGGCTGTCCTCCTTCAGCTTGTTCCACCACTTGCCCTGAGGCTGCTTGACCCCGTGCAGGTACACCTGGTGAACACGAACACAGACACAGACACAGACACACACGCATGCACGCACGCACACACACACACACACACACACACACACACACGCACGCACGCACGCACACACACACCACACACACACACACACACACACACGCACGCACGCACGCACGCACACACACATTGAAAGTAATTATTGTGTGCGACACTTAGAATACGTGTCAAGCGGAATTTATCATTGCTGTCACCATCAATACTGAGAACAAATGTTGATATTTTTATTTACAAAATGAATACATTTCCATTTGGCTTTGTAAGGATCATCGAAGCTGACGATAATCGACTGATGTATCTGTATCTGTTCATTGATTTCTGTAAGCTGTCCTTAGTCATCACACACAGACACACACACACACACACACACACACACACACACACACACACACACACACACAACACAACACACACACACACACACACACACACGCACACGCAACAGACAACACACACACACACACACACACACACACACACACACCACGCACGCACGCACGCACACGCACACACACAACACACACACACGCACACACACACACACACACACACACACACACACACACACACACACACACACCGCAACAGACAACACACACACACACACACACACACACACACACACACAACACATCCATGATAATGCGTGTGGATGTTTGACCTTCTACGGTATCCACATGTAAACCTTAACTTACGCAACAACACGAAAATAGAACCAGAACGCGTATTTAATACAACCAGACAAGACAGGCGCAAATTTTCGGCCAACTGGCTTTTATCAAGCGTAAGTAGAATCAAAATGCGTATTTAATACAATCGGACAAGGCATGCGCAAATTTTCGGCCAACTGGCCTTTGTCAAGCGTAAACATAAGATCACAAAAGAACACACAACAAATACACAAAAATTAGGAGAAAAAGACTAAACCTCCCCCTGGTGATTCATCCAGTGGGAGAAAACGACTTAAATACAAAAATTTTGAGAAAAAGGGAAGTTTTAGTTGTTTTTGTTTTTTTTTTTCTTGTTTTTTTTTTGTTTGCTTTGTTTGTTTTTTTGTTTGTTTGTTTTTTTTTGGGAGGGGTGTTTTGTTTGTTTTGTTGTTTTTGTTTTCTTTTAATTTCGTTTTTCTCCCACTGGACAAAGCAGCAGGGACGTTTTAGCCCGTTTCTCCTAATTTTATTGTTATTGTTTGTTGGTTTGAAATCTTACATTTACTCTTGACAATTTGCGCCCGTCTTACCTGTGTAGTTGTATCAAATACGCGTTCTGATTCTATTTTCGTGTTTTTCTGGTTCCTCTTTGCTTGAATGCGGGCGGTCGCACTTGTTTTGGACTTCCTAACTCGTGCAGATTCTTATTTCATCCCGTGTTACTTGTTCCCATTTCGTGTGTCCTTTGTTTTTGTTTGTGTGCTTTTGCATTTGTCGTGTGGTTTTCTCTTCCTCTGGTCTTCTTTTTCCTCTTATTGAGCAATTCTAATCTTTGCTTTTGTTGTGTGTGCACGCATAGAGTGTGTGTGGTGTGTGTGTGTGTGTGTGGTGCGTGGTGTGTGTGTGCGTGCGTGCGTGCGTGCGTGCGTGCGTGTGTGTGTGCGTGCGTGTGTGCGTGTGTGTGTGTGTGTGTGTGCATGTGTGTGTACGTGGGTGCACGCACGCGCGTGTTCGCCTCGGCAATATTTTTACAAAGTAAACGTGTGTGTGTGTGTTTGTGTGTGTGTCTGTATGTGTGTGTTGTGTGTGTGTGTGCGTCTGTGTCTCTGAGTGTGTTTTGTGTCTGTCTGTCTGTCTGTCTGTGCCTTGGCTATAGTTTACACATCAAACGTCCTTTGCGACATTTCCTAAAAAAAGTCACCTTTTCCTTATAACACACACACACTGTACAATATACGTATCGTTTGACATGTACAATGTACGTTCTGGTCTGCTAGTGCTGAACTTCAGTTCCAGTATCAGTTTCAGCTTCAGTTTCTCAAGATGACATCTCCGCGCTAGGAATGAATTCCATACGCACTAACGTCACAGGTGCCATGTGATGGAGGAGAAGACCAAACAATGATCATGGCACAAGCCTTAAGTCTACACACAAACCCTTTAAAAGGCCAGAGACGCTGTGAACCCTAAAGTAAAACTAATCTCAAGAACTGAGAGAGTCTGAGTCAAAAGGTTTAAAAACTACGCTCATTCCTAAAGTTTAAACTAGTTCTTTATGATCACTAAAACCAAACCCCTTTAGATGCAGGTCCGCAAAACAACGACGAAGGTAAAATGTGAAACTATAATCTCAAGAACTGAGAGAGCCCGAGTCAGAGGATGAAAAAAAAAAAAATGAGCTCATACTTAAATTTGAATCAGTGACTTATTGTAATTGTTATTGTTACTCTTATTTTTGTTTAAAGCCCAGCCGACTGCACTGAGCGTATCAGGGTTACAACCATTTCAATACACACACAATACTTCAACAGGAAAACAAAAAGGAAAATTAAGTACACATATAAATGCATTCGCGCGCATAATCTTAGGAGAGGCCCCTGGCGTTGACCATCCGTCCAATTTATCACACAGGAGATTTAAAGAAACATACGTGAATACAATTTTAAACACAACTAAGGACATTATATATAAACATATATGCATATTAGGGCTCTACCCTTTTCGAAACATACACAATACTTCAACAGGGGGAAAAAAAAGAAAATTAAGTACATATACCAATGTATTCGAGCACATAATCTAAGGAGATGCCCCTGGCGTTGACCATTCCGTCCAATTAATCACTCAGGAGATTTTTTTTTTAAAAATACATGAATGCAAATTTAAACACAACTAAGGACACTAAAGTAAATATAAAAACGGGCCTAATTTACCTAAGATTGTTTCCGCGTATCTTATCTCTGTCAGCGGTCAAGCAAATAGGAACCAGAAAAACGCGTCAGTGAAGTTCTGTACTGTTTTTCTTTTCTTTTTTCTTTTCTTTTTTTCTTTTCATTTCTATTCTCTTCTTTTTCTTTTCTTTTATTTTCTTCTTTTCTTTTTTTTCCCCCTTGCTATGTGTTGTGCATTTATTCTTTGGTGTCTTTTGCATACGCTCGACAATGATCAGTGGGCCGAAAACTGCTTTAGGCCTGTCTTGTTTCGTTATGTCAAATCCAGGTCTTTGTAATCTTTTTATGTTTTCTTTTTCTGGTTCTTACCCTTAATTCTGTTTTTTTACAAACTCAGAAAACCAGCTCCCTTTAGACGCATGTCTGGAAAACGATGACGAACGCGAAATGTCTGAGTGTCCAGAGATGTCAAGCAGACTTTGCCATCAAGACGTTATGGGGAGGAAGGCATGTTTGCCATTTTGATCAAACAGTGTAAGACCACACGAAGCCTTTGTTTCCGCTACCCTACCTTCTTCCGTTGTATATTCCCTTCACATAACCACACCCATGGGTTATATTAAGTCTACACAAACTTCTCCGGAATTTTATTTAGTTTAGAGGGAAAGGCCAAACAAGGATGGGGGAGGGGTGGGGGAAATCCTCGGATTTTAAGTGTTGACCTTTATAAATTTTGGAAGGTCGACACGACCGAAGGAGTTGAAGAAAATCGCTGAAAATAAAATCCCTCCAAGGCAAACTTGTCATCAGGGAAAATGTAAATTTCATCAGTACGCGTGGCTTTGCAAGTTCTCACGGTGGCCCGTTCTGTGATATCGGATATCGTGTGTTCTTTTCCATTCAGTCTTTTTCTCGCCCTGTGTCTGCCTCTAAATAAACTAGAGTCAGACGATCAGACCCGGACATGTCGAATCAACGCGAACAGAATGATATAATCTGTGTGTGTGTGTGTGTGTGTGTGTGTGTGTGTGTGTGTGTGTGTGTGTGTGTGTGTGTGTGTGTGTGTGTGTGTGTGTGTGTGTGTGTGTGTGTGTGTGTGTGTGTGTGTGTGTGTGTGTGTGTGTGCTCTGCGAGTTTGTGGTGTGCTCGCGAGTTTGTGTGTGTGCTGCGAGTTTGTGTGTGTGTGTGTGTGTGTGTGTGTGTGTGTGTGTAGAGAGAGAGAAGAGAGAGAGAGAGAGAGAGAGAGAGATACAGAGAGAGAAAGAGACAGATACAGAGAGAGAAAGAGACAGATACAGAGAGAGAAAGAGACAGACAGACAGAGAGGAGAGAGACAGACAAACAGACAAGCAGACACAGAGACAGACAGACAGAGAAGAGAGAGAGCGAAAGAGAGAAAGAGAGAGAGAGAGACGAGAGAGAGAGAACGGGTTGTGGAGAGTAGCAAAATTAATGGTGTGAACGTCATTTGCCATCGTTACAAAGTTTCCTCGGTAGTTCAGTGCCGGGCGGGACTTAAACCACAGTATCGTCAGACGTTTGGGATAAGGTGGGCCCATATACCCACAGTTTCGTCAGACGTTTGGGATAAGGTGGGCCCATATACCCACAGTTTCGTCAACATTTGGGATAAGGTGGGCCCATATACCTTACAGTTTCGTCAGACGTTTGGGATAAGGTAGGCCCATATACCCACAGTTTCGTCAGACGTTTGGGATAAGGTGGGTCCATATACCCACAGTTTCGTCAGACGTTTGGGATAAGGTAGGCCCATATACCCACAGTTTCGTCAAACGTTTGGGATAAGGTAGGCCCATATACCCACAGTTTCGTCAGACGTTTGGGATAAGGTAGGCCATATACCCACAGTTTCGTCAGACGTTTGGGATAAGGTAGGCCCATATACCCACAGTTTCGTCAGACGTTTGGGATAAGGTAGGCCCATATACCCACAGTTTCGTCAGACGTTTGGGATAAGGTAGGCCCATATACCCACAGTTTCGTCAAACGTTTGGGATAAGGTAGGCCCATATACCCACAGTTTCGTCAGACGTTTGGGATAAGGTAGGCCCATATACCCACAGTTTCGTCAGACGTTTGGGATAAGGTAGGGCCCATATACCCACAGTTTCGTCAGACGTTTGGGATAAGGTAGGCCCATATACCCACAGTTTCGTCAGACGTTTGGGATAAGGTAGGCCCATATACCCACAGTTTCGTCAGACGTTTGGGATAAGGTAGGTCCATATACCCACAGTTTCGTCAAACGTTTAGGCCCATATACCCACAGTATATTGGTGGACAGGACGCGGGAGTCAAAGGGTTAAAGATGGATTCCCTGACTCTGTACACTTTCATCCGATCGGTGAAATCAGGAACAGAGACTAAAAGTGGAAAGTGAATTGACCTTTGTCAGTTTTACAGTGAGTTTGCAAGCATAAATGCGATTGACGGAAAATGACAGCTCGTGATTCTGCAAGCCTAATCGCTATCGTCACTGTTTTTCCAATGCCCATGCAAGTTGAAAAGACCTGTCCAGAGAAGACGTAGAAGCTCCCGCATCTAGCGAAACCGTAGAGCTTTTTTCGGCCTTTCAGTACCGTTTGTTCGAGTTCAGCTCCGACTCAAGGGGAAATCAATCGTGCTAACGTCCTCCAGTTCTTCCAGACGTGGGTGGGTAAGTGCCCCTGCTCAAGGTTGGGAAAGGTAAAGACAGAGCACAAATGGGCAACGCCCTCATAACGCTGTCCCCGAAAAAAAAGGAGGTCACTGTCACTTCACTTCCTTAAAGCTTCAAGGCAATGGTGCAACCTTCACCCTTAACCTTCTCTAAGTCTGAATGCCATGGGTGAAAGAGAGATCAGACACTCTGTCCAGCTAAATGAGACGTGTGTGTGTTTTTTTAAGATAGTCAGTGACTGTAAACCTATTACTATTGTTATTGTTGTTTAAAAGCCCAGCCGACTGCGTAGAGCCACATCAGGGCTTTAATCGCTTCAAAACATACACAACTTCAACAGGGAGAAAAAAACAGAAAAGAAAATTAAGTACACATATGAACGCATTCGTGCACATAATCTACGGACATGCCCCTGGCGTTGACCACTCCGTCCAATTTATCGCACAAGCTTAACCCTTCTCCTTCCCTCACTCCCTCCGTCTGCAATTTTTTTGTGTGTGTGTGCAGCAAGCTGGTGGACAGGTTGAGGGTGTGAAAACGTCAAATTTTGAGCTTTTCTACAGATAGCTGATAACGCACAAAACTGGTGAAGAAGGCGAGGTAGTCGAACGGTTGACCGTTATTTGATGACCGGATGACTCACGATTCACAAAGGCCCTAGTATAGTGAGGGCGTGAAAGGGTCAAGTTTTGCTTTGCTACGGTGGCTGATATAAGAAAAGCTGGTAGACAGGGCCAGGGTGTGGCTGATATAAAGAAAAGCTGGTAGACAGGGCCAGGGTGTGGCTGATATAAAGAAAAGCTGGTGAGGCGTTGACGTATAAGAAAGCGGTAGAGCCAGGGGTGGATAGGTGTAGACAATATAAAGAAAAGCTGGTAGACAGGGCCAGGGGTGTGGCTGATATAAAGAAAAGCTGGTAGACAGGGCCAGGGTGTGGCTGATATAACGAAAAGCTGGTAGACAGGGCCAGGGTGTGGCTGATATAAACGAAAAGCTGGTAGACTGGGCCAGGGTGTGGCTGATATAAAGAAAAGCTGGTAGACAGGGCCAGGGTGTGGCTGATATAAAGAAAAGCTGGTAGACAGGGCCAGGGTGTGGCTGATATAACGAAAAGCTGGTAGACAGGGCCAGGGTGTGGCTAATATAAAGAAAAGCTGGTAGACAGGGCCAGGGTGTGGCTGATTATAAAGAAAAGCTGGTAGACAGGGCCAGGGTGTGGCTGATATAAAGAAAAGCTGGTAGACAGGGCCAGGGTGTGGCTGATATAAAGAAAAGCTGGTAGACAGGGCCAGGGTGTGGCTGATATAACGAAAAGCTGGTAGACAGGGCCAGGGTGTAAAAGAATCAACGTTCCGCTTTACTGTTGATGGTCGATAATACAGAAAGCAGAAAGCTGCTGTACAGGGCGAAGCAATCAAAGAGATTAAAAATTATTTGATGAATCATCTTCATCATCATGTGCCCTGCTGCATGGCGTTGGCGATCACGGCCCTCCACACGCTGCAAGTACATCTCCCACCCTCTTCGTCTTCAGCCACTGCGCAAGTCTGTCCAACATTTTCTCTCTGGGTCTACCTGGTGTTCTCTTTCCCTCCAGCTTTCCTGTTGTGACCAGGTGCTCTAATTCCCCCTTTCCTCATGAAATTGCCTATAAATGTTGCTCGTCTTTCCGAATCTTCTTTGTTAACGACTTTCTTGTGTCTGCCTCCTTCAAGACTGTCTCGTTTGCTGTCCGTGGAACTCTCAACATTCTTCTTAGAAACCACATTTCAGTTGCCTCAGTTTTGTCCTGACTTTGCGTTTTCACTGTCCACGCCTAACAACTGTAGAACAGTATCGGTTCCATGTAGCACTCAAGAATTCTCTTCCTGATGGTAACTGATAGGCAATCTGTTGGTAAGAACGCTTTTCATCTTCTGGAATGCTGTTTTGGCCTGGACACCTCATGAATAGATGACACCTGACGAACACATGACATGATTCCTTAAAGCCCCTCAGTATGACCGACTTGACCTATCCTTCACGCACTCTCACACTGATCAACAGTGACAGAAGGTTACATGACTTACTCTTCTGTAAAAACTGATGGTTCTCAAAAATCACAGCGACTCTACGACCTTGAACACCACTGGGCGGGGATTGGATGCTAATTGTCCCCAAACAACGAAAAGTAAGATGCTTTACATAGCATGACTTTTTCTCGGTTTTGTTTCCTATCAACGCAGACCCCCCCCCTCACTCTCTCTCACCCCCCCCCCCCCCCCCCTACAATTCTCAACAATTCTTAGAGTGATTTAACAGATCTCACCGTCTCGCTGTTTACAGAATTACGTTTGCCCGATATATACTGGTTTTCAAATGACTTCTTTTCGCGTTTTGGGGGGTTTTTTTTTCGTTTTGTCGTGTTCTTTTCAACAGCTTAAACTAGATTTAGCAGAAACGGGCATAAACATAACGAGTGTTGAATTATGCTGACACTGCCGTTTAAGGTGTTCACCCGTTAAATATGCTGAACACGCGTCTGCTGACGGAAGTTTGAGCTGCAAGTTCACTTCACCCAGTTAA
Source organism: Monoplex corrugatus (assembly GCA_030674185.1). Taxonomy (NCBI): domain Eukaryota; kingdom Metazoa; phylum Mollusca; class Gastropoda; order Littorinimorpha; family Ranellidae; genus Monoplex; species Monoplex corrugatus. The sequence goes on along the minus strand of CM060310.1, from coordinate 18,829,269 downwards.
TGTCGGGTGCTCCAAAATGAATCACATCCATTCTCTCTTCTTTTCTCTCTCTCTCTCTCTCTCTCTCTCTCTCTCTCTCTCTCTCTCTCTCTCCTCCCTCCCTCTCTCTTGCTCAGACTTTGGGGGTTTTGGTTGTTGTTGTTTTATTTCTTCAAATAAGTAGATTAGTTGTGTATGTAAGTAGGCCAATGTGCAAAATCTACCCTTTTGAAAAAAGTGTCAATATTTTCATTTCATCTCTCTCTCTCTCTCTCTCTCTCTCTCTCTCTCTCTCTCTCTCTCTCTCTCTCTCTCCCCTCCCTCCCTCTCCCCTCCATTTGAAATTGAATGTTTTGAAACTGGCTTTGCTAAACAGATTGACAACATGTGTTTTCAAAATCAGCTTGATGTTAATTTGTTGTTTAACGTGTATGGCATTTTAGACTTCTTTTTTTTTTCTCTCTCTCTCTCTCACACACAAACATATTTTTCTCACAATCCAAATTTTGCGTGTGAAAGTCGGGCTGCGCTCCCCAGGGGGTGCGTGTCACATCGCTCCATTGCACAAAATATCTGTGTGCTTTTTTCTCCTTTGTCCTCGTTTTGCTGTTGCTTTGATCGACTTTTTTCTTGTTTGTCTTTGTTTACGTCGTTGCTGTGGTGGTGGTAGTGGTGATGGCGGTTGGGGACTGTGAATGTGGATGGAAGTTGCTGTTTATGTGTGTGTGTGTGTGTGTGTGTGTGTGTGTGTGTGTGTGTGTGTGTCTGTGTGTGTGAGTGTTGTGTGTGAGTGTGTGTGTGTGTGTGTGTGTGTGTGTGTGTGTGTGTGTGTGTGTGTGTGTGTGTGTGTGTTTTGAGTGTGTGTCTGTCTGAGTGTCTGTCTGTGTGTCTGTGTCCGTGCTTCCGTGTGTGTGTGAGTGTGTGAGTGTGTGTGTGTGTGTGTGTGTGTGTGCATGAATGTGTGTGTTTGGGAGAGGGTGGAGGTGTCCAAGTTTTTGGCAAACATAATGAACAATTACGCGGATTTTCTTCCTTTCGTTCGTTTATTTACTAATTCATCCGCTTCATTCGGTTTAACATATTTTCAAAATTTCCACTTTCTTCATCTTATATATCAGTCTTTCTCTTTCTTATTTCTCTTTCCTATTTCTGCTTCAGTTCTTCTTCCTTTTCTTTTCTGTTAAAT
>CM060310.1:18818104-18823104 GCA_030674185.1 Monoplex corrugatus | reverse complement strand
CAAAACTGTCTCGTTTGTTTTCTTTGCTGTCCATGGAACTCTCAACAGTCTTCTTAGAAACCATATCTCGGCTGCCTCAATCTTGTTCTGGATTTGCGTGTTGACTGTCCACGCCACACAGCCGTATAACATTATCAGTTCTATATAATATTGAAGAATTCTCTTCCTGATGTTAACTGATAGGCGTTTGTTGATAAGAATGCTTCTATCTTCTTGAATGCTGTTTTGGCTCGGCCGATTCTGCTGGATATTTATGATGTGCATCTGCTGTCTGGTGAGATGACCGTTCCCAGATATTTAAATTATCGACTTGTCTCAAAGTTGTGCCGTTTGCTGTTTTTGTGTGATGGGATTTCTTGTTTTTTATTGATTACCACCACTTCAGTCTTCTTGTTATTTAGCTCCAACCCTTTATTGGCAGTTACTGCTCTTCTTTTTCTGATTGGACTGATGTGATTCGCGCGCACACATACACAAACACAACCTTCCGGTCGTCAATCCACCGAACCCACTACTACGCCACCATGACTCGTACATGCAGCATAGAAGGGAGAAGACTGGCAGAATGGTTCAGGACTGGAAAATCAAACTTAACGTCTAGTCCTTCGGAAGGGGACGAAAAACGAGTCGAACCCGTGTGTCTTCTGGCTGCGCACGCTAAAGATCCCACGGCAGTTGAAAATCGTGAAGAGCCGGGCATCGCTTGGCTGCCTTGGTGTAAAACGTTGGAGAGATAGGTCGATTTCCCAGGCCCCACCCCTTGAAGACCAGTTTGTCTTCTTGCCTTTCTGAAGTCTTGGTTAGAAAAAAATGTGAATATGAATATGAATTTGAAGCGAGGGAGAGGGGGGTGGGCGCCGCTCTCGTGGTGCTGGCCCCGGGAAAAGTTGAAGTCTCTGCCATCTCACACCCTACGAACTCAGGGTTATGGAACTAGCTAGCTAGGACCTCAGGACCTGGCCAGCTCATGGGTTTATGTGCAGGCTTAAGGCTTGTGCTGTGATCATTCTGGATCTTCCCCATCACATGGCACCTGTGACGTTAGTGCATTCCGAGCGTGGAGACGTCATCTTTGAGAGATTGAAACTGAAACTATGCATTAGATTTCATCACGTTGGGTTTTACTTCTTATCAGGAACAGTTCTGACCAGACCATCAGGATGGAAGCTATGTTGTTGTGGTGGTTGTTGTGGTTGATGTTGTTGTTGTTGTTGTTGTTGTGATGATGATGATAACTGATCGATTGATATTAACGTCCGAGCGCAGATACACGATAAGAGATCATCTTCATTCGTTTTGTCCTGACACATTTGTTGTGTGAAAAACCTATGGAATATAACGCCACTGTTTGAATCTTTGACTCCCTTACCCTGTCCACCAGCATCCTGCACTGTCAACCATGCTAGCAAAGCAAAAAAAACTAACCCTATGACTCCCTCACCCTATCCACCAGATTCCTGAATTGTCAACCATGCTAGCAAAACAAAAACTTACCCCTCTGACTCCCTCACCCTGTCCACCAGCATCCTGAATTGTCAACCATGCTACAAAACTAAAACGTACCCCTTTGACTCCCTTACCCTTCTTGCAAGAAGCTGGTGGACAGGGTGAGGGAGTCAAAGGGGTAATTTTTTTGCAGTTGGTGGATAGAGAGCGGGAGTCAAAGGGTTCAAATGAATTTTGTCGTATATTTCTTTACGTCACACACTGCTCAGACAATACGTCAAGCTGAGGTTCTTCGTCAAAAAAGTCGTCTACTTTTCATCATTTCAAGTCAGACTGCATCTGAAATTTATCTTAAAGCATGGAATAAATTCATCAAACAATAAACAAATAAAAGGCTGTGTGTGTTCTTCTCGTGTCACTGGGACTCTGTCATAGAACCGCATGCAAATTGGGGGGTATACAGCACGCATCAAACCGTCCACGCGTAGTGGATCCTTTCTTTTGGCAGATATTAACTCTCATTTACGTATGTATCAGTAGGGCTGAATCACAACTGTGTTCCAAAACATCCCTGCATATATACATAAATTTTGGAAATGGGTGGGGGGTGGGGAGTGGGGGTGGGGGGGGGGGGTAAGGAGATCGGAAGTCGGTTAAGGGGAGAAACGGGGTGGTGATGGTGAGATGGAGGTAGATACTGCATTGAATTCTAACCCTCGCCTACTAATTTTCCCTATCGCTATGATCGCTGTCAGCCATGTATAATTAGTTAAAGAAATGCGTCCTTCGCGCAGAGGAGAGGGGGCGAATAGGACAGAGAGACACACACACACGAGACCGATAGATGGGCGGACAGACAGACAGACAGACAGAGACATAAATAGATACATACATACATACATACGTACATACATACATACATACATATATATATATATACACATACATACATACATACATATATATATATACATACATATATACATACATACATACATACATACACACATACATACATACATACATACATACATACACACATACATACACACATACATACATACATACATACATACATAGACAGATACATAGACAGACAAGACAAGACAAGACAGACAGACATACAGATACATACATACATACAGACAGACAGAAAGACAGACAGACAATCAGACAGACAGACAGACAGGTAGATAGATAAATTAAAAAAATACATACACAGACAGATAGACAGACAGACAGATAGACAAACAGACAGACAGATAGTTAGATAGACGAAAGGAAGATGAAAAACAGAAAACAGAAAGAAAGGATGGATGAGAAGAAAAGAAAAAGAAAAGAAAAGAAAGAAATGGAAGACAGACAAGAAGGAAGAAAATGAAAAGCGGAATAGTCCAGTAACACTAAAAGTGCAGGAAGTCGACGAACCCAGTAACACTAAAAGTGCAGGAAGTCGACATATATTTGTAACAAACTAGGGTAAAAAAAATAAAAAATAAAAAAAATAAAAAAAACGACATTAGAGCACGCATCACTTGATATGTCTGCAATCAAAACAGCAGAACAGCCGGGTCGCCGTGGGAGTGGAAATAAACAGTTAGACCACAGACATGAATAAGAAAGACACAGCGACAAGCTCTGTGGCATGGACCACAGACATGGACAAGGGAGACAAGCAACTAGTTCTGTTACAGGGACCACAGACATCGATAAGACAAGCAACTAGGTCAGTCTCACGGAACACAGACATGGTCAAGGGAGACAAGTAACCAGCTCTGTCACATGGACCACAGACATGAACAAGGGAGACAAGTAACCAGCTTTGTCACATGGACAACAGACATGGTCAAGGGAGACAAGCATACCAGCTCTGTCACATGGACAACAGACATGGACAAGGGAGACAAGCATACCAGCTCAGTCCTACGGAACACAGACATGGTCAAGGGAGACAAGTAACCAGCTCTGTCACATGGACCACAGACATGAACAAGGGAGACAAGTAGGCCTAACCAGCTCTGTCGCATGAACCACAGACATGGACAAGGGAGACAAGCAACCAGCTCAGTCACATGGACCACAGACATGGACAAGGGAGACAAGTAACTAGCTCTGTCACATAAACCATGTGTGTATGTGTGTGTGTGTGTGTGTGTGTGTGTGTGTGTGTGTGTGTGTGTGTGTGTGTGTGCTTGAGTGAGCATGTGTGTGTATCACTGTATGTGTACAGCTGAGGAAGGGATAGGGGAGAAATTGAGTGGGAAAGAGACTGAAATACTTTAAGAAACTTTTTCAAATCTTTGTTTGTATGTAAATTGTGATGTATGATATGCGAATAGTTCATAATTTGTGAGGAATTTTGATTGTCAAGGTATTAATGCTGTAATACTGAAGTTGTAATGTTTTTCCTGTATATGGATTAGAATTTTTCTGTTTTTATCTTCATTCAAAATATTGATTATAATTTTATGTACAACTATTGCATGCATAAACACACACACACGCATGCAAACATAGCACACGCACACACACACACACACACACACACACTCTCTCTCTCACACACACACACACACACACACACACATTCTTACAAACACACGCGCACAGCAACGCACACGCACGCACACACACACGTACGCAAGCACACACACGCAGCAATATATAAACACAGTATGCCTCTTTATTCATATGAAAAATCTGTTAATCTTTCTTCATTACATAAGTCAGTGTTTAAATTTTAATATTCTGTGGTTTCTTATGTGTCTTCTTACTTGTATAGCTTTAATGTTTGTTGTTATCTTATTGTGTATGTAATTGTGAACATTTTTTATCACCTTTTGCCTTTCTTGCGAAATGTAAAGCGCTGGTGAGCATGTTTTTATATGGAATATGCGCTATACAAATAAACATTATTATTATAAACCACAGACATGAACAAGGGAGACAAGTAACCAGCTGTCACATGGACCACAAACATGGACAAGGGAGACAAGCAACCAGCTTTGTCATATGGACCACAGACATGGACAAGGGAGACAAGCAACCAGCTTTGTCATATGGACCACAGACATGGACAAGGGAGACAAGCATACCAGCGGATTTCAGGCACTGTTTTGGGTCCGTGTGGTTTTGACCTTGGCGCTAAGACATGTCCAAAGTCATACGTTTGTGTTTTCTCTACGGGATTACACATATGACCGATTTTGGTGAAGATCCATCCAGAAGGAGCTGAGATAATGCTGCTGACATATTTTTGTCCCAGACAGACATGGAGACACACACCTTTCACCCGTTCGATTACAAAACAATCTATCTTGCTTGAGTATCGTTCATCAAAGGGATGTAGTTTGTGAAACGTGATCATAGCGGAAATGTTGACATGTGCTTAAAAAATCTTAATGTTCATTTTTTAAAACTTCCGCTCTATAAACTATCATAATGTATATTCTGTATGCTATTTGGAGTTCATGTGTCAACATTGTCTTTTCTTGAGTGAAACATATTTGTTGTCATTTTTCGTTGCCATGTTGTGTGTTCGACTTGAAACACAA
>CM060310.1:18808104-18813104 GCA_030674185.1 Monoplex corrugatus | reverse complement strand
GAGTCCGGCCACGTTGACGGCACTGCGCATGCTGAGGAAGGTGGCGAACTTGATGTCGCACTCCAGGCAGACGTAGTGGGCGATGCGGGGGATGGGCGTCTTCAGGCTGTGCTCCAGTCGCCACTGGGGGGTCCCGTAGGCCGCCACCCGCGCCAAGGTGGCGAAGGGCGTGCCCGCTTCCAGGATGTCTTTGGGGTACAGGCTGGAGGTCACCTAACAGACACGAAGCCACCCTTTGAGTTCATCGTTATCGTTATGGTTGTTAAAAGCCCAGCCAGACTGCTTAGAGCCATATCAGGGCTATAACTATTTCAAATCACATACAAAACTTCAACAGGGAAAAAAAAAAAAAAAAAAGAAAAGAAAATTAAGTACACTTATCAATGCATTCGCGCACATAATCCAAGGACATGCCCCTGGCGTTGACCACTCCGTCCAATTTATCGCAAAGGGGGTTTAAAAAACACACTTGCATACAATACAAATTTAAGCATACCTAAGGCCACCAAAACATCTATAAAAACGAGCATAAATGATCTAAAATTGCTTCCGCATATCTCATCTTCCTAGAGCCAAAAATGCACTTAATACAAGTACCTCATTATCAATCCTAAGAAAAAAGTACGTAAGACTTTATCGAACATATACAGGTGAATGGACCAGCAAGGCAGAAAAGGATAGGAAGAAATGAGAGAAAGCAACAACAACAAAAAACAAACAAACAAACAAAAAGCAGAAAAAAGAGAGTGACAGAAAAGAGGAAATTTCTAGCACATATTTTCCAGAAGGAGGGGATACTATTTATATTGAAAGAGCCCCCGGCATCCCCACGAGGGACCTTGAATTCATCGTCAACGTCACTTTTGTTGCCATAGTATCGTTGTTAGTATTATTATCTTCTGCTCTCCCCTCCTGTCTCTCTCAGACAGAAACAGCGAGACAGAGACAGAAAGAGATAGGGAGACACAGAGAGAGACAGAGACAGAGGCAGAGAGAGAGACAGAGACAGAAAGACAGAGAGCAAAAACAAGAGAACACTATCGTAAACTTGATCAGAAACTGGATACACGACACAAGACACACAACAGAAGCACATAGAAAAGAGCACAAAACGCTCCTTTCAGGTACAACACAAAGCAGGCAGAAAATTTCGGGTAAATGTCCTTTGTTAAGGATGGACAGGAAACAACAACAACAACAACAATAACCAAACACACACACACACACACACACACACACACACACACACACACACACACACACACACACACACACGCAAACACACACATACACACACAACACACACACATACACACACAACACACACACATACACACACACACACATACACACACACACACACACACACACACACACACACACACACACACACACACATACACACACACACACACACATACACACACATACACACACACTCGATAACAACAGATAAGCGAGATTCTATCAGCTAAACTGAATCGACATTAGGCGTTATTTTTCACTGTGCATCCTTATATTCTAAAGTGGAAGATTTTAAGATTTTTTCTTTTTCTTTTTGTTTGTTTGTTTGGTTGGTTGTTTGTTGTATGTTTGTTTGTTTGTTGTTGGTTTTTGTTGTCGTTGTTGTTGTTGTTATTTTTTGGGGGGTGGGGGTTGTGGGTTTTTTCTTAATGTGAAAGAAAGTACATTATTTCACACCGACATGGAGGGATAAGTATTTGTCAGTTTGCCGGTCGGTATGTCTTTTTTCCTAACTTAATACGTCAGCAAAGACTGTTTTGCTGTTTGTGGATGGACTTTTTTGAAAAGAAAAAAAATTCTGCCGGGATTACTTGACACTCAGCGCTAGCTGGAGATCCGACGGTGACGAAGGAACTGTCCCTTAAGAATTCTGATACAAAATCTACGTCCAACGGTAAAGGAAATACTTGCATACAGAAAAAATGGGTGGCACTGCACTGCAGCGATGCACTCCCCCTGATAAAGCAACCCGTTCCCATGGCAGGTCAATTGTGACGACAACAAAAACGAAACGAATAAATAAACAAACAAATAAACAAATAAATAAATAAGTAAACAATAAACAAATAAATAATGATAATAATACAAAAAAAAGCAAATGAATAAAAAAATAATTAAACGAAAAAATATTTTTTTTAATGAAACAAAGCAGTCCATGAAACGCGCAGTCTAGTTGAATTTTCGTGAGTATCTGGTTCTGATTTGCTGCAACGCTCGCGGTTCCTTTGCTTCGGATTAGTAAGAACCAAACAGTATTTTAAAGCTTTGATTCAGATTGTAAACAGACGAATGTTCAGTTCTCTAACAAACAAAAATTCCTTTTTTTTTTTTTTTTTTTTTGAAAGGATCATCGCACTCAGGTAGGTTATCATAATGTCTCGCATTGACTATTGCAATTCACTCCTGTCTGGTCTTCCTGCCTCCACCATTCACATCCTATAGCGCATTCAAAACAATGCTGTACGCCTTGTACTCAAAAAGAAAAAAGCTGACCACATATCTCCTCTCCTGGCACAACTTCACTGGCTCCCTGTATCAAAGCGCATACAGTACAAACTAGACACCATGTGCTACAAAAGCCTCAATAACGCAGCCCCCGATTACCTGTCAAGCCTACTTGAGATCTATGTTCCCTCACGTACCCTCCGCTCTGCCTCCGATCCTCTGACTTTTCGCTTTCCACGCACTAAGCTCAATACCTATGGTCCACGAGCCTTCTCTGTTTCTGGTCCACTCTCCTGGAACAAACTTCCTCTCTCAGTCCGTCAGCAACCTACTTTTGCCTCCTTCAAGTCCGCTCTCAAAACTCACCTTTTCTCTCTGCATAAAATCCTAACCTCACTCAACCCCCCTCTGCAGCCTGTCTCCGCTCGGAGGGGAATCACTTTGTTTTAATATATAATTGTATATATGATGTGCTCTCTGTGGTTTTCCATTGGTTTTATTCTTGCTTTTATTGCTTTTATTCTTTTCTCCCCATTTGTGGCCATGCATGTGTGTGTGTGTGTGTGTGTGTGTGTGTGTATGTGTGTGTGTGTGTGTGTGTGTGTGTGTGTGTGTGTGTGTGTGTGCGTGTGTGTGCGTGTGTGTGCGTGCGTGCGTGTGTGCGTGTGTGTCTTTTCGGCGCTTGGATTTGATTTTGTCGAGATTTGCGCTATATAAATATTGTAATTATTATGTATGCATGTGCGTACGTATGTATGTATGTATGTAGACGCTTAGATTTATGTATGTATGTATGTATGCATGTATACGCTCAGCTTAGATTTATGTATGTAAGTATGTAAGCATGTATGTATGCATGTATACGCTCATATGTATGTAGGTATGTATGCATGTATACGCTCAGCGCTTAGATTTGATTTTATCAAGATTTTGCGCTATATAAATAAAATATATTATTATTATTATTATTATCTTTGCGCTCACCTTTTTTTTTCTCTTTTTTTCTTTTTTTTTTTTCCCCGTCTCATTTTCTACGCCACCTTAATGGCCACAGAAGCTACCACAGGTGTTTTTTTTCTTGTTTTTTTTTTTTGCGATGATGATGATGATGTCGATGAGGATGATGATCATGATACTATAGAGTTTCATCTAGTATTGAGACTTCGTGACAGGGATGTACTCAACGCTTAATATCATAATATATCCCTGCGTCAGCCAGGCCCGAGACATACAGACACCTGCGGTGGTGGTCAGAAGATTTGAGCAACACCGTCAATGACGCATCCGTGAAGTGGATGAGACTCGACTGTGTGGTCCCAAGTCTTCCCAATGAGCTCTTAGCACGCTCAACTCTGGGTAGGATCCGGTTAGAGCCGAAAAATCCCACAACGATTTCTGAAGGGACTGATGGGGATTCGAACCCACAACTTTCCGGTCGGTAGTCCGTTGCGTTAACCACTACACCACGGCGACTAGTTCTATCAAAAACAAAAAAACAAATAAACTTGTTTGGAATGGTCATCGACGTGTATATAACGACGCTGACGCGAAGAGAGGTAGATGACCCGTAGAACACGGACGTTACACGTGAACTGACCCTTTGACCCCCGCACCCTGTCCACCAGCATCCTGCATTGTCAACCATGCTAGCACAAGCAAAAACTTAACCATTTGACTCCCTCACCCTATCCACCAGCTTCCGGCACAGGAAGCTGGTGGATAGGGTGAGGGAGTCAAAATGGTTAAGTTTTCGCAGTTGGTGGATAGGGAGTGGAAGTCAAAGGGTCAACGGAGCAACGGCCAACGGTCAACAACTGACACGGCAGACACTGAAGTCTAAATCTGCAAATCGCTCCACTTAGCTCGCTTGGGCACGTCGTTTAGATTACGGGAGCGTGAAACCTGATCACACCCCAGGTGGGGAGTGGGGGGGGGGGAGGGGGAGCGGGGGAGGTTAGGAAGGGGAGGGGGATTGGCCAAGGTGTGAACACACCTGTCGTCTTTTCAACTACCCTTGTAAACAAACAGCCGCCCAGGGTTCGTCTGGTTGTTTGATTTGGTGTGGTGTGGTGTGGTGTGGTTTCGTTTCGTTTGGTTTGATTTGGTTTGGTTTGGTTTAGTTTGGTTGAGGGGTTTGTTTGGTTGGTTGGTTGGTTGGTTGGTTGGCTGGTTTGGCTCGGTTTGGTTTGGATTTTTTGTTTTGTTTGTTTGTTTGTTTGCAGTGATTTTTACTCCGTAACTTTATTGCAAGGTTCTGTAAAGGTTTCGGTCTCATCTAGACAACAACAACAACAACAACAAATTCAAAATTACCAATGGCCAGATTCTTCTCCAACCCCACCTCCTCCTTCATCTCTTACACCCCACCCCACCCCCGCCCCAGCCCATCACCACAACACACCCCCTCCATCCCAGAAATGCTTTACTGATAAAAAGCGATCAAAAGTGCAAAGTTGAAAAAGCCGGCGGGCTTTCCTAGCTGTTTAGCCGACCTCCATAGTATGGTAGCCACGGATAAGAAAACTGATTGA
>CM060310.1:18793104-18803104 GCA_030674185.1 Monoplex corrugatus | reverse complement strand
TTCTCCCTTCGCCAAATCCAGGAGAAGTGCAGAGAGCTGCGGATGCCCCTGTATGTGGCATTCATTGACCTCACCAAGGCCTTTGACCTAGTCAGCAGAGATGGCCTTTTCAGGGCTCTCCGAAAAATCGGCTGCCCCCCCAAACTGCACAGCTTAATTGAATCCTTCCACTCAAACATGAAAGGGATGGTGCAGTTCAACAGAAACCTCTCCAAGCCCTTCGACGTACACAGCGGTGTGAAACAAGGCTGCGTCCTGGCCCCAACCCTCTTTGGAATCTTCTTCGCTCTCCTCCTGAGGCATGCGTTCAGCACAGCGCAAGAAGGGATCCACCTGCGGACCAGATCAGATGGCAGGCTCTTCAACCTCGCCCGCCTCAGAGCAAGGACAAAGGTCCGTGAAGCCCTCATCAGAGACATGCTATTTGCCGACGATGCCGCAGTTGTGACCCATACTCAGCGGGACTTGCAGTCACTAATGGACCGCTTCTCCCAGGCCTGCAAAGATTTTGGTCTGACCATCAGTCTTAAGAAGACAAACGTCCTGGGCCAAGACACGCCATCTCCACCAGCCATCACCATTGATGACTACGAGCTTGAAGCCATCCATCAATTCACATATCTTGGGTCCACCATCACCGATAACCTCTCCCTTGACACAGAGGTCGACAAGAGGATCGGGAAGGCAGCCACAACACTAGCCCGCCTCACACAAAGGGTGTGGACAAATCCCAAGCTGACCACAAAGACAAATATGGCTGTATACAACGCCTGTGTCCTCAGCACCTTGCTGTATGGCAGCGAGGCGTGGACCACGCATGCCCATCAGGAGAAAAGGCTCAATGCCTACGGCGCATACTTGGCATTTCCTGGCAAGACAAGGTGACCAACACCGAAGTCTTAACCTGCGCTGGCCTCCCAACCATGCATACCATGCTGAGACAGCGTCGGCTGCGCTGGTTGGGCCACGTTCGCCGCATGGAAGATGGTCGCATCCCAAAAGACATCCTTTATGGTGAGCTTGCCACAGGGCAGAGAAACATTGGCCGCCCACAGCTGAGATACAAAGGACGTTTGCAAGCGTGACATGAAGGCGCTTGAGATCAACACTGAGTCCTGGGAGGACCTCGCAGACGACCGCAACAGCTGGAGAACTACTCTCAAGAAACAGCTGCGGATTGGTGAGGACAAACTGTCAGCTGCTGCAGCAGAAAAGCGAGTTCGCAGAAAAGGGATGACAGCCAACAGACCAGCATCAGCATACACATGCGACCGCTGCGACAGAGACTGCCTCTCTCGCATTGGTCTGTACAGTCACAGGCGACGCTGCTTGGACCAAGCAGACAGCCCATCTAGACATTAGAACGGATGTACTTTGTCCATGGTCAGTCATGACCGAAGGAGGCCTACTACTACTACTAATTGTAATAGTAATAATGATGGTGGTGGTGATGATGATGATGATGATGATGATGATGATGATGATGATGATGATCAGTTCTGGCCTCAGTGGACAGAGCCATCAAAGATGCATGAAAACTGGGTTCGATTCCTGGTCAGACAGAGATGCTGGTGGACAGGGTGCAGGAGTCACACACACACATGCACGCACGCACTCACGCACACATATTTCTTCAACTAGAAGCTTAGCAAAAAAAAACAGAAAAAACCGTTGTATTGCATTGCATTGCACTGTACGCATTGTAGTATCGTGTCATGCAGTGCAATGTATGTGTAGTGTAGTGTAGTGTAGTGCAGTACAGTGCAGTGTAGTGCAGTGCAGTGCGTGTGGTGCAGTGTAGTGTAGTGCAGTACAGTGCAGTGTAGTGTAGTGTAGTGCAGTGTGGTGTAGTGCAGTGCAGTGTAGTGTAGTGTAGTTGGCAGTGCAGTGTAGTGCAGTGTAGTGCAGTGTAGCAGTGCAGTGCAGTGCAGTGCAGTGCAGTGTGGTGCAGTGTAGTGCAGCGTAGTGTAGTGTAGTCTAGTGTTATCCAGTGCAGTCTACTGTAGTCTAGTGAACTGACGATGGGTAGAAAACCTAGGTCCTACTTCCACCCACCCCTTCTTCTCTTCCGCGTGTCAGTCTTTTCAACGCACATAGCTTTACGCAAACTGAACAAAAAATCTTTGCTAAGTTAACCCCAACAAATCCGGGAACAGTGCATGTGACACTTCGTCAGAGCAATGAATCCCTGTTAATTACATTCCAATCCTCCACCCCCACCCCTACTACACCCTTATTTTCAGACAAGGCTATGGGGGCAAAACAAGAAACAGAACCCCTACAGTGAGCTATAATGGGGACAAAACAAGAAACAGAACCCCTACAGTGAGCTATAATGGGGACAAAACAAGAAACAGAACCCCTACAGTGAGCTATAATGGGGGCAAAACAAGAAACAGAACCCCTACAGTGAGCTATAATGGGGGCACAACAAGAAACGGAACCCCTACAGTGAGCTATAATGGGGGCACAACAAGAAACAGAACCCCTACAGTGAGCTATAATGGGGGCACAACAAGAAACAGAACCCCTACATTGAGCTATAATGGAGGCAAAACAAGAAACAAACCCCTACAGTGAGCTATAATGGGGGCAAAACAAGAAACAGAACCCTACAGTGAGCTATAATGGAGGCAAAACAAGAAACAGAACCCCTACAGTGAGCTATAATGGGGGCAAAACAAGAAACAGAACCCTCTACAGTGAGCTATAATGGGGGCAAAACAAGAACAGAACCCCTACAGTGAGCTATAATGGGGGCAAAACAAGAAGCAGAACCCCTACAGTGAGCTATAATGGGGACAAAACAAGAAACAGAACCCCTACAGTGAGCTATAATGGGGGCAAAACAAGAAGCAGAACCCCTACAGTGAGCTATAATGGGGGCAAAACAAGAAACAGAACCCCTACAGTGAGCTATAATGGGGCAAAACAAGAAACAGAACCCCTACAGTGAGCTATAATGGGGGCAAAACAAGAAACAGAACCCCTACAGTGAGCTATAATGGAGGCAAAACAAGAAACAGAACCCCTACAGTGAGCTATAATGGGGGCAAAACAAGAAACAGAACCCCTACAGTGAGCTATAATGGGGGCAAAACAAGAAGCAGAACCCCTACAGTGAGCTATAATGGGGGCAAAACAAGAAGCAGAACCCCTACAGTGAGCTATAATGGGGACAAAACAAGAACAGAACCCCTACAGTGAGCTATAATGGGGGCAAAACAAGAAGCAGAACCCCTACAGTGAGCTATAATGGGGCAAAACAAGAAACAGAACCCCTACAGTGAGCTATAATGGGGGCAAAACAAGAAACAGAACCCCTACAGTGAGCTATAATGGGGGCAAAACAAGAAACAAACCCCTACAGTGAGCTATAATGGGGGCAAAACAAGAAACAGAACCCCTACAGTGAGCTATAATGGGGGCAAAACAAGAAACAGAACCCCTACAGTGAGCTATAATGGGGGCAAAACAAGAACAGAACCCTTACAGTGAGCTATAATGGGGACAAAACAAGAAACAGAACCCCTACAGTGAGCTATAATGGGGGCAAAACAAGAAACAGAACCCCTACAGTGAGCTATAATGGGGGCAAAACAAGAAACAGAACCCCTACGTGAGCTATAATGGGGGCAAAACAAGAAACAGAACCCCTACAGTGAGCTATAATGGGGGCAAAACAAGAAACAGAACCCCTACAGTGAGCTATAATGGGGGCAAAACAAGAAACAGAACCCCTACAGTGAGCTATAATGGGGGCAAAACAAGAAACAGAACCCCTACAGTGAGCTATAATGGGGGCAAAACAAGAAACAGAACCCCTACAGTGAGCTATAATGGGGGCAAAACAAGAAGCAGAACCCCTACAGTGAGCTATAATGGGGGCAAAACAAGAAACAGAACCCCTACAGTGAGCTATAATGGGGGCAAAACAAGAACAGAACCCCTACAGTGAGCTATAATGGGGGCAAAACAAGAAGCAGAACCCCTACAGTGAGCTATAATGGGGGCAAAACAAGAAACAGAACCCCTACAGTGAGCTATCTGCGTGGGAAAACCGTGATTTTTACAGACCCTTTTAACGTTACCGTTGCGCGCTACATAGTTAAGTACAGCCTTTTGTCCCTTTCATACATCGCGGAGTGCTTAACATTTTATGCCTTGACATTACTATGTCCTCACGGAGAGCATAATTAATTATACACTGCCTAAGTAGCACACCCTTCATAAATCCGGCCCCAGATGACCATCATGACGGTCTTTCTATCACTGTGGTCCGCAAAGTGGACAAGACATAAACCAAGAAGACAGGTTCGAGCAGTCAATAATAATCGTATTACCATCCAGCGGTTTTTTTGTTTTGTTTTGGTTTGGTTTGTGGGGGGGGGGGGGTGTTTCTAAGAGGGTCCACGTGCAAAATATTAAGACCCATGTTATTATAAATTTGGGGTTCTGTTCCCAGGCTGCCAAGAAGCGTTACCCGTGCGTGATCTTCCTTCTGCCCAGTTAACCGTTTTGTATTGTTCTTTATTCAAGGTGAACAGGGTCGTTGCGTTGTGTTTTGTATCCCCACACCCCCAATCGGATTTACCGTGTGAAAACTACGGCTGTTTTCTCCGTTAAGAACGCATCGCTGCGGTGCAACATTGCCTCCCCTTTTTCTCTTTTATTTTCAGCCTGCGTGTGTTTTTTCTTTGCCCATCAAGTGGCGTTTTCTTCAGAATTTTTGTTTGAACTGGGCCACCGCTGCAATGCCGATATAAGATGTCATCTGCTGTCAGGCAAGGATGGGATTGGCAAATCGTGGCGGAGGGGAGGGGGGGAGGAGAGACACAAACCCCTCTTCCCCCACTCCAATCAAGGTCAGTGACTTGAGTTACGTAGTTTCTGCACGACCAGTTCAACTCCGGTACGACCTTTTTTTTTTTCATTATTATTCTTTTCGGACAAGTTTTATGTTTTTCTTGCTCTTTTTCTTGAAGTCTGGCCTCTGTCCTCCCTTTTACCACCCCCCCCCCCCCACTATATCCCACATCTCCCTCTCTGTCTGTCTCTGATGATGGGGACTGATGATAATACAAACACCCACAAACACCCTTCATAAAAGTAATGCAAAACAAGTGCCCGTGTTCAAGCAAACAGGAACCAGAAAAAAAACACGAAAATAGAATCACAGGGCGTATTTCATACAAAGAGACAAGAAAAAGTGTTCCAACAAACCTTGCTCATAACTTTCAGTTTTTTCTATTTCCATATGCCTGGAGTTTGTTTTGTTTCCCACCCACCCCCTTCTCTCTCTCTCTCTCTCTCTCTCTCTCTCTCTCTCCTCTCTCTCTCTCTCTCTCTCTCTCTCTCTCTCTGACTCCCTCTCCATCGTTCGCTCTCTCGATCATGACGACCACAATAATATGTATAAAACACCCACAAACCCAAAGATCATCCACATCCCAGTACAAACCTTGACACAGATGCAGTCTCCGTCCTCCTCCAGATTGTAGTGTTCGATAGTCCCACAGGGCTGGATCACCCCAATGTCCTGCCGGTTCAAGCTCAGCACCACCAGCAGCTCTTCGGCCGTGGTGGGCTTCTTGAAAGCGCCCTTCATGCCCGCTATCACCCCATCCTGGAACTCGCTAGGACTGCTGGCCTGCACTCCTGTCACCAGAGCGCTGCTTCGTAAGTGCACGGGGAAGTCTACAAGTATAGCATCTTCAGGAACGTAGATGCCCCCGAATCGTTCCAGGAGATCTAAAATCAGGATGTAGCGGTCTGCGCCTTCCACGGCGCAACGCGATGAGTTGAGCGGCCGCAAGAGGACGTTGTCGATTTCGGCCAGGGTGCGGTTGAACCACAGAAAGTACCCCTCCTGGTCCAGTTCAGGTAAGGCTTCGTAGTGGAAGAAAATCTTGTCCGGCCGGATGAGCTTGTCCGCCCGCTTCACCGCCATGTAGTGGCGGAACTCAAAATGCCGTTTGCCACACCACAAGAAATGCAGCGTCGCCGGTGCCAGGTCGGACCTCAAGTCGGACTTGTCCTCATCACCATCGTCGTTACCGAAAGGCGCCAGTTTCTCCTGTTTGAGGGCCTGCGGCTGGCGGCCCACCGGCTCGTGGGGCGGGGCCTGGAAGGCGTTGAGATGGCGGTTGTCATGGGACAGTTGGGACAGTTGGGACAGCACCTGCAAGCTCTGCTGGTTGTTGTAGGCCAGGTAGAGTAGTGAGCCCAGCAGGAGCAGAAACCACACCACCAAACGACGTCGCTGAGAGCGCGTCCTGGCTCGGTAGAAGATGCGGCAGAAACGGGATAGCATGCTCGGCGAGTCTGCAACAACAGGGACAGGGAATAAAAAAAACATGAGAAGACTGTTACAGTATGGAAAACAGTTTAACCCTTTTGACTCCCACACCCTGTCCACCAGCGTTCTGCATTGCCAACAATGCTAGCAAAGCAAAACTTAAACCTTTGATTCCCTCACCCTGTTCACCAGCTTCCCACAGAAAGATGGAGGATAGTTGAGAAAGTCAAAGGGTTAAGTTTTTGCAATTGGTGGGTAGGGTGCGGGAGTCAAAGGGTTAAATTTATAAAATGATGATACTAAATTCTTACAACCCATAATGGGTCAGATTAAATTCTATGTTCATGAAAAAGTTAAAGTCAATGTCTAGATTCATGAATCGTTTTATGTTGAATTCTTCCATTCATTTAGCAAAAAAGCTGAATATCTAGATTAATAAAATGTCAAACCGAATTTCTAAAATGATAAAAGATCAAACCTTACTCTAGATTCACACAGGATTAAGCTCAATTTTAGGTGCATGAAAGGTTTAGTCGAAGCTTTGTTCTAGAAGTCCAGTTTTGTCGTGGTGGTTAAATTCTAGTATGATCAGTGTGTTGTTGATTTTGTTTGTTTGTTTGTTTGTTTGTTGTTGGGTTAACAGTGAACGTAGCATTATCACGATACCAGTAGTTGGATGTCTGGAATTTCAAATTAAAATCATGCACAGAAATGTACTGTCGTATGCCAGAAGTTTGCTGCAGTAAACAGAAGCTGCAGAGCTGGTGGCGATTGTGAACAACAAGTATGCTATGATGGCACTTGTCACATGTGTGTGTTGTGTGTGTGTGTGTGTGTGTGTGTGTGTGTGTGTGTGTGTGTGTGTGTGTTGTGTGTGTGTGTGTGGTATGTGTGTCGTGTGCGCGTGCGTGCGTCGTGCTAGTGCGCAAGAGCAGTTGGGGTCCAGCTGAATGACAGAAGACACCGGTGAAGAACACATATTAACTCATCAATCATACACTACGACGACAAAGATTTCCCTTTTTAACGAGGAAAAGATGGGAAAGGAACGGGAAACACGACGCCTCTTCCTGACAACTCGCTGGGTTGGCCCTTTATTCTCTCAATAAGAGGGAACCATTGTACCTCTGGGTTCTCCCCATAAGAAGAAGGAACTGCCCACACACACACATCACATGGGTATTTCGCCGCCTGAAAGCAAGTCCCTTCAACAACCGACTTACCGTAAGGTTAACTAAGGCTGCCTTGTCAAACGCGTGAAAAGCGTCTGGGTGAAGGTCAACGCCCGTGGAAGTGATTAATAATTACCCACTAGAAAAAAAAGAAGAGAAAGAGACAAAAAGGGGGAGAGGGTGAATGAAAGAAAATGAGGAGACACAGGTAAACGATTAATAACTGTCAACCAAAGACTACCCCGAAAGAGACGAGAAGAGAAGAGAGACAGAGGGAGGGAGGGGGGGGGAGGGAGGGGGAGACAGAGAGAGAGAAGGGGAGGAGGGAAAGAGACAGAGACAGCCAGGCAGGAAGACAGATACAGAGAAAGGGACAGAGAGACAGACAGACAGAGAGGCAGAGAAAGAGAGAGAGAGAGACTGAGACAGAGAGATAAATGAGATACAGAAATAGACAGACAGAAAGGAAAAGAAGGATGGGGCGAAAGGATTTTTCATTAATGATACCCAAATGTCCATATTTCATGAGAATGAAAAAAATTACAATATTCCTTGATCAACTCTATCTGCCGTCATTTCAGTCAGCGCGAGGAGAGAGAAGAGATACAGGCCTAACAGATTTTGCAGAGAGAGACAGACAGACAGACAGACAGACAGACACAGACAGAGACAGAGAGACTGAGACAGACAGAGAGAGACAGAAGGAAGCAGAGATCGTAGGTTTGTCAAGGAGAGGGAGAGACAGAGACAGAAACAGAGACAGAGAGACTGAGACAGAGACAGAGGGAAACAGGGATCGTAGGTTTGTCAAGGAGAGGGAGAGACAGACAGACAGACAGACAGACAGACAGCCATACGCACGTACACACACACACATAATTATGTCGCGAAGACCACGGTCTGGCTATCTCTCTCTCTCTCTCTTTCTTTTTGTTGCTAATGTTGCTGTGATAGAGGTCGACACATCTTGAGTTCACATCTCTTGCAATGGAACCAATCAACCACCGGCTTTGTAGACGTTGTTGTTGCTTTGTTTTGCTTTATCATTTTATTATCATTAATATCAACAGTGGCGACAGGTACCTGCTCCCAGCCAGTGTACAAATGCAGGGGAACAGCCGTATCAGGTACCAGGACTGAATAATCATCGCAGCTTTTATGGATATGACTTTGTATTCATTAAACCACCGTCGTAACAGGCGGGCTATTCATGCGTGTAAGCTTTATAGCTTGACACTTCTTTCTCCGAGTCCATGTCTTTACTTTCTCTCTCTCTCTCTCTTTCTCTTTCTCTTTCTCTTTCTATCTATCTATCTCTATCTATCTATCTCTTCTCTCTCTCTCTCTCTCTCTCTCTCTCTTTCTCTTCTCTCTTTCTCTCTCTCTCTCTCCTTTTCTCTTTCTCTCTCTATCTATCTCTTTTTCTCTCTTCTCTTTCTCTTCTCTCTCTCTCTCTCTCTCTCTCTTTCTCTTTCTTTCTCTTCTCTCTCTCTCTCTCTCCTCTCTCTCTCTCTCTCTCTCTCTCTCTCTCTCTCTCTCTCTCTCTCTCTCTCTCTCTCCCCCCTCAAACTTTAGATCAGAAAGATACTGAACGACGTGTTCCTCAAAGGCAAAATATTATTTGCTTTGCTGAATGATGAAATGGAATATAAAAAAAAAAAGAAGAAATGAAAAGAAAATGAAAGAGTTAGACTAAGCTATCTACATAGATATCATACGCACGCATCTTTCACACACACACACACACACACACACACACACACACACACACACACACACACTCACACACACGCACACACGCACTCACACGCACTCACACGCACTCACACACGTACACGCACTCACACACGTACACACACACACACACACACACGTACACACACGTACACGGACACGCACTCACACACGTACACACATACACACACGTACACACACACGTACACTTTTTTTTTTTAATTCTCCCCTCCCCCCCCCCCTCCCCCTGTCTAATATCACTTATAGTGAAAAGACCTTAAATCAAAGAACGAACGAACACACGTACACACACATCACCAAACAACCCTTATCCTGTAAGATGTACGTACACCTAGTCACCCCCCAGGATAGCCAGGCAATCCGTGCAGGCTGGAGCAATGACCCACCCACCCAACCAAACCTGTACAAACACACACGCACCCTGTAACATGAAACTAAAAATCGCACTCGGCTCTGAAGCGTAGCGGTTTTTTTGTTGTTGGTGGGGTTTTTTTTTTTGGGGGGGGGGGTTTGTTTTTTTTTCCTCCAGCCGTTTGTAAGCCCAACCCCGACCTGTCAAACGGGAAAGAACAACCGCAGACGAGAGAGAACTGTGAGAACTGACTGGTTGTTTCAGTTTCAGTTTCGGTTTCAGTTTCAGTTTCAGTTTCTCAAGATGACGTCTCTCCGCGCTCGGAACGAATTCCATATGCACTAACGTCACAGGTGCCGTGTTTATGGTGATCAAGGCACAAGCCTTTTAAGCCTGCACGTAAACCCATGAGCCGGCCAGGTC
>CM060310.1:18768104-18788104 GCA_030674185.1 Monoplex corrugatus | reverse complement strand
GAGGTTGGAGGAGAGTTATCACCCTACTTTCCATTTTGTTACCTGTTCCTGAGTGACCATGACGTATCATTTTGTCACCTACATTTTTTCCGAACCACAGTTAATCCTCTCTCTCTCTGTCTCTCTCTGTCTCTCTCTCTGTGTCTCTCTTTCTCTCTCTCTCTCTGTCTGTCTGTCTCTCTCTCTCTCTCTCTCTCTCTCTCTCTGTCTCTCTTTCTGTCCTGTTTGTTCTTACCACTGCAAGGGAGAGAAAAAAAGCTCTCTCTCTTTTAAGAGCTAAGAACAAGTACCTGCGTTTATTCTACTTCTTTCATTTCACCTTTCAATTACCCATCCACTCACCCATCCACAACAACAGCTCTATCAATCAATCAAAGTCAGTCATTAAAACCAAAGAACGAAACAAAAGGAGGAAAAACAAAGAAAGAAAACGAGGAAAGAAAGAAAGAAGAAAAAAGAAAGAACGAACGAAAGAAAGAACGAAAGATAGAAACACAGAAAGAAAAGAAGGGAGAAAAGAAAGAAAAACAGAAAAACAAAGAGAAAGATAGAAGGAAATAAAGACAGATAGAAAAAAAAAGACAGAAAGACAAACAGAAAGACAACAGAAAGAAAGAACGACAGAAAGACCAACAGAAAGAAAGACAGAAAGAAGGGAAAAAGACAGAAAGAAGGAAAGATAGAAAGAAAAAAAGAGAAAGAAAGAAAGACAAACAGAAAGAAAGAAAGACAAACAGAAAGAAAGAAAGAAGGAAGGAAGGAAACAAGACGGAAAGAAAGAAAGATAGAAAGAAAGAAAAAGAAAGAAAGAAAGGCAAACAGAAAGAAAGAAAGAAAGAAGGAAAAAAGACAGAAAGATAGAAAGAAAGAAAAAGAGAAAGAAAGAAAGACAAACAGAAAGAAAGAAAGAAAGAAAGAAGGAAAAAAGAAAGATAGAAAGAAAGACAAACAGAAAGAAAGACAAACAGAAAGAAAAAAGAAAGAAAGACAAACAGAAAGAAAGAAAGACAAACAGAAAGAAAGACAAAAACAGAAAGAAAAGAATGTACATGTATGTGACACCTCCAAACAAAGTCCTTGCCTATAATCCCTTCACACGCGAGCACGTGCTCACGTACGTTATTCGAGAAACAGCTGAGCCCATGGAACAAATGATATGAAATAATCCCTGTTTTATGAAGAATAGAAGACATGACAAAGACCATTCACGGAGATAAGTTTACAACTCAGTGTTTTCCTCTGGGTACCCCGTTTGGCTGGCATTAACAATATTAAAAATAGACAAACCTCTGCTTTAAAGATGCACCGAGTGAGGAAATAGGGGTGAGGGAGTTGAAATTAAACAACCTTCCTTTTGTTGCAACGGTAGAGAATTTTTCATTATACATCCCCACCCCCACCCCTACCCCCATCTCTCTCTCTCTCTTTCTTTCTCTCTCTCTCTCTTTCTCTCTCTCTCTTTCTCTCTCTCTCTCTCTCTCTCCCTCCCTTCTCCTTCTGTGCAAGTGGTTCGATGCAACTGTGTCTATGCAAATGTCGTCTGTCGTCTAGAGGACGAAATCCCTTTCTTATTTATGTGTACAGCAACCAAGGCACTACGGCAGAAATTATCTTGTAAATTCCAGAACTTCTCGAGTCAAATCAAAACCTTTTTCATTGACACTGAACATCTTACTGACTGTGCGAAACATTTACTGTGGTTTAAAACTGACAGCACAGAACCCAACTGAATAGAAAGCAATCTTTTTTTTTCCGAGATTAGAAGAAGAAGACAGAAATTACAAAATGAGTTATACGAACTTCCTACTGTACGGAAATGATTGCTCCAGTAATATACTGACGTGGTATCACATTAATTTAATATCGATATGTCTCTCACTGACGTTTTGACTTCTGTACATTAAACAGAGTTGTATGCAAGGGCAGGTGACCTGTCCCTTTAAGGCAGATCATTGAGAACTGGCTGACAGACGTATGCCATTACAAAAATACTGAATGCTTAAAGCATGTACGCTCATATAGGTATGTGGAGGGGTGGTGTGCACGTGTGTGTGTGTGTGTGTGTGTGTGTGTGTGTGTGTGTGTGTGTGTGTTGTGTGTGTGTGTGTGTGTGTGTGTGTGTGTGTGTGTGTGTGTGTGTGTCTTATTGGTTGACGTGACAGAAGGTTTTTTTTACTTATGTCATTAAACCATTTACGTCTTAGGTCTTACGTAATACGTCTGTCCTCTCTCTCTCTCTCTCTCTCTCTCTCTCTCTCTCTCTCTCTCTCTCTCTTTCACACACACACACACACGCGCGCGCGCGCGCGCGCGCACACACACACGCACAGCACACGCACACGCACACGCACACGCACACGCACACGCACACGCACACGCACACGCACACGCACACGCACACGCACACGCACACGCACACGCACACGCACACGCACACGCACACACATCACACACCCCAAAGACAATTTTCTTGGCTACGTCTCTCATTTTATGTTTCCAACGTGACAACAAATGGTGTTGCTTTCTTTGAATTCCCTCACGTATCACACCTTACATTATGTGCTATTTTCGTATTTCTTCCGTTTTTCTACAGTTCTAGTTGATTTAGCTAGGCGGCAAGTCTATAAAAAAAAAATGGGTCCTATCCAATATAAAGTCTACTGCCGGAAAACAAAGTATCCCTATCATTGCCACTGTCAATCCCTCCTTATCCCTCTCCCTCCATTCTCCTCCTCCTTCTGCCCCCCCCCCACCCCCCCGCCCCTTACCACACCTATTCCGCAACCTTCTCCACCAGGTAACTACAAAAGCAACACGCCACACCTTGACAGGACGATGTCGACAGACGCGACTCCGTGGATTTAAGAATACGACTCGTTTATAGGTAAACAACCCCCCGATATCCAAGGAAGACGGTAGACATGCGCACGTCAAAAGAGTTCTCCCCCTTTTTCCCTCCCTCGCTCCTTCCCCATCCTCCCCTATCACCCCCACCACCTCCCTTTGGGTTCCACCACCACCCCCTGCCCACCCACCCACCCTCCACCCCCTCCCCCCCCCCCGTTAATCCCTCTACACCCTCAACACCCACCCCTTCCCACAGTTTCCGCTCTTCAGTCCTACAGAAGAAACACAAGGTTTGGAAGAGTCATTTATTCACACCGTTCTGTGAAAAGGACCTGGGTGCATGTTTGGAGGGATTCGGATGCGTGCGGGTAGGACTGGCGTACTTGAAAAAGCCGTTGGAGAGAGACGGGGGGAGGGGGAGGGAGAGGGAGGGAGGGAGGGAAAGAGAGGGAGAGTCTGTGGGAGTAAATTTGAGGGGAGAGTGAGAGGAGAGAGAGAACAGAGAGAGAACAGAGAGGGAGAGAGAGACAGATAGAGAAAGAAGAGAGAAGAGAGAGAGAGTGGGAGAGATAGAGAGAATGAGAGAGTGAGTGAGAGAGAGAGTGAGAGAGAGAGAGAGAGAGAGAGAGAGTGAAAGTGAGAATGAGAGAGAGTGAGAGAGAGTGAGTGAGAGAGTGAGAGAGAGAGAGAGTGAAAGAGAGAGAGTGAAAGAGAGAGAGTGAGAGAGAGTGAGAGAGAGTGAGAGAGAGAGTGAAGAGAGTGAGAGTGAGTGAGAGAGAGAGAGTGAGAGAGAGTGAGAGAGAGAGAGAGTGAAAGAGAGAGAGTGAAAGAGAGAATGAGAGAGAGAGAGTGAGAGAGAGAGAATATACAAGGACAAAAAGAGTACCTTCCCTCCCGCCCCACCCTTCTTTGTTTGTTTTTTGTTTAAAGATGGTTTGTTTTATATGGATTGGAGGTGTGTGTGTGTGTGTGTGCGTGTGTGTGTGTGTGTGTGTGTGTGTGTGTGTGTGTGTGTGTGTATGTGTGTTTGTGTGTATGTGTGTGTGTGTGCGCGCGCGTGCGTGTGTGTCAGAAAGAGACAGAGCGAAAGTTTTGTGTTGTGTGTGTGTGTGTGTGTGTGTGTGTGTGTGTGTGTGTGTGTGTGTGTGTGTGTGTGTGTGTGTGAGTGTGTGTGTGAGTGCGTGTGTGTGGTGTGTGTGTGTGTGTGTGTGTTGTGTGTGTGTGTGTGTGTGTGTGTGTGTGTGTGTGTGCGAGAGAGAAGAGAGAGACGGACAAACAGACAAAGTGGTGTGTGTGTGTGTGTGTGTGTGTGGTGCGTGCGTGCGTGCGTGCGTGCGTGCGTGCGTGCGTGCGTGCGCGATGCAGCGTTGCTTTCTGTTGGCGTCGTGCGTACCTATGAAAAAAATGTTTCCTAACAGTTCTTTACCCATGTTTGCACATCGTTAAGAATCCTCGAACGCAACAGTTTAGAAGACATCGACAAGGTGTTTTGTTTGTTTATCTTAAATCTGTAAAGTACTCTTTGTGGACCGAAATGAATATAAACTATATCTAACCGAAAATAAATTTAAACGTGTTTATTCTCTTGGTGTGCCAAATCAAATACCGGAATAAAAATGAGCTGAATCCAAATCTGTAATTATCCTTTGTGGGCCAAAATTACGCACTAGCTCAAACTGAAAAGAATTTAATCTGTAATTATCATTCATGAGCCAAAATTAATAACTGGACCAAAGTGAAAATGAATATAAATCTGTAATTACTCTTTCTAAGCCAAAAAAAACACAAAAAAAAACGATCTAGACCTATTTGAAAATGAATTTAAAACTGCAATCACGCTTTGTGAGCCAAAAAATACTGTCCAGACCTATTGGAAAATGAATTTAAAACTGATTACCCTTTTGTGATCAAAAAAATTATGTCTGGACCTATTTGAAAATGATTTTAAGTTATTTAAAAGTGTAATAATCCTTTATGGGCTAAAATTAATGCCTACGCATAACTGATAATGAACTAAATTACTGTTTTCTCCCACACCCACAGAACGGCAATAACAATGACATATCATCTGCATAACACAAACAGTCCATATCAAAGCACGCTCGTTGAACTTTGCATGGCAACAGCAACAACAACAACAATAACAAATGGGGGTGGAGGTGTGCCATGTCAGTGCATACCACTGCGGTATAAACACAGTTCATCAAAAATAACTACAGACCATAACTTGATATCAGAAATGGATAACAGTGACGACCATAATTCTACAGGTGCAAAGAACACATAAGGGGAAAAAGGTGCAAAGAACAATCATCATCATCATCAAGTGCCCTGCCGCATGGCGTTGGCGACCATGGACTTCCACCTATCTCTATCTCTCGTTGCCCCCAGCATCTCCCCCCCCCACCCTCCTCATCCCCAGCCACTCTGCAAGTCCGTCCAGCATTCTCTCCCTGGGTCTCCATGATGCTCTCTTTCCCTCCAGCTTTCCCGTTGTGACTAGGTGCTCCAAATCCCCCTTCCTCATAAAATGGCCTATAAATGTTGCTTGTCTTTTCCTAATCTTCCTTATGAGTGATCTACTTGTGTCTGCCTCCATCAAGACTGTCTCGTTTGTTTAAAGAACACATAAGGGGAAAATATAGTCAGTTAATACATGTACATATAAAAGTCTTTCACGTACAAGCACACGAACGAAAACACACACATATACATGCATATACAAATACTCTCTCACACACACACACACACACACACACACACACAAACACACACACACACGCACGCACGCGCACGCACGCACGCACGCACACACGCACACACACACACACACACACTTATTTGTGGTACGCGAGTCTGCCACATAAATACAGGCAGATTGGAAATGTCCGAGTGCGATGAATCCCTTTGGAACAAGCTTCAAATTGTACTGACAGGGTCCTGTGAGCAAAATTTGGTAACAAAAATGTTTTTAAATAAATTTTTTTTTTTTAAATGGTGTATCAAACAAATGTTTCCCGAAACATTTTTATTCTCAACACACACACACACACACACACACTCCCCCCTCCCTCTCACTCTCTCTCTCTCTCTCTCTCTCTCTCTCTCTCTCTCTCTCTCTCCCCTCCCTCCCTCCCTCCCCCCCCCCCCTTCCGGAGAGTTTCACAGAAAACGGTTTATTATGGCTACCAATGTGAAATGCTGCCACAACAGGTCCACAATGCATTGAAATGAATGTAACGAAATTGCTGTTTGGCAGCCAAAACCCGTACAGAAAGAAAGTTTTATTCTGGCAACGACCTAACTCGCTGGTTTAAAATACGCGCTGGAGTGAAAGAAATGTTTGCAAATGTTTGAAAAAAATAAATAAATAAATAAATAAATAAATAAATAAAAGGCAGGACCGTGGAACGGGAAACGTTATTGTGCGAACAGATTATGTCTAGTGACATTACTGTTTTGGAAGTCTAAAAAAGGTCGTTTTCTTTATGACGATAAACTGAAAAGAAAAGGTGCGTGCTCGCATTCTATATGATTACTTGGAACGGGTGTGTGTGAAGTTTTTTGAACGTTTTATGGCTTATGGCATGTCCTAGTGGCTTAGTCACTGATGTCGTGACGTAGTCCAACGACCTAGTCTTGTCCTAGTCATGCCCTCTTCGTGTCCTAGCTTGACCTAGTCGTATGACTGTATGACTTAGTCGTTACAATGTAGTAACGTATAACAATCTAGTAACGATAATGTGTAGTTTGCTGGCCTCACTACGTAATGGACTGAAAGATTGTTATTGTTGTTGTTGTTGTTAAAAGCCCAGCAGCCGACTGCGTAGAGCCGTATCAGGGCTAAACCGTTCTAAAACAGACAAAACAACAGGAAAAAAAGAAAAGCAAATTAACTACATATATCAATGCATTCGTGCACATAATCTAAGGACATGCCCCCGGCGTTGACCATTCCGTCCAATTTATCGCACAGGGGATTTAAAAAACACACCTGAATACAAATTTAAGCATACCTAAGGACACAAAACATATATAAAAACAGGCATTAATTGCCTAAAATTGCTTCCGCATATCTCATCTCCCTAGAGCCAAAAATACACTTAATACATGTACCCAAGTATTAGTCCTAAGAAAAAGTACGTAAGACTCTATTGAACACATACAGGTGAATGGACCACCAAGGCAGAAAAATGATAGGAAGGAAAGGGCAGAAAGCATATGAGGAAGAAAGAAACAGAGAATAAGAAATTTCTAGCACAGAATTTCCAGAAGATGGAGATGTTATTTATACTGAAAGAGTCCCCGGCATCCTCACGGGGAGGTACCGATGACTGATTTACAGCTATGCTACCTTTGCGATGAAAGTCTTCTTATTCAAGGCAAAATTAAGACTCACCAATTCCTAAGTTGTAAAAGGCAATCTCCCATTATTATTTTCAAAGTTTTTAGTTATGTTTTTTTATTTATGGGCCTTCTAAGACTCGCTGATTCCTAAGTTGTAAAAGGCAATCTCCCATTACTATTTTCAAAGTTTTTATTTATGTTTTTTTTTTATTTCTGGGCCTTCAGACTTTGAAAAAAACGCTTGAGGCAAAAAAATAAAAAAAATGTCAGTGATTAACTGTATTTCATCTGCGTGGACATGAACTGGACATCACTTAACGAAAAAGTATTGACGTAAGCTGAGCGAGTTGTACGATGCCTCAAAAACTGATAAATAAACAGACAGAGCAACAGCCACCATTCACATGTAAAACAGCACCTTCACGTCCAGATTAGCGTCAACGTTGTCATTTTTATCACAATCAGAACGTTCAGACTCAGAGTAAGAACTCTACATGTAAAGTAGGCTTTTGGTGTTTGTGGCCCAGTTCCCACAGGTATTTACACAAAATATACAAATAAATATAAATATGAATATGCCGTTCGACTAAAGTGCATGTGCGTGTGCGTGTGTCAGCATGCGCTTTTTTTTTTTCATTTACCGTGCATCCCACTGCAATCAATTTATTTGTTTTGTTTGGTTGTTTATTTATTATTGTTTATTTGTTTGGTTGGTTGGTTGGTTGTTTATTTAATTGTTTATTTGTTTTATTTGTTTATTTATTTATTTATTTATTTGTCACTGGGATTAATGCAGTAAGCTTGAATAATTTTTCAGCCAAGCAGCATTAATACAGTTTGTCCGTCCAACGTCTTTTGGAAAAAAAAATAGTCCAAATGAATTAAAGAATACATTTTATTATTTATTAACGAATATTTTTCAAATGGTGATTCTTAGACAGAGACAGGCAAATAGAAACGGAAATTATTAAAACATACACACAGAGAAAGAAAAAAGAAAGATAAAGGAACAAAGCAGAGAGAGGAGAGGAGTAGAGAGAGAGAGAGAGAGTGTGTGTGTGTGTGTGTGTGTGTGTGTGTGTGTGTGTGTGTGTGTGTGTGTGTGTGTGTGTGTGTGTGTGGTGTGTGTGTGTGTGTGTGTGTGTGTGTGTGTGTGTGTGTGTGTGTGTGTGTGTGTGTGTGTGTGTGTGTGTGTGTGTGTAAAAGAAGAAAGGAAAAAAGAAAGAGACGGAAAGAATGTACAATGAACGTGAATCGAAGTCCCTTCAGACTTCAGCACACATGAGTCCTGCACGCTGAAGATGAAGAAGAAAGACGAACACCAACACTGTCTACTTTAAAATGGAAATTCCTGGCTATATACTTTTAATACATTAAGCTCTATTTCACCATTACTTGTCCATTCAAACTTACAGAAGATTGGAATTGGTAAAAAAAAAAACAAGAAAAAAGAAAAAAAAAAAACACGAGAATATTTTCTCTCTGAATTTTAATATCCTTCGATCTCATTTATTTTTTTCTATCATCGAGATTTGTGCATTATCCTCCGTGTCTATTCATTCAAAATGATCGAATTCTGAAATACTGGCAGCAGTCTGTGAATCTCAACATTTTTTCACCTTGCAAAACAAATATACTTGAAGTTTTTTTTAACTCCCAAGACACACACAAAAAAACCCACCCTGGTCTTTGCACATTCATACTATGCCGGAATTTGAATCGGGAGGAGGGTGGGTGGGCATATCAATACCAGCATTTTCCCTTTCAAGTTCAATGTCCTGCGAAAGGAATGCTTTCCAGTCCTGGGATGGGCCAGTGCGTGTTAATAAAAACTTTAGGCCTATTCATTTTTAACTCAAGTTATCAGCTGCTGCATCGAAGAAAAACGACAATCTGCTAACACCAGCATGATCTCTTCAACCTCTTGCTACATGTATATTGCCAGCTCCTTTCTTGGGACGGGGGCCCTGTGAGTTTATTCAGATTTCCCGGCCTGTGGTACGGAATAACACTGCGTTAATTCTGACACACTCCTAGTAATGATGGAATTTCTATGATAACCAGCGCTTTTCGGGCCTACGTGTTAACTCTTTGACTCCCTCACCCTGTCCACCAGCATCTTGCGTTGCCAACCAAGCCAGCAAAGCAAACACTTAACCCTTTTTTATTCCCTCACCCTATGCACCAGCTTCCTGCAAGAAGTCAGTGAGTCAAAGTATTCAGCTGAATCGTCCGTCCCGTTTTACAATACAATACAATACAATACAATATTTTATTTATATAGCGCAAAATCTTGATAAAATCAAATCTAAGCGCTGAAACAGACACACACGCACGCACGCACACACACGCACGCACGCACGCACACAGCACACACACACACACACACACACACACACACACACACACACACACACACACACACACACACACGGCTATAAATGGAGAGAAAGAATAAAAGCAATGGAAAATTATAAAGAGCATATTACACTTGCCAGGGAGCGGTTCCTGGGCTTCGCGAAGACCATGAGCTGTTCGAGGCCGACGGGACTTTTCGTCGGGATGACCACAATTTTGAATTAAACGCGAGCCGGTTGCCGCTTTTGATAGAACTGTGCACACAACGTCTGATATTTCGAGTTCAATCCCCAAGCCTGCAACATAAAAGAACTGGCCTGTTCGCTGCCCATCTTAATGTTTCCTTCATTCCAGTGGTGTCAGCTTAGTGTTTCATAGGTCCCTCCCCGCCACTGTTCCTATTTCAAGACCTTGCCAGCGAATGCGGTTTTACGCAGACTCTCTTAAATCTGCCAGATCACTGCTGGCAGATTTGGACAGAGCGCCTGCGGAACTATCCGAGTGCGAAGAACCCCCTCAGTTGAACAGCCTACAAACTCTAGACGTGGACATTTCGCTACCTAGATCTTCGTCCACGATGACAATGCTACGTCTCTGAATCGAAGAAAGGAAATTTGGTTAAAAAGAGGAATCAAAATAAAAACTAACACACACACACACAACAACAACAACAACAACAACAAAAAAACCATAGGAAAAAAAGCAATAACTTTTGAATACTAACGACTTCACCGCAACGACATAAATACAGAAATACAAACTCTAGCTTATCTTTCGCAAGCGGTTACACGAGAACGTAAAAGACTGGGCTGAAGTGCTCTCAAACAGAATCAAAGAAAACTTTTGTGCGTGTAGTTTTTTTGCTTGTTTGTTTGTTTGTTTATTGGCATGGTCCTTCTGAAACTCCTATCATTGTCTAATGAAAAAAAAATATAGGGCTCTATGCACTCTAACTCATCGGCTTCTGAAAATAAACAAACAAACAAACATATGCATACCCAACAAACGCGTGAAAATGAACATTTTCCAAGTACCACCGACATTCCTCAAGTTAAAGCACTTCGGGGCCACTGTGGATCAATCAGTTAAACGCTAATTGCAAAAACGAAAGACGCAAAAAAAGAAATAAAACAAAAACAAAAAAAAGGAAAGAAAAAGAAAAAAGGAAAGAAAGAAAAAAAGACCAATTAGCTCCCCTTCGGAGCTAACCTTTTGCTGCTGTATTTAATACGGATTCTGGTCACGAAGAAATGACAATTTCTTAACAAGAAAATTACCCCCCTTAGAGTTAAAATTTTTGTTTACTTTTCCTAATCAAAAAAAAAAAAAAAAAAAAAAAAAAACTAGGGCTCTGTGCATTAAAACTTATCAGGCTCTGTATCGCGAAAAACATGCGGAACAAGATCAAATATTTTTCTTTGCGACTGCAGCATGTTCCGAATCTCTGAGAGCTATGACACAGTCAACCCTATCACTCTCCAAATTGCAGAAAACGAGAGGCTGTGAACCGACCAGTTTCCTTTCAAGCTGAAACTCTTTGCAAATACGAGAACTCAGCTCGGGCCAGGCACCTCAAGCACATTAAGCACTTAAGAAACAGCAAGCACTTACCTTATCGTCGAACGCTGAATCACCCAGAAAAAAGGCAATTTGTGATAATGTCAACATTATCCCCCATTCAGAAGAGCGATCCCTGCCCATTACAAGCACCTTTTTTATTAGAACCAAAGACTGGCTTTGGTGTCGTGAAAAAAGGAAACCCGACAACCTGTCAATGCCAACAGGTTCCCATTACTACAGGTGAAAATTCCTGCGATCACCATCGCTGTTCGGATCGCTGACCTGGAGCGTCCACTGGCATTTTTTATCTGGACTCTGAATCGCGCGACTCGTGGTCTCATTCTGGTAAAATGGTTTGTTCTGTCTTGTCCATTATTAATCAAGAGCCTGGATGTCTCTGTTGATCGCTTCGCTCCACACAACACACACACACACACACACACACACACACACACACACACACCGCACGCACGCACGCACGCACAGGCATACACACACGCGCGCACAGACATTCACACACACACTCTCTCTCTCTCTTCTTTCTCTCTCTTTCATTCGTCTAATATCACTCAAAGAACGAAAATGAAAATGAAAACAAAAACGAGAACATACACACACACACTCTCTCTCTCTCTCTCTCTCTCTCTCTCTCTCTTCTCTCTCTCTCTCTCTCTCTCTCTCTCTCTCTCTCTCTCTCTCTCTTCTTCTTTCCTTCTCTTTGTCTTTGTCTGTTCTGTGTTGTGTGTGTGTGTGTGTGTGTGTGTGTGTGTGTGTGTGTGGTGTGTGTCTGCCTTGGTTATTCCATCCCCCCCCCCCCCATCCATCTTCACAACAGCAGAGAATTTTTTTTAAATGAAAATAAAGTTCCGTATTCAGCAATTATCGGCACGATTCCTGACACAATGACAAACGACACAAAGCAAACAACAACGACATCGTTACTTTCCACCTGCTGACAGCCTGTCAAGTTACACACACACACAGAGGGAAAGAAAGAGAGAGAGAGAGAGAGAGAGAGAGAGACAGACAGAGAGAGACAGAGAGAGAGAGAGACAGACAGATAGACAGACAGAGAAAGAAAGACAGAGAGAGACAGAGACAGAGAGAAAGAGTGAGAGAGAGACAGACAGACAGACAAACAGACAGACAAACAGACAGAGAGAAAGAGAAACAGAGAGAGAAAGAGAGACAGACAGACAGACAGAGAAAGAGAGAAAGACACAGAGAGAGACAGGAAGAGACAGAGAGAAAGAGAGACAGAGAGAGAAAGAGAGAGAGAGAGAGACGCACAGACAGAGACAGACAGACAGACAGACAGACAGAGAAAGAGAGAAAAACAGAGAGAGACACAGAGAGAGACAATGACACTCAGACACACCTCACGGTCTCACCTATCATCACACCACTTTCTCAACTCTGCAGCAGAGACCAAAAAAGAAACTAATCCGAACAACTTCACAGCGTCGTACTGTAAGCACCGTTCCACGTGTGTGGTGATAACGACAGAATGCAGAACGCAGACTGGCTGGCTTTCTTGACAGAGTTAGGTCTCGAGATGTGATATTCTGAGAGAGAGAGAGAAGACAGAGAAGACGAGAGAGAGAGAGAGAGAGAGAGAGAGAGAGAGAGAGAGACAGCAGACAGACAGAGAACAAACAAAACAAAAGAAAAAAGAAAAAAAAACGTCTGCTTCTCATCTTAATGCCTCAATCACTCTGGTGGTGTCAGCTTTGTGTTGTCTACATCATTTCCCTACACTCCCATTTAAAGACCCTGGCAGCCAAACCGTAGAGTTTTTGCGCAGGCTTAAGGAATCTGCAGATAACCTCAGGCGGATTTGGGATGAGCGCGTATGGGACTGTCCAATGCCATGAATCCTTCTTAGGACAACAAACTCCTAACAAACTCCATGACAACAAAACAACCACCACCATTCACTGCCAGAAGAAGTAATGTCGTTGTGACAACAATACCAAAAACGAATGAATAAATTAAATAAATAAATAAACAATAAATACGCAAAAGTAAATAAACAATAGAATAAATCAATAACAAATTGATAAATAACTATAAACAACAAAAGATTTCTGAGCAGGCTCCAGAAGCTTACCAAATCTGTTCCGCGCGGTTAGTCACAAACAACAGCCACTCCCCAAAACAACCGAAAATCCAACACAGCAGTCGTGACACCTACTTTTCCGTCACACACATTCTGTTGCACGTCAGTGCCTCACTTACCCAGAGGAGTGACAAAAAAAAAAAAAAAAAAAAAAAGAAACAAAACAAAAACTACACCACTCTTCCTAAGCACTGTTCCACATGGGTTACTAACAAAAGACAAAAACCAACACAAAAGCAGCAGCATCACAACATTAGTTCAACCCCTACCTTTCAGTCACGATCTTGGTCTTATAGTATCACACTATCAGGAAAGCGTCTCCAGTGTTACTCTCTCGGATGTCGCCAGCCGTATCGCCTTCCGCTTTTCTCACGAAACGACTGCCGGGTGTAAAACCCAACTCGGCAATGATATAATAACGGAAAGAGAGAGAGAGAGAGAGACGAGGGTGTCTTAAGTTAAAAAAAAGAATGAGGGTCTGGTTGGTGGCTCGAATTGGACTCGACTTCGTTCGTCGCTCTCTCTCGTTGACAAAAACCCAGCCTACCCAGCCCCCCACAGCCCAACCCTACCCCTCTCTCATGGAATTAGACAGATTGTGCTGTCGTCCCCCGCGACAGAGACACGAAGCAGAAAGATCGGCAACTTCTCGGTTACGCTTGTTCATGAATACCACCCATGGATCAGCCACCAATGTTTGTGACCGGCGAATTTCCTAAGCTGACAGCCTTGTCGTAAACACTGCAAGGAAGCAGTCTTGTCATAAACGCTATAGTGAAGACAGCCTTGTCATAAACATTATAGTGAAGACAGCCTTGTCGTAAACACTGTAGTGAAGACAGCCTTGTCATAACATTATAATGAAGACAGCCTTGTCATAAACATTATAGTAAAGACGGCCTTGTCATAAACACTATAGTGAAGACATCCTTGTAATAAACACTATAGTAAAGACAGCCTTGTCATAAACACTATAGTGAAGACAGCCTTGTCACATACACTGTGAAGATAGCCTTGTCATATACACTATAGTGAAGACAGCCTTGTCATATACACTATAGTAAAGACAGCCTTGTCATAAACACTATAGTGAAGACAGCCTTGTCATATACACTATAGTGAAGACAGCCTTGTCATATACACTATAGTAAGATAGCCTTGTCATAAACACTATAGTGAAGACAGCCTTGTCATATAACACTATAGTGAAGACAGCCTTGTCATATACACTATAGTGAAGACAGCCTTGTCATAAACACTATAGTGAAGACAGCCTTGTCATAAACACTATAGTAAGACAGCCTTGTCATATACACTATAGTGAAGACAGCCTTGTCATAACACTATAGTGAAGACAGCCTTGTCATAAACACTATAGTGAAGACAGCCTTGTCATATACACTATAGTGAAGACAGCCTTGTCATAAACATCTATAGTGGAAGACAGCCTTGTCATATACACTATAGTGAAGACAGCCTTGTCATATACACTATAGTGAAGACAGCCTTGTCATAACACTATAGTGAAGACAGCCTTGTCATATACACTATAGTGAAGACAGCCTTGTCATAAACTTATAGTGAAGACAGCCTTGTCATAAACACTATAGTGAAGACAGCCTTGTCATATACACTATAGTGAAGACAGCCTTGTCATAAACACTATAGTAAGACAGCTTGTCATAAACACTATAGTGAAGACAGCCTTGTCATATACACTATAGTGAAGACAGCCTTGTCATATACACTATAGTGAAGACAGCCTTGTCATAAACACTATAGTAAAGACAGCCTTGTCATATACACTATAGTGAAGACAGCCTTGTCATAAACACTATAGTAAAGACAGCCTTGTCATAAACACTATAGTAAAGACAGCCTTGTCATATACACTATAGTGAAGACAGCCTTGTCATAAACACTATAGTGAAGACAGCCTTGTCATATACACTATAGTAAAGACAGCCTTGTCATATACACTATAGTGAAGACAGCCTTGTCATATACACTATAGTGAAGACAGCCTTGTCATAACACTATAGTGAAGACAGCCTTGTCATAAACACTATAGTGAAGACAGCCTTGTCATAAACACTATAGTGAAGACAGCCTTGTCATAAACACTATAAGTGAAGACAGCCTTGTCATAAACATATAGTGAAGACAGCCTTGTCATAAACATTATAGTGAAGACAGCCTTGTCATAAACATTATAGTGAAGACAGCCTTGTCATAAACATTATAGTGAAGACAGCCTTGTCATAAACATATAAGTGAAGCAGTCTTGTCATAACTTATGTGAAGAACCTTGCTCATTATATAAGACAATTATGCAGTCTTGCATCTTAATACTTGATTTATTAGGAAGTTCATTCCTAAATTTTGTCTAGTAATGGTGGGAGGTACATGACTGGAAATTCCGTGATATCCTTTTTTCTTTTAATTAAAAAGAGGGATGTTAGAATGGCTTGACCATCCCTTTTGTTCTTGTTCTTGTTGTGTTGTATTGTATGTGTGTGTGTGTGTGTGTGTGTGTGTGTGTGTGTGTGTGTGTGTGTGTGTGCGTGCGGGCGTGTGTGCGTGTGTGTGTGCGTGTGTGTGTGTGTGTGCGTGTGTGTGTGTGTGTGTTGTGTGTGTGTGTGTGTGTGTGTGTTGTGTGTGTGTGTGTGTGTGTGTGTGTGTGTGTGTGTGTGTGTGTGGGGTGTGTGTGTGCGTGTGTGTGCGTGTGTGTGTCTCCACTGCAGCGTTGCGTACGCCGGGTCACAGGCCTGGCAGCGAGACAGGCATCGCATGTCACAGAGAGCGAACAGCCGATCTTTTCGCTTCATGTCTCACGTCTCTCTTCCGCTCGTTTGGAAAGCTGAAGGGAGTGGGCAACGTATCTTGGTTGGGTAGGTTGTTACGTGGGGTGGGGTGGGTGGGCGAGTTTAAGGTGTTTGGGGTGTCTTGACAAGCAGCGAGAAGAAGCTAAATCTCTAGACCGATCATTCATGAGGCGGGCAGTGGCGGGGCGACGGCAGTCACTTCAGAACGTCATGTGTATATATATATACTTAACGGTAGTGAAAACAGTTTCGACCTATGATATAGTAAAGTACTCTTGTTTAGTGTACATAACTACGTGAATGAGCTCGTAAAGCGGGTGTCGTGAAACATACCCACACCCACACAAAACCCACCCTTACACACACACACACACACTCTCTCTCTCTCTCTCTCTCTCTCTCTCTCTTTCTCACACGCACACACACACACACACACACACACACACACACACACACACATATATATATATATATATATACATGGGAGTCATCCAAGTCATATCGCGGCAGTTGGAATTGGAATTTGGAATTTGTTCAAGACGGGTTCATCGCACTCAGACAATTCCATATGAACTTCACCCAAATCTACCAGCAATAATCTGGCAAACTCCTCGAGCCTGCGCAAATCCCTACGCGCTGGCAAAGTCTTGAATTGGGGAAGGGGGAGGACAGAAAGAACCTATAAAACATTAAGCTGACACCACCAGAATAAAGGAAACATTAAAATGGGCAGCTTTTGATGTTACGGACTGGTATTGAACTTGCGATATCAGATCTGCAGTCCTTCGGATGGGGATGAAAAAAACGAGTCGGACCCATGCTCCTTCTGGCCTGTGCACGCTAAATGATCCCACGCCAGTTGAAAATCGTGAAGAGCAGGGCATTCGCCCGGCTGCCCTGGCAAAGAAGTATTGGAGAGATAGAGTTGTTTCCAAGGTCCCTCCCCTTGACGCCCAATTAACCTTCTTGCCCTTCTGAAGACTTTCGTGGCAGACACGGGTGAGGCCAGTCGAGCGCGATGAGTCGCTGTTTGAGCCTAGTCAGAATTCCAAAGGCGACATTATTAGTCAGACTGTCAGCAGCTTCCCGGTCAACTGTTACTCTTATTGTTGTTTATAGCCCAGCCGACTGCGTACAGCCATTCCAGGGCTATAACCGTTTCAAACTATACACAATACTTCAACAAGAAAAAAGAGGAAAAGAAAACGGAGTACAAATATCAATGCATTCGCGCATATAATCCAAGGACATGCCCCTAGCGTTGACCACTCCGTCCAACTGATCGCACAGGTGATAAAAAACATACCTGAATACAAATTTAAACATGCGTAAAGACACTGAAATACGTATAAAAACGGGCCTAAATTGCCTAAAATTGCTTCCACGTGTCTCATTTCCCTAGAGCCAGAAATGCACTTAAGACATTAAAATATGTATAAAAATGGGCCTAAACTGCCTAAAATTGCTTCCATATATCTCACTTCCCAAGAGCCAGAAATGCACTTAATACATGTACCCAATTATCAATCCTAAGAGAAAGTACGTAAGCCTTTATTGAACACATACAGGTATATGGACCAGCAAGGCAGAAAAATGGTAGAAAGAAATGGCAGAAAACAAAGGCGGAAAAACGAAACAAAGAGAGTGAAGGAAAAGAGGAAATTTCTAGCACAGTTTCCATTGGATGGTTTGGTTTAGTATTTTGTTACGTTGACACCCACCTCAGGTGATATGGCCGACGGGGATAACCATCCCAGGGTAGTGGGGGAAGGGGGACTTATCTAATCCTATACTGACACCACCAGAACAACAATGACGTTAAGATGGGACAATGACACGGCCAGTTTTAATTTAGCGCACCCCGGGAGTCGAAACCATAACCATTAGCACGTGAATCCGACGCTTAACCAACTGAACTATTGGGTTCCCGCAGAATTTCCAGAGGGTGGGGATACTATTTATACTGAAAGAACCCCGGGTATCCCCACGGGGTTTCTGATGTCCGAAACGTTAACGGCTAAAAAAAAAAAGAAGAAAAAAAGAAAAAAAAAACTTCTCATACGTATAAAACGTCTTTCAGCCTTTCGGAATCCTATGTCTTCTGGTCGGCTTGGCTCATTATATGGCAAACGGTTTCTCCAAGATCCGCAAGACTGCTTCACTGTAGTGTTTATGACAAGACTGCTTCACTGTAGTGTTTATGACAAGACTGCTTCACTGTAGTGTTTATGACAAGGCTGTCTTCACTGTAGTGTTTATGACAAGGCTGTCTTCACTGTAGTGTTTATGACAAGACTGCTTCACTGTAGTGTTTATGACAAGACTGCTTCACTGTAGTGTTTATGACAAGGCTGTCTTCACTGTAGTGTTTATGACAAGACTGCTTCACTGTAGTGTTTATGACAAGACTGCTTCACTGTAGTGTTTATGACAAGATTGCTTCACTGTAGTGTTTATGACAAGGCTGTCTTCACTGTAGTGTTTATGACAAGACTGCTTCACTGTAGTGTTTATGACAAGACTGCTTCACTGTAGTGTTTATGACAAGACTGCTTCACTGTAGTGTTTATGACAAGACTGCTTCACTGTAGTGTTTATGACAAGACTGCTTCACTGTAGTGTTTATGACAAGACTGCTTCACTGTAGTGTTTATGACAAGACTGCTTCACTGTAGTGTTTATGACAAGGCTGTCTTCACTGTAGTGTTTATGACAAGACTGCTTCACTGTAGTGTTTATGACAAGGCTGCTTCACTGTAGTGTTTATGACAAGACTGCTTCACTGTAGTGTTTATGACAAGGCTGCTTCACTGTAGTGTTTATGACAAGACTGCTTCACTGTAGTGTTTATGACAAGAATGTTTCATTATAGTGTTATGACAAGGCTGTCTTCACTGTAGTGTTATGACAAGGCTGTCTTCACTAGATCTATAGTGTTTATGACAAGAATGTTTCATTATAGTGTTATGACAAGGCTGTCTTCACTGTAGTGTTATGACAAGGCTGTCTTCACTAGATCTATAGTGTTTATGACAAGAATGTTTCATTATAGTGTTATGACAAGACTGCTTCACTGTAGTGTTTATGACAAGGCTGTCTTCACTAGATCTATAGTGTTTATGACAAGAATGTTTCATTATAGTGTTATGACAAGACTGCTTCACTGTAGTGTTTATGACAAGACTGCTTCACTGTAGTGTTTATGACAAGACTGCTTCACTGTAGTGTTTATGACAAGGCTGCTTCACTGTAGTGTTTATGACAAGGCTGTCTTCACTAGATCTATAGTGTTTATGACAAGAATGTTTCATTATAGTGTTATGACAAGACTGCTTCACTGTAGTGTTTATGACAAGACTGCTTCACTGTAGTGTTTATGACAAGACTGCTTCACTGTAGTGTTTATGACAAGACTGCTTCACTGTAGTGTTTATGACAAGGCTGTCTTCACTAGATCTATAGTGTTTATGACAAGAATGTTTCATTATAGTGTTATGACAAGACTGCTTCACTGTAGTGTTTATGACAAGGCTGTCTTCACTAGATCTATAGTGTTTATGACAAGAATGTTTCATTATAGTGTTATGACAAGACTGCTTCACTGTAGTGTTATGACAAGGCTGTCTTCACTGCTGTCTTCACTATAGTGTTTATGACAAGGCTGTCTTCACTAGATCTATAGTGTTTATGACAAGAATGTTTCATTATAATGTTATGACAAGACTGCTTCACTGTAGTGTTTATGACAAGGCTGTCTTCACTAGATCTATAGTGTTTATGACAAGAATGTTTCATTATAGTGTTATGACAAGGCTGTCTTCACTGTAGTGTAATGACAAGGCTGTCTTCACTGCTGTCTTCACTATAGTGTTTATGACAAGGCTGTCTTCACTATAGTGTTTATGACAAGAATGTTTCATTATAGTGTTATGACAAGACTGTCT
>CM060310.1:18753104-18755604 GCA_030674185.1 Monoplex corrugatus | reverse complement strand
AGGATTTTAAAGTATGGTCTGGGGATTTTAAAGTATGGTCTAGGGATTAAAAGTATGGTCTAAGGATTTTAAAGTATGGTCGAAGGATTTTAAAGTACGGTCTAGGGATTTTAAAGTATTTTAGTCGCCCTATCCAAACTTTTCAGTTTACGTATATCCATCTCTTCTCTCTCTCTCTCTCTCTCTCTCTCTCTCTCTCTCTCTCTCTCTCTCTCTCTCTCTCTCTCTCCCTCTCTCCCTCTCTCTCTCTCTCTCCCTCTCTCTCTCTCTCTCCCTCTCTCTCTCTCTCTCCCCTCTCTCTCTGTATCTATCTATCTAAGC
Organism: Monoplex corrugatus; assembly: GCA_030674185.1. NCBI lineage: Eukaryota > Metazoa > Mollusca > Gastropoda > Littorinimorpha > Ranellidae > Monoplex > Monoplex corrugatus. The sequence continues at coordinate 18,755,283 of CM060310.1, read as the reverse complement.
AACTTACGGACTATGCCAGAAATAGTAACTGACTCTTATTTGACAGATTCATACGACTGTGAAGTTCACAAAATGAACTTCACAGGTGCAACAGTAAACATACCCTCTCCCCCCGTCTCTCTCTCTCTCTCTTTCTCTCTCTCTCTCTCTCTCTCTCTCTCTCTTTCTCTCCTCTTCTCTTCTCTCTGTCCTCTCTCTGGCTCTCCCTTCATTCCGTCTCTCCTTCAGTCTCCCTCACCATAACCAACATTATATATTAAACAAGATAAACAGTCCGTAATCCTATGAGCACAATGGTTCAGAAGTCCATTCTAGACCTTCACTGACTTCCCCCATTCACTGGCTAAATGGATAGACACACCAAAACCGCTCTCACCGAGCTATATACACCCCCCTCCTCCAAAACGTCCAGAAGTGTCAATTTGCCCATTCATTGCCGCGCCAGTAACGTATAGTTTGCCTTGGCCAAATAACCAGCTGGACGTGGACTCTCTTTAGCATGCTTTGAACCCCTAGACCGTCCATTCAGATCGTGACGACAAAAAAAAAAAACGGGAAAACTGGAGCAGTTCTTTATATGCCTGTAATGACAATCTTTTCTTTCACCATTTCGCTTTTGCTCGGGGTTATTGGGGAGGGGCACAACTGCTGGTCGCTTTTGTCGTTTCATCTCAGAGATCTCTCTCTATCGCCAGAACGGAGACCGTTGGGAATATCACAGTGTTGTTTCCCAACGGCGTTCAGGCGCCGTCTCATCAAACTGGCTTGAAAAGAAAAAATGGTCAAACCATATCAATATGCTTCCTTTTCCCCATGACCAAACGCCAGTTTCGGTTGGCTGAAGTGTTGTTGTGGCACTTGGGTACAGTCCATTTTCCCTTCAAACCCCTACGCTCTGGGATGGAAGACCCACACTACAAAAAAAAAAACAACAAACAAACAAAAACAGGTGATTGATATTGCTGGAGGTGTAATGATCAGTATCCGATGCATGAGTATGATACTGAGAGTGGTGGAAGCCGTTATGAATATCTGGAAACATTAATACGAATGGATGTATTCCATTTGACAGTCTGCAACATCCCACAAGTCACTGGGAACGATCATCTCACAAGACAGCAGATGCACGTCAGAAATAGCCAGCAGAATCGGCCAAACCAAAACAGCATTCCAGAAGATGAAAAGCGTTCTTACCAACAAATGCCTATCGATTAACATCAGGAGGAAAGTTCTTGAGTGTTATACAGAACCGATACTATTGTATGATTGTGAGGCGTGGACAGTCAACACGCAAAGTAAGAACAAAATTGAGGCAACTGAAATGTGGTTTCTAAGAAGAGTGTGTGGGTTTCTCAGAGAATTGATAATGACCGCTCCTGCAACTCTCTCGTACTAGGCTGCTACGAAGAACTTGACCTAGAGTTCAGGACAAAAGAAAACAAACGAGACAGTTTTGAAGGAAGCAGATACAAGAAGATCATTAACAGAGAAAATTAGGAAAAGACAACATTTATAGGACATTTTAAGAAGAAAGGGGAATTAAAGCACCTGGTCACAACAGAAAAGCTGGAGGAAAAGACAAACAGCAGGTAGACCCAGAGAGAAAATATTGGACAGACTTGCAGGGTGGCTGAGGACAAAAAGGTGGGAGATGAACTTGCAGCGACAGAGGATAAATTCGTATGGAGGGCCATGATCGCCAACGCCATGCGGCAGAGCACATGATGATCATCCCACTTCTGGTCCGGACAGCAGAAAACCGACACAGAGAAACAATGGAATCAATGGTTTAGCGAGACAGCAATACAAAGTTTTCGTCTTATTGGTGGTTTTTATTTTTAGATTTTTTATTTATTTATTCACCTTTGTTAATTTCCTTATCAGTGCCATTGTCCCCCTTTTCGTGGACGTTTACACCACTATGATTGTTTGTCATGAAAAGTCATGTTATTTTTTAAAATAAAAAGTCTGTTTTGTAGCTGTTCAGAGCCTCGGTGCACAACACATTTCGATCTCCTAATAGAATTCTAAATGTATAAATAACACGTTTTCGCAAAAAAAAAATCTTTTATTTTAGAATGTTTTCATAGATCGGAACGTACGTGTTGTGCACCTGGGCCCAGGCAGGCCTGGCTCTCACGGTGATCTTGGTGTCGGTTTCTTTTACCGTCTCCATGCT
>CM060310.1:18728104-18748104 GCA_030674185.1 Monoplex corrugatus | reverse complement strand
TCTATATATTGACTTAAAAGTGTGTCTCCAATCTTAAGTTGTCATTAAATCTACATAACGCATTGTTTATACATGTAATCTTCTATTCTGTATGCTTTTTATTGTCTTCTTTCTACTGATTCTATTATGTTTACCAAACAAACGAAGAACACAGTTTGTTGAAATTACTCATAAACTGAGTTTAGATAAAATTAGAGATTTTAATACTGCAATTCTTCATAGCGAAATCACACTTCTTTTCATCCAAATCTTAAACAAAGCCCTCACTTCTGATGCTTTTTTCAGCAAACTGTACATGTATCTGTTCACATCCTTTTACGTCTTTCGTAAACCACACAACTAGAATTTCAAATCTCTGAGGATTCCTGTTTCCATTCAGAATTTGCATATATTTAACCACTCAACCCTCTTTATTTCCTCACCAGATTGCTTGTGTTTTGTCAACGTTCATAAAAAGTCCTGAAGTACTTCCAAATTTTAACAATAAAGAAACGGATTTCTCAAAGGATGTCACATCTCCAGTAATCATTAGATGAGCATCATGTGCTAACTGACATACGTATTCATTATGATCCGTGACAATCCCTTTTAATCTTTACCTTCTCTTAGCGCAAGGTTAATGGTGAACATGGTTTTTAACTGTTGTCTTTTATTTTAACGGGTTGTCGTTTTTTTGACGTAGTGTTAGCCCTGATATGGCTCTAGTAGTCGGCAGCGCTATATACAATATGAACTGAACATCTTAACACAACTGCGAGTATTTCAACACATAACATGAATAAACAAGGAGAGAATAGACCACTTTGTCAACAACCTCTTTGTATAGAGAGCCAGTTAAAAACTTGTCCACTCAAGATAACTGTCGATTTTATGTTTTTATAAAATACTTTATTCATTTACAGATAATGTATTTTCACCAAACCCATACGCCTTTAAAAACTGAGCAGAGATTGCCAGTCTAAAGAATGAAACACATCAAAGTCCAGGCAAAGTAAGAGTCCAAGTAACTGCTTTGTATTGAAATAAGTAATGAAGTTGTAGATTAATATCGTCTCCAATCTGAAAAATCAAAAGAATCAAAGTCCAAGCAAAGTAAGACTCCAAGTAATTTCTTTATATTCAAGTAAATAATTAACGTCTAGATTACTCTAATTTTGTCACCTGTCTAGAGAATATAAAAAATATCAAAGTCCATGGAAAGTAATGTCCAAGTAATGTATTGATAATTCATTTAGTAGTTAAATCGTAGATCAGTCTAATATTGTCTCCCATCTAAAGAATCAGAAAACAATCAAAGTTCAGGAAAATTAACCGTCCAAGTAATTTCTTGATAATTTATCAAGTAGTCCAATCGTAGATCAGTCTAATGTTGTCTCCGAGATGTCTGTCTGCAACAAAGCCTGTCTGATTTTCAATACAATACAACAATACAATACTTTATTTTGTATACCGCAAAATCTTGATAAAATCAAATCTAAGCGCTAAAACAGACACGACCACGCACGCACGCACGCACGCACGCACGCACGCACCACACACACACACACACACACACACACACACACACACGCACGCACACGCACACGGCTAAAATGGGGAGAAAGAATAAAAGCAATGGAAAATTATAGAGAGCATGTTATTAAAAGGAACAAGCTGATACAAAATTCAATGCATAAAATCAAATAGAACCACGATAAAATCACTGTAAAACACAACACACACTTTTGCTGCCTGCTGGCGCGACATCCACTCACACTACACACTATTCTTTTTCACAGATGAAGTTAGGAAGGATTGTTTTATGTATAGCTGCATTGCACATACCTCTAGTTTTACATAATACATTCCCGATTTTTTTATGTATTCTCGTGGTTTGTCAGGTTTTGGGGGCAAATTAACGTTCTGATTCATTTTTGTGTTTCTGATTCCTATTTACTTGAACGCTGGCAGTCACTCTGATTAAGGTTAGTTCATTAACTAGAGTTCTAATTCGATCAATCGGTTTAACCGTACTTTAGTTATTAACTGTTTTTCTTAATTACAAAAAAGAATTTTTTTCCTCTTCGGCAACCCGTTTTGCTCTCCATCTTGAATTTCCTGCTTGTATTTTTCTTTCTCTTGACTATTTCGTTCATTCGTTCGTTCTTTTTCGTTCGTTCTCAATAGTCTTGGGGTCTTTTGTTTTGTTTTGTTTTTTTCTTGGGGGGGGGGGGGGAATCGTTTGTTTAAGTCTTGGTTTGTTTGTTGGTTGGTTGGTTGGTCTGTGTGTTTGTTTATTTGCTTGTTTGTTTCTGTTTTCGGGGTGGGGTGGGGGGGGTGGTGGTCAGTAGTTTTATATTTTCATCAGTCCTATTATTATATTTCTCAATCGTTCAGTTTCCCAATCAACACATTTTTTGTCGATTGCTTTCTTTTTTCTCACTGTTGCATAATCTGTTGTTGTTTTTGTTTTGTTTTGTTTTCATCAGTAAACAAATCTATGAATAATTTCAGCTGGAACACAGAACCATTTCCATTAGAGAAACATTGTTGAATGTAACTGCATCATAATGTGCAGAGTTCTATTATAATACCTATTCATTTTTTCTACAGTTTTTGTTTTAAAAAAATGAACTGAACTTCCAAAACGTATTTTGCTTTTTATTTTCTCAATTGTTTTATTTCAGAATTACGACTGAGTGATCTACAATTTATATCAAAGCACAGTATCTGTGTTTTCAAAATTTAACCTGAGACTTTCCGACAAAAGAAAAAAATTCTAATCGACTTTGTTTCAGTGAAAAAAATATATAATGACTCAATGAGCAAATTAATGAACAGATGAAGAAGCGGACTGTCAAATAAATAACTGAATAAATGAGCGGGGAAATCAAAACATGCTCATTAAAGAGTTCGTGCTAACCAGTTCTGATAAATATGACATTCAAAAGACAGTCAAACGATTTACTACAGTAATTTGGAAAGTGATTTATAAAAATTAAGTTCCCCATAAGTATTGAAAATTGTCCTATTCAGAACATGGCAAGGAAAGAAATCACCATGACCAACCCTCTCCTCGCACCCTTGCTTGCCTTTTACGTTGTTTTTGTTTCTGTTACGGAGTTCAAAGTCATATTGTTTACAGCCCAGCCGACTACGAGAGCTATATCAGGGCTAGCACCACGTCAAAAACAACAACCCGGTTAAGATAAAAGACAACAGTTAAAAACCACGCTCTCCGTTAACCTTGCAAGTCTAAAATACAATTAAACAAAAACAGCCGTAAAATCACATCTGGTGAAATCTATTGATCTCTTGTAAAATCAAAGTCATATCTATCTCAGTTAACGTTATGTTTAAAGAGAAGTCAAAATGAAAGGCGAATGAAGAGAAGAAGAAAGAAAGAAAAATTTTGCAATGTCAATAAAAACAGTAAAAGAAATCAAAGAAAATAGGACTGGGGCTTTCATACATAACTGCATCAGGTAATTTGTTTTTTTGGGAGGTCGCTTCCATATCAAAGTCAAGGTCTAGTTTGACCACTTTTCCATTTTTCAATTTCGCCAACAGGCTATTTTACCATTCGACGACCATGGGGACATTGTCGCCGAATGGTCACTAGCCTTTTTCAGAAGCTTGTGAGCGAGATCATGTCTCTCCTCTGCTAAAACGCCTCCACTGGCTTCCTGTACAAGCTCGTATCGAATTCAAACTTGCGATTCTCTGTCATTCATTTTTCTCTGGAACGTCCCCTTGTTACATTTCTGATCTCCTATCCGTCTACTCACCTTCCAGAAATCTTCGCTCCTCTTCTGACTTAAGACTACTGTGCATTCCCAGAGTAAGAACTAAAACCTTCGGTCACTGCACCTTTTCATATTCAGCACCAACTTTTTGGAATTCTCTGCCCCGTGAAATTCGCTACATTGAATCTATTACTTCTTTCAAGACTGCCCTCAAAACTTTCCAATTTAAATCCTATTTTCCCGACTAGGTAGTAACTGTGTGGACACTCTTTGTTCTCGTGCGCGCGCGTGTGTGTGTGTGTGTGTGTGTGTGTGTGTGTGTGGGTCCGTGTGTGTGTGTGTGTGTGCGTGTCTGTGTGTGTGTGTGTGTGTGTGTGTGTGTGTGTGTGTGTGTGTGTGTGTGTGTGTGTGTGTGTGTGTGTGTGTGTGTGTGTGCCTGCGTGTCTGTGTGTGTGTGATGTTATTAGTGTGCAGCGTCACGAGCTCCGGCCCCGTACTGGAGGTTTGCGCTTATAAATGTTCATTATTATTATTATTATTATTATTATCATTCGCTACAACCTCCTCAATTAAAAAAAAAAAAAAAAAAAAAAAAAGCCTGTTCCCTTCAATTTGCCTCGCTGTCCCTGCACTGACGAAGCGCAACATGATAGGTCGAGGTTTTCTATTTGGACGCTTATCCCTGACCAGTGATCAAGGACCCCATCTGCTTATGTTTTAACGGACGCCACACCCACTTTTGTCATTGAAGACATCCACACACTTTTTGATACAGTCGTCAACAGCCTCTCCTTATGTTTCTGGGACACCAGCCATCCTTATGTTTCTGGAGTACCAAACACTCGTATATTGGACTGGCGGCCGTGTTGTTCAGAATCATTGTATTTCTGTATTTAGATGTAGGAGTTGTTTTTGCTTCAACTCACCTCTGAGTTCCTTGCTTTCCTCCTTCAACTTATTCACTTCAGTAGACAACTTGTCTTTTTCCGTTTGCAGTTCAAACAAATACTTTTCCAGGTTATCAAGTTTGCTTGAGAGAGACGTTGAGAACCGAAGCATTGTAGTTATAAAAGGTCATCAATTCTCCCTTAGTTACCATATTGTCTTTAATTTCTCTCAGTGTTGTGTTGTTCAAAGCCACGTCTTCTTCGTCGATTGTTATCACTCTTTCGGTTTTGTTTCTTCTGACTTTGTTTGATTTCAGTTGCAATGTTTGTTAGGCTCAAACCTGAGTCCTTATGGACAATGCAGATGAGGGTTTTCTTTTACGTCCTTTATCACCGCCACTTCCCTTCCTTCCAGAAAAAATTCTTAGAAACTGAGGTTGACGAGTTATTTTACAATAACCACGACGAAGACCATGTCATAACACTTTCTTTCTGGTAATATTAACGCTACAAACTGTCACAGCAAGTTCAAAAAGGGCGATCTCGGTATGTTCATCATAATGTCACCATCGTTATTAAGGTATACCAGAAATATCCATCAGAAGTACACAGTCACGGTATGCATAGAATAGTCACTACAAATACACGATCACAGTATATATATGCACATATCAACACTCCTGATTACATGGCCCACGTTATGATACAGACATGTTTACAGAGCGAGCTGGCGAAACACGTCCTCGGAGCCTCTGAGACTGAGCGATAGCCAGGTTCGTGTACCCACTTGTACTGATCTTGTACTGATGCTCCACCAATTGGACAGATTATGTCATGTGACTCAAGTGAAGCCTTTGTGTTACGACTTTGTGTTTTGTCTAAGCGCTGATGTTATATTTCTGATAATATTTGTCCATTTATAATATGCTTCCCTGTGTAATGTTATTTCTGAAAGCAATTTATGATAATGGTAATGATAAAAGTTTCTCTCTCTCTCTCTCTCTCTCTCACACACACACACACACACACACACACACACACACACACACACACACACACACACACACACACACACACACACACACACACACACGTCTCCAAGTTGTTGAAAAGAAACCTGAACAGGGGTAGCTTAAAACAAAAATTTGGCAGGCATTTCACCTGCCACACAACAGTAGGAGCCTCATGCTGAGTCTCGTTAAGCAAGGAATGTTTCTTTTGGGATAAAGTATCATTTTGCTGTTGTGGTGGTGATGGTGGTGGTGGTGGTGGCGGTGATAGTGTGTGTTTTTGTGTGTGTGCGTGTGTGTGTGTATGTGTGTGTGTGTGTGTATGTGTGTGTGTGTGTGTATGTGTGTGTGTATGTGTGTGTGTGTGTGTGTGTGTGTGTGTGTTTTGAGGTAATAGGGTGGGGGGGGGGGGGTGAACAGTCCGAAAACAATGAAAGATCTCATGAAACGTGCAATTATTTGGATCTGTTTGTTTTTTTGTTTGTTTGTTTGCTAGTTTGTTTGCTTGTTTGTTTGTTTGTTTGTTTGTTTGTTTGTTTGCTTGCTTGTTTGTATTTTACTAATATTATTGTTATCACAGTGGTTATACCATGTAATCTACAGGCTACTCTCCTCAGGAAAACCGCGTATGGTTTACAAGCTTTCCCTTCCCTCTTCCCCCAAACCACCTTTCCATTTCAAGATCTTTCCGGTGCACACGGTTTTGTGCAGGCTCAAGGAGTCTGCCAGATGATAGCTGGTAAATTTGGGTAGAGTGCGTGGCATATTAATTTGCCACAGTGTGAGAAATTCCCCTTGAAAAGTTTCCAAACTGCAGGAAGCTCCAGTAGGCCTATGTTCCCAAGGCAAAGAGTTGATCTTTTCGTCCTGTCTAAGAGAGAAACATCAGTCTCCAGCCTGAGACAACATATGGAAAGAAACAATCGAAGCACATCCCAAATAGTACGCGCGCCCGGGCGAACACACACGCATGCATGCGCGCGCGCATACACACATACACGAACGCGTGCACGCACACACAGAGGAATTAAAGAAGCATACCTTAATACAATTTTAAACATAACTAAGAACTCTGAAACATATATAAACGGACCTAAATTATCTAAAATTCCTTCCGCATATCTCATTTCCCTAGAGCCAAAAATGCGCTTAATACAAGTACCCAATTATCAATCCTAAGAGAAAGTACGTAAGACATTATCGAACACATACAGGTGAGTGGACCAGCAATGCAGAAAATGATAGGAAGGAATGACAGAAAGCAAAGGAACAAGGCAGAAACAAAGAGAGTGAAAAAAGGAGGAAATTTCTACCACAGAATTTCCAGAAGGTGGGGATTCTATTTGTACTGAAAGAACTCCCAGCATCCCAACGGATCACAACTACATAAAATTTCATGCAAATATCGCAGAAATGACTTCTAAGTAGAGAAACAATTCTTCATATACATCCCCAATTCATCTACCTGTTATAGATGACAACACACAAACCCTTCTTGCCATAGATGGTGCAGAACATTCCCACAAACCCCGTCTTTCGATACAAATGACGATACACAAACCCCTTCTTGCTATACATGGTGCAGAACATCCTACACCAACTCCCTCTTGTTATACTTTTTTTTTCACAATTCAAGATAGTTTCTTTAATTAAACATATTCAACTGTAAGCATAATCATTCATCCTCTTATTCTTATTTGCCTACGTCCTAAAGCAACCTTACTTCTTTGCCTATCAGCCCTAAAACCTACATTGAAATAAAATATCAACGTACCTTTACTACATGTTCTGGCATAGGCTCAGCACCTCTGCCAAGCTGAGTGGCCCATCTCCTAACACAGCCGTGACTGACTGACCGTTCTCTCTCTCTGTGTATGTCTTCTCTGTAGGTCTCTATTCTCCGTGTGTCTGTGTTCCCTTTTCATTTATACATGTAGAGCGTGGATCAGATCACGCTGGGGCTCTGACCCCGCCTATCTTACGACGACTTTTCGAGAAATTTCTTCTACCAGTGAATGCATGAAGGAGGGGCTGACGTGGACAAACACAGGCCAGCACCTATCCACTGAAACAATGGACCGCTCTCTTCCATTGTGGCGATCTTTGAAAACGTCCCAGCAGAGCTGTGATTACAGATGGCTCTATTGATTAACTGTTTTGTGTACAGTGTACATAAGTGTGAGGACGGCTGTGCCGCCCGATGCTGGTGTACACTGAAGTACACGTAAGGGCCTGTTTCTACTTGAGTCATTTCTGCGATAATAGGAGAAACACTATTTGGAAATACTTCAATTATGGTGAAATGCAATTTTAAAACGCGATTCAGATATGGAGAAATTGAAGCTTATAAACGCAAAGCATACGTGGATAAATGCAGATTGAAAAGCAACATTCATACGTGGAAATATTCAGCATAAAAACGCAATTCATATATGGAGAATTACAGCGTGAAAACAAAATACATACACGAAGAAATGCAGATTAAATCACGATTCATATATGGAGAAATATTGTGAAAAAAACTAAGATGTATACATTGTGTTTCTCTACCAACAATTGTCTGGATTGATGTTGTCTTTGTACGGTTATTTTGCAATTCTCATGCCTTGCCTTCATATATACGTTCCATATCCTTAATTTAGAATACAGTGTAATAATGTCGGGTGTTGTATTCAATCTCATTCATCCTCTAAGTATGCTTCCCCTTCGCAAATATTCATTAGCCTACTTATTCTTGACATGGATGACAAGCGATTGTTCTTCTTTTCTTGCTAAGAACTCTCTTATACCCACTTCTCCCAAACCCCATGAATCAGGAACCACTGTGCATGCGGCACCTGCTTTTCATCAACATGTTCCACATCATCACACCACTTCTTCATAAATGTGATTCACTACTGGTCTCAGTTCCAAGCTACAGGAACCGTCAAACCATCTCTGCACTCATTTCTGAGCCATCACCTGCACTGGCTTAGATACGCTTGATCCCAACATCTCCAAGGACGCCACCATCTTCACTGTGCCACCCACCTGCTCAGCTACAGTCAGTTTCGGAGACATCCGCACACAGGTTCATCATCATAACCTGTTTTAGAGGGTGACACAGACAGTATAATCATGATGGATTGACTCGACATGGTCTTCGCCACATGTATCACCACCCTCATCTCTACCGTCACCAGGCAATCTGCATTTCTTCGTCGTCTTCAACCTGAATGCCTGCTGACACACTAGTTCACCTTTTTACTCCATATTTCTTTTGACGTTCTCCTGCATACGTCAAACGGACATGAACTTTGCTGTGCAACCGGAACTTATTATTCACACGTGCGCGACTCTCTTGTCGCATATAGCAGAACAATTGTACATGTGTGAGAGTGACGCTTGCCATGAATATGCAGTCAAATTTCTGCCTTCCAAAGACAGTTATCTTCTCCGGAACCGAACTGCCCACATCGACCTCTACAGTGCCCCAGGAAGCACGCAAAAGTGTGTTCAGATTCATGCATCTTGGCATTAATTGAAGATGGTAAAATTCCCCATTCCCAAACCTTCCTATCGCCTGTTATTCGTGTACAAGAACAACTCCAGAGATAACTAATACCTAGATGTAATTCTATTTACATTGTATGTTCAACTTCTCCTAAAATATAACCAAAAAAAATTAGGACATTTTTTATGGGGGAGGGGGCATATTATCGCAGAAATGACTTCTAAGTAGAGAAACAATTCTTCATATACATCCCCAATTCATCTACCTGTTATAGATGACAACACACAAACCCTTCTTGCCATAGATGGTGCAGAACATTCCCAAAACCCGTCTTTCGATACAAATGACGATACACAAACCCCTTCTTGCTATACATGGTGCAGAACATCCTACACCAACTCCCTCTTGTTATACTTTTTTTTTCACAATTCAAGATAGTTTCTTTAATTAAACATATTCAACTGTAAGCATAATCATTCATCCTCTTATTCTTATTTGCCTACGTCCTAAAGCAACCTTACTTCTTTGCCTATCAGCCCTAAAACCTACATTGAAATAAAATATCAACGTACCTTTACTACATGTTCTGGCATAGGCTCAGCACCTCTGCCAAGCTGAGTGGCCCATCTCCTAACACAGCCGTGACTGACTGACCGTTCTCTCTCTCTGTGTATGTCTTCTCTGTAGGTCTCTATTCTCCGTGTGTCTGTGTTCCCTTTTCATTTATACATGTAGAGCGTGGATCAGATCACGCTGGGGCTCTGACCCCGCCTATCTTACGACGACTTTTCGAGAAATTTCTTCTACCAGTGAATGCATGAAGGAGGGGCTGACGTGGACAAACACAGGCCAGCACCTATCCACTGAAACAATGGACGCTCTCTTCCATTGTGGCAATCTTTGAAAACGTCCCAGCAGAGCTGTGATTACAGATGGCTCTATTGATTAACTGTTTTGTGTACAGTGTACATAAGTGTGAGGACGGCTGTGCCGCCCGATGCTGGTGTACACTGAAGTACACGTAAGGGCCTGTTTCTACTTGAGTCATTTCTGCGATAATAGGAGAAACACTATTTGGAAATACTTCAATTATGGTGAAATGCAATTTTAAAACGCGATTCAGATATGGAGAAATTGAAGCTTATAAACGCAAAGCATACGTGGATAAATGCAGATTGAAAAGCAACATTCATACGTGGAAATATTCAGCATAAAAACGCAATTCATATATGGAGAATTACAGCGTGAAAACAAAATACATACACGAAGAAATGCAGATTAAATCACGATTCATATATGGAGAAATATTGTGAAAAAAAACTAAGATGTATACATTGTGTTTCTCTACCAACAATTGTCTGGATTGATGTTGTCTTTGTACGGTTATTTTGCAATTCTCATGCCTTGCCTTCATATATACGTTCCATATCCTTAATTTAGAATACAGTGTAATAATGTCGGGTGTTGTATTCAATCTCATTCATCCTCTAAGTATGCTTCCCCTTCGCAAATATTCATTAGCCTACTTATTCTTGACATGGATGACAAGCGATTGTTCTTCTTTTCTTGCTAAGAACTCTCTTATACCCACTTCTCCCAAACCCCATGAATCAGGAACCACTGTGCATGCGGCACCTGCTTTTCATCAACATGTTCCACATCATCACACCACTTCTTCATAAATGTGATTCACTACTGGTCTCAGTTCCAAGCTACAGGAACCGTCAAACCATCTCAGCACTCATTTCTGAGCCATCACCTGCACTGGCTTAGATACGCTTGATCCCAACATCTCCAAGGACGCCACCATCTTCACTGTGCCACCCACCTGCTCAGCTACAGTCAGTTTCGGAGACATCGCACACACAGGTTCATCATCATAACCTGTTTTAGAGGGTGACACAGACAGTATAATCATGATGGATTGACTCGACATGGTCTTCGCCACATGTATCACCACCCTCATCTCTACCGTCACCAGGCAGTCTGCATTTCTTCGTCGTCTTCAACCTGAATGCCTGCTGACACACTAGTTCACCTTTTTACTCCATATTTCTTTTGACGTTCTCCTGCATACGTCAAACGGACATGAACTTTGCTGTGCAACCGGAACTTATTATTCACACGTGCGCGACTCTCTTGTCGCATATAGCAGAACAATTGTACATGTGTGAGAGTGACGCTTGCCATGAATATGCAGTCAAATTTCTGCCTTCCAAAGACAGTTATCTTCTCCGGAACCGAACTGCCCACATCGACCTCTACAGTGCCCCAGGAAGCACGCAAAAGTGTGTTCAGATTCATGCATCTTGGCATTAATTGAAGATGGTAAAATTCCCCATTCCCAAACCTTCCTATCGCCTGTTATTCGTGTACAAGAACAACTCCAGAGATAACTAATACCTAGATGTAATTCTATGTACATTGTATGTTCAACTTCTCCTAAAATATAACCAAAAAAAATTAGGACATTTTTTATGGGGGAGGGGGCATATTATCGCAGAAATGACTTCTAAGTAGAGAAACAATTCTTCATATACATCCCCAATTCATCTACCTGTTATAGATGACAACACACAAACCCTTCTTGCCATAGATGGTGCAGAACATTCCCACAAACCCCGTCTTTCGATACAAATGACGATACACAAACCCCTTCTTGCTATACATGGTGCAGAACATCCTACACCAACTCCCTCTTGTTATACTTTTTTTTTCACAATTCAAGATAGTTTCTTTAATTAAACATATTCAACTGTAAGCATAATCATTCATCCTCTTATTCTTATTTGCCTACGTCCTAAAGCAACCTTACTTCTTTGCCTATCAGCCCTAAAACCTACATTGAAATAAAATATCAACGTACCTTTACTACATGTTCTGGCATAGGCTCAGCACCTCTGCCAAGCTGAGTGGCCCATCTCCTAACACAGCCGTGACTGACTGACCGTTCTCTCTCTCTGTGTATGTCTTCTCTGTAGGTCTCTATTCTCCGTGTGTCTGTGTTCCCTTTTCATTTATACATGTAGAGCGTGGATCAGATCACGCTGGGGCTCTGACCCCGCCTATCTTACGACGACTTTTCGAGAAATTTCTTCTACCAGTGAATGCATGAAGGAGGGGCTGACGTGGACAAACACAGGCCAGCACCTATCCACTGAAACAATGGACCGCTCTCTTCCATTGTGGCGATCTTTGAAAACGTCCCAGCAGAGCTGTGATTACAGATGGCTCTATTGATTAACTGTTTTGTGTACAGTGTACATAAGTGTGAGGACGGCTGTGCCGCCCGATGCTGGTGTACACTGAAGTACACGTAAGGGCCTGTTTCTACTTGAGTCATTTCTGCGATAATAGGAGAAACACTATTTGGAAATACTTCAATTATGGTGAAATGCAATTTTAAAACGCGATTCAGATATGGAGAAATTGAAGCTTATAAACGCAAAGCATACGTGGATAAATGCAGATTGAAAAGCAACATTCATACGTGGAAATATTCAGCATAAAAACGCAATTCATATATGGAGAATTACAGCGTGAAAACAAAATACATACACGAAGAAATGCAGATTAAATCACGATTCATATATGGAGAAATATTGTGAAAAAAAACTAAGATGTATACATTGTGTTTCTCTACCAACAATTGTCTGGATTGATGTTGTCTTTGTACGGTTATTTTGCAATTCTCATGCCTTGCCTTCATATATACGTTCCATATCCTTAATTTAGAATACAGTGTAATAATGTCGGGTGTTGTATTCAATCTCATTCATCCTCTAAGTATGCTTCCCCTTCGCAAATATTCATTAGCCTACTTATTCTTGACATGGATGACAAGCGATTGTTCTTCTTTTCTTGCTAAGAACTCTCTTATACCCACTTCTCCCAAACCCCATGAATCAGGAACCACTGTGCATGCGGCACCTGCTTTTCATCAACATGTTCCACATCATCACACCACTTCTTCATAAATGTGATTCACTACTGGTCTCAGTTCCAAGCTACAGGAACCGTCAAACCATCTCAGCACTCATTTCTGAGCCATCACCTGCACTGGCTTAGATACGCTTGATCCCAACATCTCCAAGGACGCCACCATCTTCACTGTGCCACCCACCTGCTCAGCTACAGTCAGTTTCGGAGACATCCGCACACAGGTTCATCATCATAACCTGTTTTAGAGGGTGACACAGACAGTATAATCATGATGGATTGACTCGACATGGTCTTCGCCACATGTATCACCACCCTCATCTCTACCGTCACCAGGCAGTCTGCATTTCTTCGTCGTCTTCAACCTGAATGCCTGCTGACACACTAGTTCACCTTTTTACTCCATATTTCTTTTGACGTTCTCCTGCATACGTCAAACGGACATGAACTTTGCTGTGCAACCGGAACTTATTATTCACACGTGCGCGACTCTCTTGTCGCATATAGCAGAACAATTGTACATGTGTGAGAGTGACGCTTGCCATGAATATGCAGTCAAATTTCTGCCTTCCAAAGACAGTTATCTTCTCCGGAACCGAACTGCCCACATCGACCTCTACAGTGCCCCAGGAAGCACGCAAAAGTGTGTTCAGATTCATGCATCTTGGCATTAATTGAAGATGGTAAAATTCCCCATTCCCAAACCTTCCTATCGCCTGTTATTCGTGTACAAGAACAACTCCAGAGATAACTAATACCTAGATGTAATTCTATTTACATTGTATGTTCAACTTCTCCTAAAATATAACCAAAAAAAATTAGGACATTTTTTATGGGGGAGGGGGCATATTATCGCAGAAATGACTTCTAAGTAGAGAAACAATTCTTCATATACATCCCCAATTCATCTACCTGTTATAGATGACAACACACAAACCCTTTCCTTGCCATAGATGGTGCAGAACATTCCCACAAACCCCGTCTTTCGATACAAATGACGATACACAAACCCCTTCTTGCTATACATGGTGCAGAACATCCTACACCAACTCCCTCTTTTTATACAAATAAAACAATCAATCTGCATGAAATTTCATGTAGTTCCCATTGATCTTTGCATTATACTCTTCCGTCTTTATCTGTTTTTCAGCTGTTTTGAAATAAGAAATGTTTGATAAAGTGTTGTGTATCTTACATTTATAAATATACAAGTCAGTAAGTAAACAATATCATAATGTCCAAAAAAACAAACAAACAAAAACTTTCCAGTGTGTTCATTTTTTTTTTTACTTTTTTTCCCAAAGTTACTTTCCAACGTTGTGGTTTGTTGTGGCTTGTTGTTTTATTGTTGTTAAGAGAGATTTATCTTTCCAACTCTTGTTGTTAAGAGGATTTATCTTTTCGCCCAACTCTTGTTGTTAAGAGAGATTTATCTTTTCCAACTCTTGTTGTTAAGAGAGATTTATCTTTCCCAAATATCATCTTGTTGTTAAGAGAGATTTATCTTTCCAACTCTTGTTGTTAAGAGAGATTTATCTTTCCAACTCTTGTTGTTAAGAGAGATTTATCTTTCCAACTCTTGTTGTTAAGAGAGATTTTTATCTTGTCCAACTCTTGTTGTTAAGAGGGATTTGTCGCTCCAAGTTGTTGTTGTTCTTGTTGTTTTGTTGTCAAGAGAGATGTGTCTTTCCAAGCTGTTGTCGTTCTTGTTTCCTTGTTGACAGATATTTGTCATGTCAGAATGCCATAGTGTACGTCACATATAGCGCGCGCTATCAGGCACATAGGCAGATGGTAAACCAGATAAATACGCGATAAAAAAGGGGCTGAAAGGCGCTTTGAAAGGACTTTCTAAACACGGCTTTTTTTTTTTACTTTCAATCATTAAAGCCAATAACACAAAACATTTTTCTCACTGACGTATGTCCCTTTCAAACCAAACCATGAGATCAAATAGGTTTTTATTTTATTTTCATACTCTCTCTCTCTCTCTCTCACTCTCTCTCTCTCTGTCTCTCTCTCACTCTCTCTCTCTCTGTCTGTCTTTCTGTCTCTCTCTCTCACACATACACTCACACCACACCACACACACACACACACACACACACACACACACACACACACACACACACACACACACACACACACACACACACACACACACACAAACTTTTTTGACATAGCCTTGGGACTCAAGATATGATGGCTGAATTCAACTCTTTTGACGTAGCCATGGGACTCAAGATATGACGGCTGAGTTCAACTCTTTTGACATAGCCATGCAGATTCAAGATATGATGGCTGAGTTCAACTCTTTTGACACAGCCATGAGACTCAAGATATTGATGGCTGAGTTCAACTCTTTTGACACAGCCATGAGACTCAAGGTATGATGGCTGAGTTCAACTCTTTTGACACAGCCATGAGACTCAATATTGATGGCTGAGTTCAACTCTTTTGACACAGCCATGAGACTCAAGATACGACGGCTGAGTTCAACTCTTTTGACATAGCCATGGGACTCAAGATATGATGGCTGAGTTCAACTCTTTTGACACAGCCATGAGACTCAAGATGTGATGGCTGAGTTCAAGTCTTTAGACAGTCATGGACTCAACACATAATGGCTCAAGTCTTTTGACAGAACAATGGACTCAAGATATGATGGTTGGAGTTCAATCCCAGCCCGCCACGTAAAAACTGACCTGTGGGGGTACCCACCTTAAAGCTTCGATCATTCAGGTGGTGTCAGTTTATTGTTTCGTACGTCCTGCCCCCTCCCCCAACATCACCTTCACCATTTCAAAAACCATGCCAGTGCATATGATTTTGTGCAGGCTGAAAGCGCCTACCGGATAACTGCTGGCAGATTTAGGTGGAGCACATATGGAATTACAACGATGAATCCGTCTTCATCAAGATCCCGACTCCAGGCTTTTCAATGAGCCTACAGCACGCCCAACTCTGGCTAGGGGCCGGCTGTGACCGAAACATCCCACACTGATATTGATAGGACCGATGGGATTTAAACCCACAACCTTCCAGTCGTAAGCCTGCAGCGCTAACCACTGCACCAAGACGATAGGTGCCCCTCCTCCTTTCTTCCTTTGCATGAAGCGTTCGTTCTTCCTCTTTCTTTCGTTCCTTTCTTCGTTTCTTTACTTAAACATGGGTCAGAGCGACCGATGGTATTAAACGTACTGTTGTTCTCATTGAACGCGAGCCAAAGGAGAACCGTTCCTTCCCCCTTTACACACACACACACATACACACACACACACACACACACACACACACACACACACACAACACATACACAACACACACACACACACACACACACACACACACACACACACACACACATACACACACACACACACAACACAATCACACACACACAACTTACAGTCACGAACAACAATACAGCCTGAGAGAACAAGTAGAGAAGAGTTGAAGAGAAAAGAGAGAAAGAGAAGACAGACAGACAGACAGACAAACAGACAGACAGAGAGCAAAATCGAGAACATGAACAAATTTCATTTACGAGATTATGATTTGCGCAAATACAACTGTTCAAAATGTTTGATATCTACATTTTTTTAAAAATCAAAAACCAATTTATTTAAATGATTACGAATTGCTGCCTGTCTGCCTGCCTTGTCTGCCTGAGCCTGCCTGCCTGCCTCCCTTGCCTTTGTTTGTCTTGTTGTCTTGCTTGATTTGTCTTTTGTTTGTCTAATTTTTGTGTGCCTATCGATCTGTCTGTCCGCCTTGTCTGTCTGTTCGTCTATCTTGTTTGTCTGTTTTGTCTGTCTTTCTATCTCTGTCTGTCTCTGTCCTTCGATCTGTGTGTGTGTGTGTGTGTGTGTGTGTGTGTGTGTGCTTTTATGTCCAAATCGGGTTCACTCTTCCAGCTCGAGGTGTCACAGACCCGTCAAACGGCGGTGGCCTCGTTTTCTACCATTCCTTTCAGCTTTTGTCTGATTTGGAATATTTTTAACGTTTTAACGTTTTTCTTTTCATTTTATTTCATATGCATGTTTTTCTTTTGAACTCGTTTTGGGACAGCAGAAAGGAGAACTTACAACAGCTTGGATAAAAGTGCGAATCTGGAGTGAGGGGGTGAGGCGGGGGTGGGCTGAGGGGGAGGGGGGCAGAGGAGAAACAGGGGGTGGGGTAGAGAGCGAAGGGAAGAGGGACAGACCGATGAATATGTGTGTGAAGGTCATTCGCCGAGCAGGTTGGAGTGACACTCAGCTCCGATGTTTTTGACTGGGTTTGGAGTGTTTTTGTGACTGCCTGTGCTTGATTTTTGAGGTGCAACTGTGTGATGTATTGTGCTACAGAGTGGGGGGTTTCTGCCCCTCCATGTCAGTGAAACTTTTTGTGTTTTGGTTTTTTGTTTTTGCTAGGGCATATTCGCTAGGCAGCCATTTTTTTTCACCGACGCTCCCTGATCGTGGTTTGCGCCGTGACCCAGTTAGACCCGGTTGCTGTGACCTCGCTCGGTCTTGTGTGGTTGTGAGCGATACTTGTGCAGCTGGGCGCCAACAGTACACGCGTACCCAACTTCTCGCCGCTTCGCCAGCCCGACTGACTGCTGATGTCACCGCTGGGCTTCGCTTGTTGGGACTTGGACGGTGTTTGCCCCGGAAACGCCAGCGTCGAAGACGTAAACAAACTTCTGGCCCCCATCCACCCAGGGTTTGTTCTTTCCGTGGCATCGCATCCTACCTAAATGACACTCTCACCAGCGAAAAGGTGACCTCATTTCAATCCACTGACAGTTTCACAGTGTGCCTGTTTAATGCTCAGTCTGTGTGTCCGCACAACAAAGCTGACTACATTGCTGACTATGTTTTTGAACATGATTTTGATTTAGTTTTTCTTACAGAAACGTGGTTAAAAGCACGAGGCCATGAACCAAAAATTAAACAGCTAACTCCTGGTTACAAAATTAAATCTTTTCCTCGTTTTTCTCTTGGTGGAGGCATTGCTGTTTTGTATAGGGATGTTTTAGAGTCATCTCTTTCTTTCAGTCAGGACTTACCCTTTCAACATTTCTCTTTTGAATCTGTAGAAGTTGTCCTCAACACCCCAGATCAGACTGTCAATTTCTCATGCCTCTACCGCCCTCCCCATAGTAGTACAAACAACTTGACTGACAGCATGTTCCACCCAGAATTTGAATCTCTGCTTGATTTTTACTCTCTCAGAAAAGGCAAACTAATCGTTTTAGGTGATTTTAATTTTCATTTTGACAATAAAAATTCTCCTCACATCAAGCGCCTTTCTCTCTCTCTGGCCAACCACTCACTTTCCCAATCCGTGAACGAGCCGACACACAAGAAAGGGCATATCCTCGATTGGGTTATCGCCCGTGACTCTGACAAGCTGCTAACTTCAACTACAATTACAAACAAACTCTCTTCCGATCACTTTGCTGTTCATGCCATTCTTAATCTTTCAAAACATCAGAGAAATAAACGTTCCGTAATTCGTAGAAATTTTAAATCTATTGACATAAATGTCTTCACCACCGAAGCAGTCAACCTTCTTTCTTCCGTCAATGATTCCACTGACCCTGCCAGTTTATATACATCTGTTCTTCGTCAGCTACTTGATAAACATGCCCCTCCTTCTACCTGTGTTTTGCCAGACCGCCCTTGTGCCCCTTGGAACACACCTGAACTTCGTGACCTTAAACGTGCAGGTCGTAGGGCCGAGCGTAAATGGCGATCTTCAAAACTTGAAATCCACCGTCAAATTTTCCAGTCTTTTCGGAATAGGTTCACCAATCTCCTCGCTGAAACAAAGATCCATTATTTCTCCTCAAAGATTCTTGAAGCTAAATCCACAAAAATTCTTTTTGCCACCGTTTCCGATTTACTTGGAACCGACAAATCAAGTCCTCTGCCGTCAAACATTACTCTCGATGCTCTTCCCTCTGCTTTTTCCAAATTTTTCTCTTCCAAAATTCTTGATCTGCGAACAAAACTTGATTCAACTCCTTTTCAGTCTACGCTCCCAGATCCTCCATTCACGGGCACCTCTCTCTATTCTTTCTGCCCAGTGTCTGAAATACAAGTTTCAACCATCCTCAAGCAAATGTGTTTCAAATCGTGTGAACTTGACCCAATTCCAGCCTCTCTTTTCTCACAGATATACCCCCAACTTCTGCTGTTAATCACATCTATTATCAATTCATCCTTGACCTCTGGAGTTTTTCCATCTGAGTACAAAACTGCTCTTGTTCGACCACTCCTCAAGAAAAGCAACCTCGATCCTAACATCCTTAAAAATTACAGACCCGTTTCAAATCTTCCATTTCTGTCTAAGCTCCTTGAGAAAGTAGTACTACAACAATTGAACGATCATTTATCTCTAAACAATCTTAACTACCCTCATCAATCAGCCTACCGGGTAAATCACAGCACAGAAACAGCTCTTGTTCATATAGTAGATGATCTTCTTCTTGCTTCTGATGCTGGTAAAATCTCTCTGCTTACACTCCTTGATCTGTCTGCCGCTTTTGATACCATCGATCACTCAATACTACTCTATCGCCTTGAGCACACTTTCGGCATTCACGGTACCGCCCTGTCTTGGTTCTCCTCCTATCTGTCTGATCGCTTTCAATCAGTCCTTGTTAACGGGATTAAGTCCGATCCAGTTAAGCTTTCTTGTGGAGTTCCTCAGGGCTCTGTACTCGGGCCTGTCCTGTTTACCCTCTATACTTTTCCTCTTGCCAATATTATTAATCAGCATGAAATGAAACACCATTTTTATGCTGATGATACCCAACTCTACAATAGCACTAGCCCTGAAAACCTTAGTTCTCTTCTGTCGGAAGTCTCCAGCTGTTACACTGACATCCAAAATTGGATGACCCAAAATAAATTACAGTTAAACGGAGATAAAACTGAAGCCATGCTTGTAGGCA
>CM060310.1:18713104-18723104 GCA_030674185.1 Monoplex corrugatus | reverse complement strand
AACCCTTTCACACTCTCACCCTATTCACAACTTCGTATCGTCCCTTTCACACTCTCATCCTATTCACACCTTCCTGTCAACCCTTTCACACTCTCATCCTATTCACTCCTTCCTGTCAACCCTTTCACACTCTCATCCTATTCACACCTTCCTGTCAACCCTTTCACACTCTCATCCTATTCACACCTTCCTGTCAACCCTTTCACACTCTCATCTTATTCACACCTTCCTGTCAACCCTTTCACACTCTCATCCTATTCACACCTTCCTGTCAACCCTTTCACACTCTCATCCTGTTCACACCTTCCTGTCAACCCTTTCACACTCTCACCCTATTCACAACTTCGTATCAACCCTTTCACACTCTCACCCTATTCACACCTTCCTGTCAACCCTTTCACACTCTCATCCTATTCACACCTTCCTGTCAACCCTTTCACACTCTCATCCTATTCACACCTTCCTGTAAACTTTTTCAAACCCTCACCTTATCCACATCCTCCTGTCAACCCGTCCACATTCTCATGCGATCCATACCTACCTTAATCCTTTCACATTCTCACCCTATTCACACCTTCCTATAAACCCCTTCACGCCCTCACCCTATCCACTACCTTCCTGCAGACGGTGGAAGCTGGTGGGTGGGAGGGTGAGGGAGTAATAGGGTTGAACTCCCCTGATGAGTAATTACCGGACACTGTGAGGCGAAACCAGAACAAACAGAACAACTCCATTAGCTGTTTGTATGGAGAAACTACCAACATTCCGAGGGTACAACCCGAAAAATCTCAACAGTTATCAAATCAAAAAGTTTTGGTTTTTTTCTATGAGAACTAAAATGTGTTCCATGATGAAGGATACAAGTTGTGATGTTTAGTCATCTCAACATTATGAACGCGTCAGCTTTTTGATATAAAGACGGAATGAATGGCCGCATTAGCCAGTGTTTACCCATAACGAATACAATAGCAAATTTATACATTTTCAGTGATGACTGCAATCTTTTCAGAAAAACTGCAATTCTCTCGATGTTTGTCCAAAACTACAGAAAAATAGAATCACAACGCGTATTTGATATAACAAAACAAGATGAGCGCAAACTTTCGTCCAGTTGGCCTTTGTCGGGTGAACACAAAAGACAACAAAGAAGAAATGCAAATGACTTTGTTGATAAAAATGTAATCGGCTTTCCTGACATTACGTTAAGCAGGAGAAACTGGCAGATATCGAACTTTTTTTTCACTAACTTTTTGTGTAATTATTGTATGATGTCGTTTGTATTTGCTTCACAAAGGCTAGTTGGCCGAATATGTGCATCTTTCTTGTTTTCGTTTATAGAATACACGTTCTGATTCTGTTTTCGTGCATTTCTGGTTCCTCTTTGCTTGAACGCTGGCATTTACTTTGACTCAGTTTACCAAAAGGTTTCTTCTTTTACCGGAATTATCGAAATAATCTATTTCGTGCAAGTATATGGCGTGCATTGTGAGACAATGACAAGTCATTCTGTTGACGCAAGTGAATTGATTGTTAGAAGTTATGGGCTCTGTTCTGCATTACTGATAACCAGAATTAATGATGGCTAAGTACTAGCAAGTGCTGATAATTGTATTCCCTATATTCCTAAGTTTGTTTAGAACGAGGAAGGGCGATAAATCGGATCATGTACCGAAATAATGCCAAACTGAGGTTAATGCACCTCTGACGAAGTGCTCGAGCAGGAAGAAAAAAGAGGCTTGTGGTTAGCGTGTATGTGTGTGAGCTTTTTTGTTGTTGTTGTTTTTTCAGTTTGTTTGTTTGTTTATTTGTTTGTTTGTTTGTTTGTTTGTTACTTGTTTATTTCTGTCAACTTTTTTCCCGTGTGAACATTCAATATATTTTGTCAAAAAGCTTACTGCTCACCATAGACACACCGTCTTGATGACGGCCGCTGTTTGTACACCTACGTCATGGTTGGCTGAAAGGGACGGGGGAAATCCCAGGCAGTGGCCCTCAAGCGATTCAACGCCCAGCACAGGAACTATGGTCATAAAAGACGATAGGACTTAGTTAACCTTGAGTGAGTAGGTTTTGAAAAGCTGACGGATGGGTGGTCCCTTCTCATTCTGCGGCTGTCAGCTGCAGCGTTTGAGTCAGTACTTTATATTTATCGGCTATTCTTCGGTACTTCCTTATCAGGCCACACGTCAGGAACCCGGCTGCCGTAGGTCCGGTCTTTTTCACATCCTCCTAGCTCTCTGTTGCGGTTCCGAGTTTCTTATTGATTCAAAAGGGATTTGTCATAGTCTGGACAGCTCCAATGGAATACAGGGAAGGGGGAGGGGGTAAATGGAAAGACCCCCTTCCCCTCTTCCCTCCCCCCCCCCACTCCCTGACATCCGGCTAGCCTCGGCAGAGATTAAGTTTTTCTGCCTAACTACCTGACCGCGCGGTTTTGCGTGGGTTCGAATCACTATTGTTGTTGTTGTTGTTGTCTAACGCCGTCAAACGTGGAGACCAGATCTCATGACGAAATCGGCAGTCTTCAGCAACGCCTCCACACAGCCATGCAGCTTCTCCAGGAGTCCGGCAGGCTCTGGCCAGATCTCGTCCCTCAGCTTCCGTAGACCAGGGCAGTCCTGCAATATGTGCTCGGCTGTCTGCTCTGCCAGTCCACAGGAGCAGAGTGGAGAGGGTACAAGGCGGAGCTTTCTGGACATGTGGTGATTTAACCGGTTATGTCCAGTTCGTAGACGGAATATGGTGACTTGCTGTTGCCTGGACAGCTGGTGGTAACTGTCCTCCGCCTGTGGCTGGTTGTGCAGGGACCTGATGATGGTGGTCATCTCTGCAAGGGTCACAGGGTTGTCTTCCTGCTCTTGGCTGGCACCCTCCTTTGCTGCTCTATCTGCTGCATCATTGCCAGCAATGCCGCAGTGTGCTGGCACCCACTGCAGTACTGTTCTTGGGCTCTTGATGTCTTGTAGAGCTTCCTGCAGACGGGGCTGTTTGTTGTTCTGCAGGGCCTCAAGAACAGATCTGGCATCAGTCAGAAAGACGACAGGTGTTAGTTCGTCTGTGATCTGCTTGATGGTATTGTTATTGTCGTTATCATTATTACCATAGGTATCTCCTTGGCTTATGTGCTTTAGGATATCTTTGTTATCATTATTGTCAACAGTATCGTTATTGCCATAGACATGTCCTGGGATTGCATGCTTTAGGATAATATCATCAACATATCCTTAACTTGTCAGCATTATCATTACTACCATAGGCATCTCTCGGGCTTACGTGATTTGGGACATTATTATTATCATCGTTACTATTATTACTATTATTACTATCATCATCATTAGTATCATTGTTACTATTACTACTACTATCAGCGTCATTCTTACTAACATAATCATATCTTGGACATTTTATTTTTGTTGTCAGTATCGTTATTATTGTTATCACCAAACACATCTCCTGGACGTACGTGCTTTAGGGCATTATTATCATTATTGTTATTATTATCATTATCATTATTATCATCATCATTACCACCAGTCACCATCCTCATCAACCCCCTACATATCACTTGGACTTATGTGATGTAGGATATTACCATAATGATTGTCAGTATTACTACTATTACTACTACTTCTACAATTACTACTTCTACTACTATTACTACTACTACTATTTTTACTAGTTCTACTTCTACCCTGGCTTATGAGCTTTAGGAAGACAATTTGCCATTAACATCCGGTGTTCTTTTACAGATGAGAATGGTTGGCAGGGTGTTTACTTGGAACACACTGACGCATAGAGAAAGAGAGAGAAGAGAGAGACAGAGAGAAACAGACAGACAGACAGACAGACAGACAGAGATTATTAAATAAAGAAAAAACTAGAAAACACAATTTCATGCCTTCAGTTCTGAACTCGATGACAATTTTTTCTCTCTGTTATTTAGAAGAAGAAAAAACACTATCAAGTATTCTTAACTTAGTAGTTGACTGCTCGCTCGTTGCTTTCCTCTGCTATCATAAGTTTGTTCAATTTATTCACTGATCAGCTCAGCAGGAAACGTGTTGTGTCTAATCATCATCATCACCATGTGCCCTGCCGTATGGCGTTGGCGATCATGGCCCTTCACACGAATCTATCACCTGTCGCTGCAAGTACATCTCCCACTCTCTCAGTCTTCAGCCACCCTGCAAGGCCGTCCAATATTTTCTCCCTGGGTCTACCTGGTGTTCTCTTTCCCTCCAGCTTTCCTGTTGTGATCAGGTGCTCTAATTTCTTTCCTCATAAAATGTCCTTTAAATGTTGTTTGTCTTTTCCTGATCTTCTTTATTAATAACATTCTTGTGTCTGCCTACTTCAAGACTGTCTCGTTTGTTTTCTTGTCTGGGGTGAAACCAAGGCTAAGGGAGTACACCCTGACAGAAAAAGACACCACTCCCTTGTGGTTATCTCGGGAGAGACTAAGGCTAACGGAGTAAACCCTGACAAAAAAAATCATCCCTACTGCCTTGTGGGGAGTCGTGGGAATGACAAAGGCTAGCGGAAAGTCCGTACAAAAACCGAAGGAAGGTAACGCGAAACCACCATCGTATACTCCCAAGATTGTCATGACCAACCCAAATACGTAATACTCCCAAGATTGTCATGACCAGCCCAAATACGTAAAAGGAGGAAAATGACGTAAACAGGGGCTCCTGTGGAGCACCTTCGTCTGGTAGGGACCGTCACGCTGCGCAGGTGACACCCGACCGCCAGCAAGTTCCGTCTAATATTTGCGTAGATATCCCAGTGTACAAAGGAGTTGTCCTTTCTCTCCGTCCCTCTCCCTTCTCACTTCCCCCCCCCCCCTCCCTCTCTGCAACAGCACCCTTTAAGCACACGTTTTTGAACTTGTATGATCCGTTTTAATATGCAACAGTTCTCAAATGGGGTTTTTTTTTTTTTCTTTTCTTAATCGCAGCTTTTGTTAATCTTTCAGTTCTAGAATATGACTCAAACCGGTTTTTGTTTTTTTACCCCTTTTACAGTGCGGTCCGCAGTCAGGCTGGCTGAATATACATATATATCCATTTGAACGTTACAAACTAAATAGCTACTTCATTCGAACTGTGATCCCAAATGTGCAAGAATGTTCCCACGCACTTTTAACACTTTCTGTCTCGGAGTTCGTGGTTCCTTTATGACGGATTCATCGCATCGAACAATTCCACATGTGCTCAATCCAAATCCACCAGTGATTATCTGACAGATTCCTTGAGCCTGCGCAAACCATATGCGCAGCCAAGGTCTTGGAATGGGGAGGAAATAGCAGATGTGTGTGTGTGGAGGGGGGGGGGAACGGGAGCAGGGGCTAAAACACTAAACTGACACCGCCAGAATGACTGGAACGTAACGTTCAAATGGACAGCAAACAATCCAAAATTCTCTCTCTCTCTCTCTCTCTCTCTCTCTCTCTCTCTCCTCTCTCTGTGTGTGTGTGTGTCCTCTCTCCTCTCTCTCTCTCTCTCTCTGTGTGTGTGTGTCTCTCTCTCTCTCTCTCTCTCTCTCTCTCTCTCTCTGAAATGTTAAACTTTTCAGTTCTCCAAATTTCCAGATTTACCTCCCTCCTCCTCTCTCTCTCTCTCTCCCTCTCTCTTTCTCTCTCTCTCTCTCTCGTGCGCGCGCGTGCGCGCTCTCTCTCGACTTCTGAACAAAGGTTCCTCACCTCAGCGCCCTCTCTCTGCAAGTGTGAAGTGATGTGTGTTTGTGTGTGTGTGTGTGTGTGTGTGTGTGTGTGTGTGTGTGGTGTTGTGTGTGTGGTGTTGTGTGTGTGTGTGTGTGTGTGTGTGGTGTGTGTGTAGTGTGTGTATAGTGTGTTGTGTGTGTGTGTAGTGTAGAGTGTGTGTGTGTGTGTAGTGTGAGTGTGTGTGTGTGTGTGTGTGGTGTGTGGTGTGTGTAGTGTGTGTGTGTGTGTGTGTGTGTGTGTGTGTGTGTGTGTGGTGTGTGTGTGTGTGTGTGGTGTGGTGTGTGTTGTAGTGTGTGTGTGTGTGTGTGTGTGATAGTGTAAAGTGTGTGTGTGTAGTGTGTGTGTGTGTGTGTGAGTGTGTGTGTAGTGTGTGTGTGTAGTGTGTGTGTGTGTGTGTGTGTGTGTGTGTGTGTGTGTGTGTGTGTGTGTGAGTGTGTGTGTGTGTGTGTATGTGCGTGGGTGTGCGTGCTCCCTTCCGAGCCCTCTTTGTATCGTTCTTTCCTAGCATTTTAATCATTTCGGTTCGTTTAGCGAGGGCACGCGTTTAAGTCTCTGTGTCTGCGTCGATTTCTGCATGTATTGTAAGCTGCGTGACCAAGTGCGTCCGAGCGTATGTAAGCTGGTGCACAGACAGGAGAACGACTGGAGGTGGGCAGGTGGGTGGATGGATGAGTGGGGTATTACGAGGGTGTAGTCTCAAGAAACTTACCAACACCTTCTCCACTCCCTTGTTAAGTACCAGCTAGGACTCATGTCCATAGATATAAATAGTAACACAGACTGGTTTTGCTGCCATGAACTCCAGGCCCGTGTTGGCCGCAGGGAGCAGAACCGATTCGTCTATTTCTACTTTGCCACTCTGTGATGGCGCGGCCATCCTCGATGGCCTCTTGAGAATTTGAGTCTTTGTCCCGTTTCGTATATATATATGCTGAAAATCTCTCTTTCTTAAAAACACACGTACGCAGGCACACGCGAGCAAACACACACACACACACACACACACACACACACACACACACACACACACACACACACAAACACACACACACACACAAACACACACACACACACACACACACACACACACACACACACACAAACACACAAACAAACAATCCATACATTCTTATTCTTGTTGTTGCTTAAAGCCCAGCCGACTGCGTAGAATCATTTCAGGGCTATAACCATTTCAATACAAACACAACGAGTATAATAAAAAAAAAAAGGGGGGGGGGAGGGGAAGAAAATTAAGTGACCAAAAGCCCATTGATATCAATGTGGATACCTGAGAAGAGACACAGCTACAACACGCTGCGCCTCTGACGGGCTGTACGTGCGGGCATCGCCACTGCAGAGGAGAAATGAACTCGACTGCAGTCAGACAAGAATAGCAAGCAAAGGACAGCTGCGGCAGCAACCACCCAGCCACAGCCATCAGCCCATGTCTCTTTTCTGATCAGCTTTCAGGTATGTCGACTGTGTCAAGGATTGCCACTCAAGACTTGGCTTGTTCAGCCACAGCCGATATTGTTCCACATCCACAAGAGTTCTTAACCATGCTGGGACATTGTCGAATCGGACAGACGGAGCTATTCATTTTTCACAGCAGGAAAACTGGAGGGGAAAGAGGGAGAGACAACATCCTAACTGAGTCCCTTTGCCTGAGTAACTAAATATCAGCCAGAAGAAAACGAAGTTGATGAACAGTAAAACACCCAACCCCTGTCCAATACAAGCAGATTACATGCACCTACTCACGCTGGAAGAGTTGATTTACCAGATAGAATGAGAAGATGACATTATTTGGCAGTAGAGAACACCAGGTAGACCCAGGGAGAAAATATTGGACGGACTTGCAGAGTGGCTGAGGACAGAGAGGGTGGGAGATGTACCTGCAACGACAGAGGATAGATTCGTATGGAAGGCCATGATCGCCAACGCCATGCGGCAGGGCACATGATGATGATGATGAATCATTACTGAATGTATAAAGGCCTTTTCCTTTTTCTGTTTTCAGTCTTGGGCAATTCTGATCGTAAATTTTCCCGTTCAGAATTTCATACTTGACAGCTTATCATTATGACAGCTTATCATTTTTTTAAAAAATTTAACAGAAATTGGCCATAACTTTGAACTGAAGATAGTTGGATGACAAAGAAACGACGTCATCTTTCTCTGTGTGCTGGCCAGCCCCGTGGCTGCAAAGCAATGCCATCAAATCACGGAGTGCAAAAACACTGGGAATTCTGTTTCAATTTTCAGGTTTCTGTTGTTCTGTTTTGTTTTTTGTTTGTTTTGTTTTGTTTTGTTTTGTTTTTTGGTTTTTTGGTTTTCTTTTCTTTTCTTTTATGCGGGCTGGCTGGCTCCGTTCATACAGCCATGTGTTCAAGATCTAGTATCTCGAATTCAAAATCCCATCCCCTAACATAAAAACTGGCCTGTTCACGACCATTTTGACCCTTTAACTCCCGCACCCTGTCCACCAACATCCTGCATTGCCAACTATACTTACATTGCAAAAACTTAACCCTTTGATTCCCTCACCCTATCCACCAGCTTCCTGCAGGAAGCTGGTGGATAGGGTGAGGGAATCAAAGGGTTAAATTTTTGCAGTTGGTGGACAGTGTGCGGGAGTCAAAGGGTTAATGCTCTAATCATTCTGATGATGTCAGTTTAATGTTTCATACACCCTGAACCCCCCCCCCCCCATCCCCCCACTCAATCCCCACCCACCCCCGTCTCCCTTACTAGCGCATAAAGTTTTTTGCTCAGGCTTAAAAGGAATCTGCCACATAACAGACTGGGTGAAGAACGTATGGAAACGTCCAGGAGCGATGAAAACCTCGACTAAAACTCCGAAGTAAACCGGGTCTGTTTGTCTCCCTGTCCATGTCTATGCCGATGACCACCAACCAGCTCAGACCCAGACCCGGCACAAAACGGGATCAAAGGGCCCGTGGGCGAGGTCCGCATAATAAAGAATAATCATAATGAGTCGGCGTTATGCCATGATCCCTTAACGGTCTGGCAGACCCGTTATTACTATACGAGAACACACTTTTTCCAGATAATCTAGTATTAATAACAAACTAATTCGTGTGTTCGCCGGAGACCGCTCTGACGCGTTTCTGCGTGAGAGAGAGAGAGAGAGAGAGAGAGAGAGAGAGAAAGAGAGAGAGACAGACAGACAGACAGATAGACAGACAGACAGAGAGAGAGAGACAGAGAGAGACAGAAACAGACACAGACACAGACACACAGAGAGACAGAGACACAGAAAGACAGAGACAGAGAGAAAAAGAGAGAGAGAGAGACAGAGACACAGAGACAGAGACAGAGAGAGAGAGAGGGAGGGAGGCAGGGAAGGAGAATGAATGAAAGACAGTACGACACTGAAAACGAAAACGAAGAGGCGGAAGACGACAGAACGAGAAAACGGGGGGAATATGACAATAATAATAATAATAATAATATATTTTATTTATATAGCGCAAAATCTTGACAAAATCAAATCAAGATAATACTTTATTTCTTAACGGTAAGAAATTATTAGCTGGAAGAAGCCCTTTTTTGTTTTTTTAACTTGTCGTTCCTTGCATGCTGGGCGTTTTGATGCTTTCAGAAGCTAGCCACTGATATGACTTACGGGATCATTAACGTGCACGTTTGATATTTTGATTGTGTACACACACAAGGGGGTTCAGGTCCTGGCAGGCCTGCGAACATGTTGATCTGAGAGATCGGAAATTAGTCCAACTTTTACCCACCAGGCAGATGTCTCTAAGCGGATCGAACCTATGACCCTCTGGCTGTGAGCCTGACGTTTACCCACTTGATGACTGCGCCCGGAAAGGGAGGGCGAGTTGCGAGAGAGAGAGACAGAGAGAGAGGGGGGGGGAGAGAGAGAGAGAGGACTCTTCTCCCACTGGACAAAGCAGCAGGGAAGTTTCAGTCTTTTTCTCATAATTTTGTATTTGGTGTTTGTTTGTGATCTTATATTCACGGTTGACAAAGGCCAAGTTGGCCGAAAATTTGCGCCTGTCTTGTCTTGTTGTATTAAATATGCGTTCTGATTCTATTTTCGTATTTTTCTGGCTCTTGTTTGCTTGAACGCAGGCAGTCGCATTTGTTTTGGAGACAAAACAGACAGACAGACAGACAGACAGACAGAGACAGAGAGACATAGAGAGACAGAAACAAAGAAAGAAGGTGAGAGAGACAGACAAATAGATAGACAGACAGACAGACAGAGACACAGAAAGAGACAGAGAAAGA
>CM060310.1:18705604-18708104 GCA_030674185.1 Monoplex corrugatus | reverse complement strand
CATAAACTTAATCCTTTGACTCCCTCACCCTACCCACCGGCTTCCCGAAGGAGGAAGCTGGTGGATAGGGTGAGGGGGTCAAAATGTTACGTTTTTGTTGTGCTAGCATGGTTGACAATGCAGGACGCTGGTGGACAGGGTGCTGGAGTCAAAGGGTTAATTTACAATACAATACGGTAAATATGATCTGTGCTCTTAGATAATTAAAGCCATGGACCTTGAGAGAAAATTCACACAATGTCTGATTGCTGTGCTGTTCTAGCAATCAAGGAAGCGCTCTCTCTCTCTCTCTCTCTCTCTCTCTCTCTCTCTCTCTCTCTCTCTCTCCCCCCTCTCTCTCTCCCCCTCTCTCTCTCTCTTTCCGTCTGTCTCTCTCTCTCTCTCTGTGTCTCTCTCTCTTTCTCTCTCTGTCTCTCTGTCTTTGTTCCCTCTCTGTCTGTCTCTCTCTGTTCTCTCTCTCTCTCTCTCTCTCTCTCTCTTTCTCTCTCTCCCCCTTTCTCTCTCTCTCTCTCGCTCTCTCTCTCGCTCCCACCCCACATCTGTAGCAAATCGGCAAGAAGTTTTAGTCTCTCTTGTAACTAATAAAAAATCCCTGGATTCAAGATCTCACGTCTTTAAGCCCGATCCTAGCCCCGTAACATAAAAACTGTGTTTGCTCGCTTGCCCTCCTCGTAACGCTTTCTTTCATTCTGATGTCACCGTTTGATACGAGGTACGCTCCCTCTCCTCTCCGCGTTTCAAGACCCTACCTTCACAACCGATCCCAGCGCTTCTGAGCGAGGAGTCTTGTCAGGTCATCACTGGCAGATTGGAGTGGAGCGCGTATGGAATTGTCTGAGTGCGATAACTTCCTCTTGAACGAGGTCTAAGTCTGAAGAAAGCAAGTACGGCATGAGTACCTGTGTAAACGATATATACGTGAACGTCTGTGTACTTGGGTCTGTGCGTGTGCGCAACCTTCCCTCTGTCTCTCTGTCGCTGTCTCTGTCTGTCTCTCTCTCGCTCTTCTCTCCCTCTCTCTCTCTCCCTCTCTCTCCCTCTCTCTCTCTCTCCCTCCCTTCTCTCCCTCTCCTTCTCTCCCTCTCCTTCTCTCTCCCTCTCTCGCTCTCTCTCTCTCTCTCTCCTCTCTCTCTCTCCTCTTTCTCTCTCTCTGTCTGTATGTTTCTCTTTCTTTCTCTCTCTCTCTCTGTCTCCCCTTTCTCTCCTCTCTCTCTCTCTCTCTCTCTCTCTCTCTCTCTCTCTCTCTCTCTCTCTCTCCTCTCCGCTCTCGCTCTTGCTGCGTTGTGTCTATGCCTCTGTCTGTCTGTCTGTCTGTCTGCTTGCCCTATCCTTCCCTCTGACTGCCATCTGGTCTGCTGGGAGTGGGATTTTACGCCTCACAAAACACCACCAACCCACTAAAGCCTTGAACTACCTACCACCAGTGCTGAGCAGTTCCTAGTTCAACCGTTCCGCTTTGTTGAATATCTCCTTCTCCCATTGTTTCATCGTTTTCATATCGACCCAAGAGAGATGGTTGTCTGTGTGTGTGTGTGTGTGTGTGTGTGTGTGTGTGTGTGTGTGTGTGTGTGTGTATGTGTGTGTGTGTGTGTGTGTGTGTGTGTGTGTGTGTGTGTGTGTGTGTGTGTGTGTGTGTGTGTCTATGACAAAAATGCATAAGCAAGATTTTTCACCCGCTGTTTGTGGAGGCCTCTTCACCAAACTACAGTCACAGGTGTCGACCGCTGTTGAGTCGTGAATGTGTAAGTTTGGAGGACAATGTGTCAAGGTCAAGGTCAAGGTCGCTTGGACAAAATGTGCCTAAAATCAGCAGTTGTTGTTGTTGTTGTTGTTGTTGTTGTTGTTGTTGTTGTGGAAGTTGTGTGAGCGGCACTTTTCTGGAACTTCTGACGATACTTAAAATCATTTCACCGTTGCAACAGTCTACCCTTCTCTTTGTTTCATGTCAAGTTTTAGTTCAACCACAGCCGTTATATTTATGGAGGTTTTGGTTCCACTGAACAACAAACGGCACAACCTTGAGACAGGTTGATAAGTTTAAATACCAGGAAACGATCATTTCACCAGACGGCAGATGCACATCAGAAATAGCCAGCAGAATCGGCCAAGCCAAAACAGCATTCAAGAAGATGAAAAGCATTCTTATATAATCTTACCAACAAATGCCTATCAATTAGCATCAGGAAGAGAGTTCTTGAATGTTACATGTATATAGAACTGATAATGTAATATGGTTGTGAGGCGTGGACAGTCAACAAGCAAAGCCAAAACAAGACTGAGGCAGCCGAGATGTGGTTTTCTAAGAAGAATGTTGAGAGTTCCACGGACAGCATAGAAGGCAGACACAAGAAGATCATTCATAAGGAAGATTAGGAAAAGAAAGGCAACATTTATACGCCATTTCATCAGGAAAGGGGAATTGGAGCACCAGGTCACAACAGGAAAGCTGGAGGGAAAGAAAGCACCAGGCAGACCCGGGGAAACAATATTGGACGGACTT
>CM060310.1:18678104-18700604 GCA_030674185.1 Monoplex corrugatus | reverse complement strand
GACTTGTGTGTACAAGTACTTAGATAACAACAACAAAAAAGTAGCGAAATGGGATGAAAAAAAAATCGAGTCGCACTGTGACAGTGCTAACACTTTGAACTTCACGACAAGAGTTCAATTCAATTCATATTGCTTATAGCCCAGCCGACTACTAGTATAGAGCCATATCAGGGCTCACGACAAGAGTAAGTCATCGGTAACTCATTCGCTAGAACAAAGTAGCGCTCGTATTCGTAGCATTGTTATGGTTGTGGTAGTGGTGGTGGTGTGGTGGTGGTGGGTTCCCTATCCCCCCCCCCTTCCCCTCTGAACGATTTATTGATTAGCGTTGGTGAATGTGAAGCAACAAGGCACAGGAATGAGATCAGCCCTTGAAAGATGACTAGAGAGAAACAACAAGGGCTCCACAACCTCTCTGTTCACGATCTAACTGGTTAATTATTCCCCACCCCTACCCCGACACACACACACACACACAAGTACACTATTTTTATTTTTAACTACTTTTATATGATTTCTTTCTTTTTTTCTTTTTTCTTTTTTTTCTTTTTTTTTTTTCTTTTTTTCTTTTTTTTTTTGTTTGTTCGTGTGAATTTAATTTTCTACCTCTATATATAGCTAGCAGTATACCACACTTACACAAGAAAAAGTATATTATTTTCATTATTTTATGGGATTTCTTTCTTCCTTTCTTTCTTTCTCTTTTCTTTTTTTCCGTGTGAATTGTTTCTTATTTTCTACCTCTCTAAGCAGCTAGCAGTAGACCACACTAACAAAAGAAAAAAGTACACTATTTTTATTTCTACTTTTACAGGATTTCTTTCTTTCCATCTTTTTTTTTTTTTTCCCGTGTCAAAATCTGCATTTTCTACCTCTTGAGATACGCAGCTCGCAGTAGACCATTATACCAACCAAGTACAGAAAACAAGTGACCTGTAAAACACCGCCAATCGCCCCATGACGAAGGTGTCAAACAGTCAAGCCCACGAGCGAGTCATAGAAGGCCGCCCAGATATATCGCAATGAAACCCCCCCGTCTCGCTCTCGCCCTCAAGAAATTATGCCGTCTTATCTCTTATCGTACCATGGCTTGCGTAACGCGCCACCCAGTCCAGACAGAGACACGTACTGAGAAACCGGCAACTGCAGCACTCTACTGCTGTGGGGCCGCTGTGGCTCGGTGGATTGAGCGCCGGGTTCACACGCCAATGGGTCTGGAATCGAACTACGAGTACGGTATCCAAAACAAGTGTGACTGCCCGCGCCCAAGCAAACAGGAACCAGAAGAACAAGAAAACCAATGTAAGCGCGTATCCAACAAAACAAAACAAAACAAGCGCAAATTTTCGGCCAACCAGCCTTTGTCTAGCGCGAACGCACGGTCACAAACAGATCACAAACACCAAACAATGGATAATAAAAACAGGACTAAAAACTTCCCTGCCGCCTCGTCCAGTGGGTAAGAAGGGGACCAAACACGAGTACGGTGTATTAATTAAACTGATCTTCTTACTACCCATCTTAACGTAATGATATGGCTCTACGCTGTCGGCTGGGCTTTAACCCTTTGATTCCAACATCCTATCTATCAACTGCAAAAACTTAACCCTTTGACTGCCTCACCCTGTCCACCAGCTTTCTGCAGGAAACTGATGGATAGGGTGAGGCAGTAAAAGGGTTAAGATTTTGCACTGCTAGCACGGTTGGCAATGCAGGATGCTAGTTGACAGGCTGCGGGAGTCAAAGGGTTAAATTAAACAACAATAATAACAACAATCTTAACATAATAATTCTGGTGCTGTCAGTGTGGTGAGCCACCCTTCTTTCAGTTCCCTGGGATAGTTACTATGTAAGACCGTGAGTTTCTTCAGGGCAAAACTGAACACCTTGCAAAAAATTGAATTTCTCGGTGAAAAATTGTATTGTCGCACGACGACGACTTTCATAATTCTGGTGGTGTCAGTGTGTGGTAAGCCACCCTTTCTTTGTTCAGTTCCCTGGGATAGATATCCCCGGTTGATCAAATCGCCCGAGACGAGTGCTGACATTAACCTCAATCAAAGCAATAAATTCATATCAATCAATCAATCATGATTTTGCTGGTGATCACTGTCTCGCTTGATCGATGTCGACGATCAGTCTGGATGAACGCGATTCAGTTTGACAACTTGACGTCGTGTGCATTAACGCACCGGTGATTGCCATCCTTATTTGTGCACATTATTCAAAGAGAGTGCACATTATTCAAAGAGAGTGCACATTATTCAAAGAGAGCAAGATGATATAACACCACCTGGATTACCCTTTACTAAACACCAGAAGGAAGACCAAGGAGAGGAAGATCAAAGAATACCCAACGACGAACAAAAGGAGGAGACCTTAAGACCCGAAAACACACCCGAGAATCCATTTTTATAGAACATGGCCTAAAACAAACAGGAGCGGAAAAACTTCGTTGCCGCCCCACTTGATGATGGCATAACGGGCTATTGGTTAAAACCCTTCGATTCCCGCACCCTATCTACCAACTGCAAAAACTTAAACCTTTGACAGGAAGCTGGTGGATAGGGTGAGGGAGTCGAAGGACTAAGTTTTTTCTTTCCTTGGATGGTTGACAATGCAAGATGCTGGTGGACAGGGTGCAGGAGACAAAGGGTCAATTGCCATTTCACTAGTCACTGGGCGACCCTTAAAAAACGAAATCTCGATGTTTGTGTTGCTTATCAATCTTGTCAATGTGCTTTTTTCTACTCTTATTTACGGAACGGTCGCTCGAAACTGGCGATGACCAAAATGACGCAGACTAGAAGACGGCGTTTTCCTGAAGATTGCTCTCGTTGCTTAGAAACGCTGCGTCATCTCTCGTTCCCCCGAAACTTCAAATACACAGGTATTCTAGCCCCAGATATACAAAAAGAGAATTTAAATGAATAAAGTGACTGACAAATAAATGCACAATAATAAATAACAAATGAAAATATGAATAAATGAAATAAAACATATGAATCAATGAAATAAAATAATCTGTGGTTTGAACTGTCCCAAGCCCTTTACAGAAATGTGCACGTTAAACCGCCGACAGCCCCTATCAGACCACTAAACGAGACGTAGTGTACCGCACCATCATCATCATCGTCATCATCATCATGTGTCTTGCCGCATAGCGTTGGCGTATCATGGCCTTCCACACGAATCTATCCCTTGTCGCTGCAAGTGCATCTCCCACCCTCTTTATCCTCAGCCACCCTGCAAGTCCGTCCAATATTTTCTCCCTGGGTCTACTTGGTGTTGTCTTTCCCTCCAGCTTTCCTGCTGTGGCCAGGCACTCTAGTGTACCGCAGAGCAACTTATTTCTCTCTCTTACGTTGCTACTAATGGCATTACGTTGCTACTAATGGCATTACCTTCATTGCGCAATCCCGATCCAGTCAAGGAGGCAGGTGACATGACATGTGTGCATCGGTGAGGCCGCTAGCGGTGATATAGCATTCTTAATATTTACACAAAGGTTCAGCCATTAACTTGGCGAAACAATACGTGACCACTCCTCCCCATTCCGCAACATTTTACACAACGACACGCCAGGCTTAAGGGGGATGGGGGGGGGGGGGGGAGACAGACAGACAGACACACAGGCAGACAAACAGAAACAGACAGACAGGGACATAGAGAGAGAGTAGGATAAGAGAAAGACGACGAAAGGGATTGCGGGGATTCATTTCTCCCCACCTGAATTTACCTGCCATGTCTGGCTCGGTAGTTTTGTTACTTTTTTGTTCATGATTTTATGATTTGTTGGTTTGTTTGTTCATGATTTTATGATTTGTTGGTTTGTTTGTTCGTGATTTTATATGTTGGTTTGTTTGTTCATGATTTTATGATTTGTTGGTTTGTTTGTTCATGATTTTATATGTTGGTTTGTTTGTTCATGATTTTATGATTTGTTGGTTTGTT
Source organism: Monoplex corrugatus (assembly GCA_030674185.1). Taxonomy (NCBI): domain Eukaryota; kingdom Metazoa; phylum Mollusca; class Gastropoda; order Littorinimorpha; family Ranellidae; genus Monoplex; species Monoplex corrugatus. Next base: position 18,696,650 of record CM060310.1, on the reverse strand, counting down.
TGTTCATGATTTTATGATTTCTTGGTTTGTTTGTTCATGATTTTATATGTTGGTTTGTTTGTTCATGATTTTTGATTTGTTGTTTGTTTGTTCATGATTTTTGATTTGTTACTTTGTTTGTTCATGATTTTATGATTTCTTGTTTGTTTGTTCATGATTTTATGATTTGTTGGTTTGTTTGTTCATGATTTTCATGTTTGTGGTTTGTTTGTTCATGATTTTATGTTTGTTATTTGTTCATGATTTTATGATTTGTTGGTTTGTTTGTTCATGATTTTACATGTTGGTTTGTTTGTTCATGATTTTATGATTTGTTGGTTTGTTCATGATTTTATGATTTCTTGGTTTGTTTGTTCATGATTTTATATGTTGGTTTGTTTGTTCATGATTTTATGATTTGTTGGTTTGTTTGTTCATGATTTTGTGATTTGTTGGTTTGTTTGTTCATGATTTTATGATTTGTTGGTTTGTTTGTTCATGATTTTATGATTTGTTGTTTTGTTCATGATTTTATGATTTGTTGGTTTGCTTGTTCATGATTTTACGATTTGTTGGTTTGTTTGTTCTGATTTTATGATTTGTTGGTTTGTTTGTTCATGATTTTATGATTTGTTGGTTTGTTTGTTCGATGATTTTGTGATTTGTTGTTTGTTTGTTCATGATTTTATGATTTGTTGGTTTGTTTGTTCATGATTTTTGATTTGTTGGTTTGTTTGTTCATGATTTTATGATTTGTTGGTTTGTTTGTTCATGATTTTATTTGTTTCTTTGTTTGTTCATGATTTTATGATTTGTTACTTTGTTTGTTCATGATTTTATGATTTGTTGGTTTGTTTGTTCATGATTTTATGATTTGTTGGTTTGTTTGTTCATGATTTTATGATTTGTTGGTTTGTTTGTTCATGATTTTATGTTTTTCTTTGTTTGTTCATGATTTTATGATTTGTTACTTTGTTTGTTCATGATTTTATGATTTGTTGGTTTGTTTGTTCATGATTTTATGATTTGTTAGTTTGTTTGTTCATGATTTTTGATTTGTTGGTTTGTTTGTTCATGATTTTATGATTTGTTGGTTTGTTTGTTCATGATTTTATGATTTGTTGTTTGTTTGTTCATGATTTTGTGATTTGTTGGTTTGTTTGTTCATGATTTTGTGATTTGTTGTTTGTTTGTTCATGATTTTATGATTTGTTGGTTTGTTTGTTCATGATTTTATATTTGTTGTTTGTTTGTTCATGATTTTATGATTTGTTGGTTTGTTTGTTCATGATTTTATGATTTGTTGTTTGTTTGTTCATGATTTTATGATTTGTTGTTTGTTTGTTCATGATTTTGTGATTTGTTGGTTTGTTTGTTCATGATTTTTATTTGTTTGCTTTGTTTGTTCATGATTTTATGATTTGTTTCTTTTTTGTTCATGATTTTATGATTTGTTTCTTTGTTTGTTCACGATTTTATGATTTGTTTCTTTGTTTGTTCATGATTTTATGATTTGTTGGTTTGTTTGTTCATGATTTTGTGATTTGTTTCTTTGTTTGTTCATGATTTTGTTTGTTTGTTTGTTTGTTGTTTGTTTGTTTGTTTGTTTGTTTGTTGTTTTAGCGTACCAATATTCTTGGATACGTGCATGCACGCTGTTCTTGCTCATACTGTTCAGTCGGTGTATTGCTGCACAGTCTGCATAATCATTGTCCTCGGTGGGTGTGCAAGTAAGTTGTTTATGTGTTTCCATATTAAGCCACCAAACACCAACATAGCCAACATGATCTTTAATGTGCATAATTAATTTGATATTTTGCGTGCTCACACGCTCGCAGCGAGTTCCGGCACCCGCCAGATCTGCAATTATGTTGACTTGGGAGATAGTACAAGTTTTCCACCCTTCATGACTTGGGAGATGGTGAATGGGAGATGGTGAATGTTTTCCACCCTAGCCCTTCATGACTTGGGAGATGGTGAATGTTTTCCACCCTTTATGACTTGGGAGACGGTACTTTACCACGTTTTCCTCCCTTTCTGACTCGGGAGATGGTGAAAGTTTTCCACTCTTTATGACTCGGAAGATGGTAAAAGTGCTCCACTCTTTTTGACTTGGGAGATGGTAAAAGTTTTCCACTCTTTATGACTTGGAAGATGGTGAATGTTTTCCACTCTTTATGACTTGGAAGATGGTGAATGTTTTCCACCCTTATGATTTGGAAGATGGTGATTTTCCACTCTTTATGACTTGGAAGATGGTGAATGTTTTCCACCCTTTATGATTTGGAAGATGGTGAATGTTTTCACTCTTATGACTTGGAAGATGGTAATGTTTTCCACCCTTATGATTTGGAGATGGTGAAAGTTTTCCCCCTTCATGACTTGGGAGATGGTGAAAGTTTTCCACCCTCATGACTTGGAGATGGTAAGTTTCCCCTTATGACTTGGGAGATGGTGAAAGTTTTCCACCCTTCATGACTTGGGAGATGGTGACTGTTTTCCACCCTTCATGACTTGGGAGATGGTGAAAGTTTTCCACCCTTTATGACTTGGAAGATGGTGAAAGTTTTCCACCCTTTATGACTTGGGAGATACAACAAGTTTTCCACCCTTTATGACTTGGGAGATACTACAAGTTTTCCACCCTTTATGGCTTGGGAGATACTACAAGTTTTCCACCCTTTATGGCTTGGGAGATGGTGAAAGTTTTCCACCCTCTACCCACCAAACGGACTCGAACTCAGATCTCCCAGTTGGAGGACCAGTGTTCTTACCACTTGACAACCACGCCCGTCTGGCAAGTAACAATTTCATCTTAGCGTTTCTTCACACATGGGTGTGTGGGTGTGGGTATTTTCTTTCCACCACGAGATAATTTTCTTGAACAGAAATTAACAAGAAACGCAACGAGGGTGCGGATGGGACCCGGAGCACCAATGCCTCGCCACTCTCGGGACACTCACCTCCCAAGCTCCCGTCGCCAATCGACAGTCATTTCTTCAAGAAAAGGGGGGGGGGGGGCTGTGTATGTGTTGTGTGACCCGTTCGGACCCAGTCATCAGTTACCTTGTTTACAAACCGAACGGCAAGGTGGGGAGATGATAAACCTCGGGACATAGTCACACAACGCGCACCAACCAGGTCCAACCTAGCTTCTGGACCAAGACAGAATGGAGAGGAGCCCTCTCTCGCCCCTCTCTGGTCTTCATCTCTCTTTCGGGCAGCCCGCTCTGCCACCAGCTCGCATAGCTATCAGCACCTTTCCCCTTACTATAGTCTCGACACTTAGCTGTAGGAAGCTCCCAGTGTTAACTTACTTCAACCACAGGGGTTGTTTGAACGGCCGCGGAAGTGGCCAGGCATGATGCTCCAGACACAGCTCATTTTGTTTTTCAGCAAATTTGCCGTCTTTCCGAGCAGCCAGCAGGTCTTTCCCTGCGGTCATCAGGCATGATTCCTTGAAGTCAGTGGCCAAGAAACACCACTTTGGATTTTATTCAACTGGGATTAGTCGTACTCGGACAATTTCATATGCACACCACCAAGTCTGACATATGTTAACGGGCAGACCCCTTGAGCTTACGCAAAACCCTCTACGCTGGCAAAGTCTTGAAATGGATGGGGGAGAGGGGAGGGGTATGGCGGTGATAAGACCTATGAAACTCTGAACCGAAACCGTGCGAATGATTGAAAATGATTGAATCATTACGACGGGCAGTAAACAGGCCAGTTTTAACCCTTTGACTCCCGCACCCCATCCACCAACTGCAAAAAACTTATTCCTTTGACTACCTCACCCTATCCACCAGGAAGCTGATGGATAGGGTGAGGGAGTCAAAGGGTCAACTTTCGATTTGCTGGTATGGTTGACAATGCAGGACGCTAGTGGATGGGGTGCTGGAGTCAAAAGGTTAATGCTGCGGGCTGAGACTGAACTCAAGATAACAGATTTTTACAAGAGTTAGCCAACTTGCCAAGTTAAGATCCAACGAGCTAACTAATGCACTGGCTCCAAATCATAAGGCCAGCAATCTCGTCTACGCGTGTGCGGGTGCCAATTTTCACAGACGTGTCCACCGAACTAGAAGACATTAATTTTTTTAATGTCTGTGATTACGTCCAGTAAGCTCCTTTCAAGAATTAGCTGCCTGTGCCAGCTGAAACATACACAGGTAAACCTTACAACGGGCAGGTCTGCAGATTTCAAGGTTCTTTGTTGAGGCAGCGGTATCAACACGTCTGCGCATGTATATTCAGCGGTCAGTCGCACCGTAATGTAGTCAATCAGTTCGCCACTCAGATCAATCAGTAGACTGAGCGATCAATAGGTCAATCAGCCAGTCAGGCAAGCTAGCGAGCAATCGTTCGATCGACACTGCACATAAAACATTAACATATATAATATATGTATATACGATGCTGGTGTGAGCCAACGATGATTTTTCGAATTATCACTGCAGTGTGTAATTTTCGCCAATAAATGGCATCATCAGGATCATATCAATATTCTGTAAATAGAAACAAAACACCTTTTGTTAAGGAAACAGTAAACACGAAATGGGGACAAGCATAAGCGGTCAAGGAAAAGCCAGACTACAACTTAATGGTCAGTTCCCTACGCCTACACTCGTCCTTTACGTTTATCCCCAAGTCGATATCTCTGATCCCCTGTGCCTCCAGAGTCATGCGATAATCCTCGCCCCTTGTGGTTGAAGCCAAAATCTCAACATCTTCTGACCCCATTGTAACCTTACATTGTGCGATATGCTTTTTTTAACAGGCCCAGTGTTGTTGATGTGCTCACGGAAACGGGTTTGTAAATGTCAGACAGTCTGTCCAACATAGCACGCCTTACAGTGTGGACATGTCAGTTTGTAAACCACCCCACTCCGATCAACTTTGGCACTTGTGCCTTCTAGGAAGGCAAAACAGTCCTTAGTTTTCGCAAGGTCATAACGATTGTACAGGGGGCATTACATTTATATATACATACAAACATACATACATACATACATACATACATACATACATACATACATACATACATACATACATACATAGACACATAGATAGATAGACAGATAGATAAATAGATAGATAGATAGATAGATAGATAGATAGATAGATAGATAGACTGACTATCAGCAACCTTGGCCAAGTAAATTAAATGCGGGTAAGATGTTACAGCCCCAAGAGAGGCAACAGTAGGGTTATCTCCCTTGGAAAGGTACAAACAAAAAATAAACAAACAAAACAGAGCTTGGTCTCTAGACTTCCGCTAAAGTTTGCACTGAATGGGGCAGACATATCGCTATCTTTACATGTAGCCACCGGGACGAAAATGTACGTCGTTAAACGGGTAGCTTCAGTGACAGGCCATTCCGACACAAGCCAACAGAACATGGCAATTGAGTTCAAGAACTCGACAGCACGTAGGGTTTATAAGCAGCTAACTAATGGGGTATTGTCATCTACGTGGCACTGAAGACAAAATTATTGTTGTTACTGTCGCTTTTAAAGCCCAGCCGACTGCGTAGAGCAGTATCAGAGCTATAACCAGTTCCAAACATACTCAATACTTCAACAGGGAAAGAAAAGGAAAACAAAAATAAGTACACATATCAATGCATTCGCGCACATACTCTAAGGACATGCCCCCGGCGTTGACCATTCCCTCCAATTTATCGCACAAGGGATTTAAAAAATTTACCAGGGTACAAATTTAAACATAACTAAGGACACTAAAACATATGTTAAAAACGGACATAAATCACCTGAAATTGCTACCGTATATCTCATATCCTTAGAGCCAAAAATGCACTTAACACATGTACTCAACTATCAATCCTAAAAGAAAGCATTTAGACCCAATAAACAGTCCTAACAGAAAGTACGCAAGACTTTATTGAACACATACAGGTGAATGGACCGGCAAGACAGAAAATGAAAGGAAAAAAACTGACAGAAAGCAAATGAACAAGGCAGAAACAAAGTGAGTGACAGAAAAGAGGAAATTTCTAGCACAGAATTTCCAGAAGGTGGGGATACTATTTATACTGAAAGAGCCCCCGGCATCCCTCGGGGGGGAAGACAAAATAATTAAGACGTATTATCTGTAGTGGATGTAAATTGAGACTTCACCCCGTATCGCTGGATGAGGACAGACGGGAAGTACGGCAGTTCCATACTGACTTATTTCTTGATTTTATCTAGAACTCAAAAGTAAACATTTTTCAAAAGCACGCCATTTTTAAAGTTTCATGTCGTTTCCGTATAAAACCCTAAGTTTTAAAGTGGTGTTTCAAATACTACAGGACAGACAGATATGGCAAGCAACAAGAGTGATCAAAATGGCGAGGACGCTGTCAGGTTCTTATGTCCAGGGAGCGCTCGCGCGTGCACACACACACACACACACACACACACGCGTGAGCACACACACACACACACACACACACACACACACACACACACACACACACACACACCACATCTATGTATGTATACACACAAACCCCTACATATCTCTCTTTACATATGCTTATATAAATACATAAGCATACATACACGCTCACGCGCATGCACATACACACACATAATATACATATATGCATACACACACGCTCACGCACATGCACGTACACACACAGAGTCCTGCTGTACTGTATGGACGTTGAAGGAGGGGAGAGGCGGGCCTCGGAAATGATCCAAGATAATCACATAAGCTTTAAACAAGTAGGTTTTCAGGGCAAGGTTGAAAGAAGATATTCGTATTAGCAGAACACTGGCCGTAGCATAAGGCAAAAATTAAGGGCCACCTAAAGGCCCTAAGCTTCCTGCGTTCACAGGACAGGCAAGGACAGGCAAGGACAGGCAAGGGCGTGGTAACTCCTACAGAAAATCCAGGGGGCTGAAAATAGAGGTGCCAGTGCTGTTAGGTGCCTTCTAACAAACCACTGTCAATTGCATTATTAGGCAAATGTCTACATGGTCGTCTTCATCAGACGAGAATTGTGCTCGCCCCTTGAAGGGGGCCCCCACTCCCACCCCCCTGTGGCGATACCGGGGTCTCTTTTTGTATAGATTCTATTCCTACCTTCTGGAAATTCTGTGCTAAAAATTTCATCTTTTCCGTCACTTTCTTTGTTTTTGCCTTGCTCCTTTGCTTTCTATCATTTCCTTCTATCATGTTCTATCTTGCTGACCCATTCACCTGTACGTGTTCTATAAAACTTTACATACTTTCTCTTAGGATTGATAACTGGGTACATGTATTAAGCGCATTTTTGACTCTAAGGAAATGTGATGTGCAGAGGCAGTTTTGGTAAGTTAGACCCGTTTTTATTTGTTGTTGTTGTTGTTGCTGCTGTTGTTGTTGATGATTTTGTTGTTGTTTTTTGTTTGTTTTTGTTTGTTTGTTTGTTTGTTTGTTTGTTTTTTTAGTGTTCTTAGTCATGTTTATGTTTGTATTCAAGTTTGATTTTTCAAATCCCCTGGTGATAAAAATGGACGGAATGCCCAGCTCTCTCTCTCTCTCTCTCTCTCTCCTCTCTCTCTCTCTCTCTCTCTCTCTCTCTCTTTTAAGTGAGATACGTTGTACGTTTTAAGATGGTTATAGCTCTGATACGGTCCTGGTAGTCGACTGGGCTTTAAACAACAATAACACCAAGGACTGAAAGGACCTGGCTGGTTCTTGTAATAGGGATCTTGGTCTCAAGATCTGATACTCCGAGTCCAATCCCAGCCTGCAACATAAAAATAAGCTTTTTGCTGCCTATTTTAATTCACCAATCCTTCTGGTGGTATCAGTTGTTTCATGGGACCTGTTCCCTACTCATCCCTTGCCCCAATTCTTTTCAGGACCTTACAAGACAGGTGGCATAACCATTCTAATGGCGAAGAAAAGAAGAAGGCAGAGAATTCCACACAACATGGAGCAGCACAGGAGAAAGAGCACTGGTCAAAGACCGACGTCTTAGTTCAGACTCAGGGTCTCACCTATCTCACCTGTCGGCGTTACCGGGTTCGGTGTTGGCTGCTGCACACCTGGACCCCACCATCTCCCTCCAGGCCGCTCTGTCTTGACTTTTGTGGACAATTTCTTGAATATTTAGGCCACCGATGTTGATTATGTTCTCGATGTTTGAGATTGGGGGTCTGCCTTTCTTCCTTCCTGCCACTGAATGTCCTTGAAAGATGGTTACCATGAGGTCCGTGTTCTTGCTTGCGTGACACATGGCCACAGGGTACACATCAGAAAAGAACCAGAAGGAACGGAGTTGACGTTTCGTCCGGCAGACTGACAGCGGATAGAAGATATACGAGATACGCGGAACACAGGCTTTATGGGAAAAGAAAGAATGACAGAGTACTCTGTAACTTGTAAGCAATGCTTGCTTGGACAAGCAACCAGTGAAGGGAATAAGTAATGGATTTTCAATGGGCAAACAGTGTTCTTTTTTGCGGCTGATTAAGGCTTTGGTATTCGGCAGAAGTCAAAAATGACGGGGATTTTCACTATGCTGTCTTCATAAGCATTACACTATGCAGTGTTTTGTGTAGTGTTGTCTTGCGTTACGTTGTGTTGTGTAGCATAGCACTGCGTTGTCTTGTCTTGCGTTGTATTCCGTTGTGTTGCCTTGCGCCTTGTCACACTGTACTGTGTTACATAGTGTTGCATTTTATGTATACTGTGTATATCGGTTATAAAAGATTTCCTCCACGTAAATGCACCTTGCACACGTACATACATATACATACATAAAACATACATACATACATGCGCACTCGAGCATTTAGGCTACACATATAGGTAGGTCTGCACACACACACATGCATACATCTCTCTCTCTCTCTCTCTCTCTCTCTCTCTCTCTCTCTCTCTCTCTCTCTCTCTCTCTCTCTCCCTCTCTCCATCAGCCATTATATCTGACCTTATTTCTTGAATTTAATAGATCCGGGATTGAGCACACTAGGTTTATTGAACAAATCATAACTGCACAGTTATGATGATTCATCGAGTTATAAACTAACCCACATGTAATGATGTAGTCCTTCGTCCGTGTGTGTGTGTGTATGTGTGTGTGTGTGTATGTGTGTATGTGTGTGTGTGTGTGTGTGTGTGTGTGTGTGTGTGTGTGTGTGTGTGTGTGTGTGTGTGTGTGTGTGTGTGTGGGTGTGTGTGTGTGTGTGTGTGCGCGCACGCGTGCGCAAGCGCATGCTTTTGAGTACGTGTGTTTGTGTGTGATTAATCCACAAATTACCACCAAAAAATTCCTTCTATAAAGTTTTCCTTCGTGCATAAAAGGAACGGATTCGTGGATGAATTTCCCAAGTTTCATGTTGAGGCTGTACTGCCAGCCTATCTCATTTTCCCTTTTACGCCAGTGGGGACACTAATGTGTGTGTGTGGGGGGGGGATTAAGACAGATTAAGACATGATATCCCTCTCTCTCTCTCTCTCTCTCTCTCTCTCACACACACACACACACACATTCTCTCTCTCTCTCTCTCTCTCTCTCTCTCTCTCTCTCTCTCTCTCTCTCTCTCTCTCCCGTTATTTGTCTACGTATTTTTTCAACGTATGCAATAAGGCCTACAGCTTCTTTACATTGAAAAATCTCGTATAACAATTAACAGTAATTGTTGACAATGGCTGAGGACTAGATCACAAATTCTTACATCAAAAAAATAAAAAGTTTCTACGAGACACGGATACACTGTGTCTGTACTGGGGACGATTTTTACTCCCACGTGTTCGGGAGAGATCAGAAAAGACTTAACTGCTCACCCAGACAAAACTCAAGAGTGATGACAGAAGAAGAAGAAGAAGATACATACGATGGAGGTTTAGGCACTGGCAGGTCTGCACACATGTTGACCTGGGAGGTCGGGAAAAAAAACTTTACCCTTTTATTACCAGGCGGATGTATAAAGGCTGGGATGGACCCAGGAACTTCCGACTAGTTATCTTACGTTTACACACTTGAGCAAGGCAGAGAGAGAGAGAGAGAGAGAGTGTGTGTGTGTGTGTGTGTGTGAGAGAGAGAGAGAGAGAGAGAGAGAGAGTGAGAGACAGACAGACAGATACACAGAGACAGAAAAAGAGACAGAGAGACAGAGAGAGACACACACTACATCAGTCCATGAAAGATCATTCAACTAAAATAAAGAATCGAAACCAAAAGCACTGACTTGCGTCAAGTACGTGAAATACAACGAAACATCCGGGATATTATTTAACAGGCGACGGAGACATAAGTGCGTGCGTAGGTGCGCGCGTAAGATTTCTCTCTCTCTCTCTCTCTCTCTGTCTCTCTCTCTCTCTCTCTCTCTGTGTTTGTGAGAGAGAGAGAGAGAGAGAGAGAGAGAGAGACAGAGAGTGAGAGAGAGATTACGCACGCATATATATGTCTGTGTATTTGTGTCTGAATGCATACGTGCGAGATGCGCTATGCATGCACATATGTGTATGTGTGTGTGTTCGTGGTTATGAATACATATGTGCCTGGTCTGTCCATGACTGTGTTTGTTATCTGTATATGTTAAGGTTAAGGTTAAAGGTTAAAGGTTAAAGGTCCCATAGTCAATATGACCGTAGGGGCGGTGAACTGTTAAAGATTCACCGTGTCTAGGGCACGGCATTATGAAAGGCGGAGCCCATCCCTCTCCTTTCGCCGCCTTTTTTAAACCTCCCCCGACCGAAGTCAGGTACCCATTCACTGCTGGGTGGACAGAGGGAGTTTTCAGGCCGGAAAAATCGAACCAGCGTTTAGCGGATTCGAACCACCGACCTTCAGCACCGCAGACGAGCGCTCTAACCACTCGACTACAGGCCCCCCTCTTATGTTAAGAGGACACTTAAAACAAAAAAAGAACAAAGACCAACTATAAAAAAACTCACCATTCTTGAGGGAGCTGTCCACAAGCAAGGAATATCTTTTCCTGTCAGTCCTATGTTCACACGTACATCTGTGATGAGTGTTGTTGTCCATCTTCTTGTACTCGTCAGAGGTGCACACGAACCGTCATACAACACTTCTGTATAATAACAGGTATGTCCACCTTCTCTCTTGTAATCTTGTGGTAATTCCTCCTCTCGCCAAAATGCTGTGTACGAATGATTTATGCTCGTTACTTTCGGTTTCTCACTTTAGAATCTCTCGCTTTTCTTAGTTTCTTATATTTTTATTATTTGTTTCAGGTGTGTTTCTTGGCGTGTCTTTCCTTCTTTTTTTTCTTTTTTTTAACTCTTCCTTTCGTTTTCTTTCTTTCCTTCCTTCTTTTCTGTTTATGCTTGTCTTCTTGTTAATATCATATTTCTTTCATTCCTCTCCTTAGTTTGCTTCACATTTCCTTTCTTTCGATTTCTTTCCTTTTTCCTCTCTCTCTCCCTTATTTAGTTCTTTCTCGGTTATTTCAGTGAATTATGCCTCGGTGTTTGTTTTCCGGTCAAAATTCTGAAACAGTTCCTCGGATGTTACACAAACGTGAAAAACAACAAGTACACAAAGTATCACTGATGGCGAAACAGCAAGAGCTAGTAGCATTCATTAACTACACAAAATCATCTGACTTCGAAACTTTACCCAGCATACTATCTCGAAGTGGCCCAACACTACTGACATGAACTGACGTCGACACGCAAGTCGCAAAGCGATGTATAAGCAAATGAGCGATAGCAAATGAACGGCGAAAATCCGCACACCCACACAAACAGTACGAAACAGCAAATGGTTGACAAGTGCTCACGCCTCAGGCCAGGCGGAGCAAATTATAGATCGGCAAAGCGGCCGGCCTTTTTCCGAACTTGTTAGACACACACACACACAATGCAACACAGAGAAACCGGCCTCACGTTTTGTTTTTTGATCTCCCGAAGGTAGATTGTTTCATACCGACCACAAGTGAATTATGCCGGTTTTTTGTTGTTGTTGTTGTTGTTGTTTTTTGTTTTTGTTTTTTGTTGTTGTTTTTTTAAGATTGTTTCATACCGACCACAAGCAAATTATGTAGTCGGTATGAAACAATCTTCACAGGCGAATTATGTCTGTCTTTTTTGTTTCTTTGTTTCTTTTCTTTCTTTCCTCCTTTCTTTGTTTTTGTTCTTTCTTTCTTTCTTTTTTGTTGGAAGATTTGTTTCATACCGACCACAAGCGAATTATGTCTGTCTTGTTTGTTTTTGTTGGTTGGTTGGTTGGTTGGTTGGTTTATTTGTTTGTTTGTCAGTTATGTATATATATATATATATATATATATATATATATATATTGGTCACAGTGGCTGCTTTTCACGGGAGGAGAGCGTCGCCGCAGTGCAGCGCCACTCGTTTATTTTCTTATGGGTGTATTCTATTTACATAATCAAACACGTTTTTATGTTTTAAACAAAATTTTGCCCGGGACCAATCGTTTCTTGCTGTGGGATCTTTAACGCGCACTGAGTGCATGCTGTACACATGATCTCGTTTATCGTTTCCATCCAAAAGACTGGAACCTTGACCACCACTCAAAAATCTAGTGGAGTGAGGAGAAAAATTATTTATTTTCCAATCCGTGATTCGAACGCCTGGCAGGCGCTCTGATCACTTGGCCACACACTCTACAGGTTTGTCTGTCTGTCTGTTTGTCTGTCTGTATGTATGTATTTATATATTGTATATATGTATGTATGCATGCATGCATGCATGTATACATGTATGTATGTATGTATGTATGTATGCATGTTGGCTACGTATGTATGTATGCATGTATGTATGTATGTATGTATGTATGTACGTATATAGTATGTATGTATGTGTGTGTACGTACCTATGTATGTATGTATGTACAGCATGCATGTATGTATGTATGTATGTACGTATTATGTACGTGTATACGCTTGTATGTATGTATATATGTATATATGTATGTATGTATGTATATATGTATATATGTATATATGTATGTATGTATGTATGTATGCATGTATGTATGTATGATGTATGTATGTATGTACGTATGTACGTATGTACATACGTGTATGCATGTGTGCATATGTATGTATGTATGTATGTATGCATGTATGTATGTATGTATGTATGTATGTATGTATGTATGTATGCATGTATGTATGTATGTGTGTATGTATGCATGTATGTATGTATGTATGTATGTATGTGTATGTAGTTGTATGTATAGTACGTACATTTGGATGGATGGATGGATGGATGGATGGATGGATGGATGGATGGATGGATGGATGGATGGATGGATGGATGGATGGATGGATGGATGGGATGGATGGACTGTTTGTACATATGTATTTTCTTTTATGTAAGTATGTAAAGAAAATGTTTCAGCGGGTTTGTGGGTGGATTTTTTTTCTTTGAAACCAATGGATCGAAGGGGAAACTGGAAATATCTGGAGTGGGTGTGTGCCAACACCTGAAACCCTTGAACGTAGACTCGGCCGTTTCGTGACGTTGTTTGACCAAATCTGGCACATATGTGTGGCGCGGCAGGAATTTTGTTCCTGAAAGTTTCAGTAAGATCGGTCGTTTTCGAGGATTTTTTAGATCGTTTGACCAAATTTACACAATACTAGATCTAGGTTAGTTCGTGACGTGTGTGGCCACGTGCTCAAAGCCCGTCTTTGACACAAGAGTTCCCAAGTTCGATTACCAGTCGAACAGAGACTTTTCTTCCCCTTCATTAGACCGTGAATGGTCTGGATGCCAGTCTTTTTGATGAGACGATAAACTGGAAAACAATATCTAGCGTGCATTTAGCGCTCGTAAAACATCCCAAGGCAACAAAAACTGCTTGTTCTCGCCAAAATTCTGCAGATATAAGTGAGCAAACAAATAAAACAAAAACACGTATACAGGGAAAAAAAATCGGTGCCGCTGCACTGCGGCGACTGATTTACTCTTTTTTCTTGAAACGACTGCGGTCCAGTCCAGTCGACCACAGGAACCGCTCTGGGAAGAGCAGCGCGAATTTTGTACGGTAAATCCGTTTTATGAGAAAGAAGTACAATACAATACAATACCGTGCAATACAATATAATACAGTACAGTACAACACAAAACAATACAGTACAACACAATACAATACAATGGTCTCAGTTACATGTACATAAGGTCCATGCTCGAAGATTTGGAACTGCTTGGGTATTAATAAAAACATTTTTGAAAACTTAACATTTGTATCTGAAATATCTATAAACCGCCAAATGTGTTCAGACAGCGCAAAAAGGGAAACTGTTAGAGTAATTCGACCAATTACTCTTTTTTCTTGAAACGACTGCGGTCCAGTCGAGTCGACAAGTGAAAACCGTTGAGTGTGGCGGGTGGTGGGTAACAGGCGGCGCACCAACCGTTTGTGAAGTAAATGGGGGGAGGGGGGGGGGGGAGATGAGAGGAGGGGGAAGGAGGGGGTGGCAGATGTGTGGGAGTGGGATTGTTTTTGAAGCTCGTAGTACTTGTTGCGTAAACCACCACTGCTCGCAGTCGTCGATCGTGAGTGGGTGGCTAGTTACCCCATTCCCTCCTTCACCCTATCCATCCACCCAACCTTACTTGAATTAAAGACGGTATCAACTCTCTTTGCTTGAACGCTGCTTGCTGACTCGGAGAGGAGAATCAGAACTTATGAGACCAAACACTTGAGGAAACTACTTCGCTCGCCGTGCCTCGAACTTGTGAGAGCACGTATGAAGCATGAACGACAACCGTAGTCAAGACCACAGGAACCGCTTCTGGTGACTGTGAAATGATGCAAGCTTGCCTGGTTTGGTCACGTCAGCCGTCATGACACACACTGTGGTCATCCGAGAGGGCTGAACCCACAAGCCCTGCGTCGTGAGTACCGACGCTCTATCAACTGAGCTAACGAGCCACTGTGAAAACTGGCCCACCAAGAGGGTTGAAGCCACAAGCCCTGCGTTAGTGCATGCCGCTCTGTCAACTGAGCTAATGAGCCATTGTAAAAACCATGGCCCACCTAGAGGGTTGAACCCACAAACCCTGCATTTTGATCACGCCGTTCTATCAACTGAGCTAATGAGCCACTGTGAACACTGTAGCTCGCCGAGAAGGGTGAACCCACATGCCCTGCGTTATGAGCACGCCGCTCTAGAGCATCTTCGAAGGAGGCTAGCTGTCGCCGAGGTCGACAGAAGATGAGCTGGGTAGCAAAATGTCAAAGACTGGACCAATCGCAGTACGCTTAAAGCGTATTTGCTCCTGCACCTCTGAGGCAAAAACGGAGGATCCTGTCTGCTGCGGTGTCCCACCAATCCCCCTAACGACTACACTGGTCATGGAAGTAGAAAAAGAAGACAAACATTTTTTTATTCCCTCACTCCCTTCAGCATCTAACCTCTCCTCTCTCCTCTCTCTCTCTCTCTCTCTCTCTCTCTCTCTCTCTCTCTCTCTCTCTCTTCTCTCCCTCTCTCCCTCCCTCCCTCAGACACACACACACACACACACACACACACACACACACCACCACCACCACCACCACCACCACCAACCAACCAACCCACCGACTTCTTCCAAGAAGAACACGATGGTTGGCTTTGGGTGGGAGTGGTGCTTAGTGTACGCAAGCGTTTCTAATTCAGCCGAGTGGAAAATTGGCACCTCCTTTTTTGACCCCACCCCATTCTTGTTCACTTGTTGACTGGCTGGTTGACTGGCTGATTATGCAGCAGGATGTGTGACTGCTGGATTGTGCAAGAGGGACGCAGCAACACGATTCAGGTGGGTCAATAGTCGAGACTGAAGAAATTAAATCAGACTAAAGGATGTCGCAGAGAAGGAAGCCTGCTGCATAGGCAACAGTTTGGTTTGGTTCAGTTTTTTTCGTTTGTTTGTTTGTTGTTGTTTTTTTACGTCGACACTAACCTCAGGTGATATGGCCGACGGGGATAACCATCCCAGGGAAGTGGGGGAAGGGGGGGGGGCATATCTAATCCTATACTGACACGACCAGAACAGCAATGATGTTAAGATGGGATAGTGAGAAGGCCAGTTTTAAATAATATAGCGCACCCTGGATTCGAACTCACAACCATTAGCATGTTGATCCGACACTCAACCAACTGAACTACTGGGGCCGGCTGAATAGGCAACAGCCGCAGAGTAGGCCCTACAGAAGTTCACTGTGCCCCGGGGCTCGTTTCTGACACGCTAGCATACTGGCGTTCAAATGGCGAAATAACGAGTGAAGAGGGCGAGAAAAATGCTGTGCTATGAAAGGGTCACTAGGCGGAAGTACATTGTAAACCCAATGTACAACACTTTTTAATGATGATGATGATGATGATGATGATGATGATGATGATGATGATGATGATGATGATGATGATGAGACGACGACGACGACGACGACGACGATAACGACGATTATGATGATGACGATTATGATGATTATGACGATGATGACAATGACGGCAACGACGACGACAACAACAACAACGACAATGACGACGACGACGATGATGATGATGATGATGACGATGATGATGATGATGATGATGATGATGATGATGATGATGATGATATTCATATGGCGCCAACTCTTAAATCAAGAATCAATTTAAGGCGCGCAGCCTCCCATCATTCACCAAAGCAGTCACCAAGAATGAGCAAATCTCCAGGGCACAGAGCACACGCAAACTGTCAGGGGGAAGACAGGAGAGGTGCAGGACGTGTGACCCTTGACCCAAGCCGTTATCCTCCCTCTGTTACACATACACACACACACACACACACACACACACACCACACACACACACACACTCTCTCTCTCTCTCTCTCTCTCTCTCTCTCTCTCTCTCTTTCTCTCAGTATACAGACAAAGAGACAAAGAGAGACAGAATGACATTAGTAAATTGCCGTTTGTTGTCGCTCTTTAGCGTGCCCTTCTCTTTCTAATCAGGATACATTCGTACCCAATGGGTTTTTTTCCTTCAGTCCGTCTGTCATTGTTTTCCTGTTCATTTAATGTCGTGACAATAGAAAAAGAAATAAAATATTTCCTGCCAAGCGTTCCGAAACGACGGCTAATTCAAAAGCAGACTGTAGAGACAGCACACACGCATGAGAGATGTTGTGTCTTTCATTACAGATGTCCTCACATTGATGAATACAACGAAATTGTTCTTGTGTAAGATGACTAAGTGAATAAGTAAGAAAAGAAGGGAACAAATGAGTCTTGAGTTCTGAGCTGAAAAAGAGGGACTGTTTCTTTCTTCCTCTTTTGCTTTCTGTCATTTCTTACTATCTTTTTTGTTTGTTTGTTGGTTGGTTGTTTTTTTGTTTGTTTGTTTGTTTGTTTTTTTGTGTTTTTTTTGTTTGTTTGTTTTTGGTTGTTGTCTTTTTTGCTTTGCTGATCCACTCACCTGTATTTGTTCGTTAAAGTTTTACGTACTTTCTCTTAGGTTTGATAACTGGATACATGTATTAAGCGCATTTTTCCCTCTAGGGAAATGAGATATGCAGAAGCAATTTTAGGTAATTTAGGCCCGTTTTTATACGTTTTAGTGTCCTTAGTTATGTTCAAGTTTGTATTCAGGTATGTTTTTCAAATCCCCTGTGTGCTAAATCGGACGGAGTAGTCAACGCCTGGGGCATCTCCTTAGATTATGTGAGCGAATATATTGATAATTATGTGTACTTAATTTTCTTTTCTCCCCCCCCCCCCCCCCCCTGTTGAAGTATTGTGTATGTTTTGAAACGGTTAGAGCCCTGATGTGTCAACGGTATGTTCAGATGTGTGTTTCTGTTTGAGATGGTTAGAGCCCAGATATGGTTCTACGCAGTCGGCTGGGCTTTAAACAAAAATAACAGTAACAATATCATCGCTTGCGGACAATTCTACAAACGCTCCGCCCGATCTGTCATCTATATCTGGTAGACTTCTTGAGCCCACGCAAAACCCTAGGCACTGTCCAGGTCTTGAATGGAGGGAATGGGTCATCGTAGGGAAACAAGACCTATGAAATGCAAAGATGTCATAACCAGTTTCAGTTTCAGTTTCTCAAGATGACGTCTCCGCGCTCGGAACGAATTCCATATGCTCTAACGTCACAGGTGCCATGTGATGGAGAAGACCCAGAATGATCACGGCACAAGCCTTAAGCCTGCACATAAACTCACGAGCTGGCCAGGTCCTGACGTCCTACCTAGACAGATAGTTCCTCATAGGGGAGTGAGGTGGCAGGGATCTAAACTTTCCCCGGGGCCAGCACCACGAGAGCGGTGCCCATCTCCTCTCCCTCGCTTCAAATTCATATTCTTTTTTTTTTAACCAAAACTTCAGAAAAGCAAGAAGGGTAATTGGTCTTCAAGGGTGGAACCTGGGAAATCAGCCTATCTCTCCAATGTTTTACACCAAGGCAGCCGGGCAATGCCCTGCTCTTCACGATTTTCAACTGCCAGAAGGCACACGGGTCCGTCTCGTTTTTCGTCCCTTTTCGGAGGACAAAACGTTCAGTTCGATTTTCCCGTCAAAAGTTGAGGCCTCTACAGGAAGTGAACCCTGGAACCTCGGCTTTAGTTATTGGCGGGCGAACGTCTGA
>CM060310.1:18653104-18673104 GCA_030674185.1 Monoplex corrugatus | reverse complement strand
TACTTTATATACGTTCCGTTTCCTGAAGATAACATACCTAGATACACATGTCATTTACATGTAACCAAGATTATTCCAGTGATAGGCTGATACAATACCACTATAACATATAGACTAGGTAAAGCATAGGTTAGGTAGGGCCTCAGGACCTGGCCAGTTCATGGGTTTATGTGCAGGCTTAAGGCATGTACTATGACCACCATACACGTGGCACTTGTGACATTAGTGCACATGGAATTCGTTCCGAGCATGGAGACGTCACCTTGAGATACTGAAACGGAAACTGAAGCCTTCCGGTCGGACTGCACGAGTCTGAACCTGATACGGAGTCGTGGACTCAAGGTCTGACGTCTCAAGTTCAATCCCAGCCTGCAACATTAAAAAACAGGAATGAAATGTTTGCTGCCTGTTGTATTGTCTCCTTCATTCTGGTGGTGTCAGTTTAGCGTTTCACAGGTCCCTCTCCCCCTTCTCCCTTCCCATTTCAAGACCTTGCCAGAGCATAGGATTTTGCGCAGGCTCAGAAAGTCTGCCAGATAATCGCTGAGGGACCTGGGTCGAGTGCATATGGAACTGTGCGAGTGCAATACATCCTTCCTGAACAAACTCCAAATTCCTCCGGTCCACCCAGCTGTGAATATGGGTGCCCGATCCTATTCAAAGGTATAAAGTATAAAGTAGCAAGGAAAAAGAGGTAGGTAAAACCCTCATAATACTGACCTCAAAAGCCATGGTCTCTACCACCTCATTCCCATACGACCTTATATTTTAAGACGCTATTAACCGTTTTTGACTTTACACTTTTTCAGGAGGGTCGTAGATTTCTAGTTGTCAGAAGTCAATTGGATGAAACGGTCGAGTACACCGATTGATACATCACCACAAAACACGAAAGCCCACTTTCTCTCTGATGGCACTAAAATATCGCCGCTCCGAAGGACTGACACACTGGCCAACACGTTATTACCCACCTGCCTGCAACGGCCTTCCTTTAATAGCAATAAAAAACCTTGCTGCTCCAATACTTTCACATATTAACCGAAAGCTAACAGCCATTTTCCCTTACAAAGTCTGCCGGCTTCATCTAGCGAGAATGTCGGTTTCTCCGATCAATAAGTGTATCGTTTCGCCTTAGGACGATTTTTTTTTTTCACTACGGTTGGAAGATCAAGGTTCGGGAGCTCTCTCTCTCTCTCTCTCTCTCTCTCTCTCTCTCTCTCTCTCTCTCTCTCTCTCTCTCCCCTCTCTCAGAAATTCACCGTACATTCACATCTATCTCTCTCTCTCTCTCTCTCTCTCTCTCTCTCTCTCTCTCTCTCTCTTCTCTCTCTCTCTCTCTCTCTCTCTCTCTCTCTCGCTCAGAAATTCATAATACATTTACATGTACACTCACAAATGTATAAGTAAGAAATCGTGCTGAATGTGCACAGACAGAAAGAGAGAGAGACAGAGACAGACAGAGAGACAGACAGACAGAGAGAGTGCACCTGATTATTAACCTAGATTAAGTTGAACTGGGTACTAACATGATCAACATTTTGTTTTATCAGATTACCAATACGATCAAACAATTTATTTATCGATCGCTCTCAACATGTTATTCAGCCCGTCCCCGATTAGGCTGCTACCACTTTGTTAATCTGTAAGTACAAGTCGATGTTCTAAGCAAACATTTTAACATAACGTTGTTGGATCTTTGACACCCTCACCCTGTTCACCAGCTTTGTGTATTATCAGAGAGAGAGCCATATGTCTATGGCTGGAACAGACCACAACAGCACCAAATAGCGACATGTCTATGGCTGGAACACACTACAACACCACCAAATAGCGACATGTCTATGGCTGGAACACACTATAACAACACCAAATAGCGACATGTCTATGGCTGGAACAGACTACAGCAGCACCAAATAGCGACATGTCTATGGCTGGAACACACTACAACAGCACCAAATAGCGACATGTCTTTGGCTGGAACACACTACAACAACACCAAATAGCGACATGTCTATGGCTGGAACACACTACAACAGCACCAAATAGCGACATGTCTATGGCTGGAACAGACCACAACAGCACCAAATAACGACATGTCTATGGCTGGAACACACTACAACAACACCAAATAGCGACATGTCTATGGCTGGAACAGACTACAACAGCACCAAATAGCGACATGTCTGTGGCTGGAACACACTACAGCAGCACCAAATAGCGACATGTCTTTGGATGTAAGAAACCACAACAGCACCAACACCCTATTTCCTTCAGACGGATGAAAAATTTGATAAACCCTTTGACTCCCGCACCCTACCCATCAACTGCAAAAAATTAACCCTTTGACTCCCTCACCCTATCCACCAGCTTCCTGTAGGATGAGGGAGTCAATGGGTAAGTTTTTGCTTTGCTGTCATGGTTGATAATACAGGATGCTAGTGACCAGGGTGCAGGAGACAAAGGGTTAAGAGAACCGTTTATCCTATTCGTAATACCGGAAACAACGAATCCATTCGTTACCAGTGAGCAGCAGGAACTAACCACGCTCTTCAGCCTGTACTTGACGTGATGACAGTTTCCAAAATCAGACTGTATTTCTGATGTTATCGCGCTACGTGTCAAATTTTATATCTACACATTTTTTGATGTTATCCTGCCACGTGTCAACTTTTATATCTATATGTTTTTTATGTTATCCTGCTGTGTCAAATCTGACATCTATGTACTTTTGATGTTATCCTGCTGTGTCAAATCTGACATCTATGTACGTTTGATGTTATCCTGCTGTGTCAAATCTGACATCTATGTACGTTTGATGTTATCCTGCTGTGTCAAATCTGACATCTATGTACGTTTGATGTTATCCTGCTGTGTCAAATCTGACATCTATGTACGTTTGATGTTATCCTGCTGTGTCAAATCTGACATCTATGTACGTTTGATGTTATCCTGCTGTGTCAAATCTGACATCTATGTACGTTTGATGTTATCCTGCTACTTGTCAACTTTTATATCTGTATATTTTTGATGTTATCGTGCTATGTGTCAAATCTTATATCCACACATTTTTTGATGTTATCCTGCCACGTGTCAACTTTTATATCTACACATTTTTTATGTTATCCCGCTATGTGTTAAATTATATATCTATGTCTTTTTGATGTTATCCTGCTACGTATAAATTTTTTTATCTGTATATTTTTTATGTTATCCCGCTACGTGCCAAATTTTATATCTATATTTTTTTGATGTTGTCCTGCTATGTGTCAAATTTTATATCTATATATTTTTGATGTTATCCTGCTACGTATCAGATTTTATATCTGCATGTTTTTGACGTTATCCTGCTACATGTCAAATTTTATATCTATATATTTTTGATGTTATCCTGCTACGTGTCAGATTTTATATCTGCATGTTTTTGACGTTATCCTGCTACATGTCAAATTTTATATCTGTATATTTTTGATGTTATCTTGCTACGTGTCAGATTTTATATCTATACATTTTTGACGTTATCCTGATACGTGTCAAACTTTATATCTATCTATGTCATATATAACAGACACGAAAAGCTGTTTCGCAGCTTACATCCAATCTGTTTAAATTAAGAATCGAGATTGAGAAATAT
Organism: Monoplex corrugatus; assembly: GCA_030674185.1. Taxonomy (NCBI): domain Eukaryota; kingdom Metazoa; phylum Mollusca; class Gastropoda; order Littorinimorpha; family Ranellidae; genus Monoplex; species Monoplex corrugatus. The sequence goes on along the minus strand of CM060310.1, from coordinate 18,669,473 downwards.
GTTACTCAAAATGGGCAAGTCAGGTTTCGTAGTTCATTTTTTAAGCATATTTAACGCTTTGACTCCCACACCCCATCCACCAACTGCAAAATCTTAACCATTTTTTTCCCTTACTCCATCCACCAGTTTTCTGCAGGAAGCTGGTGGACAGAATAATGGAGTCAAAGTGTCAAGTTTTTGCTTTGCTACCATGGTTGACAATGCAGGATGCTGACGGACAGGGTGCAGGAGTCAAAGAGTTAACCTTTCTGGAATGAACTCTTTGTTATCTAATTAGATTTTCTTTGTACACTTATGAGACAGGACCATTTCCCTGTTACGTGTCTTTGCCTGATATTACAACCGTTTTATTTCAAAGAAAATGGCCGTTCTGAAAAGCCGTAGAAATCATGAAGAAAATCTCAAGTATTCCGTCTATGGACTTTCATATGAATTGGAAAAAAAAAAACAGCCACCGCTTTTGTCGTTTCAATGTCGGGGCTGTTTCGCCACACGTAGTGTCGTGATGTAGCCAAACTAATTGAATGTGAATCGTAAAGGACATCTCGAAACATGTCAGTCCAGTGTGGATTTCGAAACCTTTCAGTCCCAAATTTCACAATGCATGCTCAACACAGAAACATTCTAACGTAGATACTGACGTACGTATGACTATGACCCATCCCGTTCAACATATTTTCAGTCTTCTTAGAATTTCTTTTCGTTAAACCGAAAACTATTCGTTTGATACAGTTAGAGCTGGTGAGTAAATAACAATCATACGTATCATCCTTATCATAACACGAAATTTCTATGAACGCTCTGATGACACGTGATGTTTAATGAATGCTCCGCAGCTGGGAAGGTTTTTTGCATCTATCTTTCTCATTGGCTGTGGCGCCACAACCATACAAAATTTATATGACACTGTATACACTTGAATGCTATAAAGGATGAGTTTTGAAATGCACGGTGTGCTCAGGTGGGAGATGAAAGAAGGGAGATTGCACAGTGACTCGTTTTTTTCTGTGAGAAAGAGTAGAACGGATTTCACGCTGACACCTCAATGCAACAAAGTTTTTATTTTTAATATTATTGTTTAACCCTTTGATTCCCACACCCTGTCCACTAGCATCCTGCATTACCAACCATGCTAGCAAAGCAAAAACTTATTCCTTTGATTCCCTCACCCTATCCACCAGCTTCCTGCAGGAAGCTGGTGGATAGGGTGAGGGAATCAAAGGGTTGAATTTTTGCAGTTGGTGGATAGGGTGAGGGAGTCAAAGGGTTAAAGCCCAGCCGACTGCACAGAAGATCAGGGTACAACTATCTCAAGGCATACACAAATCTCATTTATCCTGGGAAAAAAAATCTGGAAAAAAGAAAATTCAGTACACATAGCAATGCATTCGTGTACTCAGAGGCCTTGTATTTTATCACGCAAAACGTAGGGTGGAATGGAAAGCAAAACAAGACCGCACCCCTACCCACCCAGCCCCAAAAAGCCAACAAAAAATCAAAACAGCGAAAAGAAAAAAAAGAAAAAAAATGGGGCACCAGGATTCATAACAGGGTGATCGCGGCCATAAGGCGAGGTCATAACTTCTGGTCTAACGACTGTAAGTAATTTTTTCCCCATAATAAAAAGAAAATAACTGTCAGGGAGACACTGTGCTTTCCCTCTCTTGGGAGCTGTGACTGCGTGACTACATACTTTTGGCTCCCCCGTGGGGATACCGGGGGCTCTTTCAGTATAAATAGTATCCCCGTCTTTAGAAATTCTATGCTAGAAATTTGCTCTTTTCTGTCACTCTCTTTGCTTCTGCCTTGTTCCTCTGCTTTCTGTCATTTCTTCCGATGATTTTCTGCCTTGCTGGTCATTTCACCTGTATGTGTTCGATAAAGTCTTAAGTACTCTTTCTTAGGGTTGATAATTGGGTACATGTATTAAGTGCATTTTTTTGACTGTAGGGAAATGAAATATGCGGAAACAATGTTTGGTAACTTAGGATCGTTTTTACAGATATTCTAGTGTTCTTATTTATGTTTGAAATTGTATACAAGTATTTTTTTAAATCCCTTGTGGGGTAAATTGGACGGAATGGTCAACGCCATAGGCATCTCATTTGATTATGTGCGCGACTGCACTGATATGTGTGGTGACTCCTTTGTGAAGTTTCATAGGTCCTTTCTCTCCCCTCCCTATTTCAAGAACTTCCCAGCGTATACGATTTTGCGCAGGCTAAGGTCTGCTGGCAGATTTCGGTGGAGTGCATATGGAATTGTCCAAGTATGAAGAATCTTTCTTGAACAAACTCTAAACTGTCAACTACAATAAAAGTTATCTCTGTATAAGTAATTTTCGCGCAACAAGATGCTGGGGGGGGGGAAACGCTGATTTTTGTTAGTTTTTTAAATAAATTAGAAGGGGAAAAAATTGAGCAAGATGTGAGTGAAACAAACTAGAAAAAAAGGGGTTGTTACCTCTTACCATGGAAATTATTGCAATAGAAGAAAAAAAAATTTGCCGTGACCAGGATTCGAACCTGGGTTATCGCGGCCACAACGCGAGGTCCTAACCACTAGACTATCACGGCCTTGTAAGTTTTAGATCATTTTTTGTTATACTATCTGCAGGTATGTCGCGTATTGGGTCTATGATATACGCGCATAAAGACTGATTTCTTGTACCATCACCACCATCACCACCACCACCACCACCACCAATCTTATCAATGATTCTGATTTGTCTAAATAAACCAAGGCACTCGTAGCAACACGAGTGCGGTGTACCTGAACTTGCAGAGAGTTAAAATGTAAAATATAATGAAGTTTCGAAACAGTTCGTGAGACTAACGAAACGATATATTCGATTTTTAACTAAACGGCGCATCATTTACCCTTGAACTGTGATCTGTCCATTGTCCTGCCGGTTCGCAGTGTCATTCGTAACAATAATCATATAATCATAATAAATCATATCCCTGGTAAAACGACGCTCATATTCATGTATTCAAAACTATTCACTCCCACTGATGACCATATTATAATGTTTCACGTTTATACCGTTAACGTTAGTCATTTGCACAATATCTATCACCATCACGTTTATACCGTTAACGTTAGTCATTTGTACAATCTCTATCACCATCACGTTTATACCGTTAACGTTAGTCATTTGCACAATCTCTATCACCATCACGTTTATACCGTTAACGATAGTCATTTGTACAATATCTATCACCATCACGTTTATACCGTTAACGATAGTCACTTGTACAATATCTATCACCATCAGTTTTACGTTAACGATAGTCACTTGTACAATATCTATCCCATCACGTTTATACCGTTAACGATAGTCACTTGTACAATATCTATCACCATCACGTTTATACCGTTAACGATAGTCATTTGCACAATATCTATCACCATCACGTTTATACCGTTAACGATAGTCATTTGCACAATCTCTCTCTCTCTCTCTCTCTCTCTCTCTCTCTCTCTCTCTCTCTCTCTCTCTCTCTCTCTCTCTCTTTGTGTCTTCAACTGTTGTCACGAGCTGATTTTTGCCGTGCATATAATTATGTATCACTGTGTGTATCTGTATCCTATCGATCGGAAGGTCTGGGATTTTTGCCGGGCTATCACCTTCTTTGGGGGCATCCAAAACGGTAGTATACGGGAGAAAAGAAGCATACGGAAGAACATTACCTTTCCGCACCCACCTCAGACAGGATCTTCACAAGCCGGTACAGAAGGACCTGCTTATCCCACGTAGACCTTGTAAACTTGCAGTAAACTTGCAACCTCCCCCTTCTTGAGCATTCGTTAGCGAAACCAAACGATCATGATGAGTCCCTGAACGGGGTTAGGGTTGTATGAAAAACGCAAAAGCATTACTCTGTTTATGTCACTATCATCCAAAACAAAATACTGTTCTTCCAATCCATGGGAATAATAAGTATAAATATCAAGGAACGGTCATCTCACCAGACGGGAGATGCACATCAGAAATAAGCAGCAGAATTGGCTAGGCCAAAACAGCATTCAAGAAGACAAAAAGCGTTCTTACCAACCAATGCCTATCAATTAACATCAGCAGAAGAGTTCTTGAATGTTATTTAGAACCAATACTGCTGTACGGTTGTGAGGCGTGGACAGTCAACACTTAAAGTCAGAACAAAATTGAGGCAACTGAAATGTGGTTTCTAAGAAAAATGTTGAGAGTTTCATGGACAACAAAGAAAACAAACGAGACAGTCTTGAAGGAGGCAGACACAAGAAGATCATTAATAAAGAAGATCAAGAAAAGACAAGCAACATTTATAGGATATTTTATGAGGAAAGGGGAATCAGAACACCTTGTCGCAACAAGAAAGCTGGAGGGAAAGAGACACACCAGGTAGACCCAGGGAGAAAATATTGGACGGACTTGCAGAGTGGCTGAAGACTGAGAGGGTGGGAGATGTACTTGCAGCAAGAAGGGGATAGATTCGAGTGGAGGGCTATGATCGCCAACGCCATGTAGCAGGGCACATGATGATGATCCATGGGAAAGTGACTCAGTGAGTTAGCCGTCATAGAACAAAAGAACTCGAAAGGCCCCCCACAGACAAGAGTAAGCACTTTGACAGCCCGGCAAGAATAAACGAGATGTTGTGCGATGGGACACTAAACCGGCCAACACTTGACGACATTGTTTTTTTCCCACTGACAACTTGAACCAACCTATTTTCCAAGCGCCAACACGAGAAAAAAAGAAAAAGGAAAAAAAAAAAAAAAAAGGCTGGGCTCGCTCAAGGTCTCTAGTCAGTCTCCCATTGTCAGGCGTGTCTGGCCTTCAGTGAGGCGTGCTAAGCGGTCATCCGAGCGTGCAGATCGTGGATCGTGGTAACACAGTAGGCCACAGATAGGACAAGTACCCTTAAGCCTGAGATGTGCCGTTTGCTCTGCGTTAACAAAACATTAAAAGATAAAAGTAAAAAGGACAGCGAGAGCAAAGAGACAGAAAGAAAACAAGGAATACAGAGAGACAGCGAGAGAAAAGAAAAAGGGAGGGAAGAGAGGGAGGAAGAGCGTGAGAGAGGGGGGAGGCGAGAAAGAGACAGGCAGGCAGGCAGGCAGGCAGGCAGAGACAGAGAGAAAGAAGGAGAGAGAGAGAGAAGACAGACAGACAGACAGACAGGCAGCAGGCAGGCAGGCAGGCAGGCAGAGGCAGAGACAGAGACAGAGAGACAGAGACAAAAAGTAGAAACAAAATGTAAAAGTATTTGTCAGTCAGCCAGAGCACGTGAAATAACCAAAGCAACAAAGCAGTTAACCCCGAATTACATGTAATTCGTCGGCATTAGTACGTGCAAGTACCCCAGATAATTAAAGGGTTGTCCTTCGCTTTAAAATCTACAACCAAAAAAAAAAAAAAGAATTAAACGAATTCTTAAAAACTGAATAGTTAGACATACCCAATCCGCACTGTCATTATAAAAGTAATAATAAAGAAAACCCTATGATAATATCCAACGATATGTAAGAACCCTGGGCAACAAATGGATTGTGCCCGGCTTTTATTATCTGCAGGGGAAACAAATCCGCAAGATTATGAAGCTACTTACACGACAGATTGCAATTTAACCCTTTGACTCCCGTACCCTATCCACCAACTGCAAAACCTTAACCCACGATGCAGGTAGCTGGTGGGTAGGTGCTGGTGGATAAGGCGAGGAAGTCAATAGGGTGAGGAGTCAAAGGGTTAAGTTTTTGCTTTGCTAGCATGGTTGACAAAGTGAGATGCTGGTGGACAGGGTGCGGAGGGGTCAGAGGGTTAACGCATCTTGTTTTGACACCCAGGCTTGTAACTGAGAGTATCTACGAGGTGTTGATAAGAACACACTTTGTGACCCACTGATTTTTTTCTAAATACCTAGAATACGCTTTTTATCTACGAAACAAAAGTAAGACAATCAAGCCATGCGAACGATCTCCCACTTTCCCCCGATTAAACACACACACATGCCACACACACACACACACACACACACACACACACACACACACACACACACACCTTCTCTCTCTCTCTCTCTCTCTCTCTTTATATCTATCTATCTATCTATCTATTTATCACACACACACACACACATCACACACACACACACACACACACACACAAAACTAACTAACTAATAACTAACTAACTAACTAACTAAATACACAAATAAACGACACGAGACAGACAACATTTGGAGAGTTTCCCACGTACAGATTACATCCCTTGGTGTCAATATCTACGTTCCTAAAGGTCCCTGGTTCAATCCCGGGTTCCGTCACGGAACACTATCCAGCGGTTGTCAACATTTAAACGTGGGCTGGTTGGTTTTTATGATAGAGCCGTGGACTCAAGATGTGATATCTCGAGTTCAACCCCAGCTTGTGACATTAAAAATTGGCCTGTTCGCTGCCCATTTTCATGTTTCCATCATCCTGGTGGTGTTAGCTTAGTGTTTTAAAAGTCCCTCTTCCCCCTCCCCAATTTCAAGACCTTGCCGGCGTGCAGGGTTTTGAGCAGGCCTAGGGAGTCTGCCATATAATTCTAAGGAGATGACCCTGGCGTTGACAACTCCGTCCAATTTATCGCACAAGGGAATTAAAAAAAACATACATGAACACAAGTTTTGACATACCTAACGATACTAAAACATATATTAAAAACGGACATAAATTAACTAAAATTGCTTTTGCATATCTCATTTCTCTGGAGTCAAAAATTGCATTTAATACATGTGCCCAATTATCAGTCCTAAGAAAAATTACGGTAAGACTTTATCGAACACATACAGGCGAATGGACCAAGAAGGCAGGAAAAAGAAAGAAAGAAATGAAAGAAAGAAAAGGAACAAGGCAGAAACAAAAGAGAGTGACAGAAAAGAGGAAATTTCTGGCACAGAATTTCCAAAAGATGAGGATAATATTTATACTGAAAGAGCCCCCGGAATCCCCACGGGGGGGGGGAACCTTCTCCCGATGTTCTGGTCCCAAGATGACAGTCTGGCCGTAAAACACTCCTTTTCATGTACATATCAAGCTGCGTGGGGTACAACATCATCATCATCATCATCAAATGCCCTGCCGCATGGCGTTGGCGATCATGGCCCTCCATATCTATCTATCCCTTGTTGCCGCAAGCACATCTCCCACCCTCTCTGTCTTCAGCCACCCTGCAAGTCCGTCCAATATTTTCTCCCTGGGTCTTCCTGGTGCTCTCTTTCCCGTCAGCTTTCCTGTTCTTACCAGGTGCTCTAATTCCTCTTTCCTCATAAAATGGCATATAAATGTTGCCTGTCTTTTCCTCTCTCTTCTCTCTCTCTCTCTCTCCTGCTTCTCTCTCTCTCTCTCTCTCTCTCGCTCTCGCTCCTCTCTCTCTCTCTCTTTCTCTCTCTCTCTCCTCTCCTGTTTGGTTTCTATAGTGTTCGATCATAACAGCCTAGTAATAACTCCTTTCTGTTTTGTGAAGAAGTTTCAGGTAAAATAAAACTTGGACTTCTCTCTCTTCTCATCTCTCATCTCTTCTCTATCTCTCTTCTTCTCTCTCTCTCTCTCTTCCTCGTTTGGTTTCTATAATTTTTGTTCTGTTTTGTGGAGATAGTTTCAGGTAGAACGAAACATAGACACTTGGCGCGGTATCATAACAGTAAAACAGATTTTCAACACATCCGAAACGCGTCATTTTGCCACTTGTTAGCTCATTGTGACATGACCTTGACATCTGACCTTCCAAAATTACGCGTTTGCGATGTTCGAAAAGTCATACCATACTCTGACCAACACTTTGTTAAGGATCCACAAATAAAGAGCAAAGAAAACCTACACACATTCTCTCTCTCTCCTTTTCTCCTCATTTCTTCTCTCTCTACTCATCCTTTTCTCTCTCTCTCTCTTCTCTCTCTCTCTCTCTTTCTATGGGTCGGTGGCCTTCACAATAAACCATGTGTCAGTTTTCAGTGTCAGTGTCAGTGTCAGTGTCTCTCTCTCTCCACTCTCTCTCGTCTCCCTCTCTCTCTCCCTCTCTCTCTCTCTCTCGCTCTCTCTTTCGCTTGTCTCTCCACTCTTCTCTCTCTTTCTTTTTCTTTCTCTTCTCTCCCCTTTTTCTTCTCTCTCATACACACCACACACACGCACACACACATGCAAGCAAAGCGTGAGCACATACACACGACACACCACGCGCACACACACACACACACACACACACACACACACAATCTTATCGATATGAAGAAGAAAAAGAAAAGATGACGATTACTGACCTTCAGTGATGCTCTAAATTTCTAATTCAAATCAAAAGATAAAAATCAAAGCCCAACGAGACTCGAAGCGACATTCTGACACGGTTGACTGATGTTTCACGACCCAGTAATCACACACGCCTCATTTTTCTGTCAGTTCAACCACCTACAGTTCCAAAATCTGATCAATAAACATTTTGGAGTCAAATTTTAGTGTTCGATCATAACAGCCTAGTAATAACTCCTTTCAGATTTTTTTCCACGACTTTCAACACAATTCCCCATTTCGGATATGCATACCCAAGGAGCTTTTATCTAATTTCCCAAGACAGATTAAATAAAGGAACGAGTAACCCTCAAAAATACCCCTTTACACATATCATATACATATACATATACTATATACATAATATAGTCTGTCTTTGCCTGTCTGTCCTGTCTCTCTCTCTCTTCTTTTTATTTATTTATTAATATATTGTATAAGTATGTGTGTGATATATATATACACACATATATATATCCATATATATATACATACACATATGTATTGTGTGTGTGTTTTATGTGTATAATTATAATATTAACTATCATAAATGTAATATAATATAAAGATATGTATAAAGGATAATATATATATATGTGTAAACAGAAAGAGAGACAGACGGAGAAAAACAGACGGACAAGACAGACAGACGACAGACAGACAGACACAGAGAGAGAGAATAAAGCTCGATTTGTCATTAGCTGGCGAGCTTCCAGAGCCCTCACGCGTTAGAATATAGGTCTCAAAATCGACTGTGCGTAACTTTGTCGTCTTTGTTTATTCAAAACTAATGCTTTACATAGTCGTGTTATGAACGACCAAACTAACTCAACTCTTTTACTAGCTGTCACGGTGCCGCTTACTGAGTTACTACCCTCAAGGATTTATCTCGTGGGCAGTAATTCTGCATGTACCCCCGTATTCCGAATTTTATCTTCAGCTCTTCCAGTTGCCGTTTGTTTACGCTCCCTCAGAGGCTATCCCTCCACCACCTCCATCGTCGGTGTCATTTCTTACTCTGCTCTTTTAAAATCCTAAATCACATCTTCAGCACTTCTCACTGTATCTCCTGTGTGTGTTGATGGCTATTCAGTTTCAGTTTCAGTTCCCCAAGACGACGTCTCCCCGCTCGGAACGAATTCCATTACACTAACATCACCGGTACCATATGTATGATGATCATGGCACAAGCATAAACCCATGCACGGTCAGGTCCTGAGCCCTACCTAGTCTATGTTTTATCTATCTATATTTTTTGTACTAGTATCAGCCTATCATTGAACAATTTTTGGTTACATGTAAATGACATGTGTATCTGTGTATCTTATCTTTAAGAAAGGGAACATACATATAAAGTAGATAAATAAGAAATTTAATATCTGAATCACACCACAACTGCATAAACTCGTCTTACCTGACAGAAAGACCCCACCCCCACCCCCACCCCAGTCAATACACAAAGCCTCAGCTGTCTATCAACTAGATGAAGACAACATTTCCTTAATCATAGCCCCGCCAGTCTGCCGTTCACTTTCCGAGGAAAGAAAAGAGAAATAGATAGGTAAGTAAGTGAGTAAATAAGGAAGTAGGTGAGTCAATAAATATGTAAGTAAGTTCTCATGAGTGCTGTCTACCAAATTTTGTCAGACTTGTGTTGAATTTTATCTTATTTCACCCCCTTCATTATGCACAATGACCTAAATGATAAAATCATCTGAAGTCTCTCTCTCTCTCTCTCTCTCTCTCTCTCTCTCTCTCTCTCTCTCTCTCTCTCTCTCTCTCTCTCTCTCTCTCTCTCTCTCTCTCTGCGTGTGTGTGTGCATCTATCTGCAAAATTTCTCAGACATTTTAGACATTTAACGCCACTTAAATGCACGCATCCACCGGCAAGCATGTTTACATTAGAATACAAAAGGAACGGCAAAGACTTTCTCCGATTGAACGTGTAAATTGCACTCCGTCACAGCGGTCAGCTGACCAAGCTAAAATGATTAAAAGGCTAAAGAAAAAAGACGACTTATGTATCTATCCAGCTGTCTAGCTGGTTGGCTGATTTGACTGCCTATCCATGCGTCTGTCTGTTATTGGTTACCCATCTATACGTCCAGTTACATGTGATGTCAGGCTGGTTGGCAGTTTATCTATCTATCTGTCTGTCCGTTTCTATGTACATCTCTATCCGTCTATCTGTGTGTTTGTCTGCCTAACTAGCTAGCCAGCAAAAATTCTGCATTAAATTATATTTCTGTCCATATAACGCTCCAATTCTTCCGTAGATTTTTAACCCTTACCCCTTTTTTTTTTCCGTTTATATATCCCTTTGTCAACTGTCATGCTTTTGTACACATGCTCACGCAATCAACACATGCAAAAAGCATTCGTCCGTCACGCAACCGCACTGACTCCTTTCAACCAATGTCACTAAATAGATCACGATATTAATTTTTTTTTTACATTTATTACTATTTACTTTCACACATCACACATACAACATTTATAACCACGCATCTTCACATTAACGTCTTTTTTGTTTTGTTTTGTTTTGTTTTGTTTTGTTTTGTTTTGTTTTGTTTTGTTTCCTCCTCCTTCTTCGTCTTCTGCTCCTCTTCTTCTCCTCCCCTTTTTCTTCTCTTCTTTTTCTATTCTTTTTCCTCTCTTCCAGTTCCTCTTTCAACACCACTCTTATATTACAAGTAAAACCGCCAACCACAAAGTGTAGGGAACATTTCTCCTCAGAAACAGAAACCAAACATCCAATGGGAAAGAACCCAGGTACAACAGGATATCTACTATTAACACAATCTTGTCTCACAACTCTGGTTCACAGAATATCCAATATTAACACAATCTTGTCTCACAACTCTGGTTCACAGAATATCTACTATTAACACAATCTTGTCTCACAACTCTGGTTCACAGAATATCCAATATTAACACAATCTTGTCTCACAACTCTGGTTCATAGAATATCCAATATTAACACAATCTTGTCTCACAACTCTGGTTCACAGAATATCCAATATTAACACAATCTTGTCCCACAACTCTGGTTCACAGAATATCTACTATTAACACAATTTGTCTCACAACTCTGGTTCACAGAATATCCAATGTTAACACAATCTTGTCTCACAACTCTGGTTCAATACCACCAAATACTTTTAACGTGGCACTCATGGAACTTCCCGAGTTTCAACATATTTTTATTTTCCCCCCGAGCATCAGACAACCCGAACTCTATCCATAGGCTGCAAAAATTTCACCCTTTGACTCCCTCACCATATCCACTAGCTTCCTGCAGTCAAAGAGTCAAGTTTCTGCTTTGCTATCACTGATGACGACGCAGGATGCGAGTGGATAGGGTGAGGAAGTCAAAGGGTTAAAGAAATGGGGATTGCTGTGTTGCGAGGGAAAGGAGATAGTCGCCCCTTTGATAATGCTGGCTCCGATGATCGTTCAGCTATGGAATCCTATACTTCATCTTTTAACTGTCATACCACGCACAGTCACAACATTGAGCTATCAGGTTTTGAGATCTGTTTACTTATCATATTATGCACGTTTGAAAGGACCAGCGATCAGGTGAAGCGATGCCTTTACTTATTAACTTTCATGAATATCACGCATAGTCAGAACGCTCAGCGATCAGGCTCTGTGATCCCTTTACCTTATTCTGTCACTTTCTTATCACACGTGTTCAAAACTTTCAATAATCAGATCAAGGGATTCCTTTGACTTTCAACTTTCGTATCAGGCATACATTCAAAATACCTTCAGCGATCAGGTCTGGAATATACCACTTTACTTTATCCTTCAAGTTTCATATCACGCATATTCAAAAACGCACATTCTAACATCGACTTACCATAATGGGAGACTATTAACTTAGTTTTGAAGAGGAAAACTATGACTCTCTCCCCCCCCCCCCTTTTTTTTTTTTCTCTCTCTTTCTTTTCTGCTTGTTGATGTTGTTGTTGCTGTTGCACAAGTGCGTCAAGACTTCAATAACAAACGTCATAAAACGTGACTGAAAAGTAACAGTATGGGTGATTTTTCACTCACGTTCATTTACTTACGTTCATTATTTCTGTCTTCACTGACATTCTTTTCTTTTCCCTCTTTCCTTTCTGTCTGGTTAAAAACACTTTGGAAACGAGATGGAAAGTCCCAGTGTCAGGTTGCCCATTAAATGCAAGCCAGAGGTGTCAAACCGCCCCCGGGCCACCCACCTTGTACACGTAGGTGAGTTACTGCTGGTGAAGTTCAACAGTGATCTGACACACTAAAAACACTGCCTGCTAAGCCCCCTATTAACGACAGTGATCACTCAGTCGCGGACCCAGACCAAGTGAGAGACCCCCTGGTAAGGCGACCACCATCATGGCACTAGGACGACAGCCCCCCATGACCTACTGACACCAAAGACCCCAACTTGAGTTCACCCCAGGCGTGAAAACAGCAGAGGAAACCAAAACTGAGACCATTGTGAGATCAGGGCACGAAAGGCCACAGAATCTGGAAAACTTTTCACGATGCTACAATAATGAATGATTTCATGATAATGGGGACGATGATCATAACTGTCATGGAGTTCCATCCAGGACTGACACTGAATGTCAGAGCTGCACTCGACGCTTAATATCGTAACATATCCAAACATCAACCAGACCCGAGAGATACAGACATCTGCATTGTTGGTCAGGGATTTTGAGCGACAGTCAAAAGACTCATCCGTAAAATGAATGAGACTGGACCGTGTGGTCCCAGTTTTCCCGATGAGCCCATAGCAGGATCAACTCTGGACAGGACCTGGCCAGGGCAGAAAAATCTCACAAAATGTTATGGACCAATGGTGATTCGAACCCACAAGCTCTCTGTCAGCAATCCTTTGCTTGACAACTTCGCCAAGGTGACTGAGTAGCTTTACTGTTTAACATCTATTGTTTACTATTGTTATTGCTGTTTAAAGCCCAGCCGACTCCGAGAGCCATATCAGGTATATAACCGTTTCAAAACATACAAAACTTCAACAGAAAAAAGAAAAGAAATTAAGTACACATATCAATGCACTCGTGCTCATAATCTAAGGACATGCCCTGGCGTTGACCACTCCGTCCAATTTTTGCACAGGGGTTTAAAAAAACACATCTGAATACAAATTTAAGCATACCTAACGACACCAAAACAAACATAAAAACGGGCATGAATTGCCTAAAATTGCTTTTGCATAGAGCCAGTAGTAGTAGTAGGCCTCCCTCGGTCATGACTGACCATGGACAAAGTACATCCGTTCTTATGTCTAGATGGGCTGTCTGCTTGGTCCAAGCAGCGTCGCCTGTGACTGTAGAGACCAATGCGGGAGAGGCAGTCTCTCTCGCAGCGGTCGCATGTGTATGCTGATGCTGGTCTGTTGGCTGTCATCCCTTTCCTGCGAACTCGCTTTTCGACAGTTGTGGTAGTCTTCTGACACACTGATTCATTTTAAAGCATGACCCTTTTTCACTCACATTACATTTCAATGAAAGGGGAATCTTAATAAAAATTTGGTCAGTGCAATGTTTAAATGTTGACACACATTTTTCCCCAAAGAAAATTTATCTTTTTTCTTTAAAGTAGAACAAGTGATAGACCCTCAGTTCAGTATTCACATAGCCAAATTGATCAAGCCATATATTCATATATATACACACATATGTATATATATATACATATATATATGTACATATATATATGTGTGTGTGTGTGTGTGTGTGTGTGTGTGTGTGTGTGTGTGTGTGTGTGTGTGTGTGTGTGTGTGTGTGTGTGTGTGTGTGTACATATAGAAATATAGTGTAGACATATCAAGTTCAGCATTTATTTAAACAAAATGCATCAGCTCAGCCATCAAGTTCTTTATTGTGCAGAGAAGGGTGTGTATGCATGCGTACGTGTGTGTGTACGTGTGTGCTTGTATGCATATCCGAACTTTGAAGGACCACCCATAATGAAAGATGAAGTTAGAACAGCACTGAAAAAGATTAAACCAGGAAAAGCCCCAGGACCAGACAACATTACTACAGAGATGATTGAAGCCCTGGAGGAATTTGGCATAGAAAAAATAACAGTCCTCCTAAATGAAATTTATGACACTGGAAACATCCCCAAAGATATGTCAAAATCAATTTTCATTGCACTTCCAAAGAAGACAGGGGCTATAGAATGCGAACTCCATCGCACAATCAGTTTGATGAGTCATGCAGCAAAAATCCTGTAAAGAATAATCATGATGAGGACAAGGAATAGAATCAAAAGAGAAATAGCAGAAGAACAGTGTGGATTTGTGGAGGGGAAAGGAAATATTAATGCCATATACATCCTAAGAACTATCATAGAGAGGTCAATTGAGATGAATAAGGATTTGTATTTATGCTTTGTTGACTATACCAAGGCTTTCGATCGGGTAAGACATGATGAATTGATCAACCAACTGGAGAGACTCAATGTCGATGGAAAAGATCTACGAATAATCAGGAATATGTACTGGGAACAAACAGCTGCAATGAGAATAGAAAACAATATAAGCTCTTTTCGAAACATCAAAAGAGGAGTCAGACAGGGCTGTGTTTTGTCACCAGATCTGTTTTCACTATATAGCGAAAACATCATGAGAAACCTAAAGAAGACCCTGGATTAAAGGTTGGAGGGAAAATGATAAACAACATTCGGTACGTAGATGACACCGTGCTAATTGCAGAAAATGAAAGGGACCTACAAAACCTTGTGAATATCTAGAAACAGAAAGCAAAAGTCATGGTGATCAGTAAAAAACATGAAATACCCTCCTGCAAAATAACAGCAAATGGCACAACCTTGACACAGGTTAATAAGTTCAAATACCTGGGAACGGTCATTTCATCAGACGGCAGATGCACATCGGAAATAGCTGGCAGAATCGGCCAAGCCAAAACAGTATTCAAGAAGATGACAAGCATTCTTACCAACAAATGCCTATCAATTAACATCAGAAAGAGAGTCCTTGAATGTTATATAGAACCAATACTGTTGTACGGATGCGAGGCGTGGACAGTCAGCAAGCAAAGCCAGAGCAGGATCGAGGCAGCCGAGATGTGGTTTCGAAGAAGAATGTTGAGAGTTCCATGGACAGCAAAGAAAACAAACGAGGCAGTCTTGATGGAGGCAGACACAAGTAGATCACTCATAAGGAAGATTAGGAAAAGACAAGCAACATTTATAGGCCATTTTATGAGGAAGGGGGATTTGGAGCACCTGGTCACAACGGGAAAGCTGGAGGGAAAGAGAGCACCAGGTAGACCCAGGGAGAGAATGCTGGACGGACTTGCAGAGTGGCTGGGGATGAGGAGGGTGGGGGAGATGCTAGGGGCAGCGAGAGATAGAGATGGTTGGAGGTCCATGGTCGCCAACGCCATGATGATGCTGATGAAAGTTGGTGATAGTAAGGACATCTACTGATCCTCTTCGATGTGTGTCTACTGATGTGCAAAGGTTTGGCCACAGTAGTCAATATTAGCCTTCTTTTTAACGATTTTTGTATAAAAAGAGTGATTATCAGAAAGGCTTGCCCATTTCCTAAGCTCGACTGGAATCAAGTGCTATGGCATTGTGCTACTGCGACTTTCTTTCTCCGAAGAAAGCAGTCAGCCCTCCACATGGAACACTGTGAAAAGCAAACAAACAAAAACTTGAATGCAATATACAACGCAATACAACACTATACGATGCAAACCAAATATGCCTCGTACATGGGTACATGTTTCTCTGCTTCCCTGTGCGTATATGCTGTCTGTCTGCTTGCCTCTGTTTCATCTTTCCTGGGGAAGCGTTCGGTTAGGGGCCAAAAAAAAAAAACGCTTTAAAGATTGCCTCAAAGTATCCATCAACGATCTGGGCATCAACCCCAATACCTGGCAGACGCTTGCACTAGATCGACCGAACTAGCGAGGCAAGCTGAACATCGGAGCAAGAGCAGCAGAGAAAAGACGTACAGCAGAGGCTCGAAGAAAACGAGAAGCGCGCAAGGCACGAGTGACCTCCAGTTCTACAG
>CM060310.1:18633104-18648104 GCA_030674185.1 Monoplex corrugatus | reverse complement strand
ACAAAAGTAGGTATACAGTTATAAAAAAAGAAAACACGTACAATACTCATTGCATTTATTATACAAACAAATGAATATTGCATATACATGTAATAACAAGCACAGTCTTAATCCCTCAGATACTCAAACTGCTTGCCGTCGGTATTCACACACTCCTCTAATCAGAGCGGAATTAAGCATTATAATAATGATGTGATACTGTATACCTACTTTTGCACCACCCACCCACCCTGTATATGTGTGTGCTTTTGTCTCACATCGTACTAGTCCCAGCATTCAAGAAGAAGGTGTCTGGTGTTCAACGGCTCGTCACATGGTATACACAATGGTGCTTCATCATTTTTTAAAGGTACGAATGAGTGTAGGATATGTGATCAGTACATGTATGTAACCTACATAACACTGTCTCTTTCTTACGGTTCCCTGAAGCAGATCAGAAATTTTCTTTCAGGCTGGGGCAGATTTGGAAAAGTTTGTTAACTGTCTTCTTAGTCCAGTCCTCCTGCCAGAGATTTCTCACATAACTGTGTACTTTGGATTTCACATCTGTGTAAGGAATGAAGGATTCAGACATCTTTTCCCTCGTGGCATTCTTGGCCAGGCTGTCAGCCTTTTCATTACCTCCAACTGTCTCCAATCCAAAATTCCAGTTAACGACAATGTAGTAACTTTCATTTGTAAGAGTAGAGAACCAGTTCAAACAACTTCAGAAGCTCTGGGTGGTTAATGTTTCAGCCAGCATTTGCCTGCAAAGCAGAAAGAGTCAGAGAAAAAATGAAAAAATCTTTATGCTTGCTTTGGGACACCATTTTTAGTACCAAAACCAAGCAGTCAGCTCAGCACTGTAAACCGAACTGTCAGACGGAATGTGTTTTGAAAATGAGCGTTTGGGAACAACGGGACAGAAGGCAACAGCAGCAACACTTTCATCAGACTTTGATCCATCAGTGAAGATTCTGTGGGACGACGGACATTTCTGACACAGTTCTGTATAAAACTACTTGTACAACAGTGAACTGGTACTGTCTTTACGGAAGGAAACAAGATCAAGACAGTTTGTATTTTCAAGGTCCATGGTGGGCTGTCAGGAAATTTTGAGAAGTCTGAAACAACTGCTAAATCTATATCTGCCTTTTCCATATGTCGACGGATATTGATTCCTGAAGGAAGAGAGATTTTCGGATGTTTTCCAAACTCAGTTTGAAATTTGAGCCTGAAGACAGTCGTACGCGGGGTTTTCCGATTCGGAGAACAGTTTTAAACAGAAATTTAAAGTTAATTTTAGTATGTGGATGGACAGGGAGGGTTCCCCAGTCTCTGCTTATAAACTGTAGACGGTTGTTATTCTGAATGCACCAATACAGATGCAGTCCTTGACAGTGAATGGGATCCAGTAGTTTTAGGTAGGAGGGTCTTGCAGAGCCATATACTGATCATCAGATGGACAGATACCGATATCCGAGCTAGAAGAAGTGACTCATTGGTCCGTTCAACGGCTTATTTTTATTCTTGTTCTTACTGTTTAAAGCCCAACCGACTGCACAAAGCCATATCAGGGCTATGTAAACGTGAGCTATGAGAAATAACACGGGGAATAAGATGATGGCGCGTTTCCTTTCTAAAAAAAAGTTCTACAAATACATGAAAATGATTATACACACATACATGTACTCTTTGTACTGAGCAATGAATACCCGAATGCTGTCAACTGAGATACTGCACAGAACCTGTAATGATATCAGAAAATTCTGCAGACCTATTCTTTAACACAAGGAAAAGGAACTTAGTTTTTAGTTGCCGTTTCAGTTTGTTCAAGATTGCATTATAGCATCTACATAGGCTCAAACATCGCGAATGCCAAGTGATAGAAGTAATCATTTCTAAAACAGAAAGTCAAAAATTGTCCCATAACCCAAAGGTCGTGGGGAACTGAGGATGGTAGAGACCTCAACTTTTCTCAGGACAATTACAAGCATGGTGCTCTCTCTCTCTCTCTCTCTCTCTCTCTCATCTCTCTCTCTCTCTCTCTCTCTCTCTCTCTCTCTCTCTCTCTCTCTCTTTCTCCTTCCCTCCCTCTCTCTCTCTCGCTGCTTTATCTGTCCTAAATCTCAAGAAATCAGGTACCCACGCCAGCTGGAGAGACCAGAGGCTGCACGAACTCAATTTTGCTCAAGCAAGATTCGAACTTATGCACAGTCGTACAATCAGACAGGAAAGCGAGTGCGAGCGCCAATCAGATTTCCACTCCTAAAATAACCAGGGCAAGAATACGTATAAGACACGACAAACAATATCACACATTCTGACTGCAATTTACCAATAACCACTTAATTTTGTTTCTGTTTAAAGCCCAACCGACTGCGTAGAGCCATATCAGGGTTATAGCCGTTTCAAAATATACACAATACTTCAATAGGGAAAACAAAAGAGGAAAAGAAAATTAAGTACACATATCAATGCATGCACGCATAATAAAATCTCAGGAGATGCACCTGGCGTCGACCACTCCATCCATCCAATTTATCAAACAGGACATTTAAAAAACACACCTGAATACAAATTTAAACATATCTAAGGACACTACTACAGACCTGAATTATCTAAAATTGCTTCCGCATATCACGTTTCCCTACAGCCAAAAATATGCTCAATACATGTACCCAGTTATCAATCCTAAGAGACAGTACTCAGGTCTTTCTCGAACACATGCAGGTGAAAGGACTAGCAAGGCAGAATACGATAGGAAGAAAAGACAGAAAGCAAAGGAACAAGGCAGGAACAAAGAGAGTGACAGAAAAGAGAAAATTTCTAACAAGGAATTTCCAGGTGGAGATACTATTTATACTGAAAGAACCCCCAGCATCCCCAAGTGGGTGAGGGAGGCGGGCAATGACCACTTGGCTTGAAGCAAGACGGATAGTCTGATTCAAAGCAACAGCCAGCCTTTAAGTAAATCAGAACTAAAAACAAATGAAAAGAAAATAAGAATATTTCTCAATGAATGGAACAATGCAGGGTCAAAATTGTCGGCAAAATACCCTTTGTCAAGCGAACAACACACACACACACACACACACACACACACACACACACACACACACACACACACACACACACACACACACACACACACACACACACACCACACACACACACACACACGCACGCACACACACACACACACTCACTCACACAAGATAACGAAGTTTAGGACACAAAGATGCGTAGCAAACAACACTCAGTGACCTAGTATCACATGTAGTGGGTGAGTCAGCAGTTGATCACAAAGGCCTTTTGGTCAAACACTGCGGACTGTCTTCTTTCATTCAGCCTATATACTTTCTCTTTTCACCTCAATCTGGATTCGCCATATAGGCAAATTTCAGTTCTTCACCCACTAACCCGAAGATGTGTCGGCTGTAGCTGGTCAAGCGTTCCAAGGGGGCGGGAGGATCACCGCCCACACCGGTGGGTATTCATGTAACAAGGTGAATATTAGGGATTAGTGGAATGCAACCAAGGAATGCAGCCTATGTCTTCGTGTGTATCCAAGGACGCTATAAATAGAATCTGTATCCCATCTCGTGCCTGCCTTAACATCGATTCTCTCAGCTCAGATTCTCCCCTGCCTTCATGCCCCCACATTTCTCTCTCTCTCTCTCTCTCTCTCTCTCTCTCTCTCTCTCTCTCTCTCTCTCTCTCTCTCTCTCTCTTTCTTTCTTTCTCCCTCTAGTTTGTTCATGCGTTGTGAGAGCGAAGGTACGGACTGTGTGCTCATTCTGCTCCCCTGCTTGTTTCCTATTCCTGAATAAACTTGATGTACCATTTTGTGTCCTCTATTTTCTTTAAACCACGATCAGTCCAGACTCTCTCTCTCTCTCTCTCTTCTCTCTTTCTTTCTTTCTCCCTCTGGTTTGTTTATGCGTTGTGAGAGCGAAGACCTGTACGGGCTGTGTGCTCACTCTGCTCTCCTGCTTGTTTCCTATTCCTGAGTAAACTTGGCGTACCATTTTATGTCCTCTATTTTCTTTAAACCACGATCAGTCCAGATTCTCTCTCTCTCTCTCTCTCTTTGTACTTATCTCTCTCTCCCCTCTCTCTCCTTTACACTGGATTATTTCGCGGAGCACTTTATCCCACTCTAAGTAGAAGCATTTCCATCCCTTTCTTCCCACGCTCCACCCCCCCCCCCCCCCCCCCCACCAACATGTAGAATGCTACAAAACAAGATTTTTTTTCTATTTCGTGCCTTGATGTTCCGTCTTAATTTTCTTCTTCGCTTTTTCTGCCCTCTCCTTTTTCTTCTTGAACTATTGTTCTCCACAATACTCTGACATCGCTTAATGTTTAGGCAGTAATGGTGGAAAAGCTGGGATGACTACTAGCTATCCATTCTCCGATGTCAATGCTAATCTGGCCGCTGTACGTATTTTTTTCTAGCATTCGAACTAGAAGCGATTATGTGTAATTCTTTTTTTTTTTTTTTTTTTTTTTTACATCTTTCTTAACCTGGAGGTGATAAACAGAGCGCGCGGAATGATTGACGTACTCATCCCACATCAGAGCCTAAGTTTATTTTTTGTCGGTATGGGTTTAATAGTGCACTAAAATGCCTCAAGGGCATGAGATGGCTTCTTTTATGTTGGTGCTTTCGGACATACTTGAGATGTGATGGGGAACGAACTGTGCTCTTCGGTTTTATAACGTTTCTACAGTCCTAAAATGACCCTACGAAGGTCAGCTGGGAAAATATTATTATTAAGTTCTCCTCTTTTTTGCAGTGTTTTACATGTTAATTAAATTTTGGAAACCATTTTTAATACTGAGGAGATTGGGGGGGGGGGGGGGGTAGTGGTAACCAAACATATGGCTGAAACACAGAAATCTTATTCCTCTCGCTCAATAGCATTCAGCTATTGCGCACAATACTTCAGGGCTGTAAGGAAAGACTTCACATAAATCAAATTTACAATTTCACAGAAAATAGTGGCGTCAAGAAATGTTGATATTTCGACATCTTCTTTACCTATATGTATGGCTTTTCTGAGGCTACGACCAACATATCAGTAAATTAAAGTTAATGAATACACCCAGTTTTCTCTTGGGATTTGTATAATTCAGCGGGTTTTTTGTTTTGTTTTGTTGTTGTTGTTGTTGTTGTTGTTTGTTGTTGTTTTGTCGCTGCCAGTTTATCTCCTACCTTTTCCATCCGAATCCACTGTGCAAAACTGTCTAATATTTTCTCCCTGGGTCTACCTGGTACTTTTTTCCCCTGAAACTTTCCTGTTGTGACTAGGTACTCAAATATCTGTGTTCTGTGAATGTTGCTTGTCTTTTTCTAATCTTCTTAATTAATGTTCTTTTTGTGTTTGGTTCTTCCATGTCTCTCTCTCTCTCTCTCTCTCTCTCTCTCTCTCTCTCTCTCTCTCTCTCATTTTTCTTGAATGTTTTTGTTTTTGTTGTCTTTGTTGTCCATGAAACTCAACATTCTTCTTAGAACCACATTTCAGCTGCCTCAATCTTGTTCTAATCTTGCTTGTTGATTTCCAATCTTCGAATTTGAACCACAGTATTAGTTCTATATAACATTGAAGAACTCTCTTCCTGATGTTAACTGATACGCTTTTAGTGGTAAGAGCGCTTTTCATTTTCTAAAAATTTTGTTTAAGTTTGGCCAATTCTGCTGTATTTCTCTAATGTGCATTTGCAGTCTGGTGAGATGACGGTTCCCAGATGTTTAAACTTAACAGTTTGTCTCATTGTTGTGCCATTTGCTGTAATTGTACATGTGAGCAAAGGGATTTGTGTGTGTGTACGTGTGTGTGGTGTGTGTGTGTGTGTGTGTGTGTGTGTGTGTGTGTGTATGTTGTGTGTGTGTGTGTGTGTGTGTGTGTGTGTGTGTGATGTGTGTGTGTATGTGTGTGTGTGATTTTTTAGGTTTTGTTGTTGTTGTTGTTGTTTGTTTGTTTGTTTTTACTGATTAGCTCCGGCCCTTTATTTCTGCTTTCTATTTCTATTTTATTCACAAGATTTTATAGATCTTTTTCATTTCTTGCAATCAGAATGGTGCCATATGCATAACAAAGACCTTTTATCATTTTCCTGCAACCTATATCCCAGGGCATTCTTCTAGGTTTCTCATGATGATGTAGAGTGAAAACATATCTGATGACAGAACAGTTCCCTGCCTAACCCCTCTTTTGATGTTTTGAAAAGAGCTTATATCATTTTCTACTCTCATTGCTGCTGTTTGTTCCCAATATTTATTTCTTAGTGTCCTTTGATCTTATCCATCAGTATTGAGTTTTTCCAGTTGGTTGATTAATTCTTCGTGTCTTACTCGATCAAAAACCTTGGTATAATCAACAAAACATAAATATATATCCTTATTCAACTCAACTGATCTTTGTATGAGAGTACATGTACTTAGAATGTATACTGCATTAATAGTTCCTTTCCCGTCAACAAATCCACATTGTTCCTCTGCTATTTCTGGTTTTATTCTGTTCTTTGCCATCATCATGATTATTCTTAATAGAACCTTTGTCACGTGACTCATCAAGTTGACTACGAGGGAGTTTGCATTCTGTAGCCCCTGCTTTCTTCGGAAGCGTGATGAAAATTGATTTTGACATATTTTCAGGGATTTTTCCGGTGTCATAAATTTCATTCAAGAGGGCAGTTACATTTTCGATTCCAAATTCATCTAGAGCCTCAATCGTTTCTATAGTAGTCCTGGGGCACTTCCCTGTTTAATCTTTTTCAACGCTGATCTGACGTCATCCTTCATAATCGGTGGTCCTTCAACGTTTTTTCTTACTGATATGTTCCTCCTTTCTGTAATCGTCAAAAAAGTTTCCAATGTCCACTCCCCATTAATCCAATATTTAGTCTTTTTTTCATAATTATCATATCATTTTCTGGTTTTAAGCAACAAGTTGGTGTGCATGTCCTTTTTCCTGTGGGTAATTTCTTCAGTGTTTCTTTACATAAACTTAGGGTCTGTTTTGTGTCAGTCTTCTATTTCTTTGCACTTTTTTTTCCCGAACCAAGCTGTCTTAGCTTCACTGCACTTATTCCCGATTTCCTTATATGTATATTCTTTTCATTCTTCCTTTTTTCACTTTACCTTCGTTCGTTCATCCATTAAGCCTAAAATTTCTTTTGTCATCCAGTTCTTTTATGCTTTTGTTTCAACTCAAGTGATTTCTTCATAAGCTTATTTACCGAGTTTTTCAAATTTGACCTTTGCCCCATTCTGTCCCAAACGTTTTCCACATCACTGAATCTGTTGTGAACATATACGCTAAATTTTGCACGATCAGAAAAGCAGCTGAACCCAAAATGTTCATAACAGTATTTATAAAGCTTTGAAGAGTGTCTATTGCTGAATTCTTAAAACTTGGCGACCTTCGGATTCAAGAAAACGCCCACGTACATACACCAAAATCATTTCCCATACTCCCACGCACATCCGATTTAATCCCTAATTGCAGTTTACCATGAACCCACCTTGTCAGGTTTTAAGTTCTCCCACGGGCCCCACCCTTGCCAACGAAATCTGAAGGGCTGTAGCGACTGTAGTGTAACACTACAGTGACTGATAAGCACTGTCAACAGTTTCGTTCTACATGATAAACCTGACAATATGGAAGAAACAAGTCTATTAGAGAAACTGATAAGAACTGTCCAGGCAAGAAAAAGACGAAGTACGTCAAACTTTGACAATCCTAAAGGGCACCACTGCTATGCGAGAGTCGAAACAGACTCGGATATCAAATTGTCATTAGACTGGCAAGCGCATCATTTGGGCTGAGACGCGACGTTTTCTCCCACCTCACACTATCTTACTGTTCTGTCCGCTTTAGAATTAACGAAGGTGTAAATTTGTCAAACTGTCAGTACGCCCAAACTAAAACTTTTCGACATTCATTCATTTCCTCTTCCTCCATTACCTTCCAAACTGACTCTGTCTTTTCCGTCGAGTTTGTGACGGGCGTGGATGTGTAAATCAAAAGGCAAACTGCCATTATACTCAACCCAAACTATTTGCACATTAGAACAGACTACAAGTCCTTGCTCGAAGTTTGAAAGGCAAGGGGGATACTCATTCAGTCTGGCGCCGCGACTGGTGATTATGTTGTTAGTATGGGATTTAGTCAGTGGTGTTCCGCGTATTATGGATCGGAACAGGCATGACGGAACGTCACGAACCTGGAAGCACTACAATCTCCTCTGGTGGGTTGTACTGCGGTGGCTCTATATCTCTTAAGTACGATGGACTTCCCGATACTGGGACTTCGACCGAATGAACTTGGGCTTAGTGGTGAGTTTATCCTAAAAATGAGCGGTGTGATGTCAAAGGCACTAAAGCATCGTGGAAGATAGGGATTTTTTTGAAAGCTTGCAAAATATCTAGCAAAATATGGTTGCTCCGGGACATCAGAAGAAATCTACAGATACTGGGCTGAAGAAGAACCCTAGTCCTACAATAGGTGCCTTCACGCCGCAAAGCACATGGCAATAAAATGGCAGACAGTTTCCAAGGAGGGCAAAGGCTGGATCACACCGACAACCAGTCTACTGTACTGAAGGCAAGTCCGTCCTGATGAACCGAATTAATACCCGATAGAATAATTCAGAAGGTCACGACTCACACTGTGGCAGTTTGACTGCATAGACATTACAAATCTGACAAGAATAAAGTAAGTTGTCAGCTTCAGGCTAAGAACTGATCACTACTGTCTGGTGATTCATACCCTAATACTGACAATTACCCTACTGGAACCCACACTCCGTCCAGTAATGCCCAGTCTACACTGAACTACAAAATTAATTCTAGCCAAAGGTGGTAAACTACATAAGAAACTAAAGGGTAGGGTGGAATCCATGTGGCGATCTGCAGATTTGTCCTAGCGACTGAAGTGTAGAAATCGAAGTCTCTGGACAGAGAGGATCTGGTTGTCCCACCATTTGTCATCATTTCATTTTTCTATCCGGGTTTGGGAGTGATAATGTGTATAAATTGGAAGTGACCCTCGCAGAATAATATCAAAAGTACGTATCTTATCTACCAGTTTTTATGGAGGTATTGAGCTTCTACTTGAACTATGGGGCTTTGCGCTTGTACGAGCGTAAGCCTGTGGTAGCTTTGATGCAAAGGAATTACCGTGTGTAACATAACCAACAAACCGTAAACTCGAAACTGCCCAAGATCAAACAACTTATATCAATAAGAACCGATAACTATAATATATCAGTAAAATGTATTCATACAGTTATCTTAAACTTAATTCTTATAAATACACATGCGCACGACGTGCACGCGCGTTATCATGTACAATTTCCCTTTTTCAAACGTCTGAGCCGTAACTCCTTCCTAAACTGAACAACTGACTTACACTTGTTTGATGGGGAAAAAAAATAACGCACAGCGAAAGTTCGGTCGCATTATCTGTATGCAAATGAGTCATCCCCTCCCCTCTCTCTCTCAATTTTCAAACAAAGATTGCAAAAGCTGGTGGGAGTAGGGACGGTCACCTTAAAAGGAATAGAAAGTTACACACAGTACACGAAAGAAACATTAGTGACAACTAGTAAGAAAAACACT
This sequence comes from Monoplex corrugatus, assembly GCA_030674185.1. Classification (NCBI taxonomy): domain Eukaryota; kingdom Metazoa; phylum Mollusca; class Gastropoda; order Littorinimorpha; family Ranellidae; genus Monoplex; species Monoplex corrugatus. Next base: position 18,638,494 of record CM060310.1, on the reverse strand, counting down.
TAAGATTTATGGACTTACCGTCTGGTCGGTCACCACTATACATCAAGAAAAACTCTTGGCTTCTACTTTATCGCCGATACGAAAGTTTGGCTAAAATCTGTAACAAATGCGTTCCAAGTCGCCACTGTCTTATCGTGGATTTGGAATCTATTCAAGAGGGATTCATCGCTCTCGGGGCAACTTCATCTACCAAATCTCCCCGCAGTGATCTAGAAGATTCCCCCAATCTGAGCAAAACCTTCAAACATTCCCGGTCAAAATCTTGAGAGGTACGGCGGTGGGCAGGATTCTGATTCTAAATCAAACAATAAGGTGACACCACCAGAATGAGTGGCAATTTATTAGACCAGCAGCGTACAGGCAATTTGTTTTACGTTGTGACTTGGGATGAAACAGTATCAACTCAGGAAACCGTACGTCCATACGCACGATTTCATCAACTGGATTAGCCAGTCGTTGTAGCTGTAGAAGAGAGCAATAACTACAAAAGCAGCAGGAGGAAAAGCAGAAGAGCAGCAGTAACAGAATATCAGTAGCGGTAGTCGTAGCAGTTATTGTTATTGTTATTGTTATTGTTGTTTAAAGCCCAACCGACTGCGTAGAGCCATATCAGGGCTATAACAATTTCAATACACACACAATACTTCAACAGGAAAAAAAAAGGGGGAAAAGAAAATTAAGTACACACATCAATGCATTCGCGCACACAATCTAAGGACATTCCCCCCGGGCGTTGACCACTCCGACCAAATCATCGCACAGTGGATTTAAAAAATACAGCTTTTAATATAAACTTAAGCATACCTAAGGACACCAAAACATATATAAAAACGGGCGTAAATTATCTAAATTGCTTCCGCACGTTTCACTCCCTAGAGCCAAAATGCGCTTACTACATGTACCCAATTATCAATCCTAAGAGAAAGTGCGTACGATTGCATCGAAAACATACAGGTGAATGGACGGACCAGCAAGGCAGAAAATGATAGGAAGAAATGACAGAAAGCAAAGGAACAAGGCAGAAACAAAGAGAGTGACAGAAAAGAGGAAATTTTTAACACAGAATTTCCAGAAGGTGGGGATACTATATTATACTGAAAGAGCCCCCGGCATCCCCACGGGGGGAGTCGCAGCAGTAGTGATGGTGATGGCAACATTACTAGCTGCAGTAGTAATAGTAGTGAAGGTAGTAGTACTGCTAAAAGTAGTAGCAGTGGTAGTAGTTGTTGTTGTTGTACTAGTAGTAGTAGTAGTAGAGTAGTAGTACAAGTCGAAGATGCAGAAATAATGGTCGCAGAGGTAAAAGCCGCATCATCATCATCGTCATCATAATGATAATATCCATAATCATAATAATGATAACAAGATTAATAATGATTTAATCTGTATAGCGCAATGCAGTCCACGTCAAAGCATATTCTTTACAATTTACACAGCAACAACAATAATAACTGGGCACGGACTGCTATGTCAATATATTGACGCAGTATAAACACAATGGGATGCACACACCAGAGCAGCATAAACATAGTCTGTTCATAAAAATAATAACAGATCATAAACAGAAACAGAAATGAGAAATCAGAAACAACAGAGAGTAGTGATATCTGCCCACAAAAAGAATATAAGGAACTAAAATGATAAATCATCTGAACTACCGGTCTTTTACACACACGCACATACACACGTACACACACGCACGCACACACACGCGCACACACACACACACATACACACACACACACACACACATATATATATATATATATATATATATATATATATATATATATATATATATATATATATATATATACATAGATATAGATATAGATATACATAGATCTATATATTTTATATAGAAGATTAAAATTTTCTACTAGCCAGCCGGGCCAGTGGATTTTAAGATCTACTAGCCCAAAGATATTTTCACTAGTGTGACATGTTGGCCCGAAACATAGTAAAATTCTCTTTATGATGATGACCTAAAATATTCAGCAGAATAAGCCCTTGTTACAACGAGGGTGGTCAAATTTTCTTCTGGAGACTTTCATCAGGGAGGGAACAGGTAAGCAATTGGAGATCCAAGGACAATAGAAGGCAGACGATTGATTTCAAAGTTTACATGGATTCTCTGAGTAAGTTAGAAAGAGTTCTTTTACAATCATTTATAATCATTATCTTTTTGCTTACGGAGCCAAAGTATATTTTAGTCCAACTGGTCGTTTGTTATGTTTTGCAAATAACTTCGTCGTCATCCTGCAATATTCTTCCCCTTTCATAATTTTAATCACTTACTTTTAAAGTGTGAGTGTGTGTGAGGGAGAGAAAGAGTATGAAACCATTAAGAGGGAGAGAGAGAAGACAGAGAGAGAGAGAGAGAGAATGTGTGTGTGTGGTGGTGGTGGTCTTTGATTTAATGTCTATTCACTAAAGTGATTTTAGACAAAAAACAAAAACAAAAAAAAAACAAAAAAACCAACAACAAACAAACTTGCAAAAGGTTAATCTTCAGGAAAAAAAAATGAACCAGAAAAACAAGACAAGAAAGAAAAATTCACAAATGACGTTATCATAATTAACGATTGAAACAGTAAAATTAGCTAACCATAACACTGAACATGAGAAGTAACGGCACGTTAAATATATTTCGCTATCGGACTTTTTGACAGGCTAACAAAAAATTCATATGTTAAGGATGGTGAGGCAAATATGTCAGAAACTGTCTTCGTTGATAATGTAGGTATATGTTGTTTTACCCGAACGCATGAAAGAATATGACTATGTGTTATCTTCTTTCCACACAGGCACACTACATTCCTGGTGTATTTTGTTTTGAATGCATCAAGTTTCCACCTATACATAAGGGATTGTATACTTCTGCTGGCAAGGAACCGCTTAGGTGTTTTGCTAATTTCAAAATTCATGTAACATTTTTCATACTTTTTCTGTTTATCTTGAAACTGCTTCCATACGTAGGCGTCCACTAAGGTATAACACTCATGCAATGAGAGGGAAAGTTGTATATGATTTGAATCTGGTGAGCTCTTTGCCCCCCGTTTGGCAGCCCTATCAACCATATCATTGTAATGAAAAGAACTATGAGATGGTATCCAGCAGAAAGTAATATCAGTGCCTCTTAAGGATAAACTATTAATCAAGTGAGTAATTTCCAATATCATTTCAGATCTTGTTTGTAATTTTGATAATTCAAGAGCTTGAAGTACAGATTTTGAATCAACGCAAAAAAGTATCTGGGGAATTGTCCTAGGAAGATTTATCATACAATTCAAAGCCATTAAGATTGCAAAGAGTTCTGCAGTAAAGATAGATTTATAAAGTCCTATATAGAAAGATTTCTCAATTTTGAGAGCAGGTATTAAAAACGCTGAACCTGCTTGTCTTTCAATTATTGAACCATCAGTGTAAACTTTCAAGTGATCGGAATAAAAGTCTTCTATATGACATTTAACGTGACATGCCAGTAAATTGATATTATCTTCTTTTTTTAAGTCAGTGTGGTGTATATCAAATCGTGCTCTTTGAAGTTCCCAACTGGGTACTGGTGAAAACGAAGGTCTTAAAGTTACAGGACCTGTGTCTAAATCAATTCCAGAGCCTTTCATAACATCAGCTGTAAATGTTGCAAGCGTGACCTGTGAGGATATTGATTTAGCTCTTTTTGGAAAGTCGGTGTCTGATCTTACTTTTGTCTCTGTTTTGATGCTGTTTTCTATGGTAGTGTTTCTTAACAGAAATTTAGTAGAAGCGACTTTCCTTTGTTCATCAAGTGGCAACAATTTGATTGCATTGTATATACGATGGCAACAGGCATGGATTGGAAGACCCAGCGCAAGTTTGAAACCTTTACAATCTATGCTCTGCAGTTTTGTGAGTAAGCGTTTTGGTGCGCTGAAGAATATTTCTTGGGCATAGGTTAATTTAGATCTAATAAGCGATTTACAGAGATGAACAAGTGTTGATGCATCTTGTCCCCATATCTGTTTGCGAACTATTTTCAAGAAATTTAAACTTTTTTGAGCTTTTGTTAATAAGTATTCAATATGCTGATTCCAAGATAATTTGGCTGTAAGGAAAACTCCTAAGAATTTAATCGACTCATTATACTGAAGAAGAGTATCTCCCAGTTTGAACGTGGGAACATTTGCTGGGTTAGCTCCACTGTTAAACAAAACTATCTTTGTTTTTTCCACGGATAGATGTAGTCCATTTTCTACCATATATCGTGCTATTTTATCGAGTTCTAATTGATAACATTTACGTGTATAATTAAGACAGCGCAAAGGAGTTTTTCTTTTCATATTGACCTGCATCCACATGCATAAATCATCAGCATATTGAGCTAAAGTTACATGTTTAGAAATTTTACTGGGTAAGTCATGCAATAATATCATGAAGAGAAGGGGAGCAATAACGGATCCCTGGGGGATACCCATTTGAAGAAATCGTTTTGAAGAATACACATTTTCGATCCTCGTTTGAATTACGCGGTCTTCTAAGAAGCATTTGACATAATCAAAAATGTGACCTGTTAGCCCAATACTTTTCAATTTGAATAATAATCGGGAGTGCCATACTTGGTCGTATGCTTTAGTTATATCAAAGAATGTAGCTAAAACACATTGGCGTCTGGCAAATTGTTGTTTGATATTAGTAGTTAGCTTTGTTAGGAGTTCCACTGGTGACCTGCCTTTTCTAAACCCTGCCTGATTCACTGGTAATATGTTGTTCTTTTCACAGTAGTACATCAATCTCTTTAAAATTACTTTCTCCATAAGTTTACATACGTGTGATGTTAATGCAATTGGCCTATAGTTTTTCAAGTCAATATTGCATTTACCTGCTTTTAGTACAGGAACCACAATTGATTGTTTCCAATAGTCGGGCAGTTTGCCGCTATTCCAGCATTTTTTAAACATATTATGTAGCAAGATTAAATAATTTTCTGGTAAATTTTTCAACATCTCATTGGAAATTGCATCAAATCCTACTGATGTCTTTTTATTTGGAATTGATTTAATGGCATCTTTTAATTCTTGGAGCGTGATTGGTGCATTTACGTAGTGCGTATTATCTGGGACATGATCCTTGTATGCGTCGGTCTTTTCTTCCTGTACCCTATAATTTCTACTAGAGGCAGGAAGTCCTTCTACTCGACAGACCTCAGCAAACATGTCTGCAAAAGCTTCTGCTTTCTCCTGTGAGCTAGGTAAAGGGTTGTTTTCTAGCTTTACTGGAATTGATGGCAACATGATCCCATTTTTCATTGTTTTCAGTTTTTCCCAAATCTTTTGCATATCTTTATGGACACTTACTTCACATGTACAAAAAGATGTCCAATATTGTTCTTTAGCTTGTTCTATGACTCT
>CM060310.1:18618104-18628104 GCA_030674185.1 Monoplex corrugatus | reverse complement strand
TCGCTGGTTTTGTTAACCTCCCTGGGGTCTTTCACAAAGCGTGGAAGCACGCAAGATGTGCAATGGTTATATTATAAGCTACCTGAAACACAGGGACGGTTGAGTGGGATACGATTGACCTTATCAGGATCAGACAAGGCATATCACTGTCATTTCGCCAACGTTATCTGTCATATTTATCAATCATGTTACTGAAAGACTGTCAAGATATGTACTGAGACCTCCAAAAGCAGACGATTTCGTGGCCTGAATCACTGAGGAGAACCTGTCAACTACAAGTATAAATGTACACGAAGCCCTCAATATCATTTGTAAAAAGACACAGATTGATGGACACCAACAATACCTACAAAGCTATAACCACCAGCTTTATCCATTCCAAAAGGAAATCTATAAGCACACTACTGACAAGACAGAATTATTACAGACAGATTAATCTACCTATCTTGGGTGTCAAGCTTGACAAGCAACTTACCTGGAATCCACATATCAGAGATCTGGAGCAGAAAGCAACAAAGAAACTGGCCCCAATGAAGAAATGGCGAACGCTAATGTCAAGATCCTCAAATAGGTTTTCGCTGGTCTGTGATGGAATACGGATCAACAGCCTGAGCTACTGCTGCCATGATCCACACAAATTTCCCATGATCCACACAAACTTCCCATGACCCACACAAACTTCCCATGACCCACACAAACTTCCCCTGATCACACAAACTTCCCATGACCCACACAAACGTCCCATGACCCACACAAACTTCCCATGACCCGCACACTTCCCATGACCCACACAAACTTCCCATGACCCACACAAACTTCCCATGACCCACACAAACTTCCCACGACCCACACAAACTTCCCATGATCACACAAACTTCCCATGATCCACACAAACTTCTCATGACCCCACACTTCCCATGACCCGCACAAACTTCCATGACCCACACAAACTTCCCATGACCCACACAAACGTCCCATGACCCACACAAACTCCCCATGATCACACAAACTTCCCATGATCCACACAAACGTCCCATGACCCACACAAACTTCCCCTGATCACACAAACTTCCCATGACCCACACAAACTTCCCATGACCCACACAAACGTCCCATGACCCACACAAACTTCCCATGACCCACACAAACTTCCCATGACCCACACAAACGTCCCATGACCCACACAAACTTTCCATGACCCACACAAACTTCCCATGACCCACACAAACGTCCCATGACCCACACAAACTTTCCATGACCCACACCTTCCCATGACCCGCACAAACTTCCCATGACCCACACAAACTTCCCATGATCACACAAACTTCCCATGATCACACAAACTTCCCATGACCCGCACAAACTTCCCATGATCACACAAACTTCCCATGACCCAACAAACTTCCATGACCCACACAAACTTTCCATGACCTCCGCTCTGCCTCCGATCCTCTGACTTTTCGCTTTCCACGCACTAAGCTCAATACCTATGGTCCACGAGCCTTCTCTGTTTCTGGTCCACTCTCCTGGAACAAACTTCCTCTCTCAGTCCGTCAGCAACCTACTTTTGTCTCCTTCAAGTCCGCTCTCAAAACTCACCTTTTCTCCTCTGCATAAAATCCTAACCTCACTCAACCCCCCTCTGCAGCCTGTCTCCGCTCGGAGGGGAATCACTTTGTTATAATATATAATTGTATATGATATGCTCTCTATAATTTTCCATTGCTTTTATTCTTGGTTTTATTGCTTTTATTCTTTCTCCCCATTTATAGCCATGCGTGTGTGTGTGTGTGTGTGTGTGTGTGTGGTGTGTGCGTGTGTGTCGTGTGTGCGTGCGTGCGTGCGTGCGTGCGTGCGTGCGTGCGTGCGTGCGTGCGTGTGTGTCTGTTTCAGCGCTTAGATTTGATTTTGTCGAGATTTTGCGCTATATAAATATTGTAATTATTATTATTATTATGACCCACACAAACTTCCCATGATCACACAAACTTACCATGACCCACACAAACTTCCCATGATCACACAAACTTCCCATGACCCACACAAACTTCCCATGACCCACACAAACTTCCCATGACCCGCACACAAACTTCCCATAAACCACACAAACAAATTTGCCAAGATCAGAACACAGGAATAAGGATCGTCACGGACTGCATGAAATCACTCCCATCAACACCGTGGAGAAGACTTACCTCATCGGATACTCAGAGAGAGGAGAAAAACTACTTCACAGTGAGAAGCCGCGAAGACTTCCATCTCACTATGCAAATAAACAACACTGTCAACCAACCAAAAACCACACGAACAGAAGCAGCACAAACCACCCTGCAAAGAAGCTAATGGAAAGAAACATGCTCAGATCCTGGCTGCACATGTTGATGAGGAAGAATCCTCCAGTATGCTGAAGACTGGAACAACCAGACAAATGTTACTGTCATGCTTTTGTACACATGCTCACGCAATCAACACATGCAAAAAGCATTCGTCCGTCACGCAACCGCACTGACTCCTTTCAACCAATGTCACTAAACAGATCACGATATTAAATTTTTTTTACATTTATTACTATTTACTTTCACACATCACACATACAACATTTAGAACCACGCACTTCACATTAACGTCTTTTTGTTTTGTTTTGTTTTGTTTTGTTTTTTCTCCTCCTTCTTCGTCTTCTGCTCCTCTTCTTCTCCTTCTCCCCTTTTTCTTCTCTTCTTTTTCTATTTCTTTTTCCTCTCTTCCAGTTCCTCTTTCAAACCACTCTTATACTACAAGTGAAACCACCAACCACAAGTGTAGGGAACATTTCTCCTCAGAAACAGAAACCAAACATCCAATGGGAAAGAACCCAGGTACAACAGGATATCTACTATTAACACAATCTTGTCTCACAACTCTGGTTCACAGAATTATAGAATATCCAATATTAACACAATCTTGTCTCACGACTCTGGTTCACAGAATATCTACTATTAACACACATCTTGTCTCACAACTCTGGTTCACAGAATATTCAATATTAACACAATCTTGTCTCACAACTCTGGTTCACAAAATATCTACTATTAACACAATCTTGTCTCACAACTCTGGTTCACAGAATATTCAATATTAACACAATCTTGTCTCACAAATCTCGTTCAATACCACCAAATACTTTTAACGTGGCACTCATGGAACTTCCCGAGTTTCAACATAATTTTATATTTTTCCCCCGAGCATCAGACAACCCGGTCTGCTAAAAAAAAAAAATGTTCCTATCTCTCTCCGTGACATCACGGGAACATTGACGTCATCTGGATGACGTACTGACTTCGCGTGTTTATATTCCGTATTTGATCCATACACCACTCCATGCACCCGACACACACACACACACAAAAAAACATGTGCACACATCACTGTGCACATGACAGTTATTATCTGTCACTGAAGACCTAGGCACTCTAAACAAGACAGACCAGCCAGAAGCAGTCGTAAAGACCTACTCAACAGATATGCTTGATCGTGGACTACAAGAGCTCAGAATGGACGTATGTCGTCACAGACGGTGCACCAGACGGAGCTGTGAAGAATGGAGGCAGCTGGCTTCTTGTCTGCTACTTTGATGAAAGTACAGTTTAAAAAAAGAAAGAAAGAAAGAAAAAAGTCCATCCCCACCGGAAAACGGTCCATCAGGGCGGAAGAGATTGTTGCATTGGATGCAGGAAAATCGTAAAAACAGGAGTTCCCCAATATCCAAAACTGTCTTCTTGACAGACCGCAAATACTTAAACAGAGAGTTTACAATCGCGTCCTGATAGTGTTGTGGTGGATTCCTGCCCACTGTGGATGTATGGGGAAACGAGCAAGCAACTCGACTCTCTAGCGAATGCAGGAAACAAAACTACAACAGAAGCATCACTCCATCTCCTTCAGAAAGACGAAGACTATCAAAAAGAAACTCTCACCTTATACATAAAAATATATTCCTTCGATTCCCTTGACAGGAAACAACAAACCAAATATCTTCAGCCCGGACCAATCGCCGTGGCATATTGGTTAGCGCAACGGGTTACCGACTGGAAGGCTGTGGGTTCGAATCCCATCAGTCCCCTCAAAAATCATTGTGGGATTTTTCGGCTCTAACCGGCTCCTATCCAGAGTTGGGCGTGATGTGGGCTCATTGGGAAGACTGGGACCACACAGTCGAATCTCATCCACTTAACGGATGCATCATTGAGGGTGTTGCTCAAATATTCTGACCGACACCGCAGATGTTTGTATATCTCGGGCCCGGTTGACGCGAGTATATATTATGATAGTAAGCGTAGAGTACAGCCCTGTCACGCAGTCTTGATCCTAGATGGAACTCCATAACATCATGATTATCATCTTCACTGACATCATCATCATCGCATTGTAAAAACTGTCCCAGCTTCTGTGGCCATTAAGGTGGCGTGGAAAATGAGACGAAAAAAAAAAGATGAGCGCAAAGGTAACCTCCATAAGTGCAATGATCCTAAAATATATTATATACATATATATCTTTCGTCTGAAAACAGGACACTGCCCCCTACTCCAACATATGTGCCAAATGGCGCTGTTCCACACGGATAAGTGTCTACGCCAGAATGGACCACTGCCTCGACAGCACGTTCTACTGTTCTGTTCTGTTCTGTTCAGATATAAAGAAATGAACTGTGGCCAAATGGAGCCACTCTGAAACAGCAGTTCTGGGCTAAAAAAGACGACTTGATGAAAATCATATGATGTAACCATGTTCTAATGTAAGAACATGATGATGATGATGATGACGACGACGACGACAATAATAATAATAATAGTAATAACAGTAACAAAAAAAATAATAATTACAGTAATAATAACAATTACAATAACAACAACAATAACAGTAACAAAAAATAATAATTACAGTAATAACAACAATTACAACAACAACAATGATAATAATAATAACAATAATGATAATAATAATAATAATCTCATCCTTAAAACTGAACTGGATAAGTAGAATTAAACTCACGTAACACGTAAGTGAAAATCGTGTACAGATGCTGTGTATCATCTACGTGAGATTTTGAGGCATACGAATCGAGCCATGTGCGCAAAAATACTCAGATTAACTTTTTCTGGATGTACATTTTCATGCATGCAAACGTTTATTTCATAAATAAAGTTAAACTACCCGATTCAAAGAAACTGTTGCTGAGTTTGTCTTGTACATGGACAATTTCAAGCCAGAGCAAATTGCGATGTTGACAGTTTGGGAGTCCCACATATTTTAGTGTGCGTGTTGGGAGAAATGGAGAGGATGGGGGGATAGGGGGGGGGGGTTGCTACACGCGCCTGCGTCCCCGAGATTACTCCAACGTATGCTGGCAGAACCACCCCTTCCACCTACCATCATTGTCGTCATAACAGAGAAATACAACCTGAGACAGATTTAACCGGCATGTCACCTGGACAAATTCCTCTACGTGTATAGCTGGCTGCAAAACTATTTTCATTGATAATCCGTCGTGATACGTTGTACCCAGGCACATGCCAGCTTGTTTCAAAGGAAGGTCTCCGGGTAACTTGAGCCTGACACTTGAAAAATACGACAATGTCGTTAGTAAATGATAATCTCCTGTTATTATAAATCGCTGTGTCAGAGGAGAAGGCGGATTCTGAAATTTGTTCAGAACGGATATACCACGATCACAGTTCCATGTCTTCAACCAACAACAAAAGCCAAGATGATAAAGGAGGTAGTCGAGGAAGAGGAATTAAAGAGAAAAAGAGGATCCTTAAGACGAAAAAAGTAAAATAAACACAAAACAAAATAATGAGCGTAATGACGACGACAACAACAGTAAATCAAACAGCAAGACACAACGACAAACAAATAATTTTGTTAAAATTGTCACATCCACTTCTACCTTTTTTAATCTTAATTTTAATTGGCTCAAGGGAAATGTGATATGCGGATGCAATTTTATGTAATTTAGACCCATTCTTATATGTTTCAGTGTCCTTAATTATTTTCAAGTTTGTATTCAGGTTTATTTTTTAATTTCCCTGTGCTGTACATTGGATGAAGCGGTCAACGCCAGGGGGATTATGAGCGCGAATGCACTGATATGTGTACTTAATTTTCTTTTCTTTTTCTTCCTGTTGAAGTATGGGCCAAATCTGATAAAGATACATCTACAAAGAGCTGTGAAATATTTGTTGACACATGGAAATGTGCGTGTGATTACACCACACACACACACACACACACACACACACACACACACACACAACGCGCGCGCGCGCACACACGCACACACACACACACACACACATTTACACACAACACACAAACGCGCGCACACACACACACACACACACACATACACACACACACACACACACACACACACACACACACACACACACACACACACACACACACACACACACACACACACACACACACACACAAAAGCTCAAAAAAGTTTAAATTTCTTGAAAATAGTTCGCAAACAGACATGGGGACAAGATATATCAACACTTGTTCACTTTGTAAATCGCTTATTAGATCTAAATTAACCTATGCCCAAGAAATCTTCTTCAGTGCACCGAAACACTTATTAACAAAACTGCAGAGCTTAGATTGTAAAGGTTTCAAACTTGCGCTGGGTCTTCCAATGCATGCCTCTTGTCTTCGCACATACAACGCGATCAAATTATTGCCGCTTGATGAACAAAGGAAAGTCGCTTCCACTAAATTTCTGTTAAGAAACACCACCATAGAAAACAGCATTGAAACAGAGACAAAAATAAGATCAGACTCCGACTTTCCAAAAAGAGCTAAATCAATATCCTCACAGGTCACACTAGCACATATACAACTGATGTTATGAAAGGCTCTGGAATAGATCTAGAAGCAGATCCTGTCACTTCAAGACCTTCCTTTTCACCTGTACCCAGTTGGGAACTTCAAAGAGCACGTTTTGACATATGTCACACTGACTTAAAAAAAGAAGATAATATCAACTTACTGGCAAGTCAAGTTAAATGTCATATAGAAGATTTTTATTCACTTGAAAGTTTACACTGATGGATCAATAATTGAAAGACAAGCAGGGTCAGCGTTTTTAATACCTGCTCTCAAAATTGAGAAATCCTTCTATATAGGACTTAATAAATCTGTCTTTACCGCTGAACTCTTTGCAATCTTAATGGCTTTGAATTATATGATAAATTTTCCTAGGACACTTCCCAAGATACTTTTTTGCTTGATTCAAAATCTGTACTTCAAGCTCTTGAATTATCAAAATTACAAACAAGATCTGAAATGATATTGGAAATTACTCACTTGATTAATAGTTTATCCTTAAGAGGCATTGATATTACTTTCTGCTGGATACCATCTCATAGTTCTTTTCATTATAACGATATGGTTGATAGGGCTGCCAAACGGGGGGCAAAGAGCTCCCCAGATTCAAATAGTGTACAAATTTCCCTCTCATTGCATGAGTGTTATATCTTAGTGGACTCCTATGTATGGAAGCAGTTTCAAGATAAACAGAAAAAGTATGAAAACTGTTATATGAACTTTGAAATTAGCAAAACTCTTAAGCAGTTTCCTGCCAGCAGAAGTATACAATCCCTTATGTATAGGTGGAAACTTGATGCATTTAAAACAAATACACCAGGAATATAGTATGTCTGTGTGGAAAAAAGATAACACATAGTCATATTCTTTCATGCGTTCGGGTGAAAAGACATATTCCTGCACTATCTAAGAGTAAGACAGTTTCTGATGTTTTTGCCTCACCATCCTTAACATATGAATTTTTTGTTAGCCTGTCAAAAAGTCCTATAGCAAATTATCTTTAACACGCCGTTATTTCACATGTTCAATGTTATGGTTAACCAATTTTATTGTTTCAATCGTTAATTATGATAACGTCTTGTGATTTTGTTCCTTCTCGTCTTCGGCACAGTTGTTTTCTGGTTCATTTCTTTTTCCTGAAGATTAACCATTTCCAAGTATACTCTTCACTCCTCATGAATTTTTTTGTTGTTGTTGTTGTTTTTTTTTTGTTTGTCTAAAATCACTTAAGTGAATAGACATTAAATGAAAGACCACCACCACACACACACATAACGCACCACACACACACACACACACACACACACACACACACACACACACACACACACACACACACACACACCACACACACACACACACACACACACACACACATAGAGGCAGATAAACAGAGAGATCTACCAAACAAACAGTTCTCTCAATTCGATATACAAAAAAAGCCTATTTTAAGGATAAACTGATCAACACCAACACAACAACGATAGGCAAAACAAAAACTACAGCACCATCAGGAAAAAAAGAACAACAGTAACACCTGGAACAACAACTCAGACAATACGCTTAATCTAACAGTTTCCAAACACAGACGACCCGATTACTCTTCCAGCTCACCGTTTTCTTACTTTTCCAGTTTACCGTTTTCCTTGCGGTGTGTCTGATGAGACTAAATAAACATGAACCTGAGAGAGCTTTTTTGTTCAAGCATTTAATGGACACACGAGTCTTAGGTGGTAGATATTGCCCATGGAAAGGTTTTAACCCTTCCCGCACCCTGCCTACCAGCATCCTGCATTGTCAACCATGCTATCAAAGCAAAAACGTAGCACTTTGACTCCCTCACCCTTTCCAACAGTTTGCAGGAGGCTGGTGGAAAGGGTGAGGGAGTCAAAGTGCTAAGTTTTATTTAGTTGGTAGAGAGAATGTGGGAGTCAAAGGGTAAAAGACCCGAGTCTTTTCAAAAGGGATTCATCGTACTCTGACAATTCCGTATACGCTCTACCCAAATCTGCCAGCAGTTATCTGGTAGACTCTTTGAATCTGCACAAAACAATAAGCACTGGCAAGGTCTTGAAATGGATGGTTCTTATTCTTATTGTTGCTTAAAGGCCAGCCGACTGTGTACAGCCATATCCATTTCAATGCATATACAGTACTTCAATAGAAAAAAAAAAGGAAAAGAAAATTAAGTACACATATCAATGAATTCGCGCACACAATCCAAGGAGATACCCCTGGCGCTGACCATTCCCTCCAACTCATCGCATAGGGGATTTAAAAAACACACCTGAACACAAATTTAAACATAACCAAGGACACCAAAGCATACACAAGAACGGGTCCAAATTACCTAATATTGCTTCTGCATATCTCACTTCCCTAGAGCCAACAATGCATTTCATACATGTACCCAATTATCAATCCTAAGAGAAAAGTACGTAAGACTTTATCGAACACATACAGGTGAATGGACCAGCAAGACAGAAAATGATAGGAAAAAATGACAAAAAGCAAAGGAACGAAGGAGAAACAAAGAAACTGACAGGAAAGAGGAAATTCCTAACTCAAAAGAAATCACAACACAATGTAACTTCCTTTTGAAATTGTGCAGTGACCTTTAAGCAGTTAGCTCCTGATAGTTTTGAATCTCCAGCAGGAAAGATGGAATGGTTGTTTGCCATAGGCCTAAACCTCAGTGTTTGTGCAGAAAGGCGCATGTGTTTGCGGGTATGTAAACGTCTGAGAATGTGTGTGTGTATGAGGCAGAGACCAGGGGGGGGGGGGGAGTATGTCTGTGTGTCTGTGTCTGTGCGCGCACGCGCGTGTGTGTGTATGTACATGTGTGTGTGTGTAAGTGTGTTTGATGAAACAGGTTTATATCCATTCAAAAATTCATTTTTGGTATAGCCTTTTGCCACATGACAACGCAGAGAAATTTTCTGTTAAATTATGGAATGTACTTTTTGATTTATATGAAAAGCACAGACACTGTTCAGATCGGACAAATCTTTTTCAAAAAATGCTGATCAACATGTAATCTTAAATTCGTCTTCCCTGCACTGTTCTCTGTGTTGTATAATACTAACTGTCGTGTGGGGTTACTTCCCAGAGACTGGTGAGGCGAAGAAC
>CM060310.1:18545604-18613104 GCA_030674185.1 Monoplex corrugatus | reverse complement strand
ACAGACAAATAACATTATATGGAGTTAAAGCTGGAGGCTGACATGGATAAATGGCGTGAAAGAAACCTGGCTGTCAGGCGGCAATTCTCAACTTTCAACGAGAGAAAGGATGAGAAGAACACCAGTCCTCCATCACATTCACCAGCAGGGATACAAGTCTGGTCATCTGACCAAAATGCAACTCCATCAACTGACTCAACAGACATATAACACTATCTAAAGTTAAAGCTGGAGGCTGACATGGATCAAACAACTCCATCAACTGACTCAAGTCAACAGACATTTAACACTATCTAAAGTTAAAGCTGGAGGCTGACGTGGATCAAACAACTCCATCAACTAACTCAAAGTCAACAGACATTTAACACTATCTGGAGTTAAAGCTGGAGGCTGACATGGATCAAACAACTCCATCAACTGACTCAAGTCAACAGACATTTAACACTATCTGGAGTTAAAGCTGGAGGCTGACATGGATCAAACAACTCCATCAACTGACTCAAGTCAACAGACATTTAACACTATCTGGAGTTAAAGCTGGAGGCTGACATGGATCAAACAACTCCATCAACTGACTCAAGTCAACAGACATTTAACACTATCTGGAGTTAAAGCTGGAGACTGACATGGATCAAACAACTCCATCAACTGACTCAAGTCAACAGACATTTAACACTATCTGGAGTTAAAGCTGGAGGCTGACATGGATCAAACAACTCCATCAACTGACTCAAGTCAACAGACATTTAACACTATCTGGAGTTAAAGCTGGAGGCTGACATGGATAAATGGCGTGAAAGAAACCTGGCTGTCAGGTGGCAATTCTCAACTTTCAACGAGAGAAAGGATGAGAACAACACCAGTCCACCATCACATTCACCAGCAGGAATACAAGTCTGGTCATCTGACCAAAATGCAACTCCATCAACTGACTCAACAGACATATAACACTATCTGACATGGATCCAAAAAATCCATCAACTGACTCAAGTCAACAGACGTATAACACTATCTGGAGTTAAAGCTGGAGGCTGACAAAACACACAACTCCATGAACTGACTCAACAAACATATCAAAATATCTGGAGTTAAAGCTGGAGTCTAACATGGATCAAACAACTCCATCAACTGACTCAAGTCAACAGACATAACAATATCTGGAATTCAAGATGGACGCTTACATGGATAAATGGTGTGAATGAGACACTGATGTCAGGCGGCGATTCTCTACCTCAGCCCTTCTAGCACGATGCTTACCATAAGTTCTTTCTCCCCACCACCTATGATAGTTCGAGCAGGTAGATAAAAGAAGAAGGTCAAGGCCTGAAAGTACATGATATGCTATCTTACACGCCCGTGCATGTGTGTGTGAGAGAGAGAGAGAGAGAGAAGGAGAAACAAAGAGAACGAATTAATGGTTGAATGGTCTTTATTTTCCAACGGCGGAGACGATAACACAACACAATAAATTGAATAATTCTTGGTCAATTTCCCGTGCCTGCCGTGGATAAAAATCCACTTCACATTTTGAGCTAAAACGCAAACAAAAGTAAGATAACCACGACGCCTAACTAATGGCTTGAGGCATTTTTACAAAACAAAACAACACTAATTCACCGTAAAGACTTGAACTACGCAAGTTTACATAGGCTGTGGGACTGCATGTAAGATTTCGTTAATCAGTACACGCAAGCATTCATGCAACAAAGAGAGACGAGTGTGTGCGAGACCATAACTACAGTCGGTAAACGTGGACAGAACTTACGGCACTGAAGACTATACATAGAATAAATATTGAACCTGTCTCAGAAGTATTATAACTTCTCAGACAAGTTGTCAGAAGTCAAAGTATTATGGCTCATAAACATCCCCCTTCTCTCTCTCTCTCTCTCTCCATTTTCCATTCATGACGTTTAGAAACCAACCAACCGTTGAGGACCACATCATAGCAGTCATCACGCCACTAACAAAAGTCTGATTATGAAACTTAATCACCATATTAAAATCACACCGGTCAATATTCTCCCTGTGTTAAAGTCTTGTAGCGTTAAGGGACCAGTCTCCTATGATATAGTTAGTTGTCTCTTTCAAAACATTGGATTGTTTGGTGCTAGTAACTGCATCCGACATGTTCACAGCCATTACCCTAACGTCAAACAGAATCAATAGTAAAAGAATTGCTGATGGTTTGGTCTTGTTGGCCTTATTGTGTATGATCTGTCACGATTATTTCAACTTGTTTAAGTGTAGTTCCATTATTTGTGTTAACATAGAAACTATAGGTGACGGCTAGATGTTTAAAAAAATAAGACACAGAAACATCCAACAATGTTTTGTTTATTCCATCTCCCCCCTCCCCCCCCCCAACACACACCCCTTTTGTTTGAGCCTATTTTCTGTTGTTTTAATAAAAGTAGATAAGCAACCACAGACAGGTAAGTTGATGCACGTGTTCATATTTCCTACCGTTAGAAAATAAAGTTTCATCTCTCTCTCTCTCTCTCTCTCTCTCTCTCTCTCTCTCTCTCTCTCTCTCTCTCTCTCTCTCTCTCTCTCTCTCTCTCTCGTGTGTGTGCATGTGCATACGTCATCTGTATGTGCGTGTATCCGTGCCTCTGTGTGTGTGTGTGTGTGTGTGTGTGTGTGTGTGCGTGCATGCGTGTGTGATGGCTCGGTGCACACGAAAGAAATGAAAGCCAGATCACTGAAGTGGTACCTCTGAGGCCTGTATGTTTTGAAAGGATTTACGGGCTTACTCGGCCTTAAATCCCGTAATCTACAATTCCTTTGTATGAAGCTGTACCTTGTAGGTTACGTTTGTGTCGCTTGTGGCTTAGCTTTGGTGTTTTTCTTGGCAGGCCATATGTGTACATAAAACTGATGTGTGACAGAACTTCAAAAATTAAACTCTAAAGTCATTAGAATTTTCATGTCATGATAATGTTGTGAATAATTGCTTGAGGCATCTGAGGAAATTGCTGAGAAAACTGCCTTCTTTTCCATCAAATGAAGTTAATAATGATGGAATTGGAATTGACACTTTTTCTGTAACAGATGTTAGAGAAAATAATATAATAAAGGATGGCCAGTCTGCTCCATGGTTACTTTACAGATATCCTTCATTTAATCAAGAACAAAATGAAAGATCGGCAAATAATCACACACTTCAATATTGTCACATTTAACTATTATGTCATTCTCTCGTTACACCATTTATGTTTTCAGTCAAAACAGAAGTTAGATAAGTTTATTGAAAATAAATGGACGCAAACTGATAAAACCATTAAAAGTGCCATGATTCAATCTGATCAGCTGTGATCTTGGAACCATGTGACCGAAATGGGCCCATTATCATTCAAAAAAGGATTCTCTGTACACTTCTGATTGCTTAGCAATGGGATTGGCGTAGTGTTACCAGTTTTGCAATATAATGAATATTGTGTATCTAGTTTACCATAAAGCAAACGAGCTGCATCCCTTAACACAAACCAGTCTGAATTTTTTTTAATCATTCACATTGAACACAATTAATTTTGTTCGCTGTCCAAAGTCGCCCCTCGTATTCCGTCCTAATCCGACGATCGCCTGAGATTCATTCTGTACATCAAAATTAGAACGAATCAAACCTTAGCCTAGTGTAATTTGAATGAAATATGATCCGTCTTGTATTAGATCTACACGATCGAAACTTAATTGGTCAGGTCGTCCTCCGTTTTGTTG
The DNA here is from genome assembly GCA_030674185.1 of Monoplex corrugatus. Lineage (NCBI taxonomy): Eukaryota > Metazoa > Mollusca > Gastropoda > Littorinimorpha > Ranellidae > Monoplex > Monoplex corrugatus. The sequence continues at coordinate 18,609,384 of CM060310.1, read as the reverse complement.
TTGTTCTGGATCCCGCATCACGAATCATATCTAGACTCTAATAGCGGGCATTCGCACCGAAAATGTCGAAATCAATTCTTCGTAAGTTCATTACAATGTTTAGTTTGATCTACAGTTGATATCAAGCATTACCGGCTTGTAAGTTATTCACACAAAAAGTATTAAATTGCATTAGAAAAAAAAACTAAATCAAACTGATCGGATTAATTTCCAGTACAACGAACTATCACATTACACTGGTACATGTATTTACATTGCGTGGAGCATGCTCAGTCTCTGATCTAGATCCGACCTACGCTCGATTGCCGGCGAAATTTTGATGACAACTTCGAAAGAAATAATAAAGACGCAACATTTTAACGTGATACTTTATTTAATCGTCAAATTATTATTATTATTATTATTATGAACATTTAGTACGCCTAATCAAATTAATGCCCTAGGCGTTTACAATGGCAAAACATATAACCAGAATCACAAGCACACACACACACGCCCACAGAAGCACCCACACACACACAAACACACACACACACACACAAACACACACACAGCATGACATGCAAATACAATGACACATTGACACTAAGACACTATAATGTCACCATTACATTACATGGGGGGAAGGGGGCAGAGATTACCAGTTTTGGGAAACAGGTGAGTTTTGAGGGAGCGTTTGAATGTGGACAGAGAGGGTGAGTATCTAAGAGAGCGAGGTAACTGATACCAGATGGTTGGAGCTTGATAGGAAAAAGAACGCTGCCCAAACCTTTTAGTGCGGACTATGGGGATACTATAGAGACGGGTATCAGATGAGGACCGCAAAGCTCGAGATGGCGTGTAGAGATGTAACAGATGGGTGAGATACTCAGGACAGGAAGACTCAATAGATTTGAAGCAGAGGCAGGCAATCTTGTAGGATATTCTTTGCTGAACAGGGAGCCAGTGGAGAGAACAGAGCAATGGCGTAACATGGTTAAATTTTGAAGAGCGGAAGATGAGACGGGCAGCATGATTTTGAACTTTCTGAAGTTTGTTAATGAGATGAGAGGGGGAACCAGAAAAAAGAGCATTACAGTAATCGAGACGGGATAGAACAAATGCACAGACAAGAGCCTTTGTCGTGTCTTCTGAGAGGAGGTGGCGGATAGAAGCAATTCGGCGGAGTTCAAGAAAACAAGTCCGACAGACGTTGCTCACATGCTGGTGGAAGGACAGGGTTTGATCAAGAGTTACACCAAGGTTACGGGCAAAATGGGAGAGAGGGATAGATGAGTCAACAAGTGTGACAGAGGTTGGAAAGAGGGGTGATTTTGGAGTTTGGGTGGGGTGATCAAGATCAATTCGGATTTGAACAAAGAAAGGAAACATTCCTTACCTGATGTAAGCATCTGAGCTTGAAGACCACTGTCGTAACATGATAGCACTAAGCAGATGAAAGACTTGCAGACGACAATTAGATCTAAAATTCAGCTGCATTCTCAGGGCCGCGTTCACGCACACATATTGCTTTATACTCAGACTGCACATGACAGTAAAACCAAGAAGTGTAATCAGCATTTTTCATTTTCAGCTTGTAAGTTTGTATCATGTCATACAAACAAAATCAGAATCAAAAATCACAAGATACTATGTATCGGCAGCTTCATACTCTTTGTCATATATTATATCTACTTCCAAAACGTAGGTCGAAAATTGTTACAGGCGCATGGTATGATGCATCAACACTGAAAGAAAATCCCGTGTTCTTGGAATCACAGTGCGGAACGAAGTGTTATGCCACTGATAGCGTATAATTATGCCGAAGTGTCTGCATTTCGCAAAGTTTTCAACTGACTTTGAACTTTGAACCTTTACGATGAAGCTATCGAAAGGAGGGCTTGTTAAACACGATTTACATTGAGAACATCACAAACGGAAACAATAATTTCCTGCCACATTTGTCACATTTTGTTAGGTTAGCACACCTAAATATGGGAGATAGGCATCAGCGTCCTTTGCTTTATTCTTCTCCATTTATAGCCATGCGGTGTGTGTTGTTGTGTGTGTGTGGTGTGTGTGTCTGTGTGGTGCGTGCGTGGTTGCAGCGTGCGTGCCTTGTGATCTGCTTCGCGCTTAATTGATTATCAGATTTTGCGCTATTAAATATGTAATTATAATATTTATTATTAAGCATCATTTCCTAATTCCAATACATCTGACGGAATCCAAAACAAGTGTGACTGCCCGCGTTCAAGCAAACTGGAACCAGAAGAAAACACACACACACACACACACACACACACACACAACACACACACACACACACACACACACACACACAACGAGTGAGAGAGAGAGAGAGAGAGAGAAGAGAGAGAGAGAGAGGAGAGAGAGAGAGAGAGAGACTAAGAACGTGTATTCAATTCAACCAGTCAAGACTGGCGCAAATTTTGTCAACTGGCTTTTGTCAAGCGTAAGATCACAAACAAACACGAGATACAAAAATCAGGAGAAAATGACTGGATCTTCCCCTGCTGCTCCGTCCAGTGTGAGAAAAGGAATAAAAGAAAAAGACTGAAACTAGTTTTTGCATCTGGTGTTTGTTTGTTTGTGATCTTACACAGTTTATTCCTTTTCTCACACTGGACGGAGCAGCAGGGGAAGTTTCAGTCTTTTTTCTCCTAATTTTTGTATCTGATGTTTGTTTGTGATCTTACACAGTTTATTCCTTTTCTCACATTGGGCGAAGCAACAGGGAAGTTTCATTCTTTTTCTCCTAATCTTTTTTTTTATCTGGTGTTTGTTTGTTTGTGATCTTACACTTGACAAAGGCCAGCTGGCCGAAATTTTGCGCCTGTCTTCTCTGGTTGTATTTAAATACGCGTTCTTATTCTTTTTTCGTGTTTTTTTCTGGTTCCTACTCTGACGGACCTCGGAGTGAAGTGGGTATATCTCGGACTTCCGATCGTTAGGTCCTGGGTTCGATTCGCCTTGACAACTCCGTCTGGTGGGTAAAGGATGGAGATTTTATCCCAATGTCCCGGGTCAACACGTGTGCTGACCTACCAGTGCCTAAATCCCCTCTGTGTGTGTGTGTGTGTGTGTGTGTGTGTGTGTGTGTGTGTGTGTGTGTGTGTGTGTGTGTGTGTGTGTGTGTGTGTGTGTGTGTGTGTGTGTGTGTGTGTGTGTGTGTGTGTTGTCTTATTTTTGTTTGAAGCCCAGCCGGTTACGTAGAGCCATATGAGGACTGTAACTGTTTCAAAACATGCACCACACTTCAACATGAAAAAAAGGAAAAGGAAATTAAGTACACATATCAATATAATCTGAGGAGATGCTCCCTGGCCTTGACCATTCCGTCAAGTTTATCACACAGGAGGTCTAAAATAACATACCTGAAAACAGACTTTAACATAACTGAGGACACTAAAACATATATAAAAACGGGCCTAAACTACCCAAAATTGCTTCCGCATGTCCATTTCCCCATAGCCAAAAATGCACTTAATACATGTACCCAATTGTCAATCCTCAGAGAAAATACTCAGGACTTTATCGAACACATACAGGTGAATGGACCAGCAAGGCAGAAAGTAGTAGGAAGAAAATGACAGAAAGCAAAGGAACAAGGTAGAAACAAAGAGAGTGACAGAAAAGAGGAAATTTCCAGCACAGAATTTCCAGAAGGTGGGGATACTATGAGCCCCCGGCATCTCCACGAGGGGACCTTCGTGTGTATACGCGTGCAGAATATCAAATATGCACGTTCAAGATCCTGTAAGTCCTTATGGAAACTGGAAAACACCCAACGTGCACACCCGCCAAAAGACTGAGTATGAAGACTGTGCAGCAACATACAGCCTCCGCAATGTGGGCAAAACAGCGGAAAAGAAATATTTCGTTATTGCTCGGAAGGAATGAGAACGTCTCTGTCTCAGAATTAAGGAAACGTCTCAGTAAGATTTATTTATAATGACTACCGGGCTAAACATATCAACATATCTCTCAGTAAAATGGCTACTCACTTGCGTAGCTTTCATCGGCGATCCGGCCGACTTCTTCAGATTTATTTACCTGCTATTTTTGAATAGATGTTCGTCAAATGTTTGGTCATAGGCGCGGACGGTTGCAGTCACAAAAGCCTTAGTTTGAGGGACAAGATGTCAAGGTCAAGGTCAAGGTGACACAGACCAAAAATGTTTTAAATGAGCTCTTCTCAACGAAGTTGTGTAAACTACATTTTTCAAGGTCACACAGTGACTTGAATGAACAGAAATCGTTTTTTCCCCTGTAATATTTTTTTACATGCACGCATTATATATTGACAACAAAAACAAAACCGCAATAACAGCACTACATACAAAAAAGCAACAGTGTGACCCACAACCATCAGCACCACCACTGACAACAACAGCAATAATACACACACACACACACACCACCACCACCACAACAACAACAACAACAACAATGATAACAGCAATCACGGTGCTACCACAACGATAACAACACTTAATATACATCACCACTACCATCATCATCATCATGTGCCCTGCCTAGTCCTGATATGGCTCTACGCAGTCGGCTGGGCTTTACACAACAATAACAATGGGCCCTGTCGCATGGCGTTGGCGATCATGGTCCTCCACACGAATCTATCTCTTGTCGCTGCAAGTACATCTTCCACCCTCTCTGTCCCCAGCCACCCTGCAAGTCAGTCCAATATTTTCTCCCTGAGTCTACCTTGTGTTCTCCTTCCCTCCAACTTTCCTGTTGTGACCCGGTGTCTAATTCCCCTTTCCTCGTAAAATATCCTATAAATGTTGCTTGTCTTTTCCTATCACCGAAATAAAAACAACAACTTAGCATGTGTGCGTGCGCACATGCGTGAATGCGTGAGTGTCAGCTTGTACCTTTTTTCTGCAATACAGACGAAGCCATTTCATTTGTTTTCTTTAAGACATAATGCTGATTTTGGTCACATTGAAAGAGTATAGGTATATTTTCTTGTATTGTTAAAAAGAGCTCGTCTTTTCAGGATGCACCCTCGGGAGAGTGCGTCTCCGCAGTGTAGCGCCACCCTTTTTCTGTATGCGTGTATTTCTGTTTACCTGGGAAAGTGGGTTGTTCTACAGAATTTTGCTGAGGACAAGTTTTCCACTGTCACAAGATCTTTAACGTGCTCTAAGTGTGTGCTGCACAAGAGCCCCCGGATTTACCATCTCTTCCAAATGACTAGAACTTAGACCACTATAGGACCGAGAAACTTTTTTGTTCGTTATTTATCTGTGCCTTTTTAACTTCGGCTATATTTCTACGTGAATAGCGACGCCGACATCTTTATTCTGGAATTTTGCATGTTTGGTTAAATTTTGTTTCTTTTGCTTCTGTTGTTTTATTCTGCCAATGTTGATAATAATATTGTTATTGTTATTTTTGTTTAAAAAGTCCAGCCGACTGCGTAGAGCCGTATCAGGGCTATAACCGTTTTAAAACATGAACCATAGCCTACTTCAACGGGACAAAAAAAATGAAAAGACAATTTAGGTACACGTATCAATGCATCCCCGCACATAATCTAAGGAGATGCCCCTGGCGTTGATCACTCCGTCCAGTTTATGGCACAGGGGATTTAAAAAAAAACATACTTGAACATCAATTTAAGCATAACTAAGGACACTAAAACATATACAGAAACGTGCCTAACTAAAACTGCTTCCACGTATCACATTTCCTAGAGCCAAAAATGTACTCAGTACATGTGCCCAATTATCAATCCTAAGAGAAAGTATGTAAGACTTTATCGAACACATACATACACGTGAACAGACCAGCAAGGCAGAAAATGATAGGAAGAAATGACAGAAAGCAAAGGAACAAGACAGAAACAAAGAGAGTGACAGAAAAGAAGTAATTTCTAGCACAGAATTTCCAGAAAGCGGGGATACTATTTATACTGAAAAGAGCCCCCGGCATCCCAAAAGGGGTTATTTTCAAACTGTTTTCTCGAATAACTGTTATTATCGAGAAGGCAACGCGTTACTAAGTCGACAAGAAAATCAAACAGTACAATATATAAGTGGTTTGACTGTTCCGAAATTTGTTTCTGGGTTATTTGGGTTATGGAGCACTGGAGCGCAGCAACCACTGACTTTTTTTTTTCGTTGTATTGTCAAAGACGGCAGAAATTTTTCATAAAAGTACATGTACTTGTCGGCTTTTCCCCCTCCATTTCCCCCTCCCCACCCCACCCCTGCACACACACATCCCTATCTCTTTTTCTTATATCTCCCTTGTTTAGGGATGAATGGATTCTCTGCTTCTGCTTTGGTTTTTCAGTGAGGCGTATCCACAGTAGCCTACTGACACAGAGGCAATGCATACAGAAAGCAATTACAATATTATTAACATAAACTACAGACTGCGGGTGCTATTAGCCCACTACTACTTCTCTCGTTTATCTGCATAGTCAGGCCGCACCTGGCAATGAATGTAATGCGGCCGAACCCTTAACCCTTTGACTCTCGCACCCTATCCACCACCTGCAAAATCTTAACCCTTTGACTCCCTCACCCTTCCCCACTTCCTCAGGAAGCTGGTGGATAGGGTGAGGGAGTCAAAGGGTCAAGTTTTTGCTTTGCTAGAATGGTTGATAAAGCAAGATGCTTATGGACAGTGTGCGGGAGTCAAAGGGTTAAACCCGTTCATGACAGCTGCCATGAAGTTTGCTGCTGAGAAGAGTCGTGGCAGTCTGGCATGTCTCCTGTCACTCAACTTGATACAGGCCACATCACTGGAGTTTGGATTTGGGGATTTATTCAAGAGGGATTGATCGCACTCGGACAATTCCATATGTGCTCCACCCAAATCTGCCAAGAATTATCTGGCAGATTCCCTGAGCCTGCGCAAAACCCTATGCCCTGTCAAGGTCTTGAAATTGGGGAGGGGGGGGGGACTTGTCAAGTACCGAGCTGACACCACCAGAATGATGGAAACATTAAGATTGGCAGCGAACAGACCAGGTTTTAATGTTGCAGGCGGGGGCTGAACTCCCAGACATCAGATCATGAGTCCATGACTCTGTTATAAGAACCAACGAGCCTGCACATCACTGCTATAGAACTGTTTGTTCGGACCGCACGTGCAGTTAGACGAAAGCGTCAATTTGAACGTGCGGTTTATACGGTCGTTGAGTCGATTGTAGCCGGTGCGGAGACTCATCATCATCGTCATCATTATGTGACTTGCCGCATGGCGTGGCGATCATGGCCCTCCACACGAATCTATCCCTTGTCGCTGCAAGTACATCTCCCACCCTCTCTGTCCTCAGCCATCCTGCAAGTCCGCCCAATATTTTCTTCCTGGGTTTACCTGGTGTTCTCTTTCCTTCCAGCTTTCCTGTCGTGACTAGGTGTTCTAATTCCCCTTTCCTCATAACATGTCCTATAAACGTTGCTTGACTTTTCCTAATCTTCTTGATGCCTTGCCCTCCAATTAAAACTATCTCGTTTGTTTTCTTTGATGTCTATGGAACTCCCAACATTCTTCTTAGAAACCACATTTCAGTTGATCTCTGTGCTCATCAGCACCAATTGCTGCTCTCTGGGCAGAAGATGCTAGCCCGTTTAAGAATGGAAACACCTGACCGTTGCAGATGAATGTGAGCAACAGACTCTTGCCTGATACAATCTAATCTACGTTGAAGAAAGGTCAGTGACAGAATCTCGATGCAATCAAAAGAATCTCCGTTGGTAAAATTTAAATGAGAAAAAAATTAATTGTCTCGATTCTTGAAAAATGGGTTGGTTTCATACAAGCACGCACACACCAGCTTACATCAACACCACATACATCTCTCTCTCTCTCTCTCTCTCTCTCTCTCTCTCTCTCTCTCTCTCTCTCTCTCTCTCTCTCTCTCTCTCTCTCTTCTCTCTCTCTCTCTCTCTCTCTCTCTCTCTCTCTCTCTCTCTGTATCTTATTTAAGTGCATGTGTATATACATATACATATAATAATAATAATAATAATAAATAATAATAATAATAACAACAATGATAATAATAATAATAAATATCTTTTGTATAGCGCTATTCTCAGTTCTCAGTGCTGTTACATAAATAATCTCACTCACATACCAATAACATCATTTTTCAATCACACACACAAATGAAAAAAAAGGGATGGGGGGGGGGATACTTATGAAAATGCCTGCAGAAACAATTACATATACATTCATATACATATTCAAGTTTATATTGCTTAAAGCCTATCCGACCACTAGAGCCATATCAGGGCTAACACCACATCAAAAACGACAACAAAGTTAAGATAAAAGAACACTTAAAAACCGTGGTCACTGTTAATCTTACAAGTCTGAAATGCAATTAAAGAAAAACATACTCAGACGTAAAATCATAGCAGGTGAAATCTATTGATCTCTAGTAAAAACTGGAAAATTGGATCAGGAGGGACGTCTCGGAAGAGGTTCTTTAAAGAGTCTGCTGTGTAGTGCTTATGTCTGACATTGTACAGGTCCCAGCAATCAATGAGGTGTCTGATGTTCAACAGCTCATCACATGGTATACACCACTGTGCTTCTTCATTTTTTTAAAGGTGCAAATGAATGTAGGATGTGTGACCCGTGTGTAACCAACATAACACTGTCTCCTTCTTACGGTTCCCTGCGGCAGAAGGGGGAGATTTTTTTTCAGGTTGGGCCGGATTTGGAAAAGATGGTTATCCATCTGTTCATTCCAATCTTCCTGCCACAGATTTCTCACATAACTGTGTACTTTTGATCTGTGTAAGGAACAAAAGGTTTAGACATCTTTTCCCTTGTGGCATTCTTGGCCAGGCAGTGAGCCTTTTCATTGCCTCCAATACCAACATGGCCAGGGATCCAGGCAAAAACAATCCCGTAACTTTCACTTGTAAGAGCTTACTCATACACAAACAAAACAAAAAACTTTGAAAATTAATCTTGGAGCTATATTTTGCTGATTGTTGAATCCATTTCTTTCTTTTATATTCAAATAATCATCATCTGTCATGTATTTCTCTTACCTCAGTTCATACTGATTGGTTCACTACATATTTTGTAACAAAATCGATCGGTGAGGTGGGCACACAACGAATTGAAGACGAAGCGGACGTGAGTGTAGCGGTTCGTTTCCAGACTACTGCTATGCGAGACAACTCTTCTGGAGCTTCTCTTTGCAATTTATCCATTAGTAGTCTCCCCTGTAAGTCATCATCAACATCTATCATTAGGTGCCTTGCCGCATGGTGTTGGCGATCATGGACTTCCATGAAGAGGAAAAAGAAGAGAAAGAAGATGAGGGAAAAAAAGAGGAAGAAGAAGAGAAGAAGAAGAAGAAGGAGAGGAAGAAGAGGAAGAGGAAGAAAAGGAAGAAGAAGAAAAAGAGGAAGAAGAAAAAGAGGAAGAAGAAGAGGAAGAAGAAGAAGAAGAAGAAGAGGAGGAAGAGGAGGAAGAGGAAGAAGAGAGGAAGTGTGTGTGTGTGTGTGTGTGTGTGTGTGTGTGTGTGTGTGTGTGTGTGTGTGTGTGTGTGTGTGTATGTGTGTGTGTTGTGTGTGTGTATGTGTGTGTGTGTGTTCTTCATTTTCTTCTTATCATCATCATCGTCATCATCACCATCATCATCATTGTTGTTGTTGTTGTTATCATTACTATTATTATTATTTGTTGTTGTTGTTGTTGGTATTATTATCATCATCATCATTGCTGCTGCTGCTGCTGCTGCTGCTGCTGTTGTTGTTGTTGTTGTTGTTGTTGACTTTGTTGTTGTTACTGTTGTTATTGTTGTCGTCATAGTCATCATTATTATTATCATTATTATTGTTGATGTTATATTATTGTCGTTGTCGTCGTCGTCGTTGTTGTTGTTGTTGGTGGTGGTGGTGGTGGTGGTGGTGGTGGTGATGGTGGTGGTGGTGGTGTTATTATTAATATTAATATTAATATTATTATTATTATTATTATTATGTTGCACCAACCAAAACGTATAAATTGCACGTCTTAAATTTCGAAAATTCAATGGGTTATTCTCCCTCGTTGGCACGTCGATTTTTTTACGAGTCTGTCGATGCATTACATGTAAATAACAACTTCTCTGTTTTTGTGTCTGTTTCTAACTGGTTGGTTCCTCCCCGCTGCGCGCGGGCCAAAATTTTAATTAACCTTTTGACTCCCACACTCAATCCACCAACCGCAAAAACTTAATCCTTTGGCTCCTTCACCCTATCCACCAGCTTCCTGCAGGAAGCTAGTGGATAAGGTGAGGAAGTCAAAGGGTTAAGTTTTTGCTTTGCTAGCATGGTTGACAAGACAGGGTGCTGGTGGACAAGACGCAGGAGTCAAAGGGTTAATACCCAAAATATCGTCAATTATGTGTAGTCGTAGGCGGTTATCTAAACAACATTTTTTTCTCCTGTTTATTTGTTTTGCTCGTTTGTTTGCTTATTTATCTAGCATTCGTTTTAACCCCCTGACTCCCACATCCTCTCCACCAGCTGCAAAAAAATTGACCCTTTGACTCCCTCACCCCGTCCTGCAGGAAACTGGTGGATAGGGCGGGGGAATCAAAGGGTTAATTTTTGGTTTTGCCAGCATGGTTGGCAATGCTGAATGTTGGTGGGCAGGGCGCGGGAGTCAGAGGGTTAAAGTGATGACGCGAAGTGATTGTGAGAGTGCGATAGACTGAAGACGTTCAGTTATTCATCAGTTTTTACATACATTTACAAAAAAATGAAAATAAGAAGAAGAAAAAAAGAAAAGAAACAAAGAAAGAATAAGAGAAAGAAACAATGTTGAGACTTTTAACAACACAAAGACACCCCCACCGCCACCCCCACCCCAAAAATGAAAAAGAAAAAAAGAGAAAGTAAAAATGAAACAAATCGGAAAAAGGCGTGGCGTTTAAGTTCGGATACAGACTTAACGTAAGCAGTGTCTCTTAAACAGATCGCAAGAAAGGAAAAAAAAAAAAAAGAAAAAGAAAAAGAAAGAAGGAAATAAGAAGAGAAAGAAAGAAAGAAAATCAGAAAGAAAGAATGAAAGACAGACAGACAGACAGAAAGAAAGACAGACTGACAGAAAGACAGACAGACAGAAAAAAAATGGAGAAGAGAAAGAATAAATTTGAGATTTTTAACGAAACAAGGAGACCCATCCCCCCCCCCCCCACCACCACCCACCTCCACCCAACCACCCCCACTCCCAAAATGAAATCAGATAGTACGGTAGCGTTTCCTTAGGATGCACCCTGGGTGCTCTTCAAAACCCTTGTGAGATCCAACAAAGCTTTTAATTAAAACTGTCTCCATGTCTTCTGCACGCTTTTTGGTTATGAAAGGCTTACGATACCGCCCCACAAAAAATAAAACTGAATAGCTGCCACACCTGAATGTGCGCGACTGTGGCGATATTTGAGACACACCGTAATCATGTTTTCATCTGTAGTAATCCCTAGACAACATCCCTATCTGCAATACTTTCATTGCTGTATCTAAAGCACAGAGAAAGTTTTAGGGCCTACATATTCTCTTTTTTTTAATTTTTTTTTTTTAACTGTATTATTCTGTATTGGCCCTTAGCCTACTCGCCCCACAGCGCACGCAAAAAAACAAAAAAAATGGCGATAAACGGCTTCTCAGTGGCGTCAATAATTATCATACCTGCACGTAGACCCATGAATTTATTTATGACTTTGCAATTCGTTCATCGCACTGGGGCAAATCTTTATGCGCTCCACTCAAATCTGCCCGCAATATTCTGGCAATTTCCTTTAAACATGCACAAAACCGTGTCCGCCGTCAAGATCTTGGAACCAGGAGGGAGGGGGCAGGACCCGTGAAACATTAACCATTGGACTCCCACTAGTATCCTGCGTTGTCAACTATGCTGGCAAAGCAAAAACTTAAATCTTCGACTCCCTCACCCTATCCAGCAGCTTCCTGCAGGAAGCTGGTGGATAGGGTGAGGGAGTCAAAGGTTCAGGAAGCTGGTGGATAGGGTGAGGGAGTCAAAGGGTTAAGTTCTTGCAGTTGGTGGATAGGGTGCGGGAGTCAAAGGGTTAAGCTAATATCAGAAGAAGGATTGAAGCATTAAGATGGGCAGAGAACACGCCGGTTTTTGATTACTGTTATTATCATTATTTTTTTGTTTGTTTGTTTAAAGCCCAGCCGACTGTGTAGAGCAATATCAGGGCTAGGCCTTTAACTGTTTCAAAATATACACGACACTTCAACAGGGAAAAAAAATAATGAAAGGGAAAAGAAAATTAAGTACACATATCAATGCATTCCGGCGCATAATCTATCGAAATGCCCCTGGCGTTGACCACTCCATCCAATTTATCGTACAGGGGATTAAAAAAGAAACATACCTGAATACAAATTTAAACATAACTAAGGACATTAAAACATTTGTAAAGACGGGCGTAATGTACCCAATTATCAATCCTAAGAGAAAGTATATAAGGCTTTATCGAACACACACAGGCGAATGGACCAGGAAGGCAGAAAATGATAGGAAGAAATGACAGAAAGCAAAGGAGGAAGAAGGAAACAAAGAGAGTAACAGGATAGAGGAAATTTCTAGCACAGAATTTCCAGAAAGTGGGGATAATATTTATACTAAAAGAGCCCCCGGTATCCCCACAGGGGAGCCGGTTTATGGTGTTGCGGGCTGGGATTGAACTCGAGACATCACATCCTAAGTCCATGGCTGAAACAATACAGCCAGCCAGCCAGTCTGTGTAACGCTTAGACGGATCCGTGTGCCTTCTGGCTGCACACGTTAAAGGTCCCATAGCAGTTGAAAATCGTGAAAAGCAGGCAGGACATTGCCCAGCTACCTTGGATAAAAAAAATTGGAGAGATAGATTGATTTCCCAGGTCCCACCCCTTGAAGACCAGTTAGCCTTCTTGCTTTTCTGAAGTCTCGGTAAAAAAAAAAATTGTGAACATGCATATGAATTTGAATCGACGGAGAGGGATGGGCGCAGCCCTCGTAGTGCTGGCCCCGGGAAAAGTTGAAGTCTCTGCCACCTCACTCCCCTACGACCCCAGGGTTAATGGAACTATCTAGGTAGGACCTCAGGACGTTTCTGGCCAGCTCGTGGATTTATGTGCAGGCTTAATAAGGCTTGTGCCGTGATCATTCTGGATCTTCTCCACATGGCACCAGTGACGTTAGTGCATATGGAATTCATTCCGAGCGCGGAGACGTCATCTTGAGAAACTGAAACTGAAATTGAAACTGAAACTGAAACTGTCGCCTGCCTAAGGATCGAACCCACAACCCCCGCGTTATCAACACAACGCTCTAACTAACCGAGCCACCGGGCCACTCTTGACAGCCTTTCTCTGTAAGAGCCATTCAAAGCTGTTTCTGAAGAGAAAGCGTTTGGCTTCTCATATTTGTAACTGTATCAGCTGGTTGCTTAAATTGCTCGTTCGCTTGCTTGCATGCTTACATGCTTGCTTGCTTGCTTGATTGATTGATTGATGTGATTGGATGATTGATTGATTGATTGATTGATTGATTGATTATTACGCTTGTTTGTTTGCTCGCTTGCTTGCTTGCTTGCTTGCTTCTTACTTGGTGTTGTTTAAATTAGTGTTTGGTTGGTGTTGTTTGATTTTGTGTTTGGTTGGTTGGTTGGTTGATTGTGGTTTATCAGTTGGCTGTTTGGTTTCTTGTTTGCTTGGGACGTTTTGTTGTTGTTGTTGTTGTTGTTGTTTTTTGTGGGTTTTTTGGTTTGTTTTGTTTTTTGTTTTTGCTTTTTGTTTTTTGTCAAGGCCCGGTTGGCAGAAAGATAGGACGTCTTCTTCTGTGACTGCATTGCTTCAAGATAATTAATAACAATAATGATTATAGTAATAATAATAACAATGATAATAATGATAATAACAACAATAATGATAATAACAACAACAACGACAACAACGATGATGATGATGATGATGATGATGATGATGATTGATGATGATGATAACAACAACTACAACAACAGTATTCATACGGCGTCAAATCTTGACAATTCAAATCAAAGCGCATTCATGCACCAGGCATACGCAAACACACACTCGACAAAGACTACCTTACAAAAGTTAATACACAGACTGAGGGAAAGAAGTAGTTTCAGAATTCATTGTTGGGAAAAGAGGTGGTTTTTCAAATTGTATTTGAAAGCAAAAGGGTAGGTGTTAGGCGAAGGCAGAGCAGGAGTCTATTCCGGGCTGACGTCCTGAAACAGCAAAAGAACGCTGACCAACACTTGATAGTTTAAATCTCAGGACCTGAAGGGAAAGAGTGTCTGAAGCTGAAGCTGAAGATAGGCACCTGTGAATGGACATCTAACCTTTCGTTATTTTACTTTATTTATTTCATTTTATTTACTTATATTTATTTCATCTTATACTTTCTACATCTGGACATATATAATCTTCTCTCTCTCTCTCTCTCTCTCCTCTCCTCTCTCTCTCTTCTCTCTCCTCCTCTCTCTCTCTCTCTCTCTCTCTCTTTCCTTTCTCTCTCTCTTGTTTTCTTTTCTTTTGCTGTTTTTCTTTTTCTGTTTTTTTTTTTTTTCTTTCTTTCTACTTTTTTGTTTTGGGTTTTTTGTTGCTTTTTCTTTGTTTTGTTTTTTGCTTAATTATACATTTTTAAGCGATTAGTCTTTTTCGGTACATACCTAATCCTGTTTTGGGCTGGGGAAATTAAAGAGGAGCGAAAGCCGCACACACAAAGCTGACGCCAGAGTAGTGAGACCTCTACCTATTACCTTACTTCAGGGACCTAAAGGTCGGTTTGTTATCTACCAATAAAAATTAAAAAAATTTTAAAAATGCAGGGACACAGGTGTGGAGGGCATTACATCTAAGGCTGTGGTGGCCTGCACGGGTACCAGAATCAAGTGACTTGCCATCATATTCCAAAATGCCCGGTAAGAAAGATGGGTTCCTTAATGACTTACAGAAAACTATTATAGTGTCCATATGGAAAAAGAATGAGGGCAAGAAAGGCTGTAAAACCTACAGAGGTATATCTCACCTCAGTCATGTTGGCAAGAGATAAGTTAACAAGAATCACCACGAGGGTGCGAATGGGACCCTTAGCACCAATGCCTCGACACTCTCGGGACACTCACCTCCCAAGATCCCAACGCCAGTCGACAGTCGTTACATCAAAACGTTCGAACAACCATTTCGGCGAAGCCCAGCGTGAATTTAGAAAATGACGAGGACGTGCAGATGCTATTTTCGCACCTCGCCAACTTTGTGAGAAAAGGGTGAACATCAGAAACAATCCCACACCATTTTTGTGGATCAGGAATACACATTTGATCATGTAAAAAAACGAAACTTTCGGAAGACTTTATAAGTCCTATGGAATTAACGGCCAACTCCACGATAACTTAAGAGAATCTACGCCAATAGTGAGAGTATTGTAAGGAACCTAAGTGGACATTCCAAGTGGTTCAAAGAAACACATACCTGGGGTCCGACAAGGATATATTCTATCACAATTCCTTTTCATCACGATCTACATGGACAAACTTACTCAAGCGCAAATCCTGATCGAAAAGTTCTCAATAAACTAATAATCGCTGATGACCAAGCGATCATCTGGATCTGGATCTGGCTGTATACGTCGCTGAAACCAACTTGATTATATTGCGACGGAAAACAGGGGGAACGCAAACGGCTAGCTAGGTGTGGAGCTGCCGGATCGCTACTACTTTTCGCTTTGCACATACAGGCAAGCCTGTACATTACCGGCCCTGGCACTACAAGAGGTAGTGCCAAGCCCACAAAAACAAACAACAAAAAACAAAACGACCCCATCCCCACCCTTTCCCCACCTACCTAACCTAACTAACTAATGTGCAGCGTGGATGTAGTGGAGGTCTGCAGAACTGCCCGCCGCTGCTGAGAATGCGGCGACAGTACTGGCCTGGACTGTTTTTTCTTCCAGGTGATTCCATGAACTATGACAGTATACAGCAGCAAAAACAAAAATCATAATATGAACATGAAAAATAAAAAGCTGTGAAAATTATAGCACTAGCAAGACAGAGGCAAAGTCAGTAGGACGAACACCTGACAAACAGAACATTAGGATCAAAGGGCAAAGAGTCATCAGCGTGCAGATTTTAAGTATTGGAAGCTTAGGCTGCTCCCCGACCCCAATATTTTCCCCCCACGATAGCTTTGTCTTCCTCAAACGTCTCTGTTTCGATTTGTGCTTCACACCAGACAGTTTATTCTGCCAAGTAAATGGCGTATTTTGTTTGCTTGTTTTTCTTTCTGTTATTAAAAACAATTGCGAGGGAGACAACCCTACATCTCCTGCCTTAGGGATGTAACAAAGTACCTGCAGTTCGCGCTAGTTGTTTTGATTTGTTCGGAATGAATATATTGTAATAAAGGGATACAAAAAGTAAAAGTAGGAAGGGAAATAACTCGATGCAGCTGTTAACTACCGGAAATAAAGTGTGGTCGACATGGCGGACGAAATTTCGCTAGCAGCAGATGTGAGACAGGTAATCAAACATCCATTTATGTTTGGTTGCTGTTTTCCCACTGAAGTGAAGTAAATTAAGGCACTACACAACACGTCGGTGAGACTTTAGGCAGATGATGGTGTACTGCTTTGAGAAAAAGAAAAAGAAACCCACATTGATACCGGCACGCAGTCAGTCAGCGACTCAGTGCCAACACGAACATAACCAATCATTAGTAACTGAAGCCTACAGTCTTCTAAAGATTAAAGTCCATATGTTTGCTGGCCTTCTGTTGGTGTTGTCATTATTGGACTTTTTCTTTGAAGCGGTTGCATTCAAATCACTTAGTTCTTCTTTTATGCGAAGTATTAATAACGAAGCTATGTTTTGTCACGTGTGTGGTGTGTGTCACTGTGTAGTGTGTGTGTCACTCACAGTGACGCTGTGTCAGTGTGTGTGTGCGCGCGCGCGCAAAGCCACTGTTTTATGTGTGTGTGTGTGTGAAGATTTTGTCAGTTTGTGATAGTGTCTTTCACTGTATTGTGTGTGCACATGTGATATTGTGTGTGTGTGTGTTTGTTACTTTCACACTTTAAGCAGATTTTTATGTACTACAAGAGGCTTTTTACAAATTGAGTGATACCTGCTCTGTGTGTGTGAATGTCTGTGTATGTCACTGTGTGTGTGTGTCTGTTTGTGTGTACACACTGTGTAACATATGTGAGAGAGGAGGGAGGGAGGTGACAAAAACCAAGAAAGGAAAAGGCAAAATTAGAGATGGTTTGTGCTGCTATGATATGTATGTGTTCATGAGTTTGATTGTGCAAGCATGTTCGTGTGTATGTTTGAGAGATTGGATCAATCTTTACTTCCAACCTTAGGTAATAGGTAAGCACTATTTGTGTGTGTGTGTGTGTGTGTGTGTGTGTGTGTGTGTGTGTGTGTGTGTGTGTGTGTGTGTGTTTCATCCAACATCTTGTCCCTTTGAGTTTGAGGACTAAAATGTCTCATCCAGATTATTGAATAATGACACATACTGCTTGTGCATATATGTTATCACACACAAATATTGGTGAAATATGAGAATAGCGCTATATAAATGTGATTTATTATTATTATTATTAAATATTATAGAAATATTAAATTACCAAACATAGAGGTCTCTGAAATAACATGCAGAGTACATTGTACACGTATGTTTCATGGTTAACTAGAAAACAAAACAAAACAAAAATCATGCAAAATGGCAGAATAGGAGGAGGAGGGTAGGCACCAACAATGATTTGAAAAAAGGATTTCGCAGATAAAAGATTAACTCGATGAAAAACCACTCAGGCTGTTTTGATCAAATTGATGAGGGATAATATTGTATACCTGGGCCAAGTTAGGAGAGAGAGGGAGGGGAGGGGTCACCACAGCGAACAGACTTGCCTCCTCAGCACTGTTTTTCAGTTCCTCATTTTGACTGTACATTTGCAAATTCTATGTTAGAATCATGAGGTGTTTGCACAGGCTGAGTCAAAAAGTATTGAGGTGTAATTGATGAATTTATGAAATGCTGACTATGTCATGTTGACATGATCTTCAACTCAAGTGTTTCAGTCATGCTGCATTATATTACATGTACTATTACTAGGCCTAATACTGCAGCTTACACATCTGTCTACAATAAAGGGCTTTGTGATAAGAATTTCTTCATCTTTAAGTGATTTTGATGTGTTCTTTACTAAAAAAGAGTTTTACTTTCAATTGTAAGTTTTTGATATTTTACTAATATTATGAATTTAAAGTTGTGTTTGGTTTTGTGTTCATCATAGTTCATTAATTGTCAGTTATTTGTATTTGAATAATAATATTTCAATATCTTGATGTCAATTTTATGTATTGAAATATATAATTTACGATGGTTTTTCAGTCTCTGGAGAGGACAACATGGACAGAGTCCGGGGTTCAAGGATTTCTGATCGGAAAAGTGTGGAGAGGGCATGTCCATTTGTTGAACATGTGGATAAGCCAGAAAAAACATGGGAAAACAGTAGGCAGTGATTTGACCTCTGACCTCGCAGCATGCCAGAGCCATCTTTCTGTAGGTCAGTGATAGTGGAGCTTTTTGTTGTTGTTTTTTTACTTTGTCATGTGCCCTTAAAAAATGAACATACCACACATAATTGGACATATCATATGTACAACATGAATGAATATGTAGTATTGATTATAATTAATTTATTGATTTGGGGGAGGGGGGGGGGGTTCCAGTGAACTCAGGATCTGAGTTCTGAGTTCAGTCCCTGTCAGCAACATTTAAAAAAGTGGCCTGTTCTCTGCCTGTCTTAACACTTCAAACATTTTAGTGTTGGTAGCTTAGTTTTACATAGTCGGCCCCTCCCCTCCCCCCACCTCCCCATCTCAAGACCTTGACAGCACATAGGGATTTTGCGCAGGCTCAGGGAGTCTACCAGATGATTGCTGACAGATTCATGTGGAGTGCATAAGGAATTGGATTAGTGTGATGAATCCCTCTTGAACAAACAAACAACTCCAAACTCCATGTAAGTGCCATAGGCAGAAAACTGTATAAGATTTAATATTGTACTAGCACAGTGATGAAGAGCAAATGCAGGTAGGTTGTTCTCAACACCCCGTGGCGATGCTGGGGGCTTCAGTATAATAGTTCCCCACTTTCTGAAATACGTGCTAGAAATTCTCTTTTCTGCCTATTTTGTTTCTGCCTTATTCCTTTGCTTTCTGTCATTTCTTCCTTTCATTTTCTGCCTTCCTGGTCCATTCACCTGTATGTGTTTGACAAAGTCTTACATACTTTCTCTTAGCATTGATAATTGGGTGCATGTATTAAATGCATTTCTGGCTCTAGGGAGGTGAGATATGTGGAAGCAAATTTAGGCCCATTTTTGTGTATGTTTTGGTGCCTTTGGTATGTATAATTTGTATTCAGGTGTTTTTTAAATCCCCTGTGCGATAAGTTGGATGGAGTGGTCACGCCAGGGGCATGTCCTCAGATAATGTGCGCGACTGCATTGATATGTGTACTTGATTTTCTTTGCGTTTTTTTTCCTGTTGAAGTTTTGTATGTTTTGAAGCAGTTATAGCCCTGATATGACTATGCATTTGGCAGGGTTTTTAACAGCAATAACAATAACAAGGTGGCCTTCAGCATACAGGATCTTCCACACACTGTGGAGGACCTGAAGAGTAGATGAGTGGTGTTGGAAGTCATTGGAAGACCTTTTTCTTCCTGTATGCCCCATTTTACTTTTTATCCCCAGCTGTACCTGCCTTAATGATTTTTGTTTCATTTGTGTTGGTACCAACTTGACAGTTCAGTCTAGCCCTCTTGCATGGACGCTGGGAGTTCTTTCAGTATAAGTAGTGTCCCCACCGTCTGGAAAATCTGTGTTCGAAATTTCTCTGTTTTTGTCATTCTCTATATTTCTGTCTTGCTGCTTTGTTTTCTGTCATCTTTTCCTTTCTCATTTTCTGCCTTGCTGGTCCATTATCTTATAATGTTACATGTTTTCCATAAAGCCTTGTTAGGATTGACAGTCGGATACATAATTGCATATTTAGCTTAAATAAGGAAATGTGAACTTCTTAGAGGCAAATTTACATACTGTAGGCCAGTTTTTATGTATGTTTTTGTGGCCACTACCGTCTACAGTGGCATAGAAAATGGGGGGGGGGGGGGGGGGGGGGTGGATGGTGAAAAAAGAAAGAAAGACAATTGTACAAATTAGTAAAGATATTGTTTGTTATTACAGGTACAGACATTGTTGGAGTTGTGGTGGTTGTCAAGTCTTCACATCAGCCTGATGCCGCAAGTTATCTGGAAAGTTTGCCTCTAGAAGTACAGGTAGGCTTGGTTCTTTTGTTTGGTTGTGGTGGTGACGTGAGTGAGAGTGTGTACGTTGTGTGTGCATGTGTGTTATCATGTATGATATGTTATGGATTGCTATGCTGTGCATTCTCAGTGACTTCGTTGAGTTAAGTATTCATTTCATTTATAATATTGTATGTGATGGGAATGATGATCAAATGGGTGAGATATGGGACTGCCAGTCAAAAGGCTTGGGTTTTAACTTGTTTGGGTACATCCTGTCTGGTGGGTATTGGATGAAGATTTTTTTCCATCTTCCAGGTCAGCATTTGTGCCGGCATCTCAGTGCCTAAACCCCCTTATGTGTGTATGCGCGCAATTCATCAGATACACATGTTCCCCCTGTGGGGATGCTGGGGGGCACTTTCAGTATAAATAGTATCTCCACCTTCTGGAAATTCTGTGCTAGAAATTTCCTCTTTTCTGTTACTCTCTTTGTTTCTTTCTTCCTCCTTCGCTTTCTGTCATTTCTTCCTATCATTTTCTGCCTTGCTGGTCCATTCACCTGTATGTGTTTGATAAAGTCTTACGTACTTTCTCTTAGGAATAGGATTGATAATTGGGTGCATGTGTTAAGTGCATTTTTGGCTCTAGGGATATGAGATATGCGGAAGCAATTTTAGGTAATTTATGCCCGTTTTTGTATATGTTTCAATGTCCTTAGTTATGTTTAAATTTGTTTTCAGGTATGTTTTTTAAATCCCCTTTGTGATAAATGTCCTTAGATTATGCGTGCAAATGCGTTGATATGTGTACTTAATTTTCTTTTCCTTTTTTACCTATTGAAATATTGTGTATGTTTTGAACTGGTTATAGCCCTGATATGGCTCTATGCAGTCGGCTGGGCTTTAAACAACAATAACAGTAACGGAAATACACATGTTAATGGCCCTGTAAGTGATGTCAGTGTCTGGTGACAAATATGGAAACATGAAACAGTCAGTATGTCACTGCAAACAGAGTATGCAGACTTTGCAGCAACTTATCACCTGCACAATGTGGGCTAAAAGAAACTGTACAGTATACATGCACCTGGTGGAAAATGAGAACACAAATGCACCCCCCCCCCCCCCCCCAAAAAAAAAGATGAAAAAAAATGAAAAGATTTTATGTGACATCTGTTCTGTTTGTTTTAGATTAATTATAGTGTTTACAGATGCTGTCATAAATTATAATAATGACATTGTTTCTGTGTGTGCACATGTGTGTGTGTGTATGTGTGCGTATGTGTGTGTGTGTGTGTGTGTGTGTGTGCGCGAGCGAAGCATGTGTGCGTGCATGCATGCGTGTGTGTGTGTGTGTGTGTGTTTGTGTGTGTGTGTACATATGTATGCGTGTGTATGTTTTTTTCTATTTCTTCTCCCTGAAGACTGCAGTACCTGGGCCTCTGTTTGTAGTGTGCACCGTCCAGATGATAACACCACCTGACTACCCAGTGATCAAGTTTTACTGTCAGATGGCAGAGGACAAAGCGCTGAAGCCTCTAAAAGAAGGAACTGTTGCAGACGGGTTTGACGCAGAGAAAGCGATATTCAGGCTGCAGGCAAAGTTCCCAATGCAGCTGCAGCTTGATAACAGCCAGCCCACTGATAGTGAGTGGTCTGTGATTGTGTGATGTGTGTGTTTTGTGTGGTGTGCAGGCAAGGTTCCCAATGCAGCTGCAGCTTGATAACAGCCAGCCCACTGATAGTGAGTGGTCTGTGATTGTGTGATTGTGTGTGTGTGCAGGCAAGGTTCCCAATGCAGCTGCAGCTTGATAACAGCCAGCCCACTGATAGTGAGTGGTCTGTGATTGTGTGTGTGTGTGTGTGTGTGTGCAGGCAAGGTTCCCAATGCAGCTGCAGCTTGATAACAGCCAGCCCACTGGTAGTGAGTGGTCTGTGATTGTATGTGTGTGTGTGTAGGCAAGGTTCCCAATGCAGCTGCAGCTTGATAACAGCCAGCCCACTGATAGTGAGTGGTCTGTGATTTGTGTGTGTGTGTGTGTGCAGGCAAGGTTCCTAATGCAGCTGCAGCTTGATAACAGCCAGCCCACTGATAGTGAGTGGTCTGTGATTGTATGTGTGTGTGTGTAGGCAAGGTTCCCAATGCAGCTGCAGCTTGATAACAGCCAGCCCACTGATGTGAGTGGTCTGTGATCGTGTGTGTGTGTGTGTGTGTGTGTGTGTGTGTGTGTGTGTGTGTGTGTGTGTGTGGTGGAGAGAGTGAGAGAGATGCAGGCCTGCTTTTCTGTGAGTGTGTGAGAAAAAGAAAGATGGATTTATTCCGTTTTCATTTTTAAAAGTGATCGATTGCATGTAGGCCTACTTGTCTGTGTGTGTGTGTGTGTGTGCGCGCATGTGTGAGAGAGAGAGAGAGAGAGAGAGATGGAATTATTGCTTTTATTTTTAAAGGCATAGGATTGTATGTAGGCCTACTTTTCTTTGTGTGTGTGTGTGTGTGTGTGTGTGTGTGTGTGCGCGTGTGTGTGCGCGCGTGTGTGAGAGAGAGAGATGGAATTATTGTTTTTACTTTTAAAGGCATAGGATTGTATGTAGGCCTACTTTTCTTTGTGTGTGTGCGTGCGTGCATGTGTGTTTATGGTTCTGCTGTGTGCATGTGTTGGGTTTATGTGCGAATGTGTCTGTGTGTGTGTTTGAGAGAGTGAGAGATGGATTTAGTGCTTTTTACATTTGACAAGAACATCATGGTCAATAATTTATTAATTAACAAGTCATATTCGTCTTAACTTTTTTTCTACTGTGATCTTTGTGTATATGTGAGAGAGAGAGAGAGAGAGTGTGTGTGTGTGTGTGTGTGTGTGTCTTTGTCACTGAAACTTTGTGTCTTTGTGTGTGGTTTTGCATGTCCGTGTTTAAATGAGTGAGTGTTTGAATGTTGTATGTTCATGCTTGTGCACAGCATTTGTTTGGCATGTGTATGCAAGTGTGTGTTTTTGTTTGTTTGTTTGTTTTGTTTGTATGTGACATTAAATATTTTATTATAATTCATTTTTATTGCTTCTTGTTGTATGTCGCATGCTTTATGTCCGTTTTCATCGCTGCAGTAGGGGTTGATATTTATTTGTTTTACTCTTGTCTGCTTCTCTCACTCAGGCTGTTATAAAGTGCTCGGGGCCCTTTTTAGATAAAATGCTGCACAAGTAGTCATTATTTTTTTTATTAGTATTATTATTATTATTTTGTTGTTGTTGTTGTTATCATTATTATTGTTGTTGTTGTTATCATTATTATTGTTGTTGTTTTTATTATTATTTTGTTATCATTATCATCATCATCATATCATTTATAGTTATTGTTATTAGTGTTAATAGTAGTAGTAACAGTAGTAGTTCATTATTAACATTATACTGGTTTCTGAATAATGAAATGTGATAAATGTTTGGATTTCCATACCATGCGTGTGTTTATCAGATTGTATCGATGTAATTATCGTTGCCCCATTGCTCTTTTTCCCCAGTTGAGGTATGGGCAGAGAAGATGAGCAAGGCCTTCGCAAACGTTGAGGCTGCTGTGTCGTCAGGAGGTTACACATACGGGTTCAGAGACACGCTCATCTTCTTATCAGAGAGCTCTGTGATAGGAACGAAGGCCAAGATGAGTACAGTCCAACATCTGTATGATGTCATTGTCTCTGACATGGACAACCCTGGTCGAAAGAAAAACTCCTTTGTCAACCAGGTAAGATCTTTTGATTGCTTTGACAGCTTGTGTGCACTCAAACTTGCTTCTGTTCGTTTGAAAGAGAGAAGATTTCCATATGCAAGGGTTGAACTTTTTCTGTCTTTAGGCGGAAATCTATTTTGTTTAGATTGGTCCAGATGGAAATCCTTTTTTTTTTTTTTCAAAAATGCTAAGAGACATGCATAGTTGAATGGACATATGGCAGTTATCATGCTATTGATAGCATTCTGAAGGTATCCTTGTTTTCTTCATGCCCCTCAGTTTTATTAGTAGGAGGCTTGTTAGGTAAGTGTTGTAAGTACTTTGGATTAGAATAGGCTCTATTGAACTCCACTGAAGTAACCCAGTAGTAGTGCAGTCACCTCTGGCAGGTAGCCTCATGGTGGCTTGACACCGCTGTCTCCCATGGACCTCCCAGGACTTTGACTGAATTAGCTTTGGCTCGATGGTGTGTGTGTGTTGAGGAGCTGAATGAGCGATGGGGGAATTAGTGCTTTTGAAGCATCACAGAAGATAGTGCAGCCCATTGAAAAGAAAGTAAATAAAATAAGGTACAATAGATGTAAGATTGCTACTTTTAAGTATTTCTGGTTTCAGCCACCTGTGTTTGTTGATCTGTACCAACAAGTGAGCGGGGAAACAGATCATTTTGCCAAGCCTACCTGTGCACCAGCCATCCATCAAAGACAAGGTGAGTCCCAATGCTTAACAAAACAGGCAGACCTAAAGGTAAAACAGACCCAAGTCAAAAGATATAAGATGGATAAACGTAAATACCTAAGAACAAGTAAACCTGAAGACCTGAGAATGAACACATCTTTATACTTGAAAACAAGATGCGTCTGAATTGATAGGCATTTGTTGGTAAGAACTCTTTTCATCTTCTTGACTGCTGTTTTAGCTTGGCCAATTTTGCTGGCTATTTCTGATGTGCATCTGCCATCCAGTGAGATGACCGTTCCCAAGTATTTAAACTTATCAATCTGTCTCACTGTCATGCCATTTGCTGTTATTTCACATGAATTGATTAACCAACTAGAAAGGATCATTGTTGATGGAAAAGGTTTAAGAATAATCAGAAATATGTATTGGGAACAAACAGCAGCAATGAAAATAGAAAACAATATAAGCTCTTTCCAAAATATCAAAAGAGGGGTTAGGCAGGGATGTGTTCTGTCACCTGATTTGTTTCCACTTTATAAAACCATCATGAGGAACCTAGAAGAATGCCATGGTATAAAGGTAGGAGTGAAAATGATAAACAGTCTTCGTTAGGCAGATGACTCTGTGCTAATTGCAGAAAATGAAAAAGGCCTACAAAATCTCATGAATATAATAGAAATAAAAAGCAAAAATAAAGGGCTGGAGCTCAATAGCAAGAAGACCAAAGTCATAGTAATCAGTAAAAACCTTGAAATCCCCTCATGCAAAATATCAGCAAATGGCACAATAATCAGTTAAAAACCAGAAATCCCCTCATGCAAAATAACAGCAAATGGCACAATAATCAGTTAAAAACCAGAAATCCCCTCTGCAAAATAACAGCAAATGGCACAATAATCAGTTAAAAACCAGAAATCCCCTCATGCAAAATAACAGCAAATGGCACAATAATCAGTTAAAAACCAGAAATCCCTTCATGCAAAATAACAGCAAATGGCATGACAGTGAGACTCAACTGGCTGAGAACCAAAAATTCCCACAGCGCTTTCAGTAGCGCTGTAGGCAGTCGAACCTATGATCTCAGTCATTGGATTGTTGCTCTGATCACATGACCACAGTGACTGATCTTTATTAATGCTTCTTCACTTTCACATGGAACAGGTAGCTTCCGTTTCCTGCAGTTGACGTTGCCCTTGGACGCAGTTGTGGAGTCGGACATGCAGGAAAAGGTGGACAACCTGCATGAACTGTTTAGCACTGCCATCACAGCACAGCTACAAGCCATGCAGAACTGTCTGCAAGTGCATCAGTCTAAAGTAAGACTGTGTATGTGTGTGTATGTGTGTGTGTGTGTGTGTGTGTGTGCGTGTGTGTGTGTCTATGTGAGTGTGGTGTGTGTGTATGTGTGTGTGTGTGTGTACACCAATCTAAAGTAAGTGTGTGTGTATGTGTGTGTGTGTGTGTGCGCACGCGTATGTGTGTGTATGTGTGTGTGTAGTGTTGTGGTAGAGGTTTGAAGATGGAGGGAGGGAAAGGAAGAGTGGTTTGTAAATATGTTTGTAATATTCATATAGGGAAGCAGTGAGGAGAAATTTTCGTTTTGTATTTATACTTTTTGTTTTGTTTTTTTTTTTTGGTCACATCAGAAAGAAATACTTACAAAGGTTGGGAATACATGTGTGTCATCTTCTCCAAATTTCTCCAATCTACTTTGTCCTCTTGTCCTTCATTTTCCATGTCTTGTCAGGAGTTTGCAGTAAATCTGTCTGTCTTTCTGGCCTTTCTCTTCTGTTGTGCAGCATTGACCTGATGTCAAGAGTTTATAGCAAATCTGTATGTGTGTATGGCCTTTCTCTTCTGTTGTGCAACATTGAGCTGATGTCAAGAGTTTATAGCAAATCTGTATGTGTGTATGGCCTTTCTCTTCTGTTGTGCAACATTAAGTTGATTAGACCTTTACTTGCGAACTGATTTATTGATGTATATTGTTTGTGTGTAAGTGCGTGTGTTTGTGACAGGTTGTGTGTTCGTTTGTGTTTTTCTGTGTTTATTCTCTTGTAATCTTATGACACATGCAAAATCTTTATTCCGTTTTAAACCTTTTATTCCCTCACCCTAGCTACCAGCTTTCTACATTAGTAGCCTTGATTCCAAAGGAAAAAGTTAACCCTCTTGCTCGCTCACCCTGTCCTCCAGCATAATGCAGGAAGGATAGGATGAGGGGAGTGAAAGGGTTAACCCTACAGGAAGCGGGTGGATAGGGTGAGGGAATCAAAGGGTTATGTTTTTGTTTTGCTAACATGGTTGGCAATGCAGGATGCTGGTGGACAAGTGCAGGAGTCAAGGGGTTAAGAGGATTTTATGTAATGCAACCTATAGCGCTGACTGTAAATCAAATTGACATGGTCCAGGAGCAGCAATCTCGACAATAACGCATTCACTTTTTGCAGCTGGTGGATAGGATGAGGGAGTGGAAAGGTTTAAACATGTGAATGAGTGACCATTATGTGGACAACTTGTTTGTTTCAGGAAAATGAGTTTTATACCCCAGAGCCTTTCCATTTCAGCGTACCACATCGTCACACATGCGTGTCTGTAGTGTACCCTAGAAGTGTCTCTGACAGCATGTTAGGTAAGTCTGTTTTTTAAGGTTCTTCTCACTGTTAGAGTGCTTAGTTTGGTTTACTTTGTGTGTATGTATTTTTGTGTGTGTGTGTGTGTGTGTGTGTGTGTGTGTGTGTGTGTGTGTGTGTGTGTGTGTGTGCGGTGTGTGTGTGTGTGTGTCAGACCTGCCCACACGATGTCTTAACCAAAGAAAACTACACATTTTTCACAAAAACTACACAGCCATGCATTCTTGGATGCAACTGCATAACTTGGATTTGGCTGTTCACGAAATTTTTGAAATAAATTCATTGTCAAAGCTTCATTCCAACCAGGTGAGAAAGTGCGATCCACATTTATCAGTTGCTGACAGTAAGTTGCATTCAACTCTTTCGTTGTTCTAGCTGTGTAATCTAGAGGTGCATATTGCAGTATTTTGCAACATCATTGAACATGGCCATGAGTATGATGAAGAACTTCGCACAGTACTTGTTTTGTGCAACATGCAGGCTGGGGAACTCTCCTCGGATCCGAGGATTTCCGAGATTTTTCAAAGCGACTTCCGAGAAAAAGAAAACGAGTCCGAGGAAGAAAAAAAACCGCCGAGGAAAAAAAAAAAAGTGAAGGACTTGATCACTCCCGAGTTCATTACCGTTCCGTATCCAGTATTTCCAGTCCAGATTTTCATCAGACCATTTTTCAAGGCAGTGCCGCCCGCGGTTGTGAGGGTATTTCCGCGTGTTTTATGAAACTGTTGCCGAGGCGGGCGCATCAATTTGTGAACACGATTTTCGCAGCAATTTTCTGCATGTTTCACAAGAGTCTAACGCTTCATTAGAGTCTACGATCAGCAAAATGTCGTGCGTATCACGCATCGTAAATCGTGGCGAGACGTTTGACGAAGGATCAATTAGCAGCAAATGGAGATGGGACTGGACTGAAAAGTCAACAAAAGTGGCAGGTTACGATCAGTGAGTTTCAACTTGCATTCGCAAAGTGAACAAGGCTGGAGAGGCCATCAGTCAGTATGGAAACAATCAGCAAAGGACCACAAGAAAGGCCAAGATGTGCAAGTGGATCTGTGGCTGCCCCCCCCCCCCCCCCACACCCTACCAAGACAAAACAGGCTTCTCTTGCCAGTTTTTTTAAATAGTGTACTTATAAACCTTTGTCCCCTGTTGTCTTACCATGCTGTGTGAAGAGATCGTGTTGACTATGATAAGTAGGCCTATAAACTGTTTCCATTAATTTGACTTTGAATAAGTTTGAGGGTGATGCATCATTAGTAGAGGAACTACCTGTTTATGGGGCTCAGTTTGTGAAGACTGAACAGTTGACCAAGGCTCTGCAGTACACATACAAGAAAGTGGAGTGAGTGTTGACTATATACTATACTAGAGTCAGTAGACTGATGCCAGTATTTGACTTTGAATAAATCTGTGGGTGATGCATCATTTAGTAGAACATTACGGGGACTCAGTTCGTGAAAACTGAATTATTGAACTTTTGAAGCAAGGCACTACTGTACATCAAGAAAATGAGAAAAATAAGTTGTTTTTTTTTCTTTTTTTTTTGGTATGATTTCTTTGCATGCTGCATGGTAAATAAGATGTTTTTAGTTTGGTTTCTTTGCATGCCACATGGTAATTTGCCTATCACGAGAGGCCACGAAAGGGTCTTCAAAAATGCTCGAATTCAATTTCGGCCGGGGGGCTTCGCCCCCCTGGGCCCCCTACCAAGGGCATTGACCCTGCACCCCACCGGGGCCTAGGCGGCCCCTGGACCCCGGCCTATTTTTCAGTGATTTTTGGGATCACCTGTTCCCCAGCCTGAACATGATATAAGCTGAACACCATGGTGGAGACCATCTCTCTTTTGGTTGACTTTTATCTCCTCTGTGATAGTGGCACACTTTTATTCAAGAGATCTCCAAAATTGATTTATTGAAGTGAATGCCATTATTTACTGAGTCGCAATGGAAAATGGACTGTGTCTACAAGTCTAGTCTTGTCCTGCTATGACAGTAATCATTCCCCTATAGATCAGCATAAGCAGTAGCATGAAACGGATGTTGACCATGTAGTTTTGCCTGTAAATTGTTGCAGTTTCTACAAATATCTCGTCTTCCATTTCTTTCTCAGTCACTCTCTCTGCCTCTACCTTTAATCTGTTTCCCTCTGTGTGTGTCTCTCTCTCTCTCTCTCTCTCTCTCTCTCTCCTTCACCCCTTGCTCTTGCTTCTTTCTTGCATTATATTGCAGAAATATCCCAGAAGACTACCATCTTCATCATCCTCTTTCTGTGCAGTTTTGTTTTTGTGTTAAAAGCTGTTTTCGGTTACTTGAAGACAGTTCTGTGTGTATGTATTTGTGATTGTGTGTATGTTTATAGAATTTTTGTTTTTTCAGATAAACGAAGAAAGTACCTCCATGAGAAGATGTGCCTAGGGTTAGAGAAACCACTGTTCCGACGTGCCAACACTCGACTGTTCCCTGGTGAGCGAGCTGAAGGTGGTTACATTGTCAATCCACATCTTGGTCTGCCACCCTCTGGAGGTCAGTGTCATGATTATAATAATTAAATGTGTAACAGCGTATACGACAAGAGACAAACATATGAAAAAAAGAGTGTTTATTTTCTTTCCTGTCATCCACACTTTTTGGCATTTTTTGTTTGTCTTTACCCCACCTGTACTACCGCTATCTAGATAGGACCTCAGGACCTGGCCAGCTCATGGGCTTATGTACAGGCTTTAGGAAATAAGAGGGAAGCAGGGAGAATTTTAAATATCAACTAAGTAACATAACTCTTGAGAGTCACAGCGTTATTTCCCATGTACAATTTCTCAAACCCAACACAGTTTGCGCTACCCATTCAGCTAGGATAGAAACAGCCACAAAGCATAAAGTGGTAAGCTCAGAACATTCCTACCACAAAGCATAAAGTGGTAAGCTCAGAACATTCTGGATCTTCTCCATCACTTGGCACATGTGACATTGGTGCATATCAAATTCATTCCAAGCGCAGAGACGTCATCTTGAGAAATTGAAACTAGAAGTCATCTGTTTTCATATCTTTTTTTTAAACTTTTTTCACCCCTCTGTCCATAAATTGTGTTAAGATGTACCATTACAGTTTTAGGTTTGTGTACTTGTGAGAGGATGGAGGGGA
Organism: Monoplex corrugatus; assembly: GCA_030674185.1. NCBI lineage: Eukaryota > Metazoa > Mollusca > Gastropoda > Littorinimorpha > Ranellidae > Monoplex > Monoplex corrugatus. The sequence continues at coordinate 18,578,865 of CM060310.1, read as the reverse complement.
TGGTATGGATGTTTGTAATCATGTCTGTATGTCTTGTTATTTTCTTTCTCACCTCACTTGCATACCATTTTTGATGTGGTGTCAGCCCTGATATGGCTCTATTAGTCAGCTGGCCTGTAAGCGATATGAACCTGAATCTGAATCTCACCTCACTGCAGGGAACTGCAGATCAGGGTTAACAAGAAACAGCTGAAGGTGCTGGATGGAATCCAGAGTAACAGTGCCTCACTCCTGGTCTAACAGTCACCTCCAGCTCCCAACGGCATATGGTAGCCATCTCACAGAGCAAAGGGGGACTGTCCGTGTGTTGCATGACCCATTCAGACCTAGTCAATAAAGACCTATCACATTTCTTGAAGTTGTGCCATGTTTCCTATTTGGCTTCCTCTCTTCTGTTCACTTTCTTATACAGTTTTCTGTCAGTTATTATTTCTACCTTTCATCATAAGAAATGAATCATTTAGGTTCCTCTTTTCTGTTCAATTTCTTATCAGTATTCTGTCAGGCATTGTTTCTGCTTTTCATCATAAGAAATGAGTTATTTAGATTCCTTTTTCTGTTCACTTTCTTATCAGTTTTCTGTCAGTCATTATTTCTGTCTTTCGTCATAAGAAATGAGTAATTTAGGTTCCTCTTTTCTATTCGCTTTCTTATCACTGTTCTGTCAGTCATTATTTCTGCCTTTCGTCATAAGAAATGAGTTATTTAGATTCTTCTGTTCTGTTCACTTTCTTATCAGTTTTCTGTCAGTATTATTTCTGTCTTCCGTCATAAGAAATGAGTTATTTAGGTTCCTCTTTTCTTTCGCTTTCTTATCAGTTTTCTGTCAGTCATTATTTCTGTCTTTCGTCATAAGAAATGAGTTATTTAGGTTCCTCTTTCTATTCGCTTTCTTATCAGTTTTCTGTCAGTCATTATTTCTGCCTTTCGTCATAAGAAACGAGTTATTTAGGTTCCTCTTTTCTATTCGCTTACTTATCACTTTTCTGTCAGTCATTATTTCTGCCTTTCGTCATAAGAAACGAGTGAAATGCGAACTGTGCAGTGGTTGGAGGCATGCCTCATCTGGTGCAGGGGAACTACAGCTACCACCACTACATGCAGGACCACTTTGATGACGACAAGTGGGGTTGTGCCTACCGCTCTCTTCAGACCATTGTCTCCTGGTTCCGATTACAGGGCTACACTGACCATGCCATCCCCTCACACAAAGAGATACAGAAGGTAAAGACTTAAGTTAAATAATTGTAAGAGGTTGATCTGCAGAAGGTTTATTGATTGATTTTTTTTCTGGTTCTGCTCAGTTGGTGGAAAGGCTGTGTGGAGTGAACAGATGTTTATTTTGGACAGTTTATGTGTGTATGCATGTGTGTACACACATTATGTATGCCTATATGTGTGTGTATGTATGTGTGGTGTGTGCATGTGTGTACACACACATCATGTGTTTGTGTGTGTGTGTGTACACATGTGTATGTGTGTATGGTTGTTTGTGTGTATGTGTGAGTGTGTGCACATATATTACTTGCATATGTGCATGTGTGTTTTCTGTGTTACCAATAATCTTGATTGGCTATATGTGGATATTCAGTGGAGTTTGAAGTTTGAAATTTCATCAAGAGGGATTCATTGCACTTGGACTGTTCCATACATGCTCTGCCAAAATCTGCCAGCAGTTATCTGGCAGACACCCTGAGCCTGTGCAAAACCCTATGCACTTGCAAGGTCTTAAGATGGTGAGGGGTGGAAGGGACATATGAAACACTAAGCTGACACCACCAGTATGATGGAAACATTAAGATAGGCAGCAAACAGGGCAGTTTTTATTGTGATAGGCTGGGATTGAACTCGAGATGTCAGATCTTATTTTAGGAATGATAGCACTTCCACAATCATCAGAGTAATCCATTGTGGAATAACTGTTGTTTGTCTGGTATTATCATCATGGACCTTGTGTCTTCTCTAGATACGGTTGGCTTTTAATAGTTTTGTGTTTTGTTTGTTAACAGGCCCTGGTGGCAGTTGGGGACAAGGAATCCAGTTTTGTTGGCAGTAGAAAGTGGATTGGATCCTTTGAAGTTTCCTTTTGCCTGGATCATCTCTTGGGGGTTAGTGGAATTGAACATTTCTCGCTTTTATTCTCATTGTGTATATGTTTATGCTTAATGCACCCAAAGTGTTTCTGAAGGTGAAAGATAAAGGTTCTGTCATAACCAGGCAGTGTGGTGGTGATAGACACTGTCCTGTTCATTCGACAGATGTGTATGCATACTGGTTCCTATCACTTGGTGTGCGTCTTCATGGGGATGCTATACTGATCTGGGAGACATATGTTACTCACCAGGCATATGTGTGGAGTTTGAAGTTTGCTCAAGACGGATTTATTGCGCTCGGGTAATTCCATATTGCTCCACCCAAGTCTGCTAGCAGTAACCTAGCAGGCTTCCTATGCCTGCACACTGGCAAGGTCTTGAAATGGGTAAGGGAGAGAAATGATCTGTAAATCGCTTAAGCTGACACTACTGGAATGATTGAAGCATTAAGATGGGCAGTGAGCAGGCCAGTTTTTAACATTGCAGGCTGTAATTGGACTTAGTATATCACATTTCAAGTCCATAAGTCTATCAACAGAGCCAGAGGCACTGCTTGGGAAGGAGTCCTGGTATATTGATTTAAAAGCGGTGGTTGAGATTGTGCACTGTGACAAATATGAGCCATGTAGCTTTCCTACAATGTCAGAAATCTGAGTAATTTCTCAGCAGATATCTGGTGATACTTCATCAATGGTTTGAGTTCAGGTGGCATCCAAACTGTCTCCTGGCTTATGTTTTCCCCTGTTGTCCTTTTGTACAGATATTTTCTTTGGCGTTTTACTTGTAGTTCCTTTGATATTTTATTTGCTTTATATATCGTACAATCATATAAGCCTTCTCTGTCCTTTGAAGTTCTAAACGATGTGAGGGAAAAGATAGAAATGAATGAAACAAAATACCAGCCATAGTGACTGTCAGACTGTTTAAGAGAGAGGTAGAAATGATCACTCTGAATGAAATCTTCCTGATATTACAGTGAAGTCACCAAGATTATGAAAATTAGTGACCGTTTTATTAACTCTCACAGGTGACATCCAAGTTTCTCAATGTGTCATCTGGGGCAGAGCTGTCATCCAAAGGGAGAGAACTTGCCCAACATTTTGACGCTGTGGGAACACCCATCATGATTGGTATGTCTGTGGATGAATGTTATCGATTGCTGTAGATGTTTACAATATATGTGTCAGATGAGGTCTACATGTGTATTTAGTATGTCTCCTTACTGGGTATCTGTTTAGTTTTTTGTTTAGTTTTTGATTCATTTGGGTCATTTCACCCCTTCCCCTTGAAACAAGGATGAATTCATAGGAGTAAAGAAATGTGTATGCGTGAATCAAATGTATGAGATCAGTTTCTTTTTTTTTTTTCACGGTTGGATCTTGGCTAAATTTGTGTCGGCTTTGGAAGTCTCAAATGCAGCTTTGCAGCTTTAATTGCCATGACTTATCATTTACATAACAAGCAAAAATGTGAACAGAATTAAACATGAAAAGGTTACCTTCAGTCACATAAGGAAATAAAGTAGTTTATCCTTTTTGTAGAAAAAGATGCCCTCTTGACATAGGTATAGATATTTGAGGATGTCAAAATGAAGATTTAGCGACTGCAAAAGACCTGAAGGAATGTCAGAATTAAAGATGGCTCTGAAAAATATAAATTGTAAGAGAACCCATTACATTGCTAAGTGATGAGTGCACTGCGATATTGTGGAATATTGAGTATAAAAATATCATGTTACTGATACTTAAACCATGCACCTTAACCCAATTAGAAACTGGAGCAGTTCAGATAGTCATGATTCACTTTTTGCAGGAGTAGGTGCTGATCAGAAAAACTGTCTGAAAGTCTTTCTACCATTGTTTCTTTTCTACACAAATCACTGCACATTTTAGAGAAAATGTAGAGATGACAGCAGTGTACAAAGATACTTCACACCATTCAGAGAAATGCAGCGAGTTTACTAATGAAATAGTAAAAATGAAATTGCAATTGATACAGAAAGACTAGTATGGCAAAAGATGTCTCACATCATTCCAGTGAGAAGTGGAGGAATGAATAAGAAATTAAAGATTGTGTCACAGCTTGTGATACACATTATTACACAAGTTAACTTTGCTGTAATGAAACCAGTGTGGATAGGTATAATTCCGTAGATGTGTTTCATGCACAGGCACGCACAAATTACAGCATATACTGGAGATAAAAAGTAATCATTCTATGAAATATGTCATAATACATGTGTGTAATGATATGTAAAGTATGCAGGATGATATTTCAGGTGGTGGGGTGCTGGCTCACACCATTCTTGGGGTGGACTACAGTGAGATGTCTGGTGAGATCAAGTTCCTCATTCTGGACCCTCACTACACTGGTGGAGAGGACCTGAAGACCATTCAGAGAGAGGTATGTACAGATGTTTCTGTGCAGATGTTTCTGACCAAGACCTGCCTGTCATGCTACTATCAGATTCAACGCACTAGTTACATTCGAAGATATCTTTCAACTGAGGCTGCATCTGATCTTGTGACATCTCTCATTTTTCATTACATTCGAAGATATCTTTAACCCTTTCACTTCCGCACTCCGGTCACCAGCATCCTGCATTGCCAACCATGTTAGCAAAGCAAAAACTTAACCGTTTGATTCCCTCACCCTATCCACCAGCTTCCTGCAGGAAGCTGGTGGATAGGGTGAGGGAATCAAACGGTTAAGTTTTTGTAGTTGGTAGATAGGGTGCGGGAGTCAAAGGGTTAACTGAGGCTGCATCTAAGCTTGTGACATCTCTCATTTTTGTCTCATCTTAATTACGGTAATGCTCTCCATACTGGACTACCAGCTTCTTCTCTCGTGTGTCTGCAACACATACAAAACACAGCTGCTTGTCTAGTAATGATAATAATAATAATGAAATAATAATAATATAATAGTAATGAAAACAATAACAATAATAGTAATAATAATGATTAAAGGTTTGTGGTATGAAAGATTCAGTGGTATGTCCTGGTTGGTGTTGCAGGGCTGGTGTGGCTGGAAAGGAGCAGATTTCTGGAACCCCACGGCTCACTACAATTTGTGCATGCCTCAGAGACCATCGTGTTTTTGACGCCCTTCATTTGTAAAACCTTCATCCTTCCCCCACTCGTCCCCTGGTTGCCATTCTCCTCGTGGGTCTTTCAACAGTATTGTTGTCCATCTTGTTTGTTACTTAACAAAGAGTAGGTAGTGTCCATGTGCATACCACTGTTATTTGTCATTTACTACCGCAAAATATGGAAGCAGTTTATATTCTTTCTATGATGTGAACCCTTGGTTATTGTTGTTGCTTTTTGGATTTTTTTTTTTTTTCAACTGGTTTTAATGTTTTCATGTACAGTGATATACAAATACAACTATGAAAGTGGACATGTGATGAATATGTGTATATATAGGCCTACATATACACATACATAATAGAAATACATACTACGTACATGTATACATTTAAACACACATTAACATACTTAGAAATACCAGTATACATGCACATTTCTTGTTTTCCTGTATGTTGACTCCATGCAGAGTCATTAAGGTACTGCACTAAAATTATACATTCATACATACAGACATACATACACATATTATACATGCATACATATGTAGATACATAGACACATGCATACATACATACATACATATATATATATACATACATACATATACACACATACATGCATGCATGCATACATACATACTTACATCCATCCATCCATCCCTACATACATACATATATACACACATACATGCATATGTACATACATTCATACAGATATAAATATATACACATACACATGCATACATACATACACACACACACACACACACACACACATATATACATACACACACACATACACCCTATGCACATATTCATACATCTACAACTCTAGCAAGGGGCTGTAACTATAATACATGTAGTACCAGTTGAATTGAAAAAGGCAGACATACTTATTCATACACACATTTTTTTGTGCAACTGTTTCAGATGTACCTGTATCTGCATATAGTTTTTACACAACCAGTTTAAGTCTAAAAGAAATTACCTCCAAGCGAGTGATGGCCTCCAAAAAAAAGACCTATTTTCTTTTTATATTTCAGATTTATGAATGACTGTTGAATTATTTTGTGGACTTTGGTTAATGTTTTTTTTGGTGCTTTATTCATTTTACTGTTCAGTCTTATTTAACATGTGCATTATAATATATAAAGTTATCTGAAATACGACATCAGTGTTATTGTCATATTTTTGTCATGTAGGCCTACTTGTGATTCTTTATCAGCATATTACCATCAATTGCTTGTGATTTTTTGTTATGTTACGTATGAGTAATGTGTGTTGTGATTTTGCATATGTATTCATCTATTTATCTCTGTAAAACTACATATTAACAACGCAGAGGGACATCCAGGAGTCATGACCTGGATGTGGCCTGATCCCCTTAGAGTGTAAAGAATTAAGGCCAAAACACTCTCGTGACAGGGCTTCTCATCTAAAAACCTTCTCCCTTCCTTTGTCTGGCTGTCTTCAGTTTCATATTACCTATTTCTGTAAAATTACTTGACTAATAAACATGAAAAAGTTCAGAAATGGTGGAAATGGAAAAAAGAAGAATGGAAAGAAAATAGGCTACAGCACTGTTTTCATCAATTATTTTTTCTTAAAAAAAGAACAAAGAAGTGGTTTGAGTTAGATCTGCTTGGTCAGATAAGGCTGATTTGGTATAAAATGTCCATGATTTGGATCAACATCAAGATGCCTGGTGTCAGTCTAACCAGTCTGAATCCCTTCCCCCATCTATCTGAAAACTCGTAAGCCTACATATACTGGAGTCTTATCGCATCATGGCAGTTCAGTGTCATACTCTCTACCGTATCCAACAACATGGCATGCGATTGCTCTATTTTTGGCCAGCATCTGGCAGATTTATGTGGAGTGCAGCAATTCCTTTATTCTTTCATTCCTATTTTATATGAATTATTACTTCCCCTTGTTTCTGGATTCTCACAGGATTTTGTCCTTCATTCCAGCATATAGACAAGAGGCAGAAAGAAGAGAAAGGATGTGATGCTGACCCTTTTCCCTTGCTGAGGAATGAGGGTAGGGTGTGGCTAGCACATGGCTAGTTTATAAACGGTGCCCTGTGACTGACCCGGTCAAGTATTGATGATGCGCATTGATGACATGACGGGCAAACTTCAAAGTGAGTACTGCGAGAACCATTTACCGTGCTGCAGGAAAGAAGGAATGTGTTTATTCTGCCCAGTTTTCCACCTGCAGGAAGGGAGGATAAGATTCCCACAGCACAGAAAACAGTTCTCCAGGGATGAAAGAGTTAAGTTAATCCTTTGACTCCTGCACCCTGTCCACCGGCATCCTGCATTGTCAACCATGCCGGCAAAGCAAAAACTTTACCTTTTGACACACTCACCCTGTCCACCAGCTTCCTGTAGAAAGGGTTGTTTTTGTAGTTGGTAGATAGGGTGCGGGAGTCGAAGGGTTAATGTAAAATGAACTTGAAGGAGTGAAGAAAAAGAATTGGCTTGGAGGATAAGCCCGAGTTCGAGCTTATTGTCTTCTTCAGGCACATATGGTTTCTGCATTGATTGCAAATTTGCTCAAACACGAGCTAATATGCAGTATGACACTCACTTTTAAACTGGATATTTGTATGTAGTATCTCTGTTCATTGATGGATTAGGTTTCCCATATCTTCTCCAATATTCCTTTTGACATTGTTGGTTTCTGTGGCTGAATTTCCAGTGTTTAGCTGTGAGAACAAGTCCAGTGTCGAAACATGCTGGTGGTCTCTGAGATAGAGCTAAAAGCTTGCGAGTTCTGTAAGAGATCTTGCAAAGTAATGTCTGTCCTTCATTATAATAAAGACATGATCAGGAAACCATTTCTGTGGATTTGATCCTGCAAAGTAATGTCTGTCCTTCATTATATAAACGATAAGATCAGGAAACAATTTCTGTGGATTTGATCTTGATAAGTAATGTCTGTCCTTTATTATAAAAAGGACAAGATTAGGAAACCGTTTCTGTGGATTTAATGTAGTATCACCAGCCATTACCCCATTTACAGGTAGCATATGTTGAGGATTGTAATCATTCAGGAAATAGCTTTGGTAGTACCCTTCTGCTTCCTATCACCCTCTTTATAAGCCATGACTTTGATGGGGGTTTAGTGACCTGTCAGCATAAGCATGTAAGGTCAAACTGTTTTGTGGGTTGAAAACGCACATTGTTGATGTACTTTGACCAGTTTATAATTTGGGTAGATTTTGTTGGCGCATTGATCTGAGTTTTACGTATCAAAAGATTCTAGTCGCTGAATCAGATGTTTGTGGTTATTGGTGGAATGTTCATACTTAATTTCATAAAATATCAGCTTTGTGGTTTTCTCATCCATGTCTCTTTCATGATTGATTGACTTGAATTTATTGTCTTGTGTAGCCTAAGTGTTCATGTACTTTCATTTACAAAGGACCAATCTACTGTTTTGCTTCAGATTTGTCTTCATATTTTTGATTGATACAAATGTATAAACAATTTTCATTCTGCTAGATTTTGAAGATAGAACTGTTGTCATTTGGTGGTGGGTTTGAATGTGAAGTAGAATTGCTTATAAAGTGGTGGGAAATTGTACAAGTTTTTTTGTTGTTTTTTTTTGCTTTTAATTTTGTTAGGGTGCTTTTGAGTTATTGGGGATTTTTTCCCCCGTTATAAACAGAAGCCCCATTTTCTAGGTATAGTATGCTACTTACACCATCTTTTTTTTTTTTCTCCATCATTTTTTTTTCTTTCTTTCATCAGTTTTTCTTCCCCCATCCCCTGTTGCATACTGGTCCATTTGCCGGTATTTCTTTCAAAACATTTCTCAATATGATCATTGAGAGGCTTGGTTACCTGCTTCACTCGGACAACTTAAAACTGTGATTAAGATATGGGGAAGGGCACTCATTGTCTGTTGTGGGATGATGTCGGTGTGGCCTTTTCCTCTTTTGTAGATTAGTCAATGAGTGGTGCTTTTTTTTTTCTCTTGCTCGTTTCTTTTCAATGCTGATGGTGATAAATTAAAGCAGAATGATTGGCACCTCCAGCACTGGCACCTCCAACACGGTCTGGTTTGTCATAAAAGTTAAGTGATTACATTGAATATCATATGGACTGAAGAGTTGTATGCACGTTTGGTTTGGAGATTTTACTGGACAAGTTTGCCCTATTTTGAATGTTTTTACAATCTTGAAATGCTCACATAGTGGTTGGCTGGGAATATTATAATATAAATTGTTGTTGAGGTGTCAAGGTGGGGGGGGGGGGGAGAGAACTCAGTATCTGTGGAATGTTGTGAGATGTGAAGACCGAATGCATGTTGTGTGGTCATGTGCTGGTATAGATTTCACGATGAATACTCACTGAATATTTGTAATGTCTCCTGAGGGATATAAAATTTCCATACCACAATGTAAAGCTATTTGTTAAAGTTAAATATGGAAGGTATCGGCCAGCTGTTATCTATCGGCCACAGCAAACATATTTATACTTAAGTTAATAACAGTCATGTTACTGTCAGCAGATCTTTCCACGGTTACAATTGTACCACTGGGATCACTTTAACTGCATTCTTCGTTTCAAACAGTTGATCTTGAAATCTCTCCGACAGGATACTTGACAGGCAATAAAGCATATTTTAACTCTGTGTGAGTGTATGTGTGTGTGTGTGTGCGCGTGTGTATGTAGTGTGCACGTGCAGGCATCTGAAAATGTTAAGTCTCAAATTTCTGCTAAGCCCAGCTTAATTGTCCGTTTTCCCCAATCCATTATGATTGTTGTGGTGAGTTTTATCTGGGCCACTTTGGGCATCATTGACAAGGTGACGGTTATCTGTAATAAACTTGTTACAAAATGTTAAACTGTAGTAACTTAATAAAAAAAAAATGTTTGAAATTAAAGTCCTCTTGGACCAGACCAGCAGAAATTACTGCATGAACATTGTCACAAAAGATAAGAGTGTAGTAACTATTAAAAACTGGCTGACACAAATTCGGTCCCCTCAGACCTATCAAGCAGAAACAACTGCACGCAAACCCTTCAGTGCCAACTGTCCATTTGTGTATGCACACCATTTTCTGACAATAATTCTGAAAGTGTGTTCAACACTGATTTCTGCTCACATCTTCATGTTGCCATGCAACTGTGTCCATCTGTGTTTAGTGTGATCACACACAAAAGAAAGGCCTGAAATTGAATCTGAATAGTGAAGTCGATGAATAAAAAAAAAAAAAAAAGGCAGTTTTCGAGGCTGAAGCAAATTCTGTAAGAAGAAAGTCATCCTGAACAAAAATTCAGTGTCATAAGTTGGAAAAAATAGCAACTTGTAACAGTTCAGTAAGTCTGAAATAAATCTAGAAACCAAGCTCTTATTCTGTACAATATCCTCATGCAAAATTGTTAATGTGAAATACATCTTGAAACTACAAGAGTTCTTACTCCAAACAATATCTTCAGGTGTACATATTATTCATTACATGCTAGTGTGCATTGTACCTTAACGAAATAATAACTGATAGTCTGTTCTTGGTGTGTATGTTTGTGTATGCATACTAATTTCTTAGCATGTATATTTGTGTATGCATACTTCTTTCATTTCTTAGTGTGTTTGTGTATGCATATTTTCATTAGATGCTAGTATGCATTACCTAAATGAAGGAATGAATAACTAATAGTCTGTTCTTAGTGTGTATGTCTGTTCTTAGTGTGTATGTGTGTATGCATACTTCTCCCTCATTTTTCATTTGTCTGTGTGCATGTGTATGCATGTTTCTCTCTGTTGTGTCTCTCCCCCTCTCTTGTACTCTCAATACTGTAGGTAACTCTGTGTGTATGCATTCCTCCCTTTCTCTCATTTTCTGAACACGAAAAGTTTCCAAGAGCATATGTTTATGAGTGCATGCCTCTCTCTCATCTCTCTTTCTCTCTCTCTGTCTGAACACCACAAGTTTCTCACCATTCAGTCTTTATTTCACTCCATTTCTCTTTGTTACACAAACTTTACTTTCACTTTTCATGACCATGAACACACGCAAGAATCTGAAAGTACCCTTCACTGTTATTTTTTCCACGATTTGAAAAAAAAAGAAAAAATTATTCAAACAGGCAACCTGTAAGATGCAGTGATCCCAAGGCAACAACCAAGCAAGAGCAAATACTCAAAACCAATTTCTAGTGACTGTTGTCCAGCATTATTTTCATGAAAATGCAATGATGAAACAAATCGCAGTTATTCTAACAATTCAATCTTAACCCTTTGACTCCTATGCCTTGTCCACCAGAATCTTCCACTGTCAGCACAGACAGCAAAGCAAAAATTTGACCCTTTTAATCCCTCAGGGATCCACCAGCTCCTATAGAAAGCTGGTGGATATGATGAGGGAGTGAAAGGGTTAAGTTTATGGACACGCCATGGGAGTGAAAAGGTTGATACCATTATGGTAGGCCTACTTGCATATGCACTTTCAAAGGGCATGAGGTCTGGTTATTGGGTTTTTATTTTCAGTGCCATTTAATTTCTCTCAACCCTGTCAAACCTGATCCAAGAAACTATGTTTCCTGGCCTGACTTCCGCTACATAAACAGATTTTTCCGCCACTGTCTACTCTACGTAAGCCAGAAGTTTGGCTCAGAATAAAGTCTGAAATTCTCAAAAACGCAGAAATATTATCTCAAGAGCGTTAAGATACTGAAAACTAAAATTTTCCGCTTAAAAAAGGGAAAAGTCACATGTGGTGTGAGTACAGTAAGCAAACAGGTATTACGGTGACTTACATTTTGTTTTTCTTTAAACATAGAGACTGCAAACGCAAAATGTACTTTAAGTGTCAAACTTCACATGAAATTGTGCAAAGATAAAACAAAATCATTGTCAAAAGTATATAAAATGACAAATACTGACTGTGTTTAGGTGCTCAAAAAAACAAAAGGCTACTGCTGATTCACATAACCTGTCATTTGAATTATTGCACATACCAATTCTTATTTGACTTCATAAGTGTACCTCACTTCTATGGACCAATGAACACCAGATTGAAAAAAATCTAATGCAATGCGTACAGTGAGGAAAAGTAGACATGAAATCAAAATGTAGGTTGCAGAGATATCCACAGGTAATTTCACATCTGATTGTTACCTTACAAAACTGGACAGCTATATCCATTGGTAAAACAAACCCTGCTTCATTTTTCAACCTTTGAACACGTAACATAATGATAATTCAGTACTGTACAAGTTAAAATGTAACAACAGAGCAGTCACACCCTTCCTCTATACTATACATGCGCACTTTACTTCTTCCTTTCGCTCTTCACTCTCGGTCTCACTCAGTCGGCCCTGGATTAGTATAGTACTGCACCACTCTCCAGCTACCACACAGTACTGTACCACATAACACCAATCAGTCATCTGAAAGCGTTTCTCCACTGTACGCCCAACTCTCTTCCACGACTACCTTCACTTTCTTCTCATACTCTCGCCGATTCTCCTGGTACATCTTTGCGGCCATGTTATGGCTGGGCTGTTGGGGTTAGGTTCGTCTAACAATGACTGGAACAAAGTTTTACGTACAAGCATTACAGATAGCTCCTAAACCAGGTGGGTTAATGGGAAGGGCAATATCATTTAGAAAGCTGAACCTTTATATTTTGAGACTGTCAAAATTTTGGTGAAAATTTTCAAGTTTTTTGGTCAAATTTACAGAATCTATCATGACTGGGTTTCTTTTCATTGTCACTACATTGCACACATGGTGCAGCACATATAGAATTATCCACTGTGACTGACTTATTTCCAAACAAAACTGGTGCCAGAAACCTTGAGGCATGAAAACTCCTCTTAAAAAAGCCATGTACATCTTGAAAGTAACTGTCCTCAAACTGTGACACAGCCAGTGCCACAAGAACTCTCACTTTCAGACATCCTGTCTTAACCCTTTGACTCCCGCACCCTGTCCAACAGCATCCTGCATTGTCAACCATTCTGGCAAAGCAAAAATCTAACCCTTTGACTCCCTCACCCTGTCCACCAGCTTCCCGCAGAAAGCTGGTGGGAAAGTGAGGATATCAAAAGATTGTTTTTCCAGTTGGTGGATAGGGTGCTGGAGTGAAAGGGTTAAAGACTGGCAAATAAAATATCTCAAGTGATGAACCAAGGCATGGATCAACGAATTCAAATGCCTTCAAACCCAGCAGGGGTATTTGCACTCACACATACGGTTGAAATAATACATTATAAAACATGACATTGAAAAATCAATAACTGTTATATCCCATGACAACTGCCTCAACAATTATCAATGAGCATCCCGCACTCTGCAACCAACCAACTCACAAATGAGCATCTCACACTCTGTACTATTAATACAAAGAAAAGGCAGCACTGACAGTGCTGCTGGAAAAGCTGGTTTGGACATAAACTCAAGGTGGTAAAATGCAGACATGATTTGTCCCTGAAGGATCCTATATGACGTCTGTCAAATAATTTCACAATTATCTGGGTATATGTACTGGAAAGAAATGTATAGCAAGACACTGTGCAACATATGCCTAAAAAAGACAGCTACTACATTGAACAAGGTGCTACCCAAGCCAGTAGGCTTCCATCTGGCAAGATTTGTGTGATTAGACACTACTAGTTCCACGCCCGTTATCAGCCAATAAGTGCTCCTTGTGCTCTGCCAGCCAAGATCCAAGCCATGTCATCAGCTTAAAAATGTTTAGAAAATATTTTCCTGTGAGGACTTGAGATAAGATCCAGAATGGAAGGACAGGAATTCTGAGCCCAATACTGCAGGTACATCCAGCCATACATTTTATCATAATATACCATACTATGGGCACAAATGCATAACTAATATACTGAAAAAGAAGCCTGTCGCCTCCTTGCTTTGAACAGTGGGCATGGGCCCAGAGGTACAGAAAATAGAATTCTGTTGCAACAAAGAAGATTCTGTGGGCCCAGAGGTACAGAAAATAGAATTCTGTTGCAACAAAGAAGATTCTGTGGGCCTAGAGGTACAGAAGATAGAATTCTGTTGCAACAAAGAAGATTCTGTGGGCCCAGAGGTACAGAGATAGAATTCGTTGAAACAAAGAAGATTCTGTGGGCCCAGAGGACAGAAGATAGAATCTGTTGCAACAAAGAAGATTCTGTGGGCCCAGAGGTACAGAAGATAGAATTCTGTTGCAACAAAGAAGATTCTGTTGCCACAAAGAAGACTCAGAAAGAACCATCTACACAAGTCATGCTGAGCTCTCCAAGTTAACGATTGATAAAGGGATTCTCTGGATGCCACTTCGCTGTTATGATACTCTGAAATGAACTTCTTATGCAGGCTAAAGCTCCTGCGAGCATTTCCTATCTTAGCAATATGAAGTCATACCAACCTACCGACCAACCCAGCACACAGAGTTGATTTTTGCATATATGACCGTTTTTTTGTCTCACCCTAAAGGCAATCAAAGTCTGTCTTTGTAGAGCTGAAAAGAGAATCTAGTAGAAATACAGGTGAATAATCTGTCAGAGGGAATATATTTTGAAAAGGAGATACGTGAGACAGAGAGGTTAACCTGACATCCATTCACGTCAGATGGTGGCCTAAAAATGAATGGCATAGGTTAGGTTCAGGCTGCTGATTAAGGGCATGAGGCCTAAAAGCGTCTAACCACAGAAATCTGATCAAAAAGAGAAACCCTGCCGCCTATGGTAGCACTTAGTCCAATGCAGTATATACATGAAGCTAAAACTCAAACAAGCACTTATAGCACTGGACTTGCTTAAATACTTTTTATACAGTCTTTATAGCAAATATCAAATATTTGCTGATGAAATATTTCTGTAGCTGTGTTTGATTTTTTCCCCTTTTTTCATAAGTGGTGAGATGTCCAAAACCAAGCCTGCTGGATACAGCCTAATTCCTCTTGTAATGCAACCAAAATCAACGCAAAACAAGAGCACATCATTCTCTGTTAAAACGTCTGTCAAAATCAAAGAAAACATGTCTCTCATAACAGGTTCCATTTGCCATTTATTTTAGGTGCCTGTATCTATTTGCGATTGTATATTCGGTAGTCACAATAAAATAACAGGAACAATCCAGTTTTACACTGGTGACAAAACAGCAATTGTTTCCACATCTAAAATATTCTGAATCTCTTAATCTAAAAAAGAAAAAAACTTTCAAAAAACATTCTCTCTCCACAAAGTCACATTTAACACAATTATGGAATACACAGTTGCTGGTTATGTTGTTCAAATGAATGAACGAACGAATGAACGAACGAACAATTCAGTAAAGTGATGAAACCAAACACAAGATTAAAAAAGCCCTATAAAACTATTGACAGCCCAGTCACCCTTCCACAAAACTACATACCCTTCAAAAAAGACCTGGTAACCTTTTGAAAACTCATCACACACATTACAGTGATAACCTTGCAAAAAGGACAAGTACCTGGATGAAAAGTACAGAAAATACAACACAGTACACAAAGAACAACTATGACACAAGGCAAGGACAATCAAAGAAGTGAACCACTCAGGAGAATCGACATTACAGTGGGAAAAAATTTGTGTGTAGATCCCAGATCAAAGTGGGTATAAAACTGTGGAGAAAAAGTCCACTTTTTGCCTCGAAAAACACATGTCAGAAATATGTGCTAAGGTTTGAAAAATTGCAGGTCAAAAATATGTGCTAAGACTTTGTCAGCCAGCACCAGTCCTGCGTAAGAAAAGTCAGTGACCTTTCAGCTAGCGATCTGGACAGATTAATCTATGCACACCATTATAATTTGAATATGTGTAGATAGGCATGAACATACACAAGTGCTCTTGTGCTAGGATGCAGATTTCCCTTCCTCCTCTTCTTTGACACCACCGTCCTCATCATCATTCCAGCTTTCTTGCACAATGGCTGCCACTTTTTTCTCATACTCTCGTCGGTTTTCTCGATACAACTGTGCAGCTTCATTGTTGGCAGGGCTATTTGGGTTGGGATCGTGTAGCAAAGACTATAAAATATAAACAGACAATACAAATGGTCACTTTCCGATTAAACAGTCACTTTCCGATTAGATCAAAAATGAAAGAAAAATGAAAATTGTTTTCAAAAATCCATGTTTAGCTATATGCACTGACCATTCCTAACAAAATTTCCAAACGCTATCCTAGTTGGCTGTTCTCTATTTTGGCCAGAATAGTAGCAAAGAAGTTCAAAACCATGTTGAACATTTTTTTTTTCTTATAATGAGTTCAGTGGATGAGAAAGGTAATCAATCGTGTGTTTCTTTTTTTTTTTTTTTTTTTACTTTTAAAAGAGTTCAATGGATGAGAAGGTTAATCCATCATTAATGGCAAGAAAAAGGGGGATGGATGATTTTGTATCGGCCTGGTTTTTGCCGTGTTGACATGGCACATGTTAGAAACCGTTCAAGAAGCAAAAATGGCAGTCATGATTGAAACACTACTGTTTTTCTGAAAACAAATTTCATCACTGTCATTTGAATTGTTCATGATCGAAGAAAAGCAAGTCCGCAGATAAAATATCGGCCCAGTTTCTTCATTGTTGACGTAGAGCATATCCTGAAACCAGTCTGAGAATAAAAAACTGGAGATCATGATCAAAAAGGTACCATTTGCACATGAAAATTATCATTATCATTCAGATAGGCCATGATTGGAGAAAACACAACAGTAGATAGAATACCTGTGACCAAAACAAATCACAGGAGTGGATCAACAGAAATAGCCGAGACAACATAAAAAAACCTAAAACATAGAAGCTTACACATCTGCACAGGTCAAAGAGTGTGCCCAGAAATGAACTACAGCAGTTTAACACAAAGCCTCATTCAGCCAGAAAGGCAATGACTGATTGTACCAGAACAAGGCCCAAGGACATCATTCAACCAAAATTCTGGCCAAGACAGAGAACTCAACTAGCTAGAATAGCATTTGTTAGAAACAGTAACACAACTGTGCATGAAGCTTAACTGTTCTGTTTCTAATTTCTGCATTTATAAACAATCTACACACAAACCTTCAGCAAAGCACAGTTTCAGCTTCTCAAGGTGGCACCTCCTTGCTCAGATTATAAATCATAATCCACATGCACAGATGCCATGTGATAAAAATATCCAAAATAAAAACAGTATAGGTCCTACATTGGCACACATGCCCTATGTGCCGGCAAGGTCTTGGCACAGCACGAACAGGTCTTAATTACTAAACAAATATTACAGACGATGAATTATAACAAAACACTTAAAAGTAAAGTCAGTGTGACACTGTCACAATGGTAATCTTCTAAAATTGTGGAACCTGCTATGAGTAAACATTTCTTAATGAATTTATGAATAATTTTTTCAAAGAGCTGTGTTATCACTTTCATACACAACACCATTATCCACCCCCACAAACATCTTTGCTCTTACTTTTCTTCCCATTTCTATGAAGGAAACTAAAGCACAAACCGTGCAATATAGTTTAATATCATAACAACAATACTGGTATTAACAAAAGCAAATGCTCAAACTCACTTTCATTAATCTGACATGTTTAAATGTATCATTAAATAGCAAGTTAATTGTTCAGCACACACACACACACACACACACACACACACACACACACACACACACACACACACACACACCACCACGCACGCACGCACGCACGCACGCACCACCACGCACGCACGCACACGCACGCACGCACGCACGAGCGCGCGCACAAATTACGATATGTTTTGATCAGACTACAGTTATGAAATTTCTCTCAAGTTTGCCACAATGCTGAAACAACTAACACCCGCTACATAATTTCCATTTTACAGAGATATTCTCTTTTTTCAAAATTCCAATTTATGATATTGGTGGCTACTTTTAATCAAATCCATTTCTTAGCAATGCTTTGTACACTATTTCAATCGTATGCTTATTTTTCTAGCAACTGTATAAATGGTAACTCAGACCCTATTACAGTAACCAAAACTCCAAATGAATTACAGTTTTCTGAACTGTTAGTGTTACAATCACTCAATGTCTCAACAAAAATATCTACAAACACAACACCAAATAATCTTATCCATATCTCCTTCTCAGGGCTGTTAGTGGTAAAATCTGTTTTTCCCTGAAAATTGGCCGGGGTCCAGGGGCCGCCCAGGCCCCGGTGGGGTCCAGGGGCAATGCCTGGTGGGGGGTGCAGGGGGGCGAAGCCCCTTCCGAAAATTGAAAATATGACATTTTGAAGCCAATCAGAGGGCCTATCCTGGCAGCAAACTGGGTAATTTTTAGTTCACAAAAAATTAACAAATCAATGGATCAATTTGTGTTTAGAGTAACTTTCTGAAACCACATGACATATATAGCACTTGGTTAAGGATAACTCGTGGCCAACTTCGGTAGGAGTTGTTTCCCTTGAACTAAGACCATCCTTTCGTCTGCTCTGCTCTGCCGTCGATCGCGGTTCTTGGTTTTTTTTTGGTTTTTTTTTTTTGTTTTTTTTTTGCTTTTTTTTTTCTTTCGCGGAAGCACTTTGACTTTCCCTGAAATGGGATCACTGTATTCGCGGATTTCCGCGAAATTCGCTGAACTCTAACAGCCCTGCTTCTTCTACTCGCTTCTATTACTTGTTTTTATTTTCTGGCAGCCATTTTTTCACCTTCTGGTATTTTCTTTTTATTTATTAACCCCTTCACTAATTTTTTTGCTGCAATGTATGCTGAAGAAAAATTCCAGACAAAAACTTAAAAATTACACCCACAATTTTTGGTCACTCTTCTCCAAAATTATACAAGTATACATAAAAAGATGGAAAGACTGAAAGAATGTGGAAAAAGGTTCGTTGAAGGACCAGCAAACAAGGCACCAGAAATTTCACTCAAATATAAAATATAGAGCCTCCACACCTACTGCACAAAGCCGAAGTGATAAAGAAGCTGAGAAAAGGAAAATCACCAGCACTTGACAATATTCCAGCAGAAATCATGAAAACAAGTGGTAATAACAGACTGAAACTAATGCACATGTCAACACTAAAGGGTAAGGAATATGTGTCAATGGCTAATTGACTGGAAACAGCAACAATTAGTTATGCTACATATGGCTGTGACCCAAAAGAATGCAGCACTACAGAACCATAGCCCTCATAAGCCACACTAGCTAAAATCCAACTTTACATTATACTCAACAGAATAAATGCCAAAGTGGAGACAGAGCTGGCTGAGAAGCAGGCAATTTTAGACAGGGCACAGGTACTGGTGACAAATTATGTGCCATTCACCACATAGAAACTGCTAGAAATCAATGAAGCTTACATCATCTTCACTGACAACAGTAAAGCATTTGACCATGTAAATATGAGAAATCTCTTCCTCACTCACAAAAATAGGGTGTTTCTACAATATCTAGTTGCTCTTGTCCAATCTTCATACACAAATTAGACAGCTCAAATTCAAAGGAATCAGGAACATACAGAATCATTCAAAATTCACGGAGATGTACGACAGGGGTGCCTTCTTTCTCCTCACCCTTTCAACATATATACTAATACACCAAACAAATAATAAGAGAAGCAAACAACAGTAAATTTGGCATGAAAATTGGAGGATGGAAATATCAAATCTGCAATGTCCAGATGATACAGCGCCAATTGGAACAAATCACCATGAAGCAAAAATCCTCCTTGACAAGACCAGCTCTACAAGAGTCGAACAAAGCCTAAAACTGAATACTAACAATGAAACAAAGATGAAGCACATGCCCGAAGGCACCATGGAACTAATTAAAGAGAAAGTGAAAAACTGGAACAAATACATCAATGAAAACACGCAGGTTAAATGAAATCAGACAATGGTGACTGTGCAACCGACACAAACACAAGGATAGCCATGGCGAAGAAAAGAATGGAGAACGTAGTGAATACCTACAAAGGTATATCGACCGGAAAATTAAAGATGAAACTAATCCGCTGTCTAGTATGGACAGTTTATGATGTACAGGGAAGAGGGATGGACTCTAAGAAAAAGTGGCACTAAAAAGATCAATGCCGCTGAAATGTGGTTTTACAGAATATTGTTGAGGATCATCTGGAGAAACAAAATAATGAATAAAAGTACCTTGGTGAGAAATAACAAAGCTATACAAATTCTGGTACTTTTATGTCCTCATTCTTTATATTAATTCTATCATCTTCAGACAACAAAAATACTCAAAGGAACTTGGCCATACTTTTATGTTTAAAAAAATGAGAATTAGCTAGCAGTTTATCAGTTGTAAGTGTTTTACGTACTGAAAGAATAAACAGTTTGTTGTTGTTATTCATGTATACTGTTTAAGCTATGTTCATTGAATTGCTAGGCCTACGGGCACAGAATTAAACCACTGGGTCTCTCTCTCTTCTCTCTCCTTCTCTCTCTCTCTCTCTCTCACACACACACACACAACACACACACACACACACACACACACACACACACACACACACACACACACACACACACACAAAAAGGGTACAGAAAGACAAAAACTGGGCCAGAATACAACCTGCTCCTTTCAGTCATCACCCCACAATCCTCCCCAAACACACAAAAGTGATACACCAGACACTATGCTTGCCGTACTCAGAAAAGTCGTGGGTAGTTAAGATAAATCTTAAAAATTAGTAGTTACATTTATGCATTGCTAAATGAAACACTATCACTACTTTATCAGATGCACGACCTACATCAACAAAGCACTGGTGATCATGAGATCATGATGTGCACTGTGAATCAACAGCCAGCCAGCTGGCAAGTTAAGATGGAGTGGTTTTTTGTTATTCTTTTATTGTTTATGTGTTCACGCAACAAATGAAGCATGGGGTTCATTTGGACCTGTCCTCCATTTTTCTGTTAATCAAATAACATGCTGACTAAACAATAACTACCAGCTGTATAATCTGCCAAATTATAAGTTCTCAATTGGATCTAGTTTCAACCGATCAGGTCTTGTATTCATGAACGACTGAAGAAGCAGTTTATATCATTATAAATAGCTCAATATTTATTACTTCTACCCACACTTAGTGTCCAAGTATTTCATGAATTATTATGTACCTTATTCATTTACATATTCTTAATAGCTTTTTTAATGCAACTTACCTGAATTGATGTGAGAATTGCTGAAACATCGTAAGTTGGACTCCATCTGTTTTGTAGGATGTCCAGACATATACTGCCGTCAGCATAAACTGCACATGGTAAAAAGCAGAACAAACCAGTTGAGAAATCTCCTTTGCATTAGGACAAACATGATTATTTATCACAAACTGACAAGATCATTTAAACTCTTTCGCCACCACTGGCAACTTAACCCTTTGACTCCCGCATCCTGCCCACCAGCATCCTGTATTGTCAACCATGCTAGCAAAGCAAAAACTGAAACCTTTGACTCCCTCACCTTGTTCACCAGCTTCCTGCAGGAAGCTGGTGGACAGGGTGAGCAAGTCAAAGGGTTAAGTTTTTGCAGTTGATGGATAGAGTATGGGAGTCAAAAGGTTAATTATGAACATCATTCAACGCCACAAGCATCTCTGGTCAACACTGAAACTCACGTTAAAAACACAATTATTCACACCCTTTCACTCCAACAGCAAACTTTCTCACATTTTTGACATACAGTCCTTCACCCTTTTACACAGTCTGGGGTGGAATAACTCGTCGTGTTATTCTGACATGAACTGAATGATTGCTCGGCCAACTATTGACATAAGCAATGATTAAAAATGGCTCACTGAGACTGATAAAAATCCACAGTGCAAAAATACAAACCATTCTGCGGTTCATTTTTAACAATCTTGACAGTGGAAGATCCTACTGGAAGTGACAATGATGACTCTTCTGATGAACAGTAGAGTCGATCTCAAGAAACTGAACAGATGACGCCAACTGACCAATGTACAAACTGAGCTTGATAACTTTTCTTTTTTTTCTTTTATTTAATTTTTATCACTGTAGTTCCATTCATTTCCATTCCAAAATATCGATTTACCTTATCCGAGTAATCATTCATTTAAATATGAAGTCAATATGTTGTGTAGTTTATGAGATACAAGTCTTTCTATAGAGATCAACAAAGAAATCAACATCAGCACTGAAAAATACCTAGCCGTCCATGAAGAGTGTTTATAACTGGTACCGAATACATGCACAAACACGCTTATGAGCGCACACGCACACACACATCCTTAGAAACTCACCCTTTCATCAAAACATAACAACATGAGAAAACATTATTATTACACGATTAGCAATCATTTCATAAGTCACTTCCTTCTTCATGTAAGTGCAAGTTCCACCCTCCCTTACCAACAGTCAGAAAATCAGATCAGAGAATTTCTGCCAACTTTTGACACATTTCTAATCTCAAAAACACAGCGATGGTTTATGAATTATGAAGCCTATGCATATGAAATGGCAATCAGACCACATATTTTCTTATCTCGATTTTTGTGATAAGTAGCAGTTTTCTCTATATTTCTCTATATTTCACTATTTACTCATTTATTTAATCCTTTGACTCCCACACCCCTCGACCACCTGCAAAAATTTAACCCTTTGACTGCCTCACCTTATCCACCAGCTTCCTAGACTGCCTCACCTTATCCACCAGCTTCCTAGGGAAGCTGGTGGATAAGGTGAGGCAGTCAAAGGGTTAAGTTTTTGTTTTACTAGCGTGATTGACAATGAATCATAAGACTCTTCTGGCTAGACATAATCTCCAACCAACAACAGTTTCTTCAACCAACAACTTCTCACCCGATGCGATCAAGACAGTACAGATACCATGATCAGATAGCAACACTCTGCCATCATGCTGACGATCAGTTTAACATGTGCATAACAAGCAGTTTACAAATAAACATTAAGTTCATTCTTTCATCTGTGTGAATGTTTTGGAGTGTTACTCAATTCTTTTGTTGAATCAAGACTATCAAACTATTTTTTATCATGATATAGAAACAAGACAAACAGATACTAATGACATTTATAAGGTGCCAAATCTTGATACAACACACTCTAACCAAAGCGTGCTCTCTCATCCTTCATGAAAGCAATCACCTAACGACAATCAAATCTGCAGGGCACAGAGCACATGCAAACCAGGATGGAGAGGACAGGAGGAAAGTGGGGCAAAAAAGTGGGCACGCAGAGGGGGAAATCACTGCTAGACAAAAAGATATGTCTTCAAGCCAGACTTAAAGGAACACAGAATATGTGATTGTTGAATAGATGGCGGAAGATCACTCCAGTTGTATGGACTAGATACAGAAAGAGAGCGGCGACCAACTGTGGCACAGCTGTATCAAAGAATCTCAAAACAACTAGTATCAGAAGCAGTACAGAGAGATCAGGCAGGGATATACATTTGGAGTGGTCACGAAAATAAACAGGAACATTACCATTGATACACTTCTAGCATAATGTATTGACTTTGTATGAAATTCTTTGAGAAATGGGTAGCCAGAGAAGAAAGTGAAGCAACAGAGTGACATGATCATGCGTCTTTTACAAAGGGTAAGATGGCCCCAGAATTCTGAATATGCGGGAGGCATGCTCAGCACAAGAAGCAGGCAAACCAGCAAGGAGAGTTACAATAATACATGTGAGACAAGATAAGAGACATAGCAAGTTTATACGGTGCTGAAGTCAAAAGATGTTGGCAAATAGAACTAAAATGTTGCAGTTGACAGTAACAAGACTGCCAGGTTTGGGTAATGAATTTCTGCAGAATTGATCAAGAAGAACACCAAAGTCCTGGACCGAATCAGAAAGTACTACGGATCCCATATAATGATACAGAGATCAAGACAATTTCTCTTGCATGTCTTTAACCAGCACATAAGTCTCAAACTAAAATGGTTTAGACCACAAAGCCACAAAAAAATGTCTGCAACAGTCCAAATTTAACCAAGCGAAGAAAACATCATTGCATGCTGACAAACTGAGAGTGAAAATCCAGTAACTGCTGAAAATCAAGTCAGTTCTTGTAACAATGGGAAAGTGAAAATACAGTAACTGCTGAAAATCAAGTCAATTTTTGTAACAATGGGAAAGTGAAAATACAGTAACTGCTGAAAATCAAGTCAGTCTTTGTAACAAATTTTATTATGGAGCTTAGCACTTACCATTTGGGTGGAACATTTTAGAGATAAAGCGGACTGAAGGTGGTTTGTTGGGGTACTCTTCTGTGAACTCTATTGTTAATTTAAAAGTGCCATCTTCGAAAGGTGTGTCATGGGGCCTGCAACAAATAAACAAGAGTGTCTGCAATGGAAAGAAAATGCAAACAAATCAGTTACACTGTGAAATATGTGCATGTTTATTAGTTTACTTTTTTTTTTTTTCAATTTGTTCCAAAAATAATGAGAGAGAAAAGTAAAAAAAAAAAAAAAAATCTCTTTCTACCACAAAATAACTAGCAGTCATTTCCATTCAAGTTTGGGGGTTCAATTGTTTTCTTGGGAACAGATATCATCATATAGTGATATACCTATCACTCATAATATAATTTCATACCCCAAACTTTATAACTATCCATCTGAATAAAAATCCAGTAAATCATGCTGATAAAACACTGATAACATTAGTCATTACTTTCAGCTTTTCTTTATATCACATATGATATTGAAAATCATTAAACTTACACTTATGTATAATATTACACACACACACACACACACACACACACACACACACACACACACACACACACACACACACACACACACACACATTACACACACATCCCAGAAAACCATCAAAACCTAAAGGCTAAAAACTGCTCTTCTTTGAACCAAACAGCAGATCAATAATGAAATGCTTTCAAATGATTCCAAATCCAATTCAGAATTTCATTAGTCCAACAAGTCAGAATCTGTGCGTTGTGTACAAAACATTATGTCTGTGACAGACTAAGTAAGAATGACAATTAAAATTTAAAGACACTGTACCCAAATATAACTGCATTCCAGAGCATGATGTTGTTGTCTGAAGGAGCTCCACTGACACCTGCAGGAGGGTCTTCCTGAAGTCTGCAACACATGTTGTGTAAATATCATGTTGCACATGTAGATACATATGCACCATTCACACACCTCTGCTATACATAAACAGAATTAGTGAAGTCCACTGTCCACAACTTTACTGTTTGTCCTTTGGATTTTAGAGTTTTTGTCAGGATGGATTCATTACACTCCCGACAACTCCATATGCCCTCCACCCAAATCTGCAAGCAATTATATGGCTGACCTCTGAGCAAGTGAGAAACCCTATGTGCTGGCAAAGTCTTGAAATGAAGATGGGGTGAGGTGTAGGTGAGGCATCTATAAAGACTAAGCCGACACCACCAGAATGATGGAAATGTTAAGACGAGCAGCAAACAGACCCACAAGTTGCAGGCTGGAACTGAACTCTAGATACCTGATCTTGAGTTCTAAGCTTGATTAATAAAATAACCACTTTATTGAAATAACCAACCAGCCCATGATTTATCATTACAGAAACAATTCCACTTATTCAACATCACATATATACAGCCATAATCATGATGTATTGTTGTATACAAGAGCATGTGCACGCACACATGCACTTTTCACATTATACTTTATTTACATACATACAGTGTTTGTGCATGTACACACATGTAATGATACTAATAATCAATACATTCCAGTACATACAATTTGAGAACAAGAAGTGGGAGGCTATAGCAGTCGGATCAAGTAATAATAATATATAATAATTACAATATTTATATAGCGCAAAATCTTGATAAAATCAAATCTAAGCGCTGAAACAGACACACACGCACGCACGCACGTGCACGCACGCACGCACGCACGCACACACACACACACACACACACACACACACACGCATGGCTATAAATGGGGAGAAAGAATAAAAGCAATGGAAAATTATAGACAGCATATTATATACAATTATATATTACAATGTGATTCCCCTCCGAGTGGAGACAGGCTGCAGAGGGGGTTGAGTGAGGTCAGGATTTTATGCAGAGGAGAAAAGATGAGTTTTGAGAGCGGACTTGAAGGAGACAAAAGTAGGTTGCTGACGGACTGAGACAGGAAGTTTGTTCCAGGAGAGTGGACCAGAAACAGAGAAGGCTCGTGGACCATAGGTATTGAGCTTAGTGCGTGGAAAGCGAAAAGTCAGAGGATCAGAGGCAGAGCGGAGGGTACGTGAGGGAACAGATCTCAAGTAGGCTTGACAGGTAATCGGGGGCTGCGTTATTGAGGCTTTTGTAGCACATGGTGTCTAGTTGTACTGTATGCGCTTTGATACAGGGAGCCAGTGAAGTTGTGCCAGGAGTTCATACAACAAACAACCCTAACAATAACAATGCCTAGAAAATGCTTTTCTTAGTCAACATATCGATTTGCGTCAGTGCTTTAAACCATGCACTATCAAAATGGCACATATCGAAAACATGGGTTTCTTCTAAGTTACTCCTAACAGCAGTAAGCCTATGATTAGTTCCCCAGAACTATTAGTAGCATTACTGTCATTAGGTTCAAGCAATGAGAAAATAATTCTAGGCAACGAGGGGGATATCAAATAATTCTAGGCAATGAGAGGAATATTAAGTTTTCCAGATCTCTTCCAGTCTTTGCTTTGTTTACTGTACATGAATGAATCATTCTTGTGAACAACACCAAAGAATTGCTACAATATATTTCAAGGCATTATTACTAATATTAGGCTTATTTGTTGGTCAAACTCTTGTTTTCTGTAAAAACTATTGCAGGCATTCTGGTGGGAAAGTTGGCCTACCAATGCACTTAATGTCATGCTCTTAAGCCTAATACAGACGAGTACAGTACACAAATGCCTTTACAGAAGCAAACTCACATACATTACCCTTATGGATGATCTTTGTATGACTCATTAATTTGCCACCGATTCTTTGAATAATGAAGAAAAGGTAGGGCAATCGAAAAAAATAATCTAGGCATATCATGAATAATGAGGAAAACTAATCTGTTAATAAGTTCACACTGAGCCGCAGAGCGATCGTTCAGTTCGTACACTTGTTAATCATGTACTATATGATGTAGTCCTATTAATTCGTAACAGTAGTTGTTTTTGGAATGTGTCTTTATTAGGCCTATCAGCTGTACTAGTTCATCGCTATTTGATCTGTGTATGACTCATTAATTGAGCACTAATTTTTTTTAATAATGACCAAAGGTAGGGCAACTGAAAAAAATCTAGGAAAACTTATCTGTTAAAATGTTCACACTGAGTGAGTCGTTCACTTCATTTCGTAGGCCTAAACTTGTTAATCGCGTATTAATTCCTAGTAACCAAGAAGAAGACCCTGGATTAAAGGTTGGAGGGAAAATGATAAACAACATTTGGTACGCAGATGACACTGTGCTAATTGCAGAAAATAAAAGGGACCTACAAAACCTTGTGAATATACTAGAAATAGAAAGCAAAGGTAAGGGTTGGAACTAAACAGCAGAAAGAATGAAGTCATGGTGATCAGTAAAAAACATGAAATCCCCTCCTGCAAAATAACAGCAAATGGCACAACCTTGACACAGGTTAATAAGTTCAAATACCTGGGAACGGTCATTTCATCAGACAGCAGATGCACATCGGAAATAGCTGGCAGAATCAGCCAAGCCAAAACAGCATTCAAGAAGATGACAAGCATTCTTACCAACAAATGCCTATCAATTAACATCAGAAAGAGAGTCCTTGAATGTTATATAGAACCAATACTGTTGTATGGATGCGAGGCGTGGACAGTCAGCAAGCAAAGCCAGAGCAGGATCGAGGCAGCCGAGATGTGGTTTCTCAGAAGAAAGTTCCATGGACAGCAAAGAAAACAAACGAGACAGTCTTGATGGAGGCAGACACAAGTAGATCACTCATAAGGAAGATTAGGAAAAGACAAGCAACATTTATAGGCCATTTTATGAGGAAGGGGGTTTTGGAGCACCTGGTCACAACAGGGAAGCAGGAGGGAAAGAGAGCACCAGTGACCAGGTAGACCCAGGGAGAGAATGCTGAACGGACTTGCAGAGTGGCTGGGGATGAGGAGGGTGGGGGAGATGCTGGGGGCAACGAGAAATAGAGATGGTTAGAAGTCCATGGTCGCCAACGCCATGCGGCAGGGCACCTGATGATGATGAATAGTACTTAGTAGTACTAGTAACTGTTGCTTATGCGACGTGTGTACTTATCTACCAGACCCAGTAGTCTATTACAGTATTACTAGTATTAGGACTATCGGCTGTACTAGTACATCGCTATTTGAAGTAGGCCTTTTTTTTTTTTTTTTCTAGCCAGTGATCAGTGACGACTACAGTATGAACTAGACTAAGTTGAATAACTTCGACTGTTACGCTACTTTGCTAGCAGTTGAGTTGGTTTCAATTTGAATGTCTTGACAGACTCATGATGAGACTGCTAATGACCCACGAGCGACTATGTTCATTACCAGTAATATGTGAGACAATGAAAAAGAACAGATCAGAGAAACCTCAACTATTTCATACACCACTTGATAAGCCTAGACTAAGGCTAAATATTTCAACGCCATATCAAAATCAAAATACGGATCAATGGCAATGCGACAGCCATTTTGGTAGCGGTCGAATGCGACAATGTTTTAGCATACATCAAGCAAAAGATGCAGTCTAGCACTGCGAGAAACAACCGAGTTGCACTATAACCTTTTGAAATCTCTCATCAAACGTCGACGAGCTGGAGTAGTCATTGTCTTGCGTGCGTCTAAGCTCCTGCCGCCCCAAAAATTGGCAACCTCCTTCGACTCGATTTGGTCGGCTGTCAGTATTCACATCCGGGTGACTCGAGAGGTTCTGACGTCACCAAGCATTAGATGGTTTCTAAAATTAGTTGGGGGTTCTCCCGGTACCTCTGTCAATTCATTTTCACTTTCAGTTTCTCAAGTTAATGTGTCCGCGCTCGCACTGAATTCCATATGTACCAAAAACACTACCAGACGCAGACTGCAACAGTGACCATAATCCTATAACGGGAAGACTTAGGCTAAAACTAAAGAAAAGAAAGCACACCAGAAGTAACATCAAACTAAATCTTGGACTCTTAAAAGAAAAAAAAGACAGATCAAGCGACCCGTAAAAAAATTAATGTACATGTTCAAAACAAATTCAGTGCTCTGGAGGACGTTGGTGACAGTGAGGAACAATGGACAAAGTGGAGAAACTCGATAAATGAAGCTTGAGAAGAAATCCCTAGAACTGAAAGAAAAGCAAAAACAAAAACAAAACAAAAAAACAAAAAACAAAAAACAAAAACAAAACTGGATGACAAAAGAAATTCTAGGCTTCATGGAAGAACGGAGGAAGGCAAAGGGAAAAGAGGAAGAATATAAGAGGATAAACAGGGAAATCAGGAATAGCTGCAATGAAGCTAAGGAAGCTTGGCTGGAAACAAAATGCAAAGAAATAGAAGACTGACACAAAACAGATCCTCAAAGTATGTACAGAAACATTGAAGAAATTGTCCACAGAAAAAAGACAAACACATCAACTGGATGCTTAAAACTGAAAGATGGTCCGCTTATCATGGAAAAAGACAAAATATTAGAGAGATGGAGAAAGTACATTAAAGACCTTTTTAACAATGACAGAAATGAAGAACACATTATAAGAAAGAATGTTGAAAGACCACTCATAATGAAAAATGAAGTTAGAGCAGCATTGATAAAGATGAAGCCGGAAAAAGCCCCAGGACCAGACAATATTACTACAGAAATAATTGAGGCTCTAGAAGAATTCGGTATTGAAAAAATAACAGTCCTCCTAAATGAAATTTATGACTCTGGAAAAATCCCCAAAGATATGTCAAAATCAATTTTTATTGCACTTCCAAAGAAAACAGGGGCTATAGAATGTGAACTCCATGGTACAGTCAAGTTGATGAGTCATGTTAACAAAAATCCTATTAAGAATAATCATAATGAGGACAAGGAATACAATCAAAAGAGAAATAGCAGAAGAACAATGTGGATTTGTCGAAGGAAAGGAACTGTTAATGCCATATACATCCTAAGAACTATCATAGAGAGGTCAGTCGAGTTGAAGAAAGATTTATTTTCATGTTTTGTTGATTATACCGAGGCTTTTGATTGGATAAGACACGAAGGATGATCAACCAACTAAAAAATCTCAATATTGATGGAAAAGATCTAAGAATAATCAGAAATGTATATTGGGAACAAACAGCAGCAATGAGAATAGAAAACGATATAAGCTCTTTCCAAAATATCGAAAGGGGGTCAGGTAGGGTTGTGTTCTGTCACCATATTTGTTTTTACTTTACAGCGAAACCATCATGAGAAATCTAGAAGAATGCCCTGGGATAAAGGCTGGAGGAAAAATGATAAACAACATTCGTTATGCTGATGGCACCATGCTAATTGAGAGAAAAAGAAAATCACCTAGAAAACCTTGTGAATATAATAGAACTAGCTTGAATTTGCAGTCCAACATTTAATATCGTAAGTCTGGTTGCTGAGGTGACCGGAAGCATCTGGAGACCAGTATCATCATCATCATCATCATCATCATCATCATCATCATCATCATCGCCATTATCATCATGTGATCTGCCATCATGGCATTGGCGATCATGCCCCTCCATACGAATCTATCCCTTGTCGTTGCAAGTACATCTCCCATCCTCTCTGTCCTCAGCCACCCTGCAAGTTCGTCCAGTGTTTTCTCCCTGGGTCTGCCTGGTGTTCTGTTTCCCTCCAGCTTTCCTGTTGTGACCAGATGTTCCAATCCCCCTTTCCTCATAAAATGCTGTATAAATGATTGCTTGTCTTTCCTAATATTCTTTATTAATGATCTTCATGCGTCTGCCTCCTTCAAAACTGTCTCGTTTGCTTTCTTTGCTGTCCATGGAACTCTCAACATTCTTCTTAGAAACCATATTTCATTTGCCTCAATTTTGTTCTGACTTTGCTGACTGTCCACGCCTTCTATGATTTTGAGTGTTTTTCTAGAATTAGGGGGCTGTTTATGCGGATTTACCTTTCTATACAGAAATCACACACAACATTAAGGAAGGAGAGAGAAGAGCAGAAGTGCACTCAGCACACTAGCGATAACTTTCAAAAGCCGTCTGCACATAGCATTATAAGTCACTATAATTTCTTTAATTAAGCATGCTGAACTTAAAGCATAATCTTCATCATCATTGTTATTTGCCTAAGTCCTAAAACAACCCTGCTTCCTTGCCTATCAGCCCTAAAACTCTGCAGTGGAATAAGTAAATATATCAACGTACCTTCACTACATGTTTCTGGCAAAGGCTCTGCACCTCTGCCAAATTGAGTGGTCTGTGTCCTAGTATGACTTGACTCTCTGACCGTTCTGTCTCTCTGTGTCTGTATTGTCCGTCTATAGCCCCCTTTTCATTTATAGAGGGTGGATCAGGACATGCTGAGGTTCTGACTTAACCATTTGACTCCCGCACCCTATCCACCAGCTGCAAAAAACTTAACCCTTTGTTTCCCTCACCCTTTCCACCAGCTTCCTGAGGGAATTAAAGGGTTACGTTTTTGCTTTGCTACCATGGTTGGCAATACGGGTTCGGGATTTCTACCTGTGAGCGCTATGAAAGAAAAGTTAACGTGAACATACACAGGCCAGAACCTGTCCACTGGGACAATAGACCTCTCACTTTCACTGGAGCGATCCTTGAAAATATCCTAATAGAGTTGAATGTACATCTGGCTTTACTGTTCAAGCGTCTGTTTACAGTCTAACATAAGTGTGATTGGCTGTGCTGCTAGATGTTGGTTAATCCCAAGCCTTCAGTCGACAGGCTAGTTTGTCTGGCTTTCCAGACATTGTCAACATCCTGTTTCAGACTGAAGTACAGGAATGGGTCTGTTTCCACCTGAGGGGTTTCTGTGATAGTGCTATGAGTGTTGGTGATCATTATCTTAGTCTTCTTGGCATTGATCGTCATCCCATCAATCTTGGCATTGATCGTCATCCCATCAGCTGTTGTAGTGTCCTCAAGGCATTGCACCAGGTTGGCCCCAGAGAGAGAGAGAGAGACAGAGACAGAGACAGAGACAGAGACAGAGACAAAGACAGAGACAGACAGAGACAAAGACAAAGACAGAGACAGACAGAGACAGACACACACATAGAGTAAAAGAGAGAAAGAGAGCGACATAGAGATAGAAGGACAGAGAGAGAAAGAGAGAGAGACAGAGAGAGACAGAAGGATAAAGAGATACACACAGAGATTTATACATTCTTTTAACTCTTTGACTCCCGCACCCTATCCACCAATTCCAAAAAACTTAACCCTTTGACTCCCTCACCTTATCGGCCAGCTTCCAACAGGAAGCTGGCGGATAGGTGAGGGAATCAAAGGGTTGATAGGGCGAGGGAATCAAAGGTTTGAGTTTTTGCTTTGCTAGCATGGCTGACAATGCAGGATGCTGGTGAATAGGTGCGGGAGCCAAAAGATTAATATTATTGGAATTGTGTTAACTACCAGTCGAAGTGGCACAATGGTGATCACAACACAATAACGACTGGATGGTTTTGGTTTCGAATCCCATCAGTCCCATTAAAAAAAAATGACTTGTAACAGTTTTTGGCCCCAAGCGGTTCCTCCACAGAGCTGAGCATGCCCTAAGCTCATTGGAAACAGGATCACATAGTCAAGTCTCATCTACTCCACGTATGCATAACTGAGCGTGTTGCTCAAATATTCTGACCAACACTATATATTAACCAAAGGACATAACTCTTGAGAGTCACGTAGGAATTATCTCCCATGTTGTAGAACTTCTCAGATCTAACACAGTTTGCGCTACCCATTCAGCTAACATACAAGCAGCTACAAAGCACAAAAACCGTAAGCTCACAACATTCCTCAACCTGGGAAATAATTCCTACGTGACTCTCAAGAGTTATGTCCTTTGGTTAATATTAAAAATTCTCCCTGCTTCCCTCTGATTTCCTTTGGTATCAGCACTGATGTCTGTATCTT